>VDFB02058242.1:572983199-573087188 GCA_007258455.2 Sequoia sempervirens | reverse complement strand
AAAACAATCAATTCACTCCAATTAGAATATCTTCAGCAGCAGTTCACATCTTCCATCAGCAACATGTCGAACCTTCAAGCAGCAAATTTCATTCAAGAAGTGTTATCATTAGTGCATTTAAGGTTCGCTTCAAGGAGAAGTGCTATTTCTCATTGTATGAGCCTCGACCTATTCTAGGGCCTGATTTTGTATGCAGTTTTCTGCATTTTTCTTCTGATATATAAGAGAATATTGTTGCTGGGTTTTTTCTCCCTCAAGTAGGAGGGTTTTCCTAGGGTAATCACTGTGTTCATTGTTCATTGTGTTGTATTTTCTGCTTGTTGACATTTTCTGATCTAAAAACTGACATACTTGGGCAACTGTTATGTCATTGACATTCACTTTTCTCAGTTGTATGTTTATAAAACTACTTTTTACAGTTAGTAACTGTCCAAATTCCCCGTCATTTTCAATATAAAATTTTTGCCTCTCCAAACTACTTTCACATTCTTGTGCATTCTCATCCACTGAGCTGTTTGGAACAGTTGACAGATACAATTGAGAAGATGTAAGCTCGTTTTCTTAAGCATTAGATATGTTACCAGTTTTTTATCATCCATTGGACAATTTGTTGTGTACAAATCAAGCAAACAGTGACTATTCATGATCCAGTGTACTATTCCCTTTTCTTTTGCTCTTAATTCATTATTCATGCTTGGAAGACACATTTCTAGGTCAATAGTATTAATGTCCACTAGTGGGCTTTTCAATTAGATTCCACTAGTGTGATCAAATTTTGGAAAAAGTTGAAGAGCACACTTAATACAAAGAGGGGGGGGTGGTGGTGGAAGGGAGGTGAATTAGTATAAGATAAACTTTTACTTATTTAAAATTAACCACCACAATAAAAGCAAGCCAACAAGGTCCACACAATTAAGAACACAAGATTTATGTGAGAACCCTTTTGGGAGAAAACCACGGAGAAAGACTGCTTGGATCTACTGTCTAAATCCAGCCACAACAAAAATAAAATATTCTTTCAAATTTTTGTAGGCACCAACCCCATTGGACATGAATCCCTGCTACTAAGCATATAAGATAAACTTTTACTTATTTAAAATTCAACAACCACAATAAAAGCAAGCCAACAAGGTCCACACAATTAAGAACACAAGATTTACGTGGAAACCCTTTTGGGAGAAAACCACGGAGAAATATTGCTTGGATCTATTGTCTAAATCCAGCCACAACAAAAATAAAATATTCTTACAAATCTTTGTAGGCACCAACCCCTCCGGAGACACCAATCCCCACTACTAAGCACCAACTTAGCAAGAGACACCAATCTCTTCTATTGAGAGGCACCAATCTCTAATGAACAAAAATTTCGCCTTCTTGAATAATGCTTCTTCAATGGATGGTGATCATTTGAAACTTCTTCAAAAATCTGCTTGCAACATTTTTCACATATGCCCTTCTTCAAAACTCTGCTGTAATAAATTTGCTCTGCTCTTGTTTTTGAATGATATTACATTTATTGCTTGCTTTCTAACCTCCACTTCAACTTCTATTTATACCCAATCATGCCTCTTCACCAAATAGGGTTGGCCTTATCAAGGGAGGTCATCCACATACAAATAATAATAATTTTATTTTATTTTTAATTCCCCCAAGAGGGGTCGACCCATTTCAAAGAGGGGCGATTTTACAAAAATATGGGTGCCAATATGAGACAAGTTGAGTTGGCCAAAATTTGCGATAAGTTATAACTCAAGCAAAATAACTCATGGGTTGGCCCACCTTCTTGATTTCCTTCTTTGATGGTGATTATGCTCCTTTGACATCAATGACAACAATATTTCCAACAAAAGCCACCTGTGCTTAAAGTGCCAAAAATGCTTAATGGATTAAAGTGAAGGTAAAAAGAGAAGAAAAAAAGTCCTTTGATAAAATAAGTGCATGAAATCGCACTTTTTCCAAAATGTCAAAAGGTATGCCAAGCATGACAAATTGACTTAAGTGAAAAATTAAAAAACCTAGACAATAAAAGAAAAACACAACAGAAAATTGCCTTAGCCATGCAGGTACACCACACTAGCTGCTTAGCACATAAGCCAAACATGCCAAATGGCACACTACATGTCACTGTTGGCTGTTTGGGCTAAAACATTAGCACAAAAAACACAAACACTTCAAACACTGCATGACTTGCAACATTCTTCAAAGAGAAGAAGGGTTCTTCAAAGAGTTGGATTTGTCATCATTTCTGTCATATGGAGTTCTAAATATCAGGAATTTGTACAGAAAAAAGCATTCACAATCATCTAGAAAATAAAGAACTCCATGGAAAAGTGATTAAAGGAAGATTTATTGCTGCTTTCAAGCTTTATACGAAGAAAGAGGTGTGTGTGTGTCAAGGCATTTGAACAAGGACAACTTTTGATAGATTGTTCTTTCATCCTGGTGGTTTCATTGTCAGATTTGACAATGTTGCTCCATATTATTAATTTTTTTAACCTAGATTGCATTTCTATTTGTGTGTTTTGAATTTTAAAACCCAAGTCTGCAAATGGGAAAGGCTTTGACTTGCTATTTTATCAAAAATTTGGGTAAAGGTGATTCATATAAATGGCTAGCAAGATGGTACCCCATAAGGCCACTTAAACAAAATACCAATATCTTGGTTTCCCCCTATTTGTATATAGAATGTTTTGGTGAAAACCTAGGGTATTGAAATAGGGAATAGGGATTTGCACAAGAAGGATTTGATAGTAAAAGCCTAGAAGGGGGATGAATTGGCTAAATTTTTTTTTCCTCTTGATGTTTTGGAAGCCATGACATTCATTGGCTCCCTATAGCCTCTTGAGCTTGTTCTCATGACACAAAATTTAATAAGTAGATACAAAGGATATTAAAAATTTTGATGGGACAAGTTTTGGTTAGATTCACTATAGAGGCCTTTAAAGTATATTTTTGGTAATCTCACTTCATATGCTATTATTAGGGTTATAATGGCTGAACCTCAAACACAATGGGTTTCAAATGAAGAGGCATGTTTGAAATTGGTTTCTCATCATTGTTTGGCCGATAAAGAGAGGGTTTCAAGGTTGTTGCACAAACCTCTTAGAAGAGATGAAGTTCACAATGTCCTTAGTTACACAATCACATTGTTGTATAGGAAATCATGGAGGCTAGAGAAGACGTTCCATCCATGGATGTTCTATGTGATGAACATGGGTAGTACCACAACCTGCATGATTGAGTGAGCTTTCCTCATTAGTGAAAGTGTACATTAGTAGTTTTTGTTGCTCAATTGCAAGAATTCTATAGGATGTCATATTTGGTATAAAGCTAGGCATGTGTGATGATATTCTATGTTTAGAATAAAGTGGGTGAACATGAGCCCACTAATCTTACTTGTAATCATCTTCTTGAGCTACAATTTAGCAACTCCCTTACTATATAGGAGAGTAAATGATGCATTATTTGAAAATTTGGTTATGGGCATGCACAAGGCATACAAAGAGTGGATTTCACAAGAAGACCAAAGGGTGGTTTATGACTATGGAGATTGGTTCATATAGTTTCTTACATTTACCTACAATAGGGTTTTAGGATTTAGAGAGACCTCTTATATTACCAAGTTACTCTAACCACAAAATTATTTTATTGGAATCGAACAAGCAATTGATAGTATTACTTTTTGTTTTTAGATCTAGGCACAAAGGGGATTGCATTGGCCTATAACTATTGGTTATTATTCTTGCAGAACAAGTGAGGCCTCCAAGGGTGTTGATAGAGAGATCGCTATTATAAATTTAGATTGTCTGGAGCCAAGACATCTTTTGAGCCAAAGGGGTTTCATCGAAGAAAAGTTGGGAAAGAAATATTCTCATGTGCTTCAATTATAAGATTTTTGGGAAATTGTGCAAATAAATCTCAAGTTAGAGAGGGATTATTGCTGCCTTACTCTAACTTGGATAAAAGCATATGAACTACTTAGATTCACCGAAGAGCTTATAGAGGATGATGAAGAGGTGAAGTCACTTTCTTACCATAAGGAAAGGTAAGCTGCAACCCAATTGTCAATAGTATTTTGAGCTGATCCTTCCATTATTTCCTTAGAGCATAGAAGTAGAAAAGTGATTAAGAGAATCCATCTACGGTTCCAAAATCCCCTAAAATTCAACCACATTAATACAAAGCGACACAACAAGCACATTAAATGGCTCCATCTTCAGCTCCATAGTAGAGTTGTTATAGATGCATGCGATGATGCACACCCCAAAGGAAGAATCAAGATCCTTGCAAATAAGAGGTAAAGTCTCTCCATGGATGAGACTTGCCATTCCTACATTAGATGATCTAGAAATGTACCTTTCAAAATCACCATATAGAGGGAGCAGATTGGAATCCATTGCTACAATTTCAGCAAGAAACGAGAAGTTTCTTTCAGTTCATTTGAATTAGACATCTTCTCTTATTCCTTCCTTTGGGGTTTCATCTGTTCCTTTGCTTTCTTCCCATCTACCTCCACCTCTACTTTAAACACATCAACCTACTTCCTCTCAACCCATTATTCCTATTTCTGCTCTCCTCCTATTCCATCTCCATTGGCTCCCCCCTCCACACCCACCTAGGTCCACCACTCTTCCTACAGGGCAAACATCTTCAAATCCTAAGAAGAGAAATTTGAAAGAAACTCAACAACAAGCCCTAGAGTGATTAGTTGGGATGGTAAGTAGAAAGATGAAAGTAGTTGAAATGATGCTGCTGAATATCACAATAATTACATTCTTGCTTAAGGGTTCTACAAAGATTTGATCCTATAGATTAAGATTGTAATGTCCCCTTCTCATCAGTGATCAGCTTTGCAGTTCTTCAGTCTATTCCGGAACCCGTAGACTGGGATGAGGTGAAAATTAGGGTTTCTTGGGCTTGGTTTTCTGTGGCATTCATATTATTTACTATTTTTAGTAAATGCTAATTGTGGCAGTTGCAGTTGTCTATTCTTAATCCTTAGCAGTTGGAGCAGTGTTATATTTTGGTTTGGTCTTCAGTTGGCAAAAATATTAAATTAATGGCATTTTATTCTATTTCACTGTTGACCCCCACCTTGGCCTAAGGAGTTAACATTAAGTTGTTTTAAAGTGGGGCCATGAAGGGTACGCCCTCATCAAAAGATTAATTAATCTTTATTCAAATATTTCTTTATCTTGAAAGTGGACGCCACTTTTATTATTTTGAATAAAGTGCAATTTGTGAAGGCCTTTTGGGACGCCACTTGAGAAGTTGATTGGTCTTGAGAATTGGAGGAGTCTCTTGTGTCTTTTGAGCTGCTTCTCAGGCGTTTGAAGAGTCTTGTTGAGTTCTTATTTATTGAAGGTCTTGGCTCCAGCATTATCATCCATGAAAATTAAGCTAAAGTTATGCTGTCGAAATGACAATTGACATATTGCTTCGAGGAAGTCTACCTCCTAGCCTCTCATCCAATTTCGTGTTTGCAATACAACACCTAGTTGGCTACATTGCTGCTTCTCAACTTCAGACTAGCAGATTGAGCATCAAAAATTGAAGAATTTTGGAGATTTTGGTAATTTTGGTTTGCTGTTTCATCAACTGCTGAAAGTGATTTTTATTCATGGCTTATTTTCCAGCTTGAATTTCGTTCTGGGTATTTAACCAATCTGTTTGTTGACCTTGGGCGACTATTCATGCAAGTTTTGAGATTTTAATTTGAAGTGTCTGATTTTTAAATAAAATCGCCCCTCCCAAGAGGGCCGTACCATCTCATGTGCATTGGGAATTGTGCAAGTAAAAAAATAAGTTGGAGTTGCTGCTGTTTGGTGCTTGGTTTTTGGGCGCCTACCTCTTGAGAAACATTTGCAAAAGATTTCAGTCAATTCGGAGGTGAAACGAGTGAGTTATGAATATTTTACTGTTTCCCAGTCTGCTGTTATAATTTCCAGAATTCTGATTTTTATATCAGACTGTTGCAATTTCCAGATTTTTGGCTTATACTTCAGTATTTGAGTGTTATATCATTGTAGAAGCTCATACTTGTATCTAAGGTTCATTCCTTATCAATTGTACTTAGTAATTTGCAGAGTTTTATTTGTAAGGTTGAGATTAAGCATTACTAATCCAACCATTTCTTTCATTTCTGCAATTTACTTTCTGTTTATCATTAAATTACCCCTGGATGGTTTACCGCCAGTGTGGACAATCTATTTGTAACACTCTTATACCCACTTCACAGTGGTGAATCCCCACAGCTCTGTGGATGCCCGCCGCAGCGGATGAATTGTGCTTAATTGTAATTCTCCCCCCACTGTTTGGTGGTAGTGAGGAAATGTTTTCTATGGCTGGTTATCCGCCTAACAGTTTATAATTTCAATTTTCTAGACTCCGTCATATGTTAGCACCTCGCCCTCAGTGGGATCTTGAGTGCACATTCTTGACGTTGAGTAGTTCTTCAATTCAAGTTCAGTTTCTTCCATTCAAGTTCAGTTTTCAGTTTGAGGCTAACGCTAATCCAATCATCTATTGCTGGTTATTTTGTGTTACTTCTTCAAAAAAATTGGTTAGCATATTTCAGTGGTATCAGAGCAGAAGACCCTGCCATCCTGTGGCAAATTGCAGTAGTTAACTGATGAGTGAAAAAGACACTAGGCCATACACCAGAAGTCAGGCCAGAAATCAGCATCAGTTTCCGCCCGTTCCAGAGGCAGATACCTTCTCAGAAGCTCTAAGAGACCTTGGTAAAACAGTGGAAGGTTCAGATAATTCAGTGGAAGTGGTTGATCACACAACTGTAATAATGTCAGATTCAGTAAGAAGAGATAATGATGAGAGGGATAGAGTGGAGAAGAAGTTTGACGGGATGATAGACATGATGTCCCGTTTATTATCCAAGTTGGATCAGCAAGCAGCTCAGAGTATTATTCAGCCCCAAAATAACTCAGCTGGAGAAAGTAGTGGAGTAAATGGAAATAATAATAGTGGCAGTCCTGAGGTGAATACTAGAGACAGAATTGTAGGTCAGCATACTACAATTCATAGTGGGTCATCCTCTAGACCCCTCTTTCCCGTTTTCACACCAAGGGAAGAGCAACAACCAGTTGAGGCTACTCCAAACTTTGCTGATGATGCTCGTCAAGCTTATATGGAGTATGTTTCTTTACCTCTTGACTTGAGAGGAGCATGGACCTTTGATCAATTCATGAATCAAAGGAGTCGGAGAAATGGTGGTAGGAATGATCAACGTCCTCCTGCAGGCCCTAGAAATGATTTTTACCAAGCATTGGGAAAGATCACTATGGAACATTTTGATGGTAGTAACAAGTGTACAGCCAGGTCATGGGTGCAAAAGTTAGACAACTACCTCTCTCTTAGACCTATGCCGGAAGAAGATGCTATCAAATTTGCTACCTTGCATTTAGATGGCATAGCTCATGAATGGTGGACTCACGGTTTGGTCACTCTTGGCCATAACCTTATTCGCACATATGGAGAGTTTACCAATAAGCTGATTGAGAGATTTGACACCAAAGATCCGGAATTGAAATTTAGAGAATTGGCACAGTTGAAACAGCAAGGATCTTTAGAAAGTTATGTGGCTGATTTTCAGAGGTTGTCAGTAATGGTGCCAAACATTACTGAAAGAAGATTTGTAGTACTTTTTGCTGAAGGTTTAATGGAGCCTTTGAAGGGTTGGGTCAAAGCATTTGATCCTCCAACACTAGATGAAGCTATCAAGAAAGCTAGGAGCATGGAGTTGGCAGCCCCAAGGCCTAAATTTCACTCAAAACCATTCAGCCATAAGAAGGATAAAAAGTTTTCTTCAAATCTGCCCAAGAAGTTTCCACCAAGGCTGTCCGAAGAGCTCAAAGAACAGCTTAGAAAGGATGGAGTTTGCTTCACTTGTCGTGAGCCTTGGGTGAAAGGCCACCGTTGCTATGGAAGAGGCAAAGTAGTTCAAATGGAGGGCTATTCTGATTATGGATCAGAATCTGATTCGTCTGATCAGCAATACGAATCAGCAAGTAGTGAAGGTGAAGAAATTCAAGAAGACAAGTCCGAAGAAGTTGGAGATGGTAGTGCTTTTGCACAACTATCTAGTTTTCAAAAGAATGAATCTTTTAGGGTTCATGGAGTTGTAAATTCACAAAGGATAGTTGCTCTAATTGATACCGGAGCAACTCACAATTTTATTGATGAAGGGCTAGTTGCTAGAAAGGGTTTGAAGACTGAAGATTTTGATGGTTTCAAAGTAATGGTTGCTGATGGTTTCACTATATCTTGCACAAGGAGAATTCCTAACCTATCTTTGCAATTAGGGAATCATGAAATCAAGGATGATTTTTATGTGGTGGGTATAGGAGACACTGATGTTGTGTTGGGCATACAATGGCTGCGATCTCTTGGTGAGATCACTTTGAATTTGCAAACCATGGAGCTGAAATTTCAGTCAAATGGAAGGAAGGTTGTTTTAAGAGGGATGTCAAATGGAGGCCCTCGAATTGTTTCTTTGAAAAGGATGGAAAGGCTGATCCGCCATGATCAGGTTGAATGGGCTGCTGAATGTATGGTTTTACCAGCTGATCCGGTTGAGGAAAAAAGGCAATATCATCCTGATATTCAAGCCTTACTTTCAAAGAAAAGCAAAGTCTTTGGAAGCTTACCTCCTGGAAGACCTCCTGAAAGAGGTTCTGAGCATGTGATTGAGTTAGAAGAGGGAGCAAAACCAGTTATTACTACACCTTACCGCTATCCAAAGAGGCAGAAAGATGAAATTGAAAAAGCCATCAAGGAGCTGTTGGAAAGTGGTTTTATTAGACCAAGCAAGAGTCCATTTGCTTCAGCAGTAGTGCTGGTCAAAAAGAAAGATGGTACAATGCGTATGTGTGTTGACTATCGCGCATTAAATCAGAAAACCATCAAGAATAGATATCCTATCCCTAGGATTGATGAGTTTATTGATGAGCTCCATGGGGCAATGTTCTTCTCAAAGATTGATCTTCGTTCGGGCTATCACCAAATCAGAATGAGGGAGGAGGATATTGAAAAGACAGCGTTTAGATGCCACTCTGGGCACTTTGAATTCCTTGTCATGCCTTTTGGTTTGACAAACGCACCAGCCACATTCCAATCTTGTATGAACAAGATTTTTAGACAGCAGTTGAGGAAGTTTGTGCTCATCTTCTTCGACGATATTCTCATATTCAGTAAGTCATGGGAAGAGCACCTTAAGCATTTGGAAGAAGTGCTTAACATTTTAGAGGCGGAATGTTTATTCGCCAAAGAGTCAAAGTGTGAGTTTGGGATGGATGAACTTTTATACCTTGGCCACATTATCAGCTCAAAGGGTGTGAAAGTGGATCCAGAAAAGATAAGGGCCATTCTTGATTGGCCAACTCCAAAGACTATTTCTCATTTGAGAGGGTTTTTAGGGTTATGTGGATTCTATAGAAGATTTGTAAAAGGTTATTCTCATCAAGCAGCACCTTTGACAGATCTTACAAAGAAAGGAGCTTTTCTTTGGACTAAGCAAGCACAAGAGGTTTTTGATAAGTTTAAGCAAATCATGAGTTCGTGTCCTGTGTTGGCACTTCCGGATTTTTCAAAACCTTTTGAATTACAATGTGATGCTTCAGGAGAAGGAGTTGGAGCTGTCCTAATGCAAGACAAACACCCTATTGTCTTCGAGAGCAGAAAGTTGAGAGGGGCAGAAAAAACTTACTCTATTTATGACAAAGAGATGCTTGCCATCATGCATGCTTTGTCTAAATTCCGTCAATATTTGGTGGGAAGTAAATTTGTTGTTAAGACTGATCACAACAGTCTTAAACATTTTATGCGCCAAAAGGAATTGAATGAAAGGCAGCAAAAATGGGTAAGTAAACTCCAAGCATATGACTTTGACATTGAATATGTCAAAGGAAAAAATAATATAGTTGCTGATGCTCTTTCTAGAAGACCTCATTTGCAGTCAATTTGTGAGTTATCAGCTGATTGGAAAGAATTAATTGCTGCTGATTATGTTAAAAATCAGTTTGCAACCAGCTTGTTAGAAGGTCATTTGGTTGATGAAAGGTATAAGTTGGTTGATGGATTAATTTATTACAAAGATAGAATCTTTTTAGTGCAAGAATCTAAGCTTAAGAAAAAGATTCTACAATCTTTTCATGATGTTCCCCTTGCTGGTCATCAAGGGATTTTCAAGACCTATAAGCAGATTCGTGAAAGATTCACTTGGAAAGGTTTGAAAGATGAAGTCTTGAATTATATTAGGGAGTGTCCTATTTGTCAAAGGAATAAAAATGAACACTCTTTTCCTGCTGGTCTGCTTCAGCCCTTACCTATTCCAAATCAGAAGTGGGAGAGTATTGCCATGGACTTTATCACTGGGTTGCCCAAGGTGCAAGGACGTGATTGTATATTTGTTGTGGTTGATAGACTAACAAAATTTGCTCATTTCTTTGCTGTTACCACTTCATTTACAGCAGCTCAAGTGGCTGAGTTGTTTTTTAGAGAGGTGTTTCGTTTGCATGGGTTGCCTAGAACAATTGTCAGTGATAGGGACAGCAAGTTCCTAAGTGTTTTTTGGCAGGAGATCTTCAGATTGAGTGGGACAGTGCTTACTCCAAGCACAAGTTATCACCCACAAACCGATGGGCAGTCAGAAATTGTTAACAAGTGGTTAGAGGGCTACTTAAGGAACTATGTGTCAGGACAGCAGCGAGCTTGGATTAAATGGCTTCATTTAGGAGAGTATTGTTATAACTCTTCTTATCACATGTCAATTAAGATGTCTCCTTTTAAGGCTCTTTATGGTTATGAGGCTACTAACTTTGTTGATCTAGTGTTTGGTGATAGTAGAGCCCCACAAGCATTGGATATGTTACAACAAAGCCAAGACATCTTGAAAACTCTTAAGGAAAATCTGCAACAAGCTCAAAATCAGCAGAAGTTATACGCTGATCAGCAGCGTGTGGAAAGGTCTTTTGAAGTTGGGGACATGGTCTATTTGAGGCTTCAGCCATATAGACAATCTTCTCTCAAGAAGAGTGGTGCAGAAAAGTTGAAGCCACGCTTTTATGGTCCTTTCAAAATCACCAAAAGGATTGGTGAAGTTGCTTATGAGTTGGAACTTCCAGCTGAAAGCAAAATACATAATGTTTTTCATGTGTCTCGCCTCAAGAAGGCAATTGGACACAATGTGGTGGCTACATCAGAATTACCTCCATTGGATGAGGAAGGTCATTTAGTGTTGATTCCAGAAGAGATCCTTGACACTAGAGAACGTTCTTTGAGAAGAAGGACAATCAAAGAATATTTGGTTAGATGGAGGAATTTGCCTATTGAAGATGCTACGTGGGAAGGTGAACAGATTTTGTTGCATCCATCTTTGCAGTTGCTTGGGGACAAGCAATTTCGAGGAGGGCGGACTGTAATGTCCCCTTCTCATCAGTGATCAGCTTTGCAGTTCTTCAGTCTATTCCGGAACCCGTAGACTGGGATGAGGTGAAAATTAGGGTTTCTTGGGCTTGGTTTTCTGTGGCATTCATATTATTTACTATTTTTAGTAAATGCTAATTGTGGCAGTTGCAGTTGTCTATTCTTAATCCTTAGCAGTTGGAGCAGTGTTATATTTTGGTTTGGTCTTCAGTTGGCAAAAATATTAAATTAATGGCATTTTATTCTATTTCACTGTTGACCCCCACCTTGGCCTAAGGAGTTAACATTAAGTTGTTTTAAAGTGGGGCCATGAAGGGTACGCCCTCATCAAAAGATTAATTAATCTTTATTCAAATATTTCTTTATCTTGAAAGTGGACGCCACTTTTATTATTTTGAATAAAGTGCAATTTGTGAAGGCCTTTTGGGACGCCACTTGAGAAGTTGATTGGTCTTGAGAATTGGAGGAGTCTCTTGTGTCTTTTGAGCTGCTTCTCAGGCGTTTGAAGAGTCTTGTTGAGTTCTTATTTATTGAAGGTCTTGGCTCCAGCATTATCATCCATGAAAATTAAGCTAAAGTTATGCTGTCGAAATGACAATTGACATATTGCTTCGAGGAAGTCTACCTCCTAGCCTCTCATCCAATTTCGTGTTTGCAATACAACACCTAGTTGGCTACATTGCTGCTTCTCAACTTCAGACTAGCAGATTGAGCATCAAAAATTGAAGAATTTTGGAGATTTTGGTAATTTTGGTTTGCTGTTTCATCAACTGCTGAAAGTGATTTTTATTCATGGCTTATTTTCCAGCTTGAATTTCGTTCTGGGTATTTAACCAATCTGTTTGTTGACCTTGGGCGACTATTCATGCAAGTTTTGAGATTTTAATTTGAAGTGTCTGATTTTTAAATAAAATCGCCCCTCCCAAGAGGGCCGTACCATCTCATGTGCATTGGGAATTGTGCAAGTAAAAAAATAAGTTGGAGTTGCTGCTGTTTGGTGCTTGGTTTTTGGGCGCCTACCTCTTGAGAAACATTTGCAAAAGATTTCAGTCAATTCGGAGGTGAAACGAGTGAGTTATGAATATTTTACTGTTTCCCAGTCTGCTGTTATAATTTCCAGAATTCTGATTTTTATATCAGACTGTTGCAATTTCCAGATTTTTGGCTTATACTTCAGTATTTGAGTGTTATATCATTGTAGAAGCTCATACTTGTATCTAAGGTTCATTCCTTATCAATTGTACTTAGTAATTTGCAGAGTTTTATTTGTAAGGTTGAGATTAAGCATTACTAATCCAACCATTTCTTTCATTTCTGCAATTTACTTTCTGTTTATCATTAAATTACCCCTGGATGGTTTACCGCCAGTGTGGACAATCTATTTGTAACACTCTTATACCCACTTCACAGTGGTGAATCCCCACAGCTCTGTGGATGCCCGCCGCAGCGGATGAATTGTGCTTAATTGTAATTCTCCCCCCACTGTTTGGTGGTAGTGAGGAAATGTTTTCTATGGCTGGTTATCCGCCTAACAGTTTATAATTTCAATTTTCTAGACTCCGTCATATGTTAGCACCTCGCCCTCAGTGGGATCTTGAGTGCACATTCTTGACGTTGAGTAGTTCTTCAATTCAAGTTCAGTTTCTTCCATTCAAGTTCAGTTTTCCGTTTGAGGCTAACGCTAATCCAATCATCTATTGCTGGTTATTTTGTGTTACTTCTTCAAAAAAATTGCTAGCATATTTCAAAGATATAATTATCCAGTACCCTAACACACAAGGGAAAAAGGTGAAATAAAACTAGATTTGATCCTAATCAATCCAAAGAGAGAAGCAAAGTAAATAGAACCAGATCTACACGATTCAGCAGAGTAACAGCAAGAGACACAAGTATACCTTGGGAAAAAACACAATAATAATAGGTTACAATACACTCAAAGTATTCGTGCTTCAAAGGAGATCTTCAACATTGAATTCTTGAGGCAATGTGGCAACATAATCCTTGCATAAAATTGACCATACAATCTTCATCCCAAGCCTTCAATTTATAGGCCAAGGGGGCTTGGAAAGCACAAATGGCTTCTCAAAACCATTGGCTCAAACCATGCACTACCCTCCAAATGCAACTCGTCTTGGAATATTAACCCTCTCATGAGGACCATTGACCCCTATGACTAAGGCAGTCCAGTGTAACCCTTAGGCACTTCATGTGGGTGCAATGATATCTCTTACACACCTCTTATTGACAACTAAAAGTAGTAGGTCAAAGATGCCTTGACTAGTCCACTAGCAATTCCCCTTTTTAGTGACTTCTTACAACCATCATAAGACTAATTACAAGTGACGAAGAGTGCCAACTGAGGAATCTTGAGATTCCCTGCATGTGTGACATTGCGTTACATGAGGGCCCAATATTTACAACATATTACAATTATTAGCTTATTACAATCATAGTTGAAAAAATCTGACTTGGCGATTACTCAGCAGACCCAAAAAAATAGGACTTGGGATGCGGCAAAAACTCGGGAATAACTTGGCAGATTTATTGAACATTAAAAAGCACATAAATTTTTTAAAATATTTAAAGAAAATGAAAATTACTGAATTTATGGAACATATTACTGATTTTAATTGATGTATAGATACAAATTAGAGTTCAATGCACATTGTAGACTGAAAAATGAGTTCAAATTTTCAGTACATATGAACTTCAAGTTTCAATATCAATAAAAAAAAAAATTCATAAATTTCTTCAATGACTAAAGCTCAGAAAAGTCTGCTGCTGCTGTGTGGGTGTTGTGGAACTGGATGGCCTAGCTGCATCATAATAGGAGCTTGAGGCATAGGAATTTTTTTTATAACAAAACAATTTGATTGTATTTTAAAGTTTAAAGTCTAAACTTTAAGTATAACAGACCTGCAATGAAATTATGATGCTGCTATAGAAACAATGATGCGCAACCACATACCCAGTTCCATGACTGCCAGATATGCTCTCTAGGCCGCCTCTTCTATCCATGGTATGTGGTTTATCATTGTTGGAGCCTTTTGTAAGAGAGGGTATATAGAAGATTATGAGAATGACTCAGATCTCAATGAGGTATATCAGACCTTACGAAGTAGGAAAAGTATGGGGTTTGAGCCTCCTCAAGATTGCTACCTACAAGAAGGGCTACTCTACAAAGCGGGTATACTATGTGTGCCAAAGGAACATGGAATTTTGCTTATGAGAGAGGCACATGTGTTTCTGATCATTTTGGAGTGACAAAAAGAGTGCATAATCTCCAATGACATGTATGTTGGCCATATTTGCATGTTGATGTTGCAAGGTGCACTCGTAGTTGTCAATTGTGTAGTGTAAGTAAGCCCATCAATAGGAAGTTGGGGTTGTACTAACTGTTGTGTGGAAGAGGCCTTGAGAGAGTGACTTCATGGACTTTGTTGGAAGAATTCCAAGAACCAAACATGGGAACAATTACATTTATGTGGTTGTGGATTGTTTTAGTGAGATGTGTGTAGTTGTACCAGTGGTTTGCAAGAAAATCCTAATTGGGTGTGATATGGTGGAATTGTTCTTCAAGCATGAGTGGATTACTTTGGTATTCCGTAAAATATTAGCCTTTTGCCCTATTTGAATCCAAAAAGAAAACTTTAGTTTTGTTCAGCATGAGTGTAAGCCATCCAAAAAACACTGTAAAAACTGTACATATCAAATACATAATGTTTAGAGTAGGTTAGTTTTTGTTATAGGGAGCTTCTCTTTGTAATTGAAGAAAGGTGTAGATTTAAATGCTAACAGAGTCAAAAGGTACTTGACACTTGCTCTGTTTCTCAGCTGCGTTTACTTAGAGCCAACAAATGTAGTTATCAGCTTTCATAGCAAGCTGCCTTAAGTTATTTGGCTCAAGAGGTTTGGAGTTTCCAACAAGACCTTGCAAGAAGAATATGACAAACAGGAGAGAAAGGAGTGCAACAAAGATAAAATAAATGGCTATAGAAGAAGGGAACCCAGACAAACTGATTGAGCAAGTCCAAAATACTCAGCTGTAGAAGAGGCTGTGCACCTACATGGGTTGGAAACTTGGTAACCCAAAACTGCTTCCTACTTGGCATTCAATCAAATTACATTCCCCTGCTTGATCAATGAAAGGTGCAATGTGCATGAGTTCAGGTGATGCGAGAGATGAGTAACATTGAGGTACTCAGGCTTCAGGAAATAATGCAAGGTTTGAGGCAAATCCTCCAACTTCCAACGTCCTTTGGACATGCTGAATTTCCCATGAAATTGAGTCACCCCTAATCTTCTGAGGACAGACATCAACATTTGTTTAAAATCAACAGAAAAATCATGTTTGTAAAATTGAAAAATTGAAAAATCATGTTTGTGCATATTATCACGCTCATTGATATTATAACTATCAGATATTCATATTTACAATCTACCATTTGCTCTACAGTATTTTAATTCAATTTACAATTTGAATTTGAATGGTCAATGTTGAATATTCATTGTTCACTGAATAGTTTTAAAACTTGGATATGTAAAAGACATGGCAGCCCAAAATTTGACTTGGACTTGAGACTTGCAAAGAACTTGGGGCAAGCATTTGGCAAATTAATATGTATAAAATATGCGAAATACTGTTAAAAAAAGTATAAGAATGACCATAGAGAACACACAATTATGAAAACTAGTGCAAATCTTTCAGAAACAAGAGGGGAAAAAATTGTCAAAAAATAATTATTATTTTTATTTTCTGCTAACTGGTACTTGCCAGAAGCTCAGCAACATACTTGGCCAGTAACATGTGATGTAGATTTGGCTCATGAGTATTTGCCGAGTTTTAAAGCTATGGTTCAGTGTTCAACGCTCAACATTGTGATGTTATTGTTATTTGACATTCACCTCTTTAGAATGCATAACAATGTTTTACAGTTTAATTGTATAATTTTAAATTCAAAACCATGAAATATGTTTTTCATATTTTTCTTGAAAATATGTATGTTTGTCCCTTAGTTGTCCCAAATTTTGGGCAAAGAATTCGCTGTCCCAGAAACTTGGAGAATGATGGAATAAATTATTGTTCATACTGCATATTAACTTATTGTGGCTTTATTGTGCGCATTTTATGTTTGTGTGTTTATTACACATAAGGTATATCTGTTTATCTGCTCCTCATTGATTAGTAATATTAATTGAGTATAAACTGTTAGAAAGACAACTTATTATGGTATGTAAAGTTTATGGTGTCATGTAAATAAGATAGGTGAATTTATACCAATTTCCTCCTTAATAGTGTATTCTTAGATGGCAACTATAGTGGGTATGCAGAATCTTGGTTATAAGTTAAGAAAGAAGAAACAAAATTAGCAGCCTCTTATGTTCTTCTATTGGTATTATCTAGCAAGTTTTGCTGAATTGGCTCTTCTTTGCCATTGCAGGTATGCTTGTACATGTTTACGCTAGACTTTTTGACCCAGGTTACAGAAGAGCTTGAAGAGGACAGCATGTGGGTAATCTTTTGCTTGCTTAAAAATTGTATGGTAGGCAACACAAAATTATTGATGTTCATTGGTCGCTTATTTCTGAACGGTCTATGTAATGCTTCTTTTATTATTTTCAGTTTTAAAAATATTTCTGGTAAAGTCAAAGGTCTGTAAATGTTAGAGAAAACAAGAATAACAGCCATGGAAATCATTTGGTATAAGGCTTACTTTTGTAATAAAATCACTTTAGTGACTAAGATTAGTTTTCATTTGTTATAAGTTCTCTATTTTTAGAATAATTAACATTCATTTGTCATGCATTATTTTTATCTTCACTGCAAACTCTATATAGGGAGGTGAACGTTTTTGTAATCGTTGATCCAATCTAATAGAATAATATTGTGTTCTATTTGTTTTCATATCATGGTATTTAGAGCAAGGGTTCACGTGAAGAGGAAACATGTAGGGTTTTCTGGTGAATGGTTTTCTTTCCTTATGAAAATTACAATTGGTATTCTTGAAAAATTGCACTAGATTTTTCCTCTGAGAATCACGGACTTGTTTGAAGAAAAATTGTGCATCATTTTTTGTTGAACTGTGCGTGGACTTGTTTGAATGAAAATCATGACCCTCAATTTATTAAAAATTGTGGCAAGGGCAAAAGAAATTGTAACCAGTAAAAATTGCAACAATTCAACAAGATCACAGATTTTATTTGTGTTTGAAAATCACGATGTTTTTTTTATTTAAAAATTGTAAAAAAATTATTTTGAAAAAATATGACTAGGTTTTTTCTCATCAGCGCGGCTTGGTGTGACTTGCAAAAAATAACTTGCGAATTTGTGAAAAAGGGCAAGTTTTAGGGCATGTGCAAGTCAGTGGATTTTTGAGAGTAAAAATTTGCAAATCACGACATCAGAAATAACAAAAATTGCAGGCTACTTTTTGAAAATTGTGATGGAATTTCTTTTGTAGAACCATGCTGTTTTGTTTGCAAATCACATATTTTATGCATTTTAAGTGTTAGTATTTAAAAATCAAGCTTAGATTTTTTAGTTTTTTGAATTGTTTTCTACCCTCACAGCTAGGGTATAAGGTTTCACCATTTGTATTGTTGGGCTATTGTGAAAGATTTTCTATCAAGGGTTTTTGTGAGGTGTTAGGTGCTTCACATTGACCTCATGTGCATAAAGTTTTGTGGGCAAGTTGGGTTTTGTAGGAACACATGCATTAGGGATGATCCAACTTTGAAGCCTATTCTTGAGGAGATTGAGTCTGGAGGTATAGCTACAATGATGATGTATGATCCAAACATTTTTTAGGTTATGGGTGTTGGGATTCTAGTTGACAGTCCTACTTTTACAATTAGGGTAGTAGTAGCAATGACTCTAATAATTGCATTCTGTGTCTTTTTCACTGGAGTTGCTCTAAATGACCAGCACAATGAAGATGAAGTTGGTGTACAGTATGGGTACAAATATAACAATAAGCCTTTTGTCCATCATGTTGAGGGATTGAAGAATGTTCTATTACTTGATATAGACAAAGATGGAGTAGACTTAGAAGGTTGGACAACCATGCACTTTGCCTATGGGTATCATGAAGTAAAATGTGCTAAGGTACTTCTTGAAGCTAATGCTGACACACTTTGTTGCCATGTTGAAGATCCTCCAGATGCATTGCTAGGAGAGCCTGGAAAGATTACTATGCGTAGATGACTGATGAATTGCATGTATTTTAAGAAGCCCACACTTTGAAGACAGGTAGGAAGGAAGTATAGTTGAAGCTCAATATGGATGGTTACCTAGTTAGCTTGGGAGTCTAGGGATCTTGGAAATCATACCCTTACGAGGGTTATGAGACATCTGATGGAGCTCTATGAGTGTAGCTCAACATGGATTGTTGTCAAATGGTTTGGGAGATCAATGATTCAAGAGTTTGGGGAGGTGGTAATCCGAGAACTTGGGAACTCAGCGAGGGAGCTACACCTTTACGAGGGTTCGAGGCAGCTTGATGGAGTTCAACTTGGTGTATAGTCTGTTTTCAAAGAAAGCTTCTGAAGAATGGCAAATTCATGGTTTAGGGTGTTTGTAGTTTGATTTGCTTTATGTTAGTTTTCTTTGATTTTTAGTACAGTGCCTTAAGATGGGGTATTAGAATAATATTAGATGTTTTTAGAAGATAAGGCTTACTTTTGTAATAAAGTCACTTTAGTGACTAAATTTAGATTAGTATATTTTTAATTTTTAGTTCACTATTTTTAGAATAATTAACATGCATTTGTCATGCATTGTTTTTATCTTCACTCCGGATTCCATATAAGGAGGTGAACATCTTTGTAATCATTGGTCCAATCTAATAGAACAATATTGTGTTCTATTCTTTTTCATATAAGTCATCACACCTGTTATGAATCTTTTTTAATTGTGTCAATGTTAGTTGTTAGGTAGTGGGTTCAGTGACCAGTCCATCTCTTTAGTGTAACTAGGCATTTTTGGTTTGTGGGTCCAATGGGATTAGTTTATGTGTCCACTAGAAACTGTGTTTTCAATTGTCTTTTGTTAGTTAGTGAGGCCCTGTCTTGTGGCTCCATTTGCTTTTTGCTTATAATATGTACTTTTTATATGGAAACTAATTATTACGTGCAAAATGTAAAAGCATTAAAGTGCATAAAGTGTTATAAATACTCTTAAGAGAGCATAGTAGGAATTTTTATGAAAGTTGATTGTTCTGCATAAGTCTGAAGATTGTATTGGTCCAAGGCGACATCCATACTATCCTGGATTCAACATGAGTCAGAAATAAAGTTCTCTTAGGAAAGTCAGTTTTCTATTTGTACTGTTTTATGTTGTTTTTGTTTATATTAAAGTTATATGCTTTTTCCAGTTTCAACAAAATCAGTTTGAGTTGAGATTCTCCGGTGTTTATAGTTTTCATTTTCATGGTATCATACTCATTTGGTAGATGATATAGGAGATTCAAAAATATTTCTAGTATCCAGACTAGATTGTGAAGTTCTGGACCTAGGATTTGTAGCAAAAGAGTTCAGGGACCTTATATTTTCAAACCAAGAGTTTGCAGCAGGGCAATCAGCTAAAGCTAGGCTCTCAACAGTTGTATCAGAGCTGATACCAATGTCTATGAATCACTATTCAGTTTCAGATTTCTGTTTCAGCTTCATATATTGCAATATTTAAAGGAGTTGCAACAGCTATTTAGGTAGGCTCATAAAAGTGTTACTGCTCACTTTCTTGATCTTGTGAGAGAAGTTCTTGAAATGGCAGTTTTCCAAATAAGTGGCGAGGCTATCATTCCTCATTGATCAATATTTGGTTTAACAGATAACACACAGTTCTCTTAAGAGGAAAGAGCTATTGTTTTTTAGAATATGCCGATCTTTATCAAGAAAATCAAGGAAAGTGGTTACTGTAATTTGAAGAAATTGTTGAGAAGACTATGATCAAGGATATAAATTGCCCTGCCCATGGTCTTATTATTAAAGATCCAAAATATCGTAAAGTTATTTGTGAATGCAAGGATGGAAATGAAGATTAAGCTGAAAGCTTGCTCTATCCTTGTGGTCATCATCTTCTTACAAAGGCTTTTGTTAGAGATGTCCTAATTAAATTCACTCCAACAAAGGAACAAGTGCAGCTGCTGTGTTTAAATATTTTGTATTTTTCTTAGAAATCAGAGTTCCATGTCCACAGTTTTGGGACTTCTTATGGTGTGAATCTATGTCCAAGCTTTGTCTAAAGAAGAAAGCAAGTTTTTGGAAAGATAGTTATTTGAAAATCACAGAAGAGATTGCCTTATGTGCTAAAGTGAAAATGCTTTTGTATTGCTCTTTTTTGGCAATACACTTGCTCAAGGCAATAGTGAATTTCACTAATTGGATTTTGGAGACTAGCAATGTTATAGTGAATGAAACTGGTGGCATTAATTCTTTAGTGGATGCATTCCACTTTTGATCGATGTGGTTGCAATGCCTTCAATAAAGCTTTTGCATAGAGCACTGATCTAAGCCATATAAGAGAAGCCAAGGTTGCATTTTGGGTTTTCAGCATCCAGCTCTACAATTGCTTTAAGGAAAAGAAATTAGAGGAGGGCAGATTATTATGAATCTTTTTGATTCTATGTCAATATTAATTTTTTAGGTTGAGGGCTCAGTCCACCTTTTTCTGTAATTAGACTGTTTTTGTATTTGGGTTCAATGAGTCTGGTTGGTAAATGGGCCCTCTAAAAACAAAATTTTAATTGTTTTTTGATGGTCGGTGGGGCACAGTCTTGTGGGTTCATTTTCTCTTTGGTCAATTAAATGCGCTATTGTAAAAAAGTAATTATTGTGCATGGAAAATACAAAAGAGTTAAAAGTGCAGAGAATGTTATAAATAAACTCTTAGAGAGAGTTGTAAGAATATTATATTATTTTGTGAAAATGGGTTTTTGTGCATAAATTTAAAGACTGTTGAGCCAAGGTAGTGCCCATACTTTTCTAGATTTGGCTTGAATCAGTAACCAAATCCTCTTTGGAAAGTCATTAATGTTTATGAAACTCAGTTTTGAACTTCTATTCTGTCTAGTGTTTCTACAAGTTTCCAGGATGGGGGGATGGGTTTCCAGGGATGACAAAAAATTTCCAAACTTTTGGGGACGGCGAGGGGACAGCTATATATATTAATCTATAGAAATTTAAAATTGATCAGATTTAGTATGAATCTGTTCTCAGAACAAAAACATGTGGAGCAAATTGTGCTTCTTTTTAAACCCTTAAATGAGTGAAACAAAGCAGATGTGATAGCACTTGGAACTGCAATTTGTGAAAAGTGTTTTCGATTAAGCAGGAGAAGGTCCTTGGTCCTTTCCTCTTTATACCTTATGCAGGCTGTACAGCCTTTGAATCATGGACCCATCCAGTTGGTTGGTTATTCCTTCCAGTTAATTGTAGTATGCTGCCCTGTTTGCTACCCAGCTTTTTGAAATTCTTTCTCCTCAGCTATAAAGGTATTTTTTCAAACAGTTGGCAACCTTACTGATTTGCATTCTTTACCATGTCATTTTAACAAACAGTTTGCTTGATGGTTTTAATTTTTTGTTTCAGGCTTGCAAGAAATTGCAGAATTAAACATGTAACTCAAAATAAGGATTACCAAAGTAAATAATCTTTTGATAATCACAGGAATACAAAGACCTGATCTGATTTGCAAATAACACCATATTTTGCCATTAAAGAACTCAGAGATTACAAACATATTACAAAATCATGATTTGCTGTTCAGAAATAAACATAATATGCACCTTCAGTAGCTTCTTCCACTATAGAATGCCATGCCCAGCAAGAAAACCCAATCTCCAATGTATGAACAGCATATGAACAGCAGCAATGAACTTTGAGTTTGCAGCAGTCCAACAAACAATAAAATAATATGCTCAACTTAAGAACAAGTCTCAGAATTTAATCAGCAGCAACTAGACAAAGAAAACCATGATCCAAGCTTTTAGAATACTCCGTGTCCAAGGCACAAATTCACAAACATTGAAGTTAGAAACCCCAGTGCCTAGGGCTCAAGATGGTCATGCCATTCCATGCCATGAATCCACAATTAAATATATACTTCAATCTTCAAATCGACCAGCATAAATAAATTATTCAAAACTTCAAAACACTAGCAAACTCCAAATAAAAACTCCAGGCAAGGCATCCAACACCAAGAGTCTGCAATCTAATTGGAATGCCTGCAAATTTGTCTCTAAAGAGACTTTTACAATTTTGTTGAATCCAACTGTAATGCACTGTGAAATACCTGTAAGATATCTCCAACAAATATCAGCCAGAGTAGATTTTTCACTACTGTAGCTAGTCTTCTTTGTAATGATCACCCCTGATTTTTTTTTTGAAGATACAGTATGCTGTTTGATTTGTTTGCTGATGTATTTGTGTGTATAATTTTCATGCTTCGCAACATAATAAAGCCTTTCTAAACAATGCATTAAAAGGGAAACAAGGAAATAACTTCTTTCTCATTTAGAAACATAACAATGCATGAATACAAACAAGTTCATAGAATTTAATAACTAGGTAAAAGGTGTTAGTTTTAGGATCAGAAATGTAACCAATCAGAAAATGCAACACATAAGACAAAGAACACAACAGTTTACCCTGGGAAAACCCTCCTACTTGAGGGAGAAAAACCCAGCAAAGATATATCTCTTATATATATCATATAAAAGTGCAGAATACTGCTTTACAACCAGACCCTTCTCAAGGGCGAATTGATACAATGAATTAATAGCACCTATCCTTTGATGCAAAGATAAATATGTTTCTTCTTGAAGTTGATCTGCTGCTCCTTCTTGAAAGAAGGTGAAAATAAGAATGACTTAATATCTTGAATGGATGAACTTCACCTTGTATATATACAAAGCAAGGTGACTTTTCATCTAGGTCGGCTCCCTTAGATGAAAATAATATAAAATATAATTTGCAATAAGAAGGCCAACCGGCCTTGAATTAAGGAGAAAATATCCCCTGAAGCTACCAAAGCTAACAAAAGGGAGAGAGGATCTGATGGTGAGCGGCGGGAAAAGGAGTGAGGGTAGGAGTTTGAATTCCCCTATTGCAGAGGGTGTGGGAGATGCTGGTTTCGAGGATGAGATGGATGGGTTGCGGTTGGTGCTTCCTGATGGTTGGCTTATTGGAGTTGGCAAGGAAGTGGTGAGGTTGTTGACGGCGGACGGTTTGCTATTGGCGAAAGCAGTTGAGGGTTGTTGTTTGGAGTGGCAGAGCGGGAAGAAGAGCGGGAGCAGGAGTTTGAAATATTTAACTGGTTGGCTTTTTGGAGTTGGTAAGGAAGCAACAGGGTTGCTAACGCCATACAGGTTGCTGTTGTTTGGTCCTTGTCTATTTTTGGTAGATGGTGCAGTGCTGGTGCCCTTGCTTCTTGTGTCTTTGTTGGGTGTTGGTGGATGGTTTCTGTTGGTGGTGGCTTTTGAAATATGCTCATGGCCTCTTGTGGTTTGTAATGTTTTTTCTGTGGAAGAGGCTGATGGTCTTGTTAGTAAGGATAAGAGATTTTTTGTCCTATTTTTCTTGTTGGGTGTTTTTTGGTCCTCCATGTTGAGGATTCTGTTTGCATTCTGGAACCCCTGCGGAAGGTTTTCTACTTATGGTGGTTTTGTACTTCTCTGTTTATGGCTTTTTGACTGATGGCTGGGTTATTGTTCATGCTATTCTTGAAGACCTAGATGTTTGAGTTGATTAAGTATGTTAAGTTGGCCCTTTGGTTGATGGTTGGGATATTGTTATTGATGTTCTTGAAGACCCAGATGTTTAAATTGCTTAAGGATATTACGATGGCCTCTCTGTTTATGGCTTTTTGGTTGATGGATGGGTTATTGTTCATCCTGCTCTTGAAGACCCAGATGTTTAAGTTGCTTAAGGGTGTTAAGTTGATTGGGATTCTCTTCTTGTTCCTCTTAAAATTCTTTATGCAGGGTTGGCCAAGGGATGTTGTGTTCACTTTTTTTGTTGGAGTGTTGCTTTCCTCCTCGATCCTACAGCTAGTTTCTTCTATAGAGGTGAAGTTTGATCCTCTTGAGGTTGATACCTCGCCTTTTGAGGTGGAGTTGGGTGTTGTGGATTGCGTAGGAGGTCTCTTTTTTGGTTTCTTTAGTTGCTGTTCCTTTTGAGGTGGAAGCTACTCCTATTGAGGTGGTGTTTGAGGCTTCTAGAGTTTTCAAATTTGGTGGAAAAGGTGTTCATATCATTCTCTCCATTAGAGGGGAGCTCTTTCCTTTAGAGGCGGAGATTGAGTTGGCTTGGTGGAATGAAAGGTATTTTAATGGGTGATTGTTCTGAATGGGAGCTCTTGCTGCCCTCTTCTTTATGGCTCTGTGTCGTTATGGAGCGGATGGTTTGCTGCAACTTGGATGTGTTGTTGCCTGACTGATTTAGGCGGTCTCCTCCATTACCTGTTTGATCTCTTGTGCCCTTTCTCTACTCTCCTTATACTTGAACTATTGTTCCTTATAGAGCTGTTCATTTGCTTCAAGAAGTGCCTCTTGGACACTTTTCAAAGCAAGCTTTGTGGAATTAAGCTCAATGGTGAGCTCACTAACCTCTTCCCTTAACTACTTAGTCATGGACAAGGTCTCATTTGTAACCTTGGTAGCAACATCTCTTTCATGCATAGCGTGTAAGAAAACCGATTTGATTCCCTTCCATAGTGCCTTTTATCATGTGCAAATCAACAAGGGAAACAACTTGTTCAAATTGATTTCCTCTTGCCTTTAAAATGTAACTCTCCATTAGTTTCTTAATACCATCAAATTTAGAGAAAGTTTGCACTTCAGTTTCAGATGATACCAAGAATTGTCCCTTCCAATCATGATCAAACATCAGTAACGAACTGCTGTTATGTTGCATGTAAAAATCAGAATTAGACTCATATCTGTCATCAGAGTCTCCAAGGTTGTCCCAAACCACCTGTGTCTCTCTGTTATTAACCCCAATAGTGAATTGTGAATTCAAATCAACCAGGCCACAAGGTCTTTGCTCAAGATTAGCTACTTGCAATGTGAAATCAGATTTCTTTTCTAGATCGAAAACATCACTATCAATGCCATCCTCTATGCATGGCTTTCGAGATGAGGTAAGGACATCATTACAATCAAAAGGAAATTCATTCCATTGTGGATCCTTGTCATACTTAGGTGCCAACACACCCAGATCCCATGTGTAGAAAGGCTGATTGCTTTGTTTAGAGAATAAGTGTTCACTGTGCTCCTCATGAGTAGTTGCCTTTCTGAATAAGTCACTTTCCAACTCATTAGGACTAAAATCATCATAAGCATCTCATGGTTTGTTTGTTGATGTATTTGTGTGTCTAATTTTCATGCTTTGAAACATAATAAATCCTTTCTAAACAATGCATTGAAAGGGAAACAAGGAAATAACTTCTTTCTCATTTAGAAACTTAACAATGCATGAATACAAACAAGTTCATAGAATTTTTTGATTTAAAATGTAAACTCAGACCTGTTACAGTGTATAGCAGACCTGATAACCCTCATCAACAACTATACTTTGCAAAACTAGCACACAAATTAGATTTGCAGGTCGCCCATGAACCTATGCATCTTCATGCCCTTAGACAGCAGCACGAAAGCCAAAAGACTGAGTTTTCAGATCTAAACATCAGTAGACCTGCCCTTGCACACTTCCCAAGAAGACGACCTTCCAAGTAGGGCGATTTTCTCTCATAAATCCAACCTCCACCAAAAAATACAAACAAGTGCTTGAGATATGGTGCATAGGTGAGAGGTTTCCAATGCAACAATGTCTAAAAGGATGTGCCAAGTACAAACGGAGCTATGAGAGAATGTAACCTTTAAAGTCTGGTAAAATGAGTTTCCAAAACTTTTGAGAATGCAGATCAGACTAAAGAAAATAACCAAAATCACCACCTAACACCACCAAAAGAGCCAATAGCCAAACAATACTCTCACCATCAAATACACACCATAAAACTTCAAAACCCACTTCAAAATACAAAGAAAATCTTCATCATTTCATCACCAAAATATTGTAAAACAAAACTTTGTTGAAGCCCAACGGTGATCCCTGAAGTAGAACCACTCCAACCAGCTAGGGTGGATCTCTCACCACTGAAAGCAGCGCTAGAAATGAGGGTTTCTTCCTCAATTAGCTGCAATCGAAATCTGGAATTATTCCAGCAGAGTCTCCTTAAGTTGCCAAAATATCCATATGCAAATGAGAGCTCAAACTCATATTTATAAAGTGAGGGAAGAAATAGAGCAACTTGCATTTGAATTTGAATATATTTTCTTCTCATTCCACTTTATGAACTGACATGAAATTACCCCAAGAGGGGTCTCCAACTTTTTGTCTCCAAAATTGCACTTTTGATTTTTAATTTAAAGTTGACATTAAGCCCAAACTAGGCGTCCCACCTTATGAGGCATAACATTAGCCATTAAAAATGATAAATAAACCTCTTTTCTAGGCATCCACTTGAAATACATGGCCCCTCTTTTAAAATAACGTTGTGCAACTAGGCCAAGGGGTCCTTTTTATTTTATTTAATTCAAAATACCGCCCTTGTTGTCTATGCTCATAAGGAAACTATTTCGCTTTTGTTGCCTTCTAAAACAACGTTAAGTCGTTACATTAGCCTCAAAGGTACTTTTTACATGACCTCCTGATCCCTTCACTTAAGTCAAATAAACTTTATTAAAATAGCTTAAGTGAGAAATACAAATAATAATTAAATCGAACCTTAGCAATGCCAATGCCCAAACTGGAAATAGACATTGTTGAAGTAGCCTTGGCCAGGATCAGCTACCAAAAATAGACTTACTATTTATAGCAATTGCTAAAAATAGTAAATATCCCAAATCACCAAATTGACACAAAACATTAGAGTTCACCTGACAACTACCACACACTGCCCAAACAAGAAACCCCGCACTGCACTGCTACCAGGACCAGTTACTAAATATAGTACTTACTAAAAATAGTGAGCCAAAACCAAAAATGAGGACACCGAAAATGGGGACATTATAGTTCTCCCTTCTCAAAGATTGCTTGTCCTCAAGCAATGCCATGGTATCCACCATAACAATTGACTGAAACCAACTGAACCCAAGTGTAATCCCAAGATCCCAAGTCAATCTCTTCAAATGTCCACCATGCTGTCGTTGCACCACTCTAATCATAACTAACAATCCATTGTGCTCATATTGCAGTTCCCTACAAGGGTTGAAACCTGTACCATGAAACATCTCCTACCGAAGTATCCCGATAGTGTCCATGACTACAATCCCAACACCTACATGATCTCGGACAACGGGAAGAAATATCTGTGCAACCCATAACCATACTCCTCAATATACCTCTTCAAGGTATCATGCAAAGTCATAACTGCAGATGTGAACTCCAATTTTCCTGCAAAAAGGGAAGCAATCTGCAAGAGTTCAACAAACTCACGAGCATGACACCATATGGATCTAAGATGTCTTCTTTGTACTAATCTGATACAACCATGAAGACTAGTAAAAACACTTACTGTTCCAACCCCAAAGGTCACTGAATGATGAACCCAAGCATACAAAAGTTCGATGTCTTGAACCCACATTGAGTGTAAATTATCAAAGTTTACATCACAAATCTTCATAAGATGAACTCCCTGAGTTAAGAGGTTTGAAGTAAACAATAATGTCTGCTGTTTAAAACTGAAAGCAGTGGAGTACAATTTGATTTTTGTGCTCTACACAAAGAACAACAACAGCACCAATGAATTTCCCAAGTACAATTATATGTGAAAAACATTGTGTTGCACCAAAATAACTCAGAAGTGGTTGGGAAACACCTCCAAGCAATCTCCAACTGAAATCTATTACTTTCTTGACAAAGAAGAGAAAAAAGTGCCAACTCCCTTGAATGAGAGCAAACCAAAAAGTGAAGTGACTGACCTGCAATCCAAAAACAAGCTCAACACTGAAATTCTTATCCATTCTTTGCCAAGTAACACTCCCAAGAGTAACCATTTGTTCATTACTCCAATCCTTAAAATCTCTCTCCAATCCATTTGTAGATAAGCAAATGGGATCACCAAATGGTTGGTAAACAACATCTTTAATTCTGAAATTTTCATTCTTATACCTCCAAATGTCCTCCCTTCCATTGCCAATTAACTTAATCAATCCTTGTTGAGGATCCCAAGCATGGATACCAACCAAGAATGATCTCCAACATGCCTAGAAAGGTGCATAACATAACTCAAAGTGCCATCCAAATCAATATGCACATCATGGAAATTTGTGACTTCTTTAGTAATCCCTTGTAGCCCATCCATGAAAGCACCAACAACTGAAATGCGAGGAGCAATTGTTGCCATCAAAACCATTCCCAAAGAAAGATTAGTATAATATATAACATCACTCAATCCAAAGAATGGATTGTCAAACATGTAGATGTCATGTTTAAATCCTTCTTTCTCCAAAACTATGTAAGTAAAAAGCTTTAAACCACCTTTCCTTGCTGCTGTTTTGAAACAAGCTCTAGAACATTGTTTGCAAACTTTTCAAAATCTGAAATGTTAAAGTCTTCATAAATCAATACATCCCATGAAGATACTACATCTCCTAATGTCATAATACTCCCTACACAATCTTCATTTGCCTCCTCCTTTGCACATTTCATAGCCGGTGGTCTCCTAGGATGGTAACCAATCGCCTCATAATGTGAACTTAAATCAAAACCATGTTGAAAACCACACTCCAACTCAAGTTCTGAATCTTCTCTCGGATCCCATACCTTACTATTTTCACCAAATGCAATGCTACAACCAGGAGTAGTCTCATCATCCAACTCAAAAAGTGGATTGTCATACGCCATATCAGCATCTACCTCAAACAAAGGATTATCAATAAATTGAAGATTATCCTCTTGCTGATCTAGACTCTCTTTTTCTGATTTTTTGGGACAATGGACAAGATCATACTCCTAAATGCAATCAAGCTCCTCCATTACCCGTTTGATCTCCTATGCCCTTTCTCTGCTCTCCTTATACCTGAACTGTTGAGCCTTATAGAGCTATTCATTTGTTTCAAGAAGTGCCTCTTGGACACTTTTCAAAGCAAGCTTTGTGGAATTAAGCTCAATGGTGAGCTCACTAACCTCTTCCTTTAACTGCTTAGTCATGGACAAGGTCTCATTTGTAAGCTCGGTGGCAACATCTCTATCATGCATAGCTTGTAAGAAAACTGATTTAATTCCCACCATAGTGCCTTTTATCATGCGCAAATCAGCAAGGGAAACAACTTGTTCAAACTGATTTCCTCTTGCCTTTAAAATGTAACTCTCCATTAGTTTCTTAATGTCATCAAATTTAGATAAAGTTTGCACTTTGGTTTCAGCTGATACCAAGAATTGTCCCTTCCAATCATGATCAAACATGGGTAACGAACTGCTGTTATGTTGCATGTAGAAATCAGAATTAGACTCATACCTATCATCAGAGTCTCCAAGGCTGTCCTAAGCCACTTGTGTCTCTCCCTTATTAATCCCAATAGTGAATTGTGAATTCAAATCAACCAGGCCACAAGGTCTTTGCTCAAGATCAGCTAGCTGTAATGTGAAATTAGATTTATTTTCTAGATCGAAAACATCACTATCGATGCCATCCTCTATGCATGGCTCTTGGGATGACGTAAGGACATCATTACAGTCAAAAGGAAATTCATCCCATTATGGATCCTTGTCATACTTAGGTGCCAACACACCCGGATCCCATGTGTAGAAAGGCTGATCTCTTTGTTTAGAGAATAAGTGTTCACTGTGCTCCTCATGAGTAGTTGCCTTTCTAAATAAGTCACTTTCCAACTCATTAGGACTGAAATCATCATATGTGTCTCTCTCCAAAGGCTTGGTTTGGTAGTCAAACCCAAAGCCACCTGTGTCACCATTACCAACATGAGGTAAAGTGTCATCATTATTAGCTGATTTGAAGACATCATCCTTTTTGTTTTCAACATGCCCATCATTTAAAGGTGTCTCAACTTCATTGGATAGCTCTAAGGGTGTATACAAGGCTGCTGTTTTGTCAATTCCTTCATGCACAACCTCATCTATAGCAGTTGCATGCATTTCCAAAGAGTCATCCTGAGGCTCCGTCTCACATTCATCAAGTTTTAAAGCAATTACTTCATTTGATTTTTTTGCTATGACTTTTCTTCAACTTTGCCACCTCCTTAGGATGAAGTTTTAGATCCTTCTTATCAAACCACTCTATGAGTCTCTCAGTAAACTCAGTACAAGATGTAATCTGAGCATGCCTCATTATGATTATCCCATGATGCCACCACTTATGTGCAACTCCATCAAGGTGCATAGTAGCATATTTTATGGATTCTTCTTCTGGCATGAGATTTAGATTGAAGTATGTGTCCACCCTTTGAATCCATGCTCTTGCTGAAATATTATCAAACTCGTCAAAATAAGGAGGGCTAAGTTTTCCAACTTTTCTTCATAAGTCATTATGATGTTCTTTATTGCCCCTGTTGGGTGTATGCCTCATCCTAAGATCTATATAATCCTGAAGTGATATGTCATGTTGGAAGCCAACCCTGCATCAATCTAATCTTGTCTAAATTGATCTTGCAACTCAACTAAGGTAAGCTCCTGATTGGGTTGTGCCTCTACTCTTGGTGGAAATATAGGCATAAGAGGCCTAGCCATGGCTACCCTATTATGTTGATTGGCTGCTCCACGTTGACCCATGTCATTTCTTTGCCCATTATTGCCTCTGTTACCTCCGTTGTTGACTCCCAATTGATTTAGCCCCTCAACCAACTGTGCTAGACACTGATTGGTTTCCTGGTGTCCCCTAACCATAGCATCCAAGAGAAGCATCATCTGATTTGGTTCAACATTTTCTCTTCCAGTTTCCTCACCCCTTTCACCCATGTTTTTGGAACTTGTTGATTCAACTGAATGTGATTCTAAGTGTTGTCCCTCTTCCATAGAAGGCCAACCTTCCCACAACTCCTCTTCCTTTTTCCTTATTCTCTCACGGTACCTTCTTTCTCTATCACTAAGGCTTATAGGCTTGCATCACCGACTGGCTGGTAGGAAGATTTACGCTTTGATACCACTGTAATGACCACCCCTGATTTTTTTTTTGAAGATACAGTTTGCTGTTTGTTTTGTTTGCTGATGTATTTGTGTGTGTAATTTTCATGCTTTGCAACATAATAAAGCCTTTCTAAATAATGCATTGAAAGGGAAACAAGGAAATAACTTCTTTCTCATTTAGAATTTAGAAACATAACAATGCACGGATACAAACAAGTTCATAGAATTTTCTGATTTAAAATGTAAATTCAGACCCGTTACATGTATAGCAGACTTGATGACCCTCATCAACAACAACTATACTTTGCACAACTCGCACACAAATCAGATTTGCAGGTTGCCCAAGAACCCATGCATCCTCATACCCTTAGAAAGCAGCATGGAAGCCAAAAGATTGAGTATTCAGATCTAAACATCAGCAGACCTGCCCTTGCACACTTCCCAAGAAGGGGACAACCTCCCAAGTAGGGCGATTTGCTCTCATAAATCCAACCTCCCCCAAAAAATACAAACAAGTGCTTGAGATATGGCGCGAAGATGAGAGGTTTCCAATGCAACAATGCCCAAAAAGATGTGCCAAGTACAAACGGAGCTATGAGAGAATGTAACCTTCAACGTTTGGTAAAATGAGTTTCCAGAACTTCTAAGAATACAGATCAGACTTAAGAAAATAACCAAAATCGCCACCTAACACCACCAAAAGAGCCAATAACCAAACAATACTCTCAACATCAAATACACACCATAAAACCTCAAAACCCACTTCAAAATCCCAATAAAATCTTCATCATTTCATCACCAAAATACTGTAAAACAAAACTTTTTTGAAGCCCAACGGTGATCCTTGAAGTAGAACCACTCCAACCAACTAGGGTGGATCTCTCACCATCGAAACCAGCGCTAAAAATGAGGGTTTTCTTCCTCAATCAACTGCAATTGAAATCTGGAATCATTCTAGCATAGTCTCCTTAAGTTGCCAAAAAATCCATATGTAAATGAGAGCTCAAACTCATATTTATAAAGTGAGGGAAGAATTAGGGCAACTTGCATTTGAATTTGAATATATTTCCCTCTCATTTCACTTTATGAAATGACATGAAATTACCTCAAGAGGGGCGTCCAACTTTTTGCCTCCAAAATTCCACTTTTTAAAAAAAAAAATTTAAAATTGACATTAAGCCCAAACTAGGCGTCCCACCTTATGAGGCATAATATTAGCCTTTAAAAATTATAAATAAACCTCTTTTCTAGGCATCCACTTGAAATACATGGCCCCTCTTTTAAAACAACGTTGTGCAACTAGGACAAGGGGTCCTTTTTATTTTATTTAATTCAAAATATCTCCCTTGGCGTCTATGCTCATAAGGAAACTATTTCGCTTTTGTTTCCTTCTGAAACAATGCCTAAGTCATTGCATTAGGTTCAAAGGTACTTTTTACATGACCCCCTGACTCCTTCACTCAAGTTAAATAAACTTTATTAAAATAACTTAAGTGAGAAATACAAATAATAATTAAATCGAACCTTAGCCACACCAACGCGCAAACAGAACATGGATATTGCTGAAGTAGCCTTGGCCAGGACTAGCTACCAAAAATAGACTTACTATTTATAGCAATTGTTAAAAATAGTAAATACTCTAAATCACCAAACTGGCACAAAACATTAGAGTTTACCTGACAATTGCCACACATTGCCCAAATAGGAAACCTTGCACCGCATTGTTGCCAAGACCTATTACTAAATATAGTACTTACTAAAAATAGTGAGTCAAAACCAAACTAGCCTGAATGAGAACACCGAAAATGGGGACATTACATTCTTCAAGAGGGTTTTCGTCCTCAAGAAGGCTAAGATAGACCAGGTCCAAATCTCCAAAACCACGTAGGGTTTTCTCAGATAGAAATATCAAAAATAATAAGCTCCACATCCCAAATGAGCTCTCATCCCCCTTTTTATAAGCTTTTTAGGGAACTTTCTAGAAACTCCCTTTTAAAATCATTTAATTAATTTATTAAGCCTTTTAACTCCAAAAAGTGATTTAATTTACTTTTTAAACATTTCCGGCACTGAAAGTCATTTTTAAGTGTTTGAACATTTAAAACTTTCCGTTCTCTTTCCAACGAGCTATAACATTGAGGTGCCCGATAAATTATTTTAATTTAAATGGCAACCTTAGTGAAATTAATTAAATATAGCTCAGTAATACACCTGATTAGTGGCAATGGTCGAAATGCATCAGAATTGAAATTTGACTGTGTAGGAGTGATCTCGATGATGAAAGATGATAAATAGACCCAACTCGGTGACTTACTAAAAATAGATGCTCCCTCCAATAATCTTGGAGCCCAAATCGGAAGCCGGAAATAACATCTAAAAGTGTCATATGACTCCTCTAAACCATCCGAGCTCATTGGTAACATCAAACTACCCCTTTGTACAAGCCGACACAAACCTAGAAAATCAATGACAATTGCACTGCTAGAGAACCTAAAAATGGGGACATTACATTAATTAGTTAGTTAGCTGGGCTAGAGTAGCTGTTGCATTGGGAAGGAAAAGCTAGAATTAAAAGGTAGATCTGATTCTTCTATATAAAACTGCCATATTTAGTTCTATTTTGGAGCTTAAATACCTAGGTATTTGTTTTTGCAACCGACAATTTTTTTGCCCAAACATGTGACATGATCCTATGGGACTCCGCTAGGTATGTCCCTCTGTCACTCCAATTCCTTCCCTTGGTGCTGCTCTCTGATTTATTTTCTCATAATTTCAAGACAATTGTTGTATTGTCAACATATGTCATCTCTCTCCCCATATGGCAACAAGAAGAATTGTTTGTGGAACCAACTCTCAGGCTGCATCTGACAAAAATATAGCCTACAAGCCTATACCTACATGTGGATTTCAATACCATCAAATCTCCAACAAAGAAAAAATGCAATCCAGGCTACAACCATTGCATTGGTGTTTCAGTAATTCATCATCTAAAAAACACACCAATAGTTGACATGGATTTTTTCGAAGACCTGTTCACATGGAGCAACAGATGAAAGGGCATAAACTACATCTCTGTGAAAGAGGACATAATTAAAATATGATAAGAATGAGCTTCAGCCAAAAGTCAAACTGCAGCCCTGCTTCATGATTCTGCCCTTTTGGGTTACTGGCCTATTCAGCTGGAAATTACCCCAGGAAGCAACAAGCAAAGAGCTCAATGAGCTTTGCTAAAGCACATCCCAAAAAGAATAACAGCTTCTGGTAAGCAAGTAATGCTAAAACCTTTTTAAGGCTGAAGTTAAGGAAATTGTGTTTTCAGTCTAACAAGAAAAAGTCCCAGGTTCTTATGTGTTTCCAGCTGTGCTTTATTAAAAATTATGGCCTTTAGTCAAAACAGATATGTGGGTATTTTAGAGTAATATTGATGGTTCTAAATTTTATTAATATCACAAGATTGGTAGGATTCCAAAGGTAATGCATGCAGAATTTATGGAACAATACCTATCTATTGCCTTGTGCAACCTAGTCTGTAAAATCCTCTTCAATTTAATATCTAGGAGAATGAAACCATCTCTTCCCTGATAATATCAAAAGCACATTCTGCATTTATTCTCAATAGTTAGATCACTGAAAACATTCTGGCTGTTCATAAAACTTCCACTTGTGTAAGACCCATAAATGGCCATAAATTCTCCTGAAATTGGATATTATCAAAACAATTTAACAGGTGCAGTTGAAGTTTCATATCAATTTTTTTTCTGAATTAGATGTCACTGGTACAGTTGGAGTGTCATCTTACAAATTTGTGAAGAATTTAGATTCAATGAAGAGAGTATAGCTTGGACTAACAGTTGTGTCACAACAGTCATTGTATCTCTCTCAATGGCGAAGTTGGAGCCTCATTTCACTCCTAGTGGACTTAGGCAAGAATTATTGCTTTCTGATAGCTAGAGGCAAGTTGCTTGGTCCTTCTGCAATGAAAAGGGGCTAGAGGTACTCAGGTTTTCAGTTTGCCAATGACACACTATCACTAGTATTTACACTAATTGTGCAGGACATCAAAACACATGAAACCATGGGTAAACAAATATGAGGCAGCCTCAGAACATCAAATCAACAAGGGAAAATTGAATACCCCATTTTTTTAGTAACACAGGCAAATATCCTATCACTAATTTTGGTTTCCACATTCATGGCTACACAATTGTAGCACACTCCCTATCCATGTTAGACCTCATAGTAGCCATTGTGTTGTGACTAGCCATTGCGGTTGACGAAGAAGGTATTGGAAGCTCTCACATCTCCTTGCCAATGGTGTCACTTGATCTTGCATCATAGTGGTATCATGATATATTAGCACCCCATCCAAAATATCATGATGTGCAACCTCAATCAAGGAGTGTCTTTTTGTTCTTGTACTTGCACACGAGCATTTCACTAGTCACTTTCATACATTTACACATTGATCTCCTAGAATATAGAATTCAAACCACATGTTTTCATAACCAACTCATCATCCTATCTATCAAGGACAACCTCCCCATCTTGCCTACTCTCGAGGATGACATTATTCTCATCCACTTGTCAAGCCGTAATGCTTAGCTTATTAGAGTTAATTCATTATGCATGTACGTGGAACCTACAAGTTCCAATAATACAAGTTGTAAGTGTTGTTGAGAAGTTTGTAATTCCATAACAAACTTTCTCAACTATAAATAAGCCTATGTTACAATATGAAAATATTGCAATAAACAACAAATGTTTTCATAGTATTAGAGTCTTGGAAAAAGATAGGGATTTAGTTGGTGAAGTCGTAGGTGATATACTTGGAGATATAATTGATGACACAACTGGTGATTTGGTTGGTGACATTGCTGTTGGAGAAGACATGATAGTAGTTGCTGTAGAAGATCTTGTCTGCGAGTCTTCTCCCTTCAAAGATTGATCTTTGTTAAGGCTTTGTGGGATACAATTATCAATTCCATTGGAAGTGATATGCCATCTATATGACGCATTAAGCTTAGACAATGCATGGGTAGTGCAAAGCATTTTGGTCCTTGATTTCGAGTAGCGGTTCCCCGGTCCTCCTATGAGTATTTGATGTGCTTGCTCATTAATCTATCTCACCACTCTTGTCTCTCACTTCTCTTGTAGATTTCACCGCAGTTGGTGACATGGTGCTTGTGGAAAGCTTCATGAGTGAATCCCTCTACTTGGTTCATATCTGGACTATGGAGAATCAAATAGCTATAGAATTTTGTGAGTGTTTCAATGTCTCTAGTTATCACATATTTCAACCTACCTTCGACTTCTTTCTCAATTCTATCATCATTGTTGTAGATGCTTAGAATCTTCATTTGCAGCTCAATGAGTAGTGTGAGTCTAGCAAACTTCTTGAAGCATTTTTATAGATAGCTTTGTTTTTCACAATATTTTTCTCCTAGCCATCTTGGCCTTCGATCCATTTCTGCCACTTGTTTTAATTTGGCTAGAAAACCTATGTTTGCATTTGTGTTGGTGTAGGCTATCATAAGACAATGCATAATTAATTGGGAGAGGCGTTGAAGATGTGTTCAAAAGATTAAAGCAAGTTTTCGTTAGTTTCCATTCAAAAATTTCGCCTAGCATCATGTATGTTGACCTAGAATAAGTGAATCATACCATTCAATTTTTAACATTCATCTGAAGTTTTAGGAGTCTTAGAACTTTGAAGGGCTACTTGGTGCTATGGCATTGCCTATTTAGAGAGTATATTTCATGATGCCCTACCACCTAAGGTTTCTTTTCAATCAAGGGTAGATTGACTAATTGCACTTCCTAGGGACAAACTTTTCTACCTCAAATCTGCATGGGTATGTGGACGAATAGTGGTGTGGATGGCAAGATTCAAATTTGCATAGGTAGAGCCCACATGGTTGAGTTGAGTCATTTAAATTAGTAACTTGTTTTTTAAGTTTAGTTTTTAAAGTCTATGAGTGTAGATTGGGTGTCTAATGGTAGCTTTTAAGATTGAAGTTAACTTTTAATAATTTCATAGTGGTAGATTGTTATTATAATTTATTGTCTAGTTATTGCACGTTTAGTGTCTCAAAATGTCTTATTAGTTCTTATAGAGATGTTTTATGTCAGTGTAAAAATCCAATAAAAATATTGTATGTTGTCAAAATCAAGTCGTAACATTTTGTTTGGAATAGGTTCCATTTTTCCTTCTTCAATGTATGAGTCGTTAATTGTTGGGTAATCAAAAGTATATTTATAAGAATCCAAATGTGTTGAAAAACAAAAATAAAAATTACTTCAATCGTAATTCGACACACTATTGCTTGTATATGATGTCCATCCTGTGGGGGGGATTCTAAAATTGAGGCACAAAACCAAATTTGCTAAGTAGCAAACCAATTGGAGGATAGAGGCACAAAAGGTTGGAGGACAAGCAACATCCTCTAGTTAGTCACTAGTGACGAGGCTGCAAAGTTGTATTAGTGGCAAGACAATTTGTGCCAAAATGACTAAAGCTAAGATCGGTTCCCAAGTGGCAATGATAATTGTCTCATATCATTTGTGATTAGAGTGGTAGTGTTCTATAATGATGGCTACACACACAACAATGAGGAATAAGTCCTTAAAATGTTTAGTGTGCATTTGTGATTGGACGTGTTTGTCCCCAATCACAATTGTTGTTTGTTTGTGATTGGATGTGTTTGTCCCCAATCACATTTGTTGGATGATTATGATTGGATGTCTTTGTCTCCAATCATAATTGTTGTGAACAGATGCACGTGTCCCTATTCATAAATTCGATGATGGATAGATGTGTTGTCCCTATCCAAACTTGTTGTATGACCTCTAATAGAAGTGTTTGTCCCTATCCTTGGTTCCATGGGTAGATGCACTTGTCCCTATCCTTGGATAAAGTCTAGTAAGGTCAATCCTACTGAAGAAGCATAGTGACGCAAGTTCCACTATTATTTATCACGGGCAGATGTATATGCCTCTTCTCTTACATTGTGTTTATGATGAACTAGTAATGTGTTCATCAAGTGTTGTTAGTCCACCTACCCCCATTTTGAGCATGATGGAATAAGGGGAAGTGTTGAATTCCATTACGCATGTATGTGGAACTTGTGAGTTCCAATGATACAAGTTGTTGTAAATATTGTTGAGAATTTTGTTATGGAATATCAAACTTCCTCAACTATAAATAAGCCCTGTATTACAAAAATGTTTACATGGTTCCCATCCATTCCTCTATAGAAACATAACCAAGGAGTGAGGCCTTTCTAGTGGAGCATGCCACCTTGAATCTTGCGCAAGAATCTCTATACTTTGGAGGTCCATGGGTCCCAAGTACCATCCTCTTGGCCTTTGAAATATTCGCTCTTGTCCTCATATTTGGGGTTCCACCTCCTTTGCCGTCAACCCCACTAGAGTAACCTCCTCTATTTTAGGACATTCATGAATACGATTCCTTGTCAACCTTGCTACCTCTACGCCTTTTTCCTCACCTTGAATAGGCCATACCCTCTGCAACGTCAAAGCTAGAACTTGTAATTGCAGCTCTCGGGCATGTCTCACCTTAAATTGGGGCAAGTCCATTAGTGTTGTCAAATATGGTAATCTAAACTGAATTGAAACTTACCCATGCGGTTGAGATTCCACCCAACAAATAAAATGCCTTGTTAGCTTTTGCCCACTCTCTTGCTTTCATAGTAGAAGGCCGAGAAGGCCATGTGTCCATTCTCCTTGAGTATGAGATCCATACAATATTTCTTCTTTGCATTGTGTTAATCTTTGAGATCTAACCAAAGGCCCCTAAGCCCAACACTTGATTTAGGGTAAACTTGTATAGAATGATGTCTTTGTGGTTCAGTACATGGGAAACCTCTCATGTATCCATACTAAAAGCATGATCACTAGCTCAATCCCTAGGTGCTTCCGTGCTAATATGGAATATATATCATGCCACAATTGTACACACATGCTCACTCTCATGTTATACATTGTGCTCTTCTCCAAGGCGGCTTGACACATTGCAATAGCAAACAATGGGATTCCTCCTTTTGATTTGTGACACATCACTCATGTCACCATAAGCCCTATAATGATAATGGCCTCTTAGATATCGAAAATGATCAAAGCATACATATCCCTCTGTCAAAGTAGGTATTATGTGAATGCTAGCAATTTGATGTAGCAGCCTATTGGACCAGGGCTTGCCTCTTTGCCATGGTGGAAATCCCAAAGTGGGGGATGTATTCATTGTTCCCCACCTTATAAATTCTTAAAGGTGCTTGTGTGCTAAGCTGGTCTTTGTAACTAATTACTAACATAAATGAGGAAAAATGTCATTTCTGTAATGACTACTCGTTGAGGTCATGCTGGATATGATTAAAAACCACATATATCAAATCCCACAAACAATAAAAATCTAATAAAAGTGCCCCTGAAAGCCTTCACCTACATCTACTAAACATGGATTGATCTGTTTTTTTTTTGTTTTGGACCATTCATTCTATGGAGTACATTTTAATTTGCTGTGTCTTGATCCTCCTTTATTCCTTTTACACTACTAGAATGCAAGGGCAAGAAAACTTAGAAAAGGCCTTGTCATTATTTAGAACCTTTAGTATCTCCTCTCTTTTGCTTGATGAGTTATCTTCTCTCTCCTTTTGAGTATCTTGTTGTTTTCCCTTCTGGAAAAAAAAGCTAATTGAAACAAATGTAGCTAGAAGTCAGAGTAGCCTATTTTTAGGCATCCATAAATCTAGATCTCCATTCCTGGTCGAAGTCTCTAGATCTCTGTATTTCTAGTTTAAGAGGTTAGATATGTTCAACAGCGTTACCAGGATCAGCAATTAATGACCAAAATTATGATTATTTAACAAGTAATATCTGAGCTGATATTTTTCAAAACAATTGCTAAATCACCTTTTTGAATGCTTCCCATTAATTGCAAAAATAAACACAAAAAAGTTACAGGCATCAGAACAACATTAATTATAAACTATATTTCATTTTTTTGCAGGAATCATAACATTTTAAGCATTTTTCAATTTTCCAATTATTTGTTTATCTTGATTTCAATGTTTTCAGACCCTTTTTGAATAAGTGCTGTTTGCAATGTTGTTAGCACTGATGTTTAGAACTTCGAAATGGTCCCAGTAAAGGAAGGTCATGTTCTGTCATAACATTGAGAGATAATATTTTGAGGGTATTCTTCCTCATTTCTCATAACATTGGTGGAGCTTGAGTTTAGTAGTCTTAAAACTCCAATTGGTAGCAAAGTTTTAATCAAAAAAGAAAAGAAGTTTTCATACTACACCTTATGTTTTTTCTTCCCTGTTTTTAGCTTATACTCTCTTATTTAAAGATTTCAGCTAGTCTTTTATGTAGGTTGATTAATTTTTTATTCTGTTCTTTTACATAAATCAAGATGATTCTATGTTGTAACCAAACATTGCACTTTGTGGGTAAGTGTAGTGAAAGCTGCTTGACATTTACTGTCATGTATATTAGCATGAAATAAACAAACTAATTTAAATGCTGTGTTTTTGTTACTGGTATGAACTTATGCTGAACTGTTTTTTGTATCTCTATTGCTCATAAGTTAGAGAGTTTTAATTTGGGATGGTAAGCATGGAAGGGTCACATATTCTTGTCTTGTTTTCCTGTTAAATTTTCATCTGATATTTGATGTAAACTTCATTGTAATTGGATCAGTTTTTTGTTGGAATGTTTCACACAAACAGTTGTCTTCACTTTGTTATGCAACTGTAATTGCTTTTATTTCTTAAGGTAATAATGAACACTGAAAATAATAATATGATCACATTTTTCTCTCACTATCATATTGTGATTCTCATGTGTTACTGGGTTTTCAGCTATCATCTGGCAGAGAAAAAAATGAGTTGCGTCGAGGGACCTATAATGGGAATAAAGTTGGAACAATTTATATTTGATACTTTTCCTTATGCTCCTTCAAGGGCTCTCTTTGAGGTTAGTTCATGTTGGTCTTTCTTTTTAGATCATAATTTGTTCTCATCTGGTTCAAATACATTAAAAATCGTATGCCATAATGCTCTGTTTACCATTATGTATTCAAAATGTTGATGACATTGGACTCATTCTTAACGAACAGATTCTACGAGAAGAAGAGTTTGCCCCTGTTAAAAATGCAAATGGTCAGGCAACTGACACACCTGAGACTGCACGACTTCTTGTTCTCCATCTTCATACTCGCTGGGTTATTGCAGCTGGTGGCTTTGTTACACATTCAGTTCCTTTATACTCAACTGGTATGGCATTTTTCATGTCAGAAGTTTTTATCAATTCTTTTTGCTACTTCCTATTTCTTAGGTAATGATATATTGAGTGCAAACTAAACATGTATCATAGCTTGTGAATAATGTCAAGAAAGTTTAATGAGAGCTTAGAAGGTATTGAACAATAGTGATAATGTGGTTGTATCTTCTGAAACAAATTGGGCTGGATTATGAAGCATCTGTGTACATGCATGGATACATATATTTTTTAAGATGTCCATAACCAAAAATCATTGATAATTGTCCTTGTCAATTGTCAATTTTTGAAAAAATTTACATACCGTCTGAATAAAAGTCTGTGGCATGGTAAAACAGCATAGATTGTCAAATCAAGATATCCTGTTGGGCAATTATCTGAGTTAAGATTACATAAATGAAAGATAATTTCCACTTCTGGTTACAGCATATAACAGAGCTATCAGTATCAGAGACAAAGAAACCATAAACAGGGTGTCACAAGGAACAAGCATTATTTCCATCTTGGCCAATGGTCTTTGTTTTTTCACCTGGCAGCCGGAAAGTCAAAATTTGGGAGTCAAAGCCACTTTTCAAGTATAGTTAGCATATTTATCCACTTTACTAACATGTAAAGATGCAGATTCTGTCATCCCTATGGGGGAGCAGCGAGCTTCTAGGAATTGAGTGTGGTGGCCATGAATACTGTATTTGCTGCTGTTGCACTTATTAGTTCTTAACCTAGTTCTTGATCTAAGGCTATGGTGTTCCATTGCTCACCTGTTGAAGGTTCTTTGCTAATATTGCAAGTTGATTTTAGAAATTACTTAAATAAGCCACAAGTTTTAAGAGGTGCTTCAGCTTAAGGACAACCTTAAAGATTATTTGAATCTACAAAATATTGTCAATTATGCTGTAGCAAGGAAATTACATGCATGTGTCATGGACTAATATTAGTTCTTGAATTGCGTGATCTTTTAATTTCCATAGATGAAATAATACCTCTACTTTTAGCACGTGCTATCAACTAGTGTACAATCAGAGCATAATCCTAACCAAAGCAACCATTCTTTTACACTTTGTAACATCAACCACCCATTTCTACGATTCTTTAGTATCAGGATGCTGGCAGGTGTGGATGATGCTTTCAGCTTGACTGCCAATAAGCTATTGGTAGTTCAATGCCAATTGCTTCTTGTTTGGTCCCTGGAACTAGCCCAGGATGCATTAAAGACTAATCAAAACTGGGCTTCTTTGTCTGTAAGGTGATCCTTGCAAATTTCTTCTTCTAAACTTTCAGGATACTGTCCCTATTTTTCTTATTTTCTACAACTATTGATGGGCTTTGGAAGTTAGTTTATGGAAAGGTTAGGACACATTCCAAACCTAGCCCTTTCATCATCTCCTGAGAGCTTGCAGATCAAGCTTGTTTCACATGGAATCTGGCCTAAAGTCAATTTTATTCATGAATCAAAATCTTAAAATTTGAGGTAATCAACTTAAATTTGGTTTGATAGTCCTGTAAAGAAACTCCCTTACAGATGTACAAGGGAGATCATAATTTATTTTGTTTTCTTTCCTTTATTAGCTGTAGGATAAAATGGCTATTATGAAAAACTTGATGCTTTCCAGAACTTTGGACTTTGAAATAATCTGAGATGACACAGAATTAAATATCATGACATCTAGGTCTTATTCTTTCGGCTTTCCTTCCTGTCTTGGGAGAATTATGGTGTGATGTTCTTACTTGTTACTGGTTGAGATTTCAGATTACCAGGCTTCACTGTCTTCTCTTTGGTGTGCAAGTGTCCAAGGGGAAAGGTTGATGACCACAGTAAAGGGCAGGTTAAATTTTTTCATACCCACCAATCACAGTGGCAAACAAACACTAAACTAAATTTGGAATCTTATGATGGTAAAACTAAAAATGCCATATCAAGAGGGACCCAGGTCAGTAAATGTTATCTTTAGTTGTATAAAATTGGTGCAAAAATGAAGTTTTTGCTCTAGTTTTCTATTGCAAGGTTTCAAATTAATGCAAGAACTGTACAAAAAAATCCATACATGTTTAAGAAAACTTGAATCCAATTGACAAGAAAACCCAATCTTAAAATAGCATTTTCAGGCTTCTGGGCAATGAGAATTACAAGTGATATTGGTTGAACTTCAGAAATTTTAAGACATGCAGAAAAACATATCAGGTGTTTTTCTCTAATTGATTTATGTTTCTAACCTTAAGCTTCTTGAATCAGTGCTCATACAGCAGTTTCCTCACCTCTAATAACAGCATTGTTTTCTCTCATTTGAGCTATTCTTAATGATTTTTAATTAAGAATCTCCAAATCAGCCCTTGTTTTCTCATTTTGGTCCATTGTGGAGGTTTGGAACAACATTTCATATTTCAGCTCTCAAGTTGGGAATATGAGCAGGAGCTTTTTCAATAGAGTATCTTTTTTAAAATTGCAGACCATGTAGCACAATGCTCATTTTTCACATAATTAGCAGTCAGTTTGGCATATGATATAATAAATATTTTTTCTTTTCCCTCATTTAGGAAATTAGATAATGTTCAAATACATTGCTAGTGGTATGTGTAAATTTTAATGATCAGATTGTATGCACAGAAAATTAATTCAAAATTAGACACAATAACACAGTAGATACCCTGGGAAAACCCTCCTCTTGAGGGAGAAAAACCCAGCAACAATATTTCACTTATATATTATTCAAGAATCAACTCTTCTTGTACAATAAGGCCAAACTCAAGGCCAAGTAATAGCACTGATTCTAGATGCAAAATACAGATGATAATCTGCACAAAATATATATCCAAATCTGCACTTGATAGTACTTTGACCTGCTCTTGAAGTAATTCGCACTTAGATAAAATCACAATCTGCTCAAGGTGTAATTCACACTTGAATGTAGAATGAATGTCAAACTTGCTTGATGATCATAATGAGAGGGCGAACTCATATATATACAATATGAAGGGACGCCACCTTATTTAATACAAGTCGGCTAGAAATAAGAGAATATATTATACAAAGAGACGCAACGAATAAGAGGTAAGTCGTCCTCAAGGAAAATCTCGCCAAGAGGTAAGAGGTCGGCCTCATCACAAAAGACGTGTTTCTTCATTTCTTCATGTCAGCTCAAATGAAGGAGAGTGTATATAATTCAAATAGCCATTAAGGCTCCATTTGAATTATCATCATACGCTGATTTGGAAGATACAGCCTGACGCTGTTGAACATTAACACTCCCTCTCAGCTAGGGATGTTTCTTCCAGCAGCACAAGACATATCACCTCAACGTGATGTCTATCACTATGGCTACAACCATAAGTGAAAAGAAGAATATCACCTCATCATGATATCAGATATCAGATATCGCCTCAACACGATATCAACCATAATGGCTACAACCATACTATGGTAAGTACAAGTGTTCATCACTTGCATAATGTTGTCACCTCAACGTGACTTTCACCATGACTCTCTTAGAGGGTGAAACACAAGTACAACATATGTCATGGAGTCACACACATGACATCCACCATGACTCTCTCAGAGGGTGGAAAGAAGGGCTTTCACCTCAAATCTCAAAGAGAAATGCATTAACAAGGGCTTGCACCTCAAATTCCTCCGTCTCAAAGGAAAATGCATTAACAAGGGATTTCACCTCGCACTTCTTCACAGAGAAGAACTCATTAAACAAGGCTCACTGATACTGAGACTCTTTCTCAGTCAAGGCTGGATTCTCCACCATACCAAGCTTATCTCAAAAGTACACAAACTTTATTCGAGAGGCTTGGTGAGAATATCCGGCCGCTTGCTCATCGTGCTGATGTACCTCAATTGTACCTTCCGCAGCACCATATCTCTAATATAGTGGTACTTGATCTCAACGCGGCTTGGTTCTCGTCATGGAACACAAGATTGAGAAAGCTTCACAATAACCGATTATCACAATGAAGGATAGTAGGCTCCATTGATTGTCCGCATAATCTCGCAGGAGCTTACGGCCACCTCGTTGCCATACAAGCTAATATACTCGCTATCTACAATGATTGCTTCACTCAGAAATCATAGCGAACCCAAATGAAGCAACAACCAGAGGTGCTCTTCCGATCGTGACACACCACCCAATCGAATCTGTATAGCCATGTAACTCCAAGTCTGCATCTGAAGAATACCTCAACCCATATCCAACTGTGCCCGCAAGTATCTCAGGATATGTTTAGCTGCAACAAGATGTATCTGTCTCGGATCACACATAAACTAGCTAAGTGCACTCACTGCATAGCAAATATCAGGTCTAGTGTTAACTAGATACATCAAGGCCCAATTAGCGTCTGTACAATGTAGGATCCACCAAATCTGAACTCGCAGCCTCCTTCAATTTATGTAGGTTGGTCTCCATAGGTGTAGACATGGATTTGCAATCCATCATACCAAACCTCTTAAGTATATCAATGGTGTACTTCCTTTGACTTAGAATCATCTCATCTAGTTTCTGCCAAACTTCTAAGCCAAGGAAGTAATGCATGAGCCCAAGGTCCTTCATCTCAAATTCCGAAGTCAACTCCTTCTTGCACTCGAGAATTAGGTGATCTTCTCCAGTAAGAATCAAATCATCAACATATAAGACCAATATTAATGCATCACCATTGATTACCTTGAAGTAGAGATTTGAATCAGCATCATTCTTCAAGAAGCCCAAACTTGACAGGTAACGATCAATCCTTTCGTACCAAGCGTGAGGAGCCTGCTTAAGACCATACAAGGCCCTTCAACTTGCAAACATGTGACTCCTTCCCATGAACCTCAAATCCATCGTTGCTCTATATAAACCTCTTCCTCAATCACTCCATTGAGAAAGGCTGTCTTCACGTCCATCTGGTGAATCTTCCATCCTCTAGATGCAGCAATAGCAATGATGGTTCTGACAGAAGTATAGCGAGCAACAAGAGCAAATGTTTCTTCATAATCAACTCCCTCTTTCTGAGAAACCCACGAGCCACAAATCTTGCTTTGTGCTTTTCAATGCTCCCATTTGTAGCATGCTTAATCTTGAATAGCCATTTAGAAGATACCGCAGACTTGCTCTTGGGTCTAGGAACAATGTCCCAAACATCATTCTTAAGAATTGACTGATACTCCTCTAACATAGCATCTCTCCAAACCTGATGACTAGATGCTTCGTCAACACAGGTAGGCTTAGATTCTATAATTTGACTCATTAAGGCAACATAGCTGGAGAACATATGTGGTTTTTTACTTTCTCTGAATGTGCCTCTAGGAGCTGCAAAACTTTTAGCCTCTTGCATAGTACGCCTGGCCCATAGAGGTCTCTTTCTCCCAATAACAATGTCAGTAGGCCGATCAGTAGGTTCCAAGGGTTCAACAGGATCAATATCTTCTTTTGGTTCTGAAATCTCCCCCTGAATCTCAGGAGTATGGTCAACTTCCATATCCTAAGGAGACTCTTCATTATCGATCTCCATATGAATGCCCCTGGATCTCCTGAATGCAACATCTTCCTCGAATGTGACATCCCTACTGATCTCGATCAACTTCTGTCTTGGAATGTATATTCTGTAGGCTTTTGATGTCTCACTGAAGCCCACAAATATTCCCTTCTTGCCAGAAGGCTCCAACTTAGTTCTCTTTTCCTTTGGAACATGAACATAGACAGGACATCCAAAGATTCTCAAATGACTGATTTCAGGCTTCTTCCCTGTAAAGGCTTCCTCCGGAGTCATATTCTCCAAGATCTTATGAGGACTTCTGTTTTGAACATATACAACCGTCCTGGAAGCTTCTGCCCATAAGAAGGTTTGCAAATCTTGATCATGGATCATGGCCTTCGCTGCTTGCACGATTGTCCTGTTCTTTCTTTCCGCAACACCATTTTGTTGAGGATTATAGGGGACACAAAACTCCCTCTTAATCCCTGCATCAATACAAAAATTCCGAAAACTGCCAGAGGTGTATTCTCCACCATTATCAGATCTGAGGACCTTAATTCTTTTACCAGAAAGATTTTCTACCAAGGTTTTAAATTCCTTAAACCTATCTAACACTTCCTCAGACTCTTTAGTTTTCAAAAAATAAATCCAAGTCTTCTTGGAGTGGTCATCAATAAAAAGAACATAATACAAGAATCCACTCGAAGACGGAATAGACATAGGACCACATAAATCAGAATGAATAAGGTCTAAAATACACTTAGATCTATTTTCTCTACTATGAAAAGGAGCTTTTATATTCTTACCCAAAGCGCAACCCTTGCAAGTACCTTCGTGCTCCTGGTTGAACTTAGGAAGGCCCAACACCATCTTCTCCATGATAGGTAAAGCTCGAAAGTGTAGGTGAGCCAATCTCCGATGCCAAAGATCACATAGACTTGAAGAATCATGAACCAAAGCTTGTAGAGGACGAGTGCAGACCCTGTAAAGGCTTTCATGTCTAACTCCAATTACTTGAGCATCCTTGAAGCTAGAGTTCTCCATCCACACTAGAACTTTGCCTTTGGAGAAGGCAACTTGATATCCTTTATCTTTCAAGGCTGAAATAGAAATAAGATTGTGCTTGATTCCAGGAACATAAAGAACATTACTCAACTAAAGTGTGATGCCGGAATCCAAATGAAGTGTAGATGTCCCAATTCCTTTCACAAAGTAGCCAACATTGTCTCCAATGATGACTTGCTCGGAAGACTCCTCCACCAAACTTGATAAGTGCTCCTTAAAACCAGTGATGTGTCGTGAAGCACCACTGTCGATCAGCCAAGTGTTGGTGTTGGTGGGTACACTGCTTGACAATGCCGAGTAGAACAAATATTCACTTGAATCTTTTTGTGGAGAGGCATCATCAACATCCGCAACAGTGACTTGTTGCTTAGGTCTAGTTGGACAATACCTAGCGAAGTGCCCAAACTTATCACACCTAAAGCATTGAATCTTGGACATGTCTCTCTTCTTCTTGAAGGGAGGTGCATCATCATTTCCCTTGTCTCGATTCCTCTTGAAGAATCCTTTCCTTCCATCTTTTCCTTTCTTCTTTGAAGCATGGGAGGCGAGAACATGAATGTCTTCATTCTTTGAACTTTGACCAACGCCTCTTGCCAATAACCTAGATTCTTCTTGAATGCAATCAGATCTTAGGCGATCAAACTTAGGCAATTTTGATCTTGCACTGATTCCCTGAATGTAAGATTCCCAAGACAAAGGTAGACCATTGAGAGCGAGCATAGTCAGGTCTTTGTCATCCACCATATGCCCTATTGTCGAGAGCTGATCTCTCAAATCTGCAATCCTCATAAAGTATGCAATCACTGATTCACCTTTCGCCATCTTCACATGATGAAGTTGTTGCTTCAGTGCAAGTGCTCGGCTGGTATTGTTAATTTCGTACATCTCTTCCAATGTTTTGAACATGTCTCTCGCTGTCTTCAACTTAGAGACGATAGGAACAATATGATCCTTGACGGAATCAACCAATATCTTCATTGCTTTAATATCTTTCTTCACCCACTGCAACTTCTCTTCTTCCTCCTCAGGTTCAGGAACGCTAGACTCCACGAACTCACTCTAAGTCATTTTCACGCAAGGTAAGCATGATCCTAAATCTCCATGATGTGAAATTAGATGCTCCTTCGAGTCTATCCTCAATCTTCAAACCGTTCACCATCTTGACTGATGTAGAAAATGAAATGAAGGAGAGAATAGGGTATCGCTGATTAGGAATAAATCTGATCACGATCCTCTCAAACCCGCTCTGATACCATGTAAATTTTAATGATCAGATTGTATGCACAGAAAATTAATTCAAAATTAGACACAATAACACAGCAGATACCCTGGGAAAACCCTCCTCTTGAGAGAGAAAAACCCAGCAACAATATTTCACTTACATATTATTCAAGAATCAACTCTTCTTGTACAATAAGGCCAAACTCAAGGCCAAGTAATAGCACTGATTCTAGATGCAAAATACAGATGATAATCTGCACAAAATATATATCCAAATCTGCACTTGATAGTACCTCTACCTGCTCTTGAAGTAATTCGCACTTAGATAAAATCACAATCTGCTCAAGGTGTAATTCGCACTTGAATGTAGAATGAATGTCAAACTTGCTTGATGATCATAATGAGAGGGCAAACTCATATATATACAATATGAAGAGACGCCACCTTATTTAATACAAGTCGGCTAGAAATAAGAGAATATATTATACAAAGAGACGCAACCAATAAGAGGTAAGTCGTCCTCAAGGAAAATCGGGCCAAGAGGTAAGAGGTCGGCCTCATCACAAAAGATGTGTTTCTTCATTTCTTCATGTCGGCTCAAATGAAGGAGAGTGTATATAATTCAAATAGCCATTGAGGCTCCATTTGAATTATCATCATACGCTGATCTGGAAGATACAGCCTGATGCTGTTGAACATTAATAGTATGATCTGGAGGCTCAAGCTATATTTGCTCACTTTACAGAATGTATTTACGTATTATTAATTTATTACATTTTTGATTTTAAAGTAATAAACACACATCATACACCAACATTAAATAACTACACCAAAGATACATTTTATATTTAACGTATTTGCGATCAGTTGAACTAGCTATGATGGTTTCAAGATCTGATTTCAGTAGCTATGAAGACTTGAAGAACACATCTCAGTATTTTGATTATTGACTCAACTTTTTTTTTCTTCACATCAAGTTTCTACATCATTTTTCTTTACATCCTGTAATTTTTTTCTGTTATTGATTGATTCATGTTATTTCACTTTCTTGGAAAATATTTTTATTTAGAACACTCTGGAGTTTTCTTAAGAAAAATGAGATATAAATAATCTGAATGTGTGCAGGAGTAGAGGTATCACCAATTTGTTCCTATGCGGGAGAAAGCTTGGAAGACATTTGCCGTGGTCGAACTTTCCATGCTCCATCTGAGATTGCAACTTAGGAGGCATTCATATAAGTAAGAGTCGGCAGTATAGTAATGGAGGGAATTTGATAATTCAGTAATGAATATTATTCTGGAGAGGGAAGCAATTATTTTGATATAGAGGTAACATTTGTTTGAAACAATAGCTTTTTGGATGTGTGAGATTTGCATGTTTTTTACTAGTTCAATTTTATATACAAATAAATTCTGTTATTTTATGGGCAGAAACTCACATTTACAAAGATAAGCCTTGCCCTTACTGCCTGATAAAAAATATTTTCCCAGCATTAACTTCCCATTGAATCTCGACCATACCAAAGTGACCATTAAGACATGAAAGGTGTACACCCAAAGAACTTTGCAGACCACCATAGTCTAACATTATCAGATTCAGAAGAACCATGGCTGAAAAGTGAAAAACATAGAGCAGGCAGAGGTTGCCACTAAAAGATAGAACTGAAATGAAAAAACACACAGGGTCCTGAATAGCCAGAAAATGAAAGAACTTCAAAGTCTTTTTCAAATTTAAGATATGCTATTGGAAAATTTCATATCTAAATAAATCTAAAGCTAGAAATCTCATAAAGAAATAGATCTTTATCGAAAAGTAAAACACTGGGTGAAATCCACAAGGTGACAATTGCATATTTGGAAGTTCAAAGGCAAGACATCTTCTGAAAGGGATAGATTTGCAGAGAAATCAATCATTTTTGAGATTCACTGAAGATCTAAGGCAGAGACCAAGTAAACATCATAAAGGGATACATCTGTTAGGAAAACCTTTGAAACCATTCATGTTTTTTCCTCGTGTAGCCAAACATTACCATCTTATCAAAGCAAAAACTTGGAGGAAAAAGTCAAAACCCAATCATCATAAAAAGATCAAACTAGAAAAATTGGAGCTCAATTCCTTTCTCAAAATTGGAATTCAGAATGTCAGCTACCTTGAAGATGAGAGGGGCCTTTCTATCTTCCCCTTGTCTATGTTATTTTCCTTAGTTGTAGAGCTTCTAGAAAGCATGCAATCTTCTTGTGGATTAGGTTTAAATCTTTTGTGTCTACAATGTGAATGTACACTGGCCCAGATTGATTGTTTATTTATGGTTCATAGATCCTGCTGTGGGTACATGCTTTTTAAGGTGTCATGGTACTGAAATTTTACATGTAACTCTTTCTGGTTAATACTCAGTGATATTTACTTTAGAATTTTAAATGATCATATGCAATGTTTTGTTTCAGGTGGTATATTCCAGTGTTCCATGGGGACGCGTCCCCCCCAAAAAACCCCACGTTTCCTAGAGGGGGACATCTTGGAGACTTGGGGACATGGGGGGGGACGTCCCCCCGCCAACCCACCAACAATGCCACCATCCCACCACTAGTGTTACTGTCTCCAAGATGCTTCGAGGATGCTGGGGTGTCCTCAAGACGTCTAGGGGACTCCTATTTGTCTCCAAGATGTATAATTCTTATACTTATACATCTTTTTATAACTATTTTTTCAAGTACTATATGTATTTCAACACCCTGCCACCCCTGCCGTCCCACCACCGCCCCCAAACTTAGACCCCCTGTCCCCACGTCCCTTGTTGTCCCCTCGTCCTCGTCCCCGAGACCTCGTGGAACACTGGTATATTCAGTATTCTTGTTATTATCTGACACTTTTAAAAGCAAAGTTCGCATTTGAAAGATGTCAATTAAAATTTTTCATATCACAGTATGCTTTATATCTTTTTGGCTTCAAAATTTGTATGTTAAGTTTTATCAAACAGATTCTTTCGTTTTTTGTTGATTTTGCAGATAAGTGTATTTTAGTGCTTGCCAGCTGGGAGATTGGATCTTGTGGCTTCATCAAGCACCCTGTTCTTTGGTTGTATAAATTTAGCTCTGTACTATGAAATTTGGGCACTGAAATTGGACATTTGAATCAGAGGTCTTAGTGTGCCATTGGTCTTAATGTTTTCTCAGAGGTTTTAGTATTGTTGTTTGCCTAGGTAGCATTTTTCTACTGATACAGCAGCTGCTGCCTTATTTTCGGCTGTTTCAGCCATTAATGAGTTTATTTATACACTGGCTTATATTGCTTTAATTCACTAAATTCTCATTCAGGATGCTATGGTAGGATGTGACTGGTTTTGAGAGCTTAGTTTCTAAGTTATATATATTTTAAATTTATCAAAGCTTTCATAAAAGAACACAAAAGCACATGCAAAATTTACACTTGAAAATTATCAAAAGGGTTACCGTGACCTTAAAAGAACCCTCCATTGATTGGTTGGTTCTTGTTGAATTGAAACGAACGGCGCAATTTTGGATTTCCAATACTGTATCCTTTTAGCTGATATGATTAGTAATGGCTGACAACATAGTGATTATTGATGTTAAAAATTCTTAATAAATCATTATATTTAAACAGTTTTCTCACTTTTGGGTGCCTGCCATATATAATGTTTTATGTTAACAAAAAGTTTAAGTCTGTTCCTTGCAAGCTGATGCCTTTTGCGGTTATGCATTTGATATCAGTGTTCCATGGGGACCTGTCCTCCCCTCCAAAATCATGGTGTTTCTGAGACAGGATGTCTCCAAGACTTGGAGATGGGGATGAAATGTTCCCCTGCTGTGCCCTCACTGCCGACTGGAAGGGGAGGCATCCCTGAGATTTCCCTGCAGATCAGGGGATGTCCTGCAGATGTTTCCCCTTGCAGGCAACATTTTGGGTACTCCCAGCTGTTCTCAGGATGGACAGGAGATACCTGGGTTTCCCTTGACCATACAAGGGAGGGCTGGCAGTCCCCTCATACCAACAGGCCACTAAATCATTTTTTAAACACTCTAAAGGAAAACAAAATCATTTTCTGGGTGAATTTTCTTCTGCAATTGAGCAGATCTCTTTCTCTCTCTTATATATTAGTTGGTTCTTTGCCTCTTGTAATGCTTATCATTTCCTTGATGCTCAAAACTTCTTCCACGAACAAGGACTTAAATTTCTCTTATACTACTATGTCAAGTTCATGAATCATGACACACATTCAGCGCTCTGTGCTCTCTAACAGTTATGCAGAGAAGTATAACAAATTTACAACAATTATAACCGCACACATCAAACATCTATAAATGCAAATAGCAGGAATAGGCAGCAATAAAATGATGACTCAATACTTTAAATGGGTGTGATTTTTCATTATATCCTTTCAAAATAATATATTAATAATGAACTTAATAAACCTGTTTATTTAGTGCACAACTATAAGATAAGAGCACCTGAGTACCTTCGAAGCTGCCTACACATGATGTTGATGGATGCTGTTAAGTACTATGTTATATTATATTTTGATTGCAATTTCCTATTAGTTTTTTTATGATTAATTTTTCAAGTAGTATATTATATTTGAACAGCTGTCCCCTAATTTTGTTCCATAGTCCCCCCTCCCCAAAACCCATTTCTGTCACCCCCATTCTGCAAAACAATGGAACAAAAATTAATACTGTTTTGTGATTGTATATTTAATAATCATACAATTTCTATGGTAGCCATGTTAAGTATTTGGCTGGTTTGTACATTGTTATTATTTAGTAATATAGTATTTATTCTTTGAAGTTACATGATTTCGTGGCATTATGTTTGTTTACTCTTTGAAGTTATATGATTGTGGGATTACATTTATTTGTTCAGTGAAGTTGTATGATTACGTGGTATTACATTTTGAGAGCATTTTGTCACCATTATAAATGCTGGGAGGTTGGTCACCTGCTGAATTGAGAAAGACAATTCTTGAAGTTGAATTGGCAACAGGTTTAATGTATTAGGTTTGTTACCCCAAAACTTTTTTGGGCAGACACATCGATTAATGACAGTGTGCAGAACTTTGTATCCCTTCCTCTATTTACAATGGAGGCTTCATTCTACACCACTAAAGGCTTTGACATCCCTGTTGATTCTTCTACTCGAAAGTTTGAAAGGTTCTTTATTGTCTCTCTTGAATGCTTAAGTTATCAGTTTAATTTTAACTTTCAAGTACCATTTGTGAACTAAGTAGCTGGTCCAGGTAGTGGTTTGGGTTTGGGTTCGGTTCGGCAGTTCGGCTTTTTTTTGGGAGGGGGTTAGGAGGGGAGGGGGTTTCGGTTTGTTAGTACAAAAAACATGTAAAAATTATATTATAATAAATATATATATTGCAACCTAGAAGAATGAATTAAGATTAGAATATCACATAACATCATATAAACAACAAAACCGCCATAAACTTGAATGTCATTTAAAACATGCATGATAAATATTCATTGTTGAAACTTGAATTGTGGTAGCTTGATATACAAAGTCTATTGATGTTAGGGTTCCATTTGTATGATTTTGAAAAAATAAGCCAACTGAGTAGAGTTATTAGCATTCTTCAGAAATCATAAGAATTTGTTTAGTACACTAGCCATTTTGATGTCTTCTTGCAGTCTCAAACATTATTTTGTATCATTGTTACATTGGTCTTGAGAGTGGTAGCTTAATATAGCTCCATAATACAAAATCTGGTTTACTTGTGCAGTGTAACAGTGTCATAGGCAGATTTTTCTTTGAAAGAACCAAAGGGTGACTGCACAATAGAAGTGTATAAAGTATAAAAACATATCTTTTTGTAATATTAAGGATACTTTTTGAATCTTCCACGCATTGCTAATCTAAAAGGAAAGATCTTTTGCCTAATTTGTATGCAGCGATGCTTTTGACATTGTCAAAAAGAGCAAAACTTCCCTGATGATGCAAAGGCATAGCCAAGTAGTTCTAACTCTCCACTTGAGAGATGTTGGAGAGTACATCAAGTCAGTGAGAACAAAAGTGTGTTTTAGTTTGTAGTGTTCCTCTGGCTTTCTACAAATGTGTGATAAATTCTCAGTTCAATGATGCAGAACAATTTTTGAAAAAAGAAAGTTGTGTCACAGTCCGCTTTTAATCCAACAAGCAAAAATGAAAGCTGAGCCTCTTGGAATGAAAATGCTTGTTTGCAAAACAAATGAATACGAATGAGGTAGTTTAAGTGTTTAGAGTGATTTAGAGGTCACTTGTAGGGTTCCCTTGGGCGTGGGTCAAAGTCAAACTCCATAAAACATTAAAAAAATGCTAAAAAAAACACTTTTTAGACACTTAGGCACACGGTTCTGTCTTTGTTCGCCCGGGTTCTTTGGGTTTCTGCTTGGGCGAATCAGACCCAGAAATGACGAATCTTGGCCGAACCCACAAGCAAATTGGCCTAGGATCCGAACCAGGAGTGAATTAGAACCTAAACCCTAGCTTCTTCAGTCGAATCCAGTAACATAGTTTGTGAATAATGGATATAGTTGGCCTCCCACAACAATTTCTCCATCAACAATCTTGGAGATGAACTAGGCTGCAATATGCTTTGTCAAAGGCATTGAAAGCTTCTCGCTATGGTGGCATAGAAATAATATTTGGAATTTCAGGCGAATCCGGTAACATAGTTTGTGAATAATGGATATAGTTGGCCTCCCACAACAATTTCTCCAGCAACAATCTTGGAGATGAACTAGGCTGCAATATGCTTTGTCAAAGGCATTGAAAGCTTCTCGCTATGGTGGCATAGAAATAATATATGGAATATTTAGTTGCCTTTTATCTTCAATTACCTTTTTTTTATGATCAGTGTTATAAGAGTCCAATATGGATATGCAGAGAGCATTCCCTTTATTCCAATATGGGTATGCAAAAAGCATTTCCTTTTGCCAGTTTAGACACTCAACATTGTCAGAATTGTTTGTTAACACTTTTAATATATTCAAGACTATTCTCTATACTAGTAATAAAAATATAATTATTTTTTGGGTACATGTTCTTTTCACCATATATCAAAAGCTCATTGTGCTTTTTATTTCCCTCCCTTTCATTTAAAACAAATGTATCTTTATTTATTTTGAAAGATGGTTTGAAGGAGAACTTACAAATAGTGTTTGTTGTAAGAACTGTGAAATTTTCTTAACCACTTCCAAGCGTAGTATGTGTAAATGAATCAACCCTCGCCCATAGATTGTTAATAAATCCCATTCATCGAGAGTAGTAAATTTAAAATTTATCTCTGTTTGGATTCTAAAAATATAAAACTTTTAAGCAACTTTTCTTAAAATGCATGACATACTGTTTCTGTGATATGCTCTATTGAAAGCACTTGTGATATGCCCATGTAGATGACTGTTAAAATAGAGAGAAAATTTTACAGATTAAACCATTGCTGAACAAAAATAAAAACAATAATAGTAAATATTATATTTCTTCGGGGTAAATTACAATGTGCATTGCAAATGCTAAAAAAACATTGCATTCCTCTGAATTACATTCCCCTGAATAACCACCCAAATTCCCTAACAAGAATAACTTCCTAGAACTAACAATTAATTAATTTATTACTAAAAACTAACCTAATAGCTAATTTACTAAATGTAAACTTTAAATTTATTAAATGTAAACTTTAATTTCCAACAAATGACATCTATCAAGCAAAGTAGAACAATAAAACTCAGGGCTTCACTGGAAAATAAATTTTGTTGTCAATCTTGGAAAGATCTTAGACATGTAGATATTTCAGGTTTAGAAGTTACTAATAGCTAAGGAACTAAATCATACATTGACCAATAATAGCTTTCAATGCTGTCGGGTGTTTAGGTAGACATTGTGATTGAAGCAACCAAACATGAATCTCTCTGATACCCAATTAGCTAGATATTTGCATGATAATGCAAAAGACATTCTTGGTCCAAATTACTCCCATCTTATAGAACCCAACTCCATTTTTGCTTAAGGAGATTCCCTTTTAATTTCCCAATTCCTACCTTAAAAATGTTGAACTTGAATAAGAAAATTGGAACTTTAAGTCTTGTAAAATTGAACGAATTTTTATTCATTATTGTTATAAATTTGTAATTAATTCTCATATGTTTAAAATGCTGGTTAAAACTGATTCAAATTTTTTATTAGATAAAGATCATTTATTCTCAAAAGTGATTTTGTAAGCATTTTCATAAGCTGACTAATGTTTCATGGGTACTTAATAATTTCGTAACATACTCTGTCACTTGACCCGTAGTCAGGATCAGGGTTTTTAATGGTTCGACATCTCGTTGAAGCATTTTGCTAAACTTCTCAATGTTTTCCATATTTTACCCCATTTCCATACCCCTTTGTAGATAACCCCTTTAACTATTGAGTAACCATGTAAGCGAACTATTTTTAGATTGAAATAAAAGGTTTATATAACTTAAACAAGGCCAACAACTTCCAAGTAAGATCATCAATGTTTACACCAAACTAAGTATTCAAAGCTACATTGTTGAATAACAAAATCAGTGTTGCACAAGTTCAAATATTTCAAAGACATATTTGCTACAACTTTGTATTTGTTGTACCCAAAATAAATTTTTGGCATTCTGTATAAATTGAGCTAAATCTTGTTAAAATGCCTTCAAAAGTCTGTTTTAGGTCAAACCAAACATAGGGTCTTTGTGGGTTTCTGCCAAGGAACACGTGCAAAATTCTAAAAATTTGAAAATTAGGGTTTTACACCCCTATTTTCAGGGTAACCCTCGAAAATAGGACCTTCCCATAAATGATTGAAAATGATTTTGATAGGATTAAATGACTTCACGATCACACTGGTCAAGTCATAATTATAAAAAAAAACGTTTTACTTTGGTGGGTCTATTTCTATTTTTCAGGAACAAAGTCAGGAGCTTCGCAGCCATTAATGGCAGATTGGCTAGTACCAAGTGCTGAAAGCGAAGCTTCAAAAGCTTCAACGATGCAACCATGGCGAAAAAGGTCTAAAATGATGTTGTTTGACGAAGGAGTTTCTCATTTTCCAAAAAAGGTCAAAATTTGACTAACTTTGGAAACGTTACGAAGGAGAGATCAGTTCACGATGCTGAAAAGAGCCTTTTTCAAGTAGGGGTGCCCTTGATTCTTAAGGGTCCAATGTGACCTGTTGAAACATCCTAAAATATTCCCCTTAATTTTTTCTCAAAATTTAACACACAAATCAGCAACAAGTCACTGATTAGCGTTAGCTCCAAAAGCAAATCAACATGAAAGTAACTCTAACCAAGAATGTTCACCAAGATCCCAATGTGGGCGAGGTGATAGCATATGGTCAGAGGATCATTAGGAGTAAACTGAACTGAAATTACAATTCATCTGCTGATGCAGGCATCCACAAGCAGTGGGGATACTCCACTTATTCAGTGGGTGAAATTATTACATTATTAAAGGCGGCAAGCCAGCCATTTAAATCCTCACTTCCACTTATTAACGTGGGGGGAATACAGTCCACACAACCACTTATTTAGTGGGGGGAAACTTACAATTAAGAAAGATGATTATTTAAACTCAACCACTCAATCGTGGGAGTATGAAATTTAAACTAATTGCAACAAATAAAATAAATAGCTGTTAGTACTACTAATCAGCTTTACAATGAATTAAACAGCTGCAAATAAGAAAGATATGCTTCCAAATCAATCAATGGTTAGAGTAACACTTCCTCTAACTCTTACAATACAATAATGATATAGAAATGAAGCCCAAACCAGCATTATATCAAAAACTAACAAGTCTGATCAGAAATAGAGAATACAGAAAATCAGACCAGCAAACTGTACATCAATGAAATGCACATAACTTTATCAATTTACCTCCAAATTGAGTGAAATCAATTGCAATGAACCTCTAGAGGATAGGCGCCCATGTCATGATGATGAAACAGCTTCAAAAAGCAACCATTAATTTACTTGCACAATTCTCAATGCTCCCAACATGGTACGGCCCTTAGCAAGGGCGATTTTGCAAGAATAAAAATAAATACTTTGAAATAAATTCTGATCTTCTATGGGAAGGGGCGCCCATGTGCTAGGAATGCATATCTTCAATACCCAGAAGCAAATAAAATTCATACTAAAAGCTGTATACAAAAATCACTTTCAGCCATGATAAACCAACAACATAAAAAACTGGAAATATCTCACCAAAAATCCACAATAATGCTCAATATGTACTTTTGGATGAAGCACACTCTCAATCCACCACCTAGGGAACCATAGTTGCAGGCCCGAAAAATGGAGTAAATTTGCTAAGCTTTCCCTTAGCCGGATTCTGGATTCATTCCAGCAGCGTAACTTTTCTCTTCAAAAATATGCATAATCAGCTCTTCAAACAGCATCAATATATAAACTTCAATTGGCAAATGAAGCAACAAGAACTCTTCAAATTCCAAGAAGTTGAATCACTTCAACTTCCAAAAGGGATGCCACTTTTTTGCATTTTACTTTTTGAAATAATATAATATTACTCAACCTCCTTTCCACTTTGCAACAATAAAGCATTTAATAAATTATTAAATGCACAATTGACCCCCTTAATGGCCCCTCTTTTAAAACAACATGAAGTTATTACTCCTAGGCGTGGGGTACAACTGAGAAACATGAATTTTGACTAAGTATAAAAACTCAGTCCATGGAGATAACCAAAACCAATGCCAATACTGAAACTGATGGATAGCAAGATGACTTGAGTTGAGTTGGTGATGATGCTACTGCCAAATTTAGACTTACTAAAAATAGCCAACTGCTATAAATAGTAAGTTCACATCAAAACAATAGATAGCCAAACTAAACACTAACCTGCAAAGGATTGAACTGCTGCTAGACAGATACTGCCAAAAGATAGACTTGCTAAAAATAGCAACTGCTATAAATAGTAAGTCTGCACAACATCCTCTGAACGCCAACTGAGCAATATCTGAAAGAGGAAACCCTAATTTTCCACCACAGCTTAGCCTACGGATTTCCGGAAATTGGCTAAATCCTATTGAAGAGTGTAGGGCCAAAATGGGGACATTACAATCTGCCCTTCCCAAAATTGCTTGTCCTCAAGCAATGCCACCACACTCCAAAGGAACAATTTGATCCTTACCATGCCAAATAGGATCCCAGGGTCCCAAATCATCCTAGGAGAAGGATAGCACCAACTGATGTAAGCACTGCACTGCTGGATGCCAACACAAGAAATCACCATATTAAAATTAAACTGAAACATCATGGGAATAAATTCTAGAAGACAATCATTGGCTTCATCATCTTCAACTATGGAATCACAAACCCATGTGATACCAGGATTCCAAATCTTTCTTAGGAACATTGTTCCTCTAATCAGTTGCGCTACTCTGATTAATACAACCGAATACTCAAAGTGGACCAACATGTCACGATCCACAAAAGACAATGCATCAAACATATCAGTGCCTGGGTCCCATATCAGTCTGTAGGACCTCCAAACCTTCTTGTCATAATTCTGATCAGCAACAAAAATATTTTCAAACATGCTTCTAAACCAATGCCAAACCAAGAGCAAAGCTCCACACTCCATCCCTATCCAAGAGGATGCACAATGCTTCCTTTGAAGCAAACTGATTTCATTGAAAGAACTCCAAGAAATATTCACATATCTCACATCAAGAGTTTCAATTTGACAAATCAAATCAGCTAATAACTTGCTGTCCCAAAAAGTAATGTATGAGTTGGTACCACAAAATTCACTGTCAACTATCAATGAACAACCCATACTTGAACTTTGACCATACAGAAACATTCCCTTGCTTATTTTTGGCAGAAATTCAGTCCAAATAGGAGGTGGAGAGGCCTGGAAATGAAGTAACCAGCTTCCTAAGAGGTCTGAAATAATCATCTTGGGATCTGATTTTTGGAAAATCAGCATCCAAGAAGACAAGCAGCAGCTGCTACAAAAGAACTTTCCATCAAAATGAGCATAACTGCTCATGAACCAAGCTGGTGGCACTTTTAGCAAGAGACCCCATGTCACCACAAACCAACTTTTGATCATATTTCCTTCCCAGAACACCAATGTATGATCAGAAAAAAAGAGGCAATGACATAGAAAGAAGGGAGCAGCAAACATTAAACATAATTTTTGACACTTATCTCTCCATACAACCTTCTTTTTATGCATTCCATTCTTCAAAAGAAAATGCTTGAGATCCCAAACACTGATTTTCAATTGAAGACATTTTCCAACACATAAGCAAATGGTCACAACTACACTCTGAATATTATATGCTGGTCTATCTATTTTGAAATTACCTTCTTCCCAAGTAATGCCAGGATCCCAAACTAACAACCATGAAGAACCACTTCTCAAACTGATAATTGTTCTCACACGAATCCTTTGATTCACTCGTTCCATCTGCAATGCCACTTCTTGAAATTCCAAGAAGTATTCAACCAACCTTTGTTCATTGAAGAAATCAAATCTAGAATCTTGTGATATGACTTGCCGGAAAGATTCCATGAATCCTTCATCAAATACAATTCTGAAATCTATCACTCTAAGAGAAGATGGTGATGAACTAAAATCTGATATGAGTCTCACAAGCATCCTCATCAAAAAATAAATTAAACCTTCATCAACAAACCCATCAACTCTTTGTTGATGAACAATAAGAATGCCTTCATTTCTTTGTGTTTCAAGAGTTACCAATTCTTGCTGAATGGTTGCACTAGGAGCAGCAGTAGATTCAACTTCGTGCAACTCACGTATTAACTCTCCAATGCTGGAAGACAAACTCAAATCCCCTTCTTCAGTAATCTCTGAAGCAATTTCTTCGTCATTTTCAAAAAGAGGATTTACATAAACCTTACTAGAACCTTCTTCATACAAGAGATTGTCAAAAGCTTGATAAGCTTGAGAATTTGAATGCTTTGGTCTCTTAGGACAGCATTCCAAATCATATGTTTCTTGTATGAGATCAAACTCATCAAGAATTTCTTGAAGCTCCTCTGCTCTTCTTCTATTTTCTTGCTCCCATGAATATTGAACAGCAGAAATCTGATTCTCTGCTTCAATTAGAGTCTCATGCACTTCTTGCAACTTTGTTTTGGTAAGCTCATGCCACTCCAATGCCTTGTCAGCAATATTGGCCACTAAGTCTTTGTCACGAATGATGTGCAAAAGACTAGATTTAATTTCCTCCAAGGCAAATTTAATGGACTTCATGTCATCAATAGAAATGCAACATACAACTTCTCCCCTAGGCACATCATAAATCATCTGTTCTACATGTCTATGAATTCTATCAAGATTTGACAAAATTTGAATTCCATTATCAGCAATGTGTGAACTTGAGCTGCAATCATTATATACTGGCTGAGATGATGTAGAACAACTTTGATGGATAAAGATTTCAAAAATGGTTTGAGTTGTACTCCTCAACTTGTCTCGCATGTGATGAACACTCTTCATCATTCCATCCATAGTGCCTTCCAATTCCTTAGCTTTTTGCCTTAGCTTGATTTCCGGTGAAGAAAAATCTGCCTTATAACTACTAGAAACTTCACCTTCCATGTTGTCTCCTACACATGATTCAAAAGAATTGATCAAATCAACTTTGAAGTGGGAAGAGACTTCATCTTCCTCTTTCTTCTTCTCCTCCTTGACTTGACTTTCAAACCAACATTCTCTAGAATTGTGAAGAAGCAAATTGTTGATTGAACACATATCTTCTACTAATCGAACTTCTCTTTCATTTGGATCTACACTTATGGCCTCTTCATGCATCTTTGTTTCAACTTTTGTTTCCAAAAGTTTTTTCTTTGAATCTTCAACATGAGGCTTCTTAACACAAGTCAACTCACTGTTCTCCTCTGTAGAAAACAAGAGTACCTCACTAGTCTTCAAGGCTTCCACTGACACATTACATTCTTTTACAGAATGCTTGGATGAGTGCAAATCCGTAGATACCCCTTGAACTTTTGCAATGTCTTCAAAGGGATTCCAACTTTCATCCTCCTCTTCAACTTCGGAAATCTCCTCTTTGTTCACAACAGTCTTCTTCAAAAATGGTTTCAACTTATCTTCACATTGACTGAAAATTTCTTTAACTAACAAATCAGCAGTGGGAGAAATCTGCTCTTCACGTTTATAAGCATCCAAGAGAAGAGTTTGGACACTTTCAGGAAGACTATCAGCTTCTTTAATTGTAGAGATTAGAACATTCATGACAGCTGCAAGCATACTCTCTTCTTGCTCACTCCAGGTCGAGGTGAAAAGATAATTAAACAAGTGATAAATCTGATTCTCCATCTCAAATTCTATCAATAAGATGCAAGCACCAACTTCAGAAAATGTTTTTAAAATAGCAGCTCTTCTTGGAAACAAGCTACTACCAGTTTCATCCAAATCTTGAAAACATTCCACTATCATCTTTAATATGATCTTCATAGTTTCATCATCATAGGGCAATTGGGGAATTACAATTCTCATTATCTCCATAAAACAAGAAGAAATCAGCAACTTGGTCTCTTCATCAGGATGCCCCAACCAATAGGGCTGATTCAAAAAATTCACTGCAGGAGCTAGTGCCAACTCCATTATCTCTGAAGGTGATGGCTTCACTTGTCTCAAACATTGTTCTAACAAATGAAGAATGTTCTCTTCATTTTCCTTTGACTGAAATTCTTTACCAAGTCTCTTTCCAACCATAAAGAGAGTCTCTGCCAACTTCATCTCTTCTTCATTAGCCATGACTAACTGCTAACCTCTGGATACCACAAGAAACTGAACTAGAATCTGCACTGACTTTCGGTGTAGTACCGGAGATCTCTATCACTCATCTGCCTAAGCATGAAGCACTGATCAACAGGATGGCAGGATCTTTTGCTCTGATACCATTGAAATATTCCTCTTAATTTTTTTCTCAAAATTTAACACACAAATCAGCAACAAGTCACTGATTAGCGTTAGCTCCAAAAGCAAATCAGCATGAAAGTAACTCTAACCAAGAATGTTCACCAAGATCCCAATGTGGGCGAGGTGATAGCATATGGTTAGAGGATCATTAGGAGTAAACTGAACTGAAATTACAATTCATCTGCTGATGCAGGCATCCACAAGCAGTGGGGATACTCCACTTATTCAGTGGGTGAAATTATTACATTATTAAAGGCGGCAAGCCAGCCATTTAAATCCTCACTTCCATTTATTAACATGGGGGGAATACAGTCCACACAACCACTTATTTAGTGGGGGGAAACTTACAATTAAGAAAGATGATTATTTAAACTCAACCACTCAATCGTGGGAGTATGAAAATTTAAACTAATTGCAACAAATAAAATAAATAGCTGTTAGTACTACTAATCAGCTTTACAATGAATTAAACAGCTGCAAATAAGAAAGATATGCTTCCAAATCAATCAATGGTTAGAGTAACACTTCCTCTAACTCTTACAATACAATAATGATATAGAAATGAAGCCCAAACTAGCATTATATCAAAAACTAACAAGTCTAATCAGAAATAGAGAATACAAAAAATCAGACCAGCAAACTGTACATCAATGAAATGCACATAACTTTATCAATTTACCTCCAAATTGAGTGAAATCAATTGCAATGAACCTCTAGAGGATAGGCGCCCATGTCATGATGATGAAACAGCTTCAAAAAGCAACTATTAATTTACTTGCACAATTCTCAATGCTCCCAACATGGTACGACCCTTAGCAAGGGCGATTTTGCAAGAATAAAAATAAATACTTTGAAATAAATTCTGATCTTCTATGGGAAGGGGCGCCCATGTGCTAGGAATGCATATCTTCAATACCCAGAAGCAAATAAAATTCATACTAAAAGCTGTATACAAAAATCACTTTCAGCCATGATAAACCAGCAACATAAAAAACTGGAAATATCTCACCAAAAATCCACAATAATGCTCAATATGTACTTTTGATGAAGCACACTCTCAATCCACCACCTAGGGAACCATAGTTGCAGGCCCGAAAAATGGAGTAAACTTGCTAAGCTTTCCCTTAGCCGGATTCTGGATTCATTCCAGCAGCGTAACTTTGCTCTTCAAAAATATGCATAATCAGCTCTTCAAACAGCAGCAATATATAAACTTCAATTGGCAAATGAAGCAACAAGAACTCTTCAAATTCCAAGAAGTTGAATCACTTCAACTTCCAAAAGGGATGCCACTTTTTTGCATTTTACTTTTTGAAATAATATAATATTACTCAACCTCCTTTCCACTTTGCAACAATAAAGCATTTAATAAATTATTAAATGCACAATTGACCCCCTTAATGGCCCCTCTTTTAAAACAACATGAAGTTATTACTCCTAGGCGTGGGGTACAACTGAGAAACATGAATTTTGACTAAGTATAAAAACGCAGTCCATGGAGATAACCAAAACCAATGCCAATATTGAAACTGATGGATAGCAAGATGACTTGAGTTGAGTTGGTGATGATGCTACTGCCAAATTTAGACTTACTAAAAATAGCCAACTACTATAAATAGTAAGTTCACATCAAAACAATAGATAGCCAAACTGAACACTAACCTGCAAAGGATTGAACTGCTGCTAGACAGATACTGCCAAAAGATAGACTTGCTAAAAATAGCAACTGCTATAAATAGTAAGTCTGCACAACATCCTCTGAACGCCAACTGAACAATATCTAAAAGAGGAAACCCTAATTTTCCACCACAGCTTAGCCTACAGATTTTCGGAAATTGGCTAAATCCTATTGAAGAGTGTAGGGCCAAAATGGGGACATTACACATCCAAGGTAGTCATCCTCGACGTTTGCTTGTTGGCTTGACAACAAAACAAACAATAGGACCATCTGATGATTTGATCACCAATAGTTGTCGACATAGCGAAAAGAGGCAGTTGACGAAGTATCAAGAAATGGTTGTCGAATGAGAAGATCAAGGTAAAAAGTGCCCTTTCCAAGGAAAGGTGCCCTTCTTTTTGGAACTTAAAATGATCTCAGATGCCTGAAAGCCTCCCAAGATAGTTTGCTCAGTCAAGGTCAATCTCGACAATGTAATCATTAGTGTGAGCATCTGACAAGGCAATTAACAAATAATCAAGATCAAACTGGAGGATCTTTAAGGGTGAAAATCACTGTGCAAAAGGAAAAAGCGCCCTTTTCATTGAGGGGTGCCCTTGCATTAAATGACCCTTAACTGACTTCTGAGATTTCAGATTCTAGTCATTTTTGGCGAAATAGAGTTGGCTACCTGATGAGAGATCAAACAAGATCATCTGATTTTTCGATCAACGAGAAATCTAGATCAAGGCACGAGAGGTCAATTCAAAAGGTTGAAGAACGAATCCTGAAAAATCACCAAGGCAAAAGCAAAAGCACCCTTCCTTGAGAAGGGCACCCTTTCTTTTGAGGCCACAAACTCAGCTTTTTGCCATCATATCTCCTAGGAACTTATCTTCAGTTTACCTCCAGCTCAACAATGAATGTACCAGCAACAACTCAAGATCAACAAATCAAGCTAGATTCAGGATCAAATTGGGGTCATTTAATAGAGAAAATAGTAAAAAACTTGCAAAACTCAAAAGGTATGCCTAGAAAAGGTCAAAAGAAAAGTTTTTGATAAAGGTTAAAACAGGTTTTGAAGGGATCCAAAACCCTTTACAAACATGAATACGGCTGCAGAAAAGACAACTTACAGCCAGCCAAAAAACCAGCTCCAAAACAAGACTCTTCAAGATTTACATTTAGCATTTTTCTTGTTGGAGCGGAGAGTCATGTCAAAAGAAGGCCTAGAGATTTTAGCTTTCTTGCCTATTACAGTAATCCAAACTTCTTCCACTTGCTCTACCTTGTCAAGCCATGCCAACTCACTATTATCTTGAAGATGAATGCCTACCGCCATAGTCTTAGAAATTTCATCATTATTCCTTTGCGTAGGCAAAGACTTATCTGAAGAGCCACCAGACATGGAAGTCGTGGCGCTAACACTAGGACTGGCCGCCTGCGACCTAGTCACCTATTCAATAAGGGAAGCCATAGCAGCCCCACCATTTGAGGCAGTCGGAGGGGACGCCTCAAGATCCTGTGGTTCAGAAGCAATCACCTCTGAAAAACTCCTATGTTGATTAGATTTCTTCACAACCGTATAATGTTGTTGTGAAGCACCATTCCACCAAGTAGCCTTCTTAGCTTTTTTCTCAAATCCGCATTGTGCCGCAACATGTCCTATTTTAAACCACCTTCTGCATCGGAAGGGAATTCCTTCATAATCGAAAGATTGGATCCAAGAACCCTTTGAAGATTGAGTAAAACCTCAACAGGTAGTCCTTTTGAAACATCAACTTCAACTAGAATACGGGCAAAGGTGGAATGATAAATATCAGAAGATTCCTCATCCACCAACAAAAAATCACCAAGGGCTTCACCCACATCCTCTAGAAGAGAGTCACTCCAAAGGTGGAGGGGAAGATTAGGCAATCGAACCCATATCGAAATCTTGTTAAAAGTTTCAGACGTAGGGTTGAAATTTGAATGCCAGGGCTTAATCATAAGAAAATATTTGTCCTCCTAGCTAAAAAAGTTGTCACATAATATTATATTTCTATCCTGAGCATTATCAAACTTAGCTACAAAAACCCCTTAGCCATGGGGAAAATATGCACTTTACTAGAAATCAGAGGCTCCCATTCAGAGGTGATCCAGGAATGCAGTTGAGGAAGGCTAGGCCAAAAGCCCCTAAAGCGACAAATCACCCCACGAGCAGAAAGCTTAGCAACATTATTGTTTATTTCTTCTTCTGTCTCCTCCTTAAGCTTCACAGATATGGCGTTGGTTACCAGGATAAACCCGCCAAACGATGATCTGCCAAGTCTGAAATTCGCTTTTACCCCCTTTGCTTTCGCCGTGGGACCTCTGCCCCTATTCCCTGCGCTTTCTCCAGAACCCTTCGCAGTAAACGAAGGACAAACACTGCCAAAACCACCAACGTCGGCAACACGAACCAAAACCACCAAAGGCAAAGTTGTTGACTAAAGTCAAGAAATTTTGAGATAAACTTGGCCAACTCACTCCATGATTAGTGGAAATCACCTTTTTGAACTTCAGATCAAGCCAAATCAACTTTTGATCATGAGTTAAGTTCCCAAACTTGTGGATCTAAGGCTTAAGTCTATATAATCAAGGTATAGGCATCCCACTTCATTATTTCATTACAGGTTGATGATCAAGAACAACCATAAGCTCTCAAGGACGCCATTTACAGATCTGGCCGAGGTTTTCATCCGTTCTTCGATATTTCTTGCAGATTTGAAGTAAAAGAAGATTGCTAATCTGAGATTGGATTCAGAGATAGACTTTCTCAGGGAGTCAGATAAAAACTTCCAATCCATCTTCTATCTACTTCCTCTCTTCTTGTCTTAGGTTTTCTTGCATGTCAGACAAAGCAGCATACTACGTTAGATCTGATCAACTAGGTAGATTCAACACAATTTTCCAGTGAAACCCATCTCGTCAGATTTTCCAGAATCAACAAACTTGCTACCCCTATTTTTGGGGGTTTTTCGGAAAAAGTTTCAGAATAAAAAATTTGAGGAACTGGGCTTGTTTAGCATTGAAGCACGAACAAAACCCATGTGCCAGACTTTTCCCAAAAAAATACTTCTCGGCAGGGCGCTATTTTTAGGGGTTTCCAAAAATTGTCAGAACAAGGTCAAGTTTACAGTCAATCTTTATGTTTTTCAAGATGCAATACTCTCAAGTACAATACAGGACCAAGACGACCCTATTTCATGATTACTTGAAAATGGTTGACACAAACTTACATTAGGTAAACCCAGTGGTTGATCTTGAACAGCTGGAGGGCATGAATCAGATCACATTGTAGAACATTGAAAAATCCAGGTTGCTACAGGCTGCGTCCATCCCCATCACATTACAGAGCATGGAGCTTGTAATCGCTTGTGTTAAGCATTACAATCCTACCACTAGAGAAATCAAAGTAGTGGATGGGAGAATTGTTTGCAGTCTAAAACCTCAGGATATTGAAAAGTGCTCTGATATTCCATCATGTCCTAACAACAAAGTCATATCAATGACGGAATGCAAGAAGGCAGTCGAGATAGCCAAAGAAACATGTCAAAGGATAATAGTTGAAAAATGGCTAAAAGTGACAAAGGCTAGCTTGCCTAAGTTGGTTGGACAAGGAGAATGTAAAGATGAGTACGCAGTGTTAATCACTCTACTCAATAGAATCACTGAAGAAGAGGATGGAAATCAATTCCAATCATGGATGTATTATGTTATTGCGAAAATCATTGGCAGAAGGGAACATTATGACTGGGCCACTCTGATTAGTGACACACTCCACCAATAGATCACCGGGTATCTGAAAGCTCATAGGTTTCATGTGTTCTTACCTGGTATACTTGATTGCCTTCCAAGGCGATTTTAGGATATTGAACAATGTGGGAACCTTAGGTGTGCAGAAGGTTCATGAGCATTTTACATGTCTTGAGTTTACTTAAGCGGAGAGACACTTCAAAAGAACAAGTGATCACTTGATCATGCACAACGTACGTGAGCTAGACCATGAGATGCACGTGCGTATTTCACATAAAACTAGAGAGGCAATGGCGGATTGGGTGGATTGGTTCATCCAATTCCCTACGTTCTCCTACATACGCGTGTATGGCTACATTGGTCACCCAGCCATGATACCAAGATACCCTTCAGATAGGGTAGTCTTCATGGAATTCCTTAGACAGTTGTTCGAAGTCCACGTCTACTTGCGCTTGAAGAAGAAGATAGCTATAAAATTTCCTGTTGGAATGGGACTCTATAGATGCAGGTTTGCGACAGATGCTAAGATGATGATTCAGGAAACAGTGAGGCTTAATCTCAAGTACCTCATTGAGAGGAGGTCCTATGATCCCAGAGGGCTCTATGCGACGCATCTCGAGCAACACTCGTCACATAAATCTTCTATGGAAGATTATTGGGTGAATTGTCAAGATGAGTATGAAGTGCGAAGAAGTAACTATAGTAGGTTCAAGCTCTTGCAAATTGCTAATTTTATGTTAGCAGACATCAAGGGTTTATCTGACGATGAAGGAGAAGTCATAATCCCCCCATTCTTCGCAGATTCAATTAACTCCCAACCACTCCCAAGAGTGGATTGGTATGCCAAGGAAAACACGTCTATAGAGGAAAGAACGAGTAGAGTGGTTAGAAATAGCCAAATCTATCTCGACAACAAGAAATCAAGGAAGGTGGTACCTCATAGAATAGAGCTGCCACAGGTTTAGTCTACACCACCTTCCACTTCAAGAAAGAAGCCTAGGAAAAAGAAGTGGTGCAATCCTCTCAAAGGGATGAGGATGTCAAAGCCTACAAAGCCCAAAACACAGAGGACACATGTGGAGAAAGCCAAACACGACCTTGAAATAGTCATGGGTATTGCTGCCCCAGAGCAAGGAATAGAGACTGCTACCCCAAAACTAGCAAAAGTTGTTGCTGAGGAGCCAACATCAATAGTTGTTGAAGAGCCGTTAGCAGAAGCGACAAAGTTAGGAGCAGAGGAAGCAGCAACAAAAACGGTGCCTGTTATGGAAACAGTGCCTCCAATATCACCACCATCCCAGAAGTCGCAAGTCTTCATTGACTTGGACTCGCCACTGAGAGACATTGCTCCAGCACAGTCTCACACATCGGGCATTTGAGGGCCACATATTCCTCCTCCTAGTGAAGTTAGCCGAGATTCCATTTGGCTTGAAGGCTTCCTAGGAAGAAAGAGGGAAAAACCCTCCTATGAACTTGACTTTACTGAATTCAACCACGTCCCACAAGACATGTCGACGAAGAAGTTGAAGAAGCAAGTTCACATAGAAAGAAATGTAGATTGTGAAATTATCATAGAGACTGCTGCCCCACTAGTAGAGAAAAGCATACACAAGGTACAAGTAGAAGACTATACATTGTCTAAACTTAACCTTGGGAAGAATACACAACAAGTGGAGGTAGATCTTCTTAGAATAGCTTCGGTGAGTGCACAAGAAAGAATGGCCAAGGATGGAAAATAAAAAGCAGCCTTAAAGGCTAAAAATCAGCAACTGAGGTCATACATTTCTAGCTTGATGCTTGGCACCCCAAACGTCTTAGCCTTACCAGCAGGATTGCTAGATCTCCCTGTAGAACAAAATCATCAACAACTGATAACATACGACAAACACTTGAGAGATCAAGTGGAAGAGTTTGTTCTCAAAGGTAGATGTATACTGACAAATCTATACCAGTTACGGGATATAGCACATGGACTTCGTGTAGAGATCCAACAATTAGAACAAAGAATTGCAGAGAAGAGGCTAGAAGAAAAAAGCACAATTGCAAACTTGCAATTGGCATATCAGTTAGTCTACTATGAGGAAAAAAAGCAACATCTCTTTGCTTGGAAAGAACAGTTGGCGTACAAGGTGAAAGCCTATGATGCCCATTCAGTAGAGTTGATTGACTACAGACGAGTGGTCGCCACTATTATCAACTTCGCAAGAATGTTGGTGATATCATTCCCTTGCATGGAATATCAGCATGAGGGAGGAGAATACATCGAGATGGTCACTATACAGAATCAGTTCAGAGACGTCATCCACAGTACCTTTCTTGATAATCCAGATGGTTGCAAGCTAGCTAAGGTGGCAGCTTTATCAACTAAGTTCGAAGAGGCAACATCTCAGTGTATAGACTTCAGAAATCAACTCACGACAGGTGAGGTAATGCTTAGATGCCATGTCATCATTCTATAGAGCATTAACTCCCCAAAGGCTGATGAAGTCAATGAATGGATAGAAACACTGCTGATTAATGGTGAGCTATAAAGGCACCAAAGAAGGACGTCCTACACCCTCCAAGTGGCATTTATGATACTTGAGTTTGACTTGACGCTTCTTTCCAAGTCAACTCAAGATGACATTAAATGTAATTGGAGTTAACTTGATGCACCTTTCCAAGTTAACTCCATATCCCATAAGTCAAGCATTGTCAGATCCCATTGATTAAGGATGTCTAATCGGCTTCCATAATTTGTGGATCTTAGATCTCCACTAAATGTGGATGTCTATTTTGGAGAGATACTTTACATTAAAGTTCACCTTTAGTTTACTTTCAGTCAATTGAAGTAGTTTCCAGTTGACTCTTTGTTTACTTTCAGTTAACTGAGGTAGTCTTCCAGTTAACTGCTTGTTCCCCTTTTAGGAATAAATCTTGCTAATTGATTGGCAAGAACTCATTGTTAACTAAAGGAGATTTTGGGGTTGCCCACTCCTTTGAGTTCTATAAATAAGAGCCTTGGGCTCATTGTTTGTTTAACCTTTACTTGCTATGCAAAATTGTTGCGCTATTGTTGCCAATAGCTTTGAAAGCGAATATTTGTTCACTCTTGGATGAGAGTTCGTTGGTTGATTGTAATTGTGCACGATTTCGTGCCTTTGTTGTCCCAACCTTTGTAATTCGTTGATGAAGAATATCAGAAGGTGCTTGCATTTTGATCTACATATTTGAGTTCTTTCTACGTCTTGTATCAAATAGCTTGTTATTTCATTTCCCTCCTCGGATAGGGGTTCCTCCTCCTTAGATATTTGTCATTAGTAGCTATCATTTGTTGTTGTTTAATGGATTGTCCTTCAACCTATACTTCGGATAGGGGTTCCTCCTCCTTAGCAAGTTTTTCGGCCAAGACATCATAAATTTGTTGTTTCTTTAAGTTGTTTGCTAGCCCATACCTCGGATAGGGGTTCCTCCTCCTTGGCAGGTCTTAGATCCAGCTTACCGTAAAGAGTGTTTGCTTGTACCAACCTTATCCCAGCATATATCTGAGAGTTTAGAGCCTCAGCCATATTCTCAAGAGATGGCGAATTCAGGTGATCCAACCAATCCATCCCTGCTCCTATACCCTCATGCTCTATTTACCTTGAGGATATTGGATAGATTAAAAGTTGGAACAGTCGTAGTTAAGATCTGCAGAAACTAGAGAAAAAGCTTAGCTGCAGTGCATTGTGTTTGTGCACCCTTATGTCCTACCGCTGAAGTACAAAAGGATAGGAACCTTAGTTTACCATTCCCTTCTTTACAAATTGCTTTCAACAAAGAGGGACTTCTCCTCTTTAAATAATGAAGAAGTGTTGCAAAAAATTTGAAATAGCTGAACGTTTACAATCAACACTCCAAATGTGCTAATTTAAATGCCAACAGTATTGTTATAATGTAATCAGGTGTTCCTTGAACCAAGAATTGAATGATGTATTTTGTCAAACAATTTATGACACATTTTGTGTTTTGTGATCAGCTTATAAACCACCCTACTAGGTGATGCTTGATAACAAAATAAAAAAATTCTTTTCAAAATCATAGCGCTATTGTTCTAAGGCTATTCTTTGTCACCTCTATACCCAATTTCTTCATTTGAGGTAAGCTTCAAAAGCGAAGCTCATTTAATGATGCCCAATAGAAATGTATGTATGGTGTTTGCCTTGCCTTATAAACATTTTTCACAATCTGTTATTATGCTATTGACTTAGATCTTTGTTTGAACTTGGATTTAAATGTTGTGAAATGACGAAAGCAGAGCAAGTTTGCAATGCCGATATTGAACTTGTTAATGAGTTTATTGATTCGTGCTTAGGAAGAGGTAGAGAAAGATTGTGATATGGTTTTTAAAATTTACAAGAACTAGGCTAATGAAGTCCTACTTTTACACTTGCACTTCCAAATCTTGCACTTCATTCCATTGCCTATCTTTAACAAAAGTGGACCCTTAAACTTTTTGAACAAAATTAAGGTATGCATGGCTTGACATTGACACATAAGTTTTGTCAATGGTTTTGATGCATAAGTGTGAGTAGATGGGATTCAAGTGTTTGGTCATATCGGTAACTAGGTGATTAATAATTACAAGATAAGGAAATAGAAAGTAAAAACTTTTCTACATCAATTTTAGGATAAATTAATTAAATAAGTATTTGAACAACTAATATTTTGGGAATATGAAATTTGGATTGGAAAATAGAAATTTGAAATAAAAATGGGGTAATTAACTTTTTAATTCGATGGGGAATACGATTTTGCAGGGATTCACATTTTGATCATTTTTACATCATAAAATTAGGATAATTTAGTCAAGTATATACAAAATTAGGGTATAAAGTCAAGTATATTAAAGTTAGTAATTTTTTTATTTTATTTTCGTTTAGATCACTTTTGTAATTGCAAATATACCTTGCACAATTGTATAATTGATTCCAAAGTCACAAATTTGATCTCTTTGGATGAAACTAATTTCTAACAAATTTTAATCTTGATAATTGTTCTTTATTTCTAAACTTGCATAAAGACTTGGCATATGTGATAGGCTTAATATCTTCATTGTGTCAAATCCGTTAGAAGGATAACAAATTTAATGGCTTTGTACAAAGATTGAAGACAACAAGTAACCATGTACTGTGTTCTAAAAAGATGATGTTATAATGTTGATGTCACTAGATATTTCTTTTGAATGCTTCTTGATGTGTGCAAGTGATGCAAACAAAATAACCTCATACCACAGACTCACAAAACAACACATGAAACAAACTTTCCAATCTCTTCGTGTAGCTTCATCAAATAGAGAATAACTCAATTTTTTAATCTGAAACTCATATTAAACCAAGATGAAACAATTACAAAAACTATTCAATTGATTCAATTACAAAATCTGCATAGAAGATTAATGAACCACGACTCTTCCTGTAGCTTCTTCTCGCTGCCCCAAGCTCTCTTTGCTGCTATTCAAACCTTCATACAATTTCTATCCTTCTATTCACCTCACGTTGGTGTCTTATCTTTTTTTCACTGGTGTTGCTCAAACTTGCAACACAAACTCCCAACAAATACCTCTACAAAGGTATTTTTCTCCTTCCCATTCCTCACAAACTTCTTACCACGTTTTTCTTCAAAACCCCCCGAAAAATACACTGAAAATCATCCATTATTGTTCCAGAGTGGGTTTCCAACTCTCTCCAAGCATGGCTATCCATATTTTAAGTTTATGTAACGTTAAATGAGACATTTTAAGCCTCCATTAACTCCTACACATGTTGTCTTTACTCCTTGAGACGTTTTTCTCTATTCTAAGCATTTTAAAATATCTAAAATCTTTATTTTTTGTCTCTTTTATGCTCCAAACTCCCCCTGTAATGCCCCGCCATGTGAACCCCAAAGGACAACAAACACAGCACAATTTTTTTTTTTAAAGCGAAACATTGCATATGATGAATATGTACATACATTACATGAAAAACAATTATGCAATTACAAATTCATTCACATCCTCTAGGATACACATAACGGTCATTACGAATCATAAACTTTTATTAAACAAAGGTGAATAAACAACCAAGTTTACATAATGATGACATACAACTATTAATGATCAAAGAGTAGAAAACAATACATCACTTTATTGCAATTCAATTTACATTTCAATAGCACAATTGTGGAGCATGTTTCCACAGATACAACACATCATGGGAAAAATAAAACATTACATAATGCTTTCCTTATATCAACGGAAAGAGTACATCAAGTAAAAGAATAATTACACCAATGAAGAATAATGTACAAGGTGAAGATCAGTCTTCAACCAAGAGTAGCTCTGGAGGTTCTCCATTCGCTTCCGCATCAAAAATTTAACTTGGGAACCCAATGGGGTGCATAGCACGTTCCACCCGACCACGTGGACCCGAAGGTCCACCCCCCGTGCTAGGAAATGACAAGAAAGACCCTCGACCAAGATAAACAAGTAGAAAAATTGCAAGACCGAACAACAAGGTCAACCAAAACATAACATACATCAATCTCAATGAACACCAACAAGGTGACCTCTTCTAGAGGCATACAAAGAATAAAACCAGGAATTTTATGACACCAATATTCATTTACGCTCAACTGGAGGGTACGTAAATACTTGGGTTCCCCAATCATCTCAAAATATGACTACAGGGTCATTGCATAAATTTTCCTCAACAAAATTATCACAAAAGGAAGATTCACAGAGATTATGTGTGGTGAACCCTAATGCCACATATGGCAACACTCTAATTACTTTACAAAGATTCTTAGTTCAACTATCTATTAATAAGTTACTCGACCAATAGGTAAATATGCATGTTGAAGATGAATATTTTCAAGATTCGCAAAAAAATAAGTACCATGATAACTTAACAAAAGAGGTTACACACTAAGGTTTTGATAAGTAGGAAAAATCTCATGCACGGCTATGCACACACATATATTCTTTTAAATTTTGTGACATTCAAAATCGGATATATATACCTTTATATTCTAATGTTATTAGCTCATTAATATTACAACAATTTTTTTTTTAACAAATATATATATAAAAGTGGTTATGTAAGATATATAAACCACAAATTAAATGGGTACAAAACTAGTAATTAAAGGAAGCCTCCCTTTTTAAAAGAATACTTCTGAAACTTATTACATTTCTTTTTATTATTATATATATTTTTATTTAAATTTAAAAATCAATAAACTTTCCCCACTTTTAAGGGGAGTAGGACTTTTGTTTTATATTATCCTTATTCTTCAAAGCTGGAAAGAACATTACATAAAGTGATTTAACTTTAAAATGGGCCTCCTTAGGGAATACGTGGAAACTCATAAGAACCCTACCTCTTTACTTAAGTTCATTTCATTTTAATGTTTATTAATATGGTTTAGGGATCTCTTTATTTTGTCTTGTAAGAATGGCTTTCGATGGAATTTATGAATAGCCATGTTTTCATTAAACTTAGCCCCATCCTCCGAATTCTTTTCTTCCACGCAGGGAGGAGGCTCTTTATTTAGATAAGACTCTACAGGTATAACTACAAATTAAAATAAAACATTACCTTGTCCTCATTCTCAAAAGCACGACATTGGGCGTGGAAGGATTTAATGGCAAGGAGATTGATGAAAGATAGAGGAATTTAAACAATACCTGGATGTAGTTGAAATGAAGACCATAAAATGACACATGCTTTGTGTGTAAGAGATGGATCACATTCACAACCCTAAGCTTCTCAAATTAAAGCCTATGCATAGCTGGTGCATAGGGGTGTAAATACGTGACGGTGAGATTGTGGCTATAGGCACATGTGTGTCCTATGCGTCACACATGAACGCAGGTGTAAGGATACAAATGCCCGTATCCAAGTTTTCTTGTATAAAGACATGTTGGCTAAAGTTGGTGGCTATTGTATTTATGCATTAATGCCCTAAACCACCGTAAGTTGCTGTATCACATGCATGGAGGTTTTAATTCTTTTGCGAACTATAAAATATTCTAAAGTATTAAATTGGTAAATGTAAACTTCCACTACCCTAATAAAATGTATGCAAATTGCGGTGAAAAAGAAAAGCGTGTGAACTGTTTTACAAAATTAGCACCATGATGAATGAAGGAAGATTAATTAAACTTTTACACCCTCCTATGTTCAAATGCTGCAACTGTGATAAATGGCCAGAAGAGTCAAGCAGGTTATTTAAACCTTTAAACTTCAAATTGTGTTCAAGTGCCATAGCTGAGACAGACTGGCAATGGAAACAGAGAGATTATTTAAACCTCTATGACATCCGAATTTCAAGTGCTGCAGATGGGACAAGTTTTCCAAAAAGTCAGGGAAGGCTATTTACGCCCCTACAGACTTCCATGCTCAAGAGTTGCTGCTGTAGTAGGTTGGGAATGGTACCAGTGGAAATATTTGCAGTTGCAGGCTGGAAACTCCAATACACAGAATTGTCCATCGCTCCTTGCTGACACTGTGGTTGTTAAACGATGAAGAGCCTGAGAATGCAATCAGGGTTAGCTCCAAAGTATACACTGATGTTGCATACTCATTTGACAACGATGATGAAGATGAGGCGGGGAAACAAAAGGAAACCAAGGCCAAAATAGATGGAGGAGAATCAGCCGGCTCAAGGAAAACAAAAATTGCAGAATGTGCACATAATGGATTTGTAAGGAAACTCTCAAAATCTTTGAAGAAGGGACGAGCTTCTGAATGGAGACAATCCAAAGGGGATCAATAAAAAACTCAGTACTGTCAACCTGGCAAGATGATTTCCCGGACCCAATTTGGTTTGGAGATTTCTAGGGTGTAATACTAAATATGGTTAATATTTCCAAATATTTAGCACAACACAATGGGAGGTTGCTTTGAAGATTAGAATATAAATTCCTACGCGGGGAGAGTTGTTCGATAAAAATCAGGTTATAGCTTCGACCGTTATACTGGACAATCCGAATACCAATAGTTTACAACAGAATAATGAGAATTAAATGTAACAGTGAATGCCAAGATTTTTGCACAGAATTAATTGGAATGCTGATATATACTTAACTACGCAGGTTAGAGGATGTCGTAATATTACAACCTAAATGTGCTCATAATCATAAATTTTCATTTTAAATGAACATACTGTAAAACCTTTGTATGTGCCTTATTTTCAGGCTGCAGCTTGCCAAGAGGAGAAGCGAAAGACCAATACCTAGGAGGAAGAGTTTTGGGGCAAACACCAAAAAGAACATAAAATGGATCTCATGTCATGGGCGAATTGCAAGGTATGTACAATTGGATTTGTTTTAAAGGCTTTTAAAATTAAAGATTTCAAACCAATGCAATTGCCAGGTATAGAGAGAAAATTTCATTCCCTTTACCAGCATCCTACTTTGCCTGCGCCATAATGGGTGCTTTGAAAACAAGGTAAGGGCATCCATCAAAGTAAAGTGCAGTCATTGGCGAGCTTAGAGGAACGTAGATGCACAGGCCAGGCGCGAATACCCCCTGACAGAGCGCCTTCCGCCCTGCATAACCGATAGAGGAATTTTTCCCCCCCTTCTGGATGCAACTACCCTGGCAGATATGCATGCCGAATCTGAATGCATGGACCAGCCACGTGTTTCCTCAAATGCCTTCCTAAAAGGAGCTTTCAGAGGCTGAATTCATGCAGGATCCAAAACTACCGCTAAATATTAAATGAAACTTGTTATAGCACCTAAAACAACGCGCCATCATTGCTCAGCATAAATTCCCCCAAGATTATCCATTAATCAAATATTAATCTTATTTGCTATTAATGTTGAAAAGTCCCATTAATTAAATTTATATTTCTTCTCATGTTTAAAATAAGTTCACGTTTTAATCTCTTTTAAGAACCTATTTTATTTATTTTATAATATTTGTTTATTTATCTAATGGTACACAAATTCATGCATAGTAAAATAATTCTTAATTGTAATTAATCATTTTAAACAAAACCACTAAGTACACTAGAAAACAACTTACTCGGAGACCAAAGATGACTGAACCGGAGGGGCACTACACCCCCCATATGATTTATGCAATAGATAAATGATTAATGAATGAATAAAAAATGATATTTGACTTTCATGGCCTCTATAATACTTTTTCCAAAATAAAATTAATCGATAGGAAAAAATGAAAGTTATCTGATTTGCACAAAAATTGGCATGCAAGCTTGGAATGGTATCCCATAGACCCTTGCAAAAGGATTTCACCCAAAATTTCATGGATTTTAAAATTTTAAACTTTTTAAAAATTGTTGACATTATTTTAACTAACTTCTGGCATTAAAATCTTCCAAACTAGAAAGTGTATGACTTTGATTCTTTTTGCAAATTCTACGTGCCACCTCTATGAATGCGCCTACCAAAGTATTCTACTCCAATTCTTATGAGTTTTTCAGAAATAATTTTTGAAAACTACCTGCAGAGCCTTAAAACACGATTTGATAAAAACTGACTTCAAATTTGAACACACCAAGAGCTTTTCCAAAACTGAGAGATGCTACATGAACCCTAAAACACACTAAAACTAAAATTCAAACCTGAAGCTTGTTTTTGGTTGATGTTGATTGCCAATCTGCCCGGATGCTCCTGCATTAGACATGCCAGGTAGGAAAAATTTTGTGAATAGAATTCACAAAAGGAGTGGAGTAGTAGAACTACTCTTTCAAGTTGTGGAGAACCTGTAGCATACTCTATCACTGATTTAGACAAAAAAAAATTATTCCTCTGCCTCTTCCAACACTTAGTTGGGATTCTTGTCGTCCTCCTCCACCAAGTGTGCACTCTATTCATTCTTCTTCTCATGGAATCACATCCACCATAGACCATCATTCATTGCCATATCTCTTCTTCCTTTCTTTTTTTCTTCGTAGGATCCAACCCACCACAAATCGACCACCTCCACCAAGTTCCTCTTGCACCATCATCTAAAACTTCTATATACAAATATGCAACATTCGCATACCCATTTTCAACTACAACTTTATCTTCTACTACTGCAATCTCTTCCTTAGAGGGTAAACAATCAACATTTTTAAATTTAAAACCAGAAATTACCTTCTTTTCTGTCCCAACATCACCTTCTTCATCCTCGAAAACCTGTATGTATGCATCTTGACAAAGTTATTCAAATTTCTCCCATATATTCATGTCCTCCAAAGGACCATTGATTGCTACATCCCCTTCTTTGTTGTCTTCATCGAAGATAACTTCATCCAACATTTGTCCCTCAAATATCTTACCCAACATCCTCATCTCTTCTTTCAACAAGAGATCATTCTCTTCCTCACCAACCCATTTGTCAAACCTAGGACCACCCATGTTCACAATTTCTAATTGCAAACCCTCTTAATCCACTTCACACAATGCTTTCCATTCACATGTTATCTCTACAACTTGCACCTCATCATCTTCTTCACTTGTGTGGGCTACCCCCACATATTCTTTCTTACATTCAACCCCTACCAAAGGGCTGCAACACTCTTTCTTTTTGCTGTCCTCTTCTAAGAGAATATTTTTCTTCTCATATCTCTCTTCCCACATTCTCATTTCCTCTTTAAACTTCTTTTCTAATATATTCACTTTAGCTTGGAGCTTTTCAAACTCTTCACGATGCTTCATATTTTTCACTTCTTCCCAATATTGTTCCCAGAAAAAAATTCGTACGGGCCTCTTCATGACCCATCCCATCCTCTCAGGTTAGACTGTCTTACGCTCGACGATTTGTCTACACATTCTAACCCTCTAACTTCATTCTCCACCCACAGGTCTTGGCATAGACTACCTCATGTTCGGTGCTCTGCCTATGGCTCTGATACCACTGATGCAAACAAAATAACCTCATACCACAAACTCACAAAACAACACATGAAATAGACTTTCCAATCTCTTCCTGTAGCTTCATCAAATAGAGAATAACTCAAAATTTTAATCTAAAACTCATATTAAACCAAAATGAAACAATTACAAAAATTATTCAATTGGATTCAATTACAAAATCTACATAGAAGATTAATGAACCATTTTTAATTTGAAACTCATATTAAACCAAAATGAAACAATTACAAAAATTATTCAATTGGATTCAATTACAAAATCTGCATAGAATATTAATGAATCATGGCTCTTCCTGTAGCTTCTTCTTGTTGCCCCAAGTTTTCTTTGCTCTTGTTCAAACCTTCATACAATTTCTATCATTTTCTTCACCTCTCACACACTGGTGTCTTATCTTTTCTTCACTGGTGCTGCTCAAACCTGCAATACAAACCCCCAAAAAATACCTCTACGGAGGTATTTTTCTCCTTCCCATTCCTCACAAACTTCTTCCCACATTTTTCTTCAAAAACCCTCAAAAAATGTGCTGAAAATCATCCATTATTGCTCCAGAGTGGGTTTCCAACTCTCCCCAAGCATGGCTATCCATATTCTAAGTTTATGCAGCATTAAATGTGACATTTTAAGCCTCTATTAACTCCTACATGTATTGTCTTTACTCTAGAGGCGTTTTTCTCTATTTTGGGCATTTTAAAATATCTAAAATCTTGAATTTTTCTCTTTTATGCTCCAAACTCCCCACATATGATTTATGCAATAGATAAATGATTAATGAATAAATAAAAACTGATATTTGACTTCCATGGCCTCCATAATACTTTTCCAAAATAAAATTAATAAAATTGGTGAGTAGAAAGTGCGAAATTGGGTGTTGGCAGGCAAAAAAATGAAAGCTATTTGATTTGCACAAAAATTGGCTTGGAATGGTATCTCATAGACCCCTACAAAAGGATTTCACCCAAACTTTCACAAATTTTAAAATTTTAATTTTTAAAAAAATTGGTGACATTATTTTATCCAACTTCTAGTATTAAAATCTCCCGAACTAGAAAATGTATGACTTTGATTCTTTTTGCAAATTCTATGTGCCACCTCCATGAATGCCCCTTCCAAAGTATCCTACTCCAATCCTTATGAGTTTTTTAGAAATAATTTTTGAAAACTGCTTGCAGAGCCTTAAAATATGATTTGATAAAAATTGACTTAATTCAAATTTGAACACACCAAGAGCTTTTCCAAAGTTGAGAGATGCTACATGAACCCCAAAACACACCAAAACTGAAATTCAAACCTGAAGCTTGTTTTTAGTTGATGTTGATTGCCAATCTGCTTAGATGCTCCTGCATCAACAAGAGTTGTTCATTTAATAGATTCACTAGATGTTTGAAATGAATTAGGGTTAGTCATCCAATACCATGTGAAGGGTGCAAGTAATTTTTTTTTTATAAATTTTAAGCCAAACACATAATGACTAAGTGGAGGGAAAACAAGTAGGGACTCATTCTACAATTGTGTAAGCGACCAAGATCACTTTACAAATTGGGTGAAATTAAAGGATGAAATTGGTTGTTGGTGTTGAAAATTGAGGTGTTTATGTAGCTTAATATTTTGTAAAACTTTATGATTGTTGATCTAAATATGTATTCTTTATGGGTGATTAATCTGATTAATTCATTTTACCATTTGTAGAAGTAGACAAAAGATTGTAGAAGAATAAGACCAGAAGAAAGAAGTTACACAACATATACCATGGAGAAACCCTTTCGGGGAAAAACTTCACCACTAGAACCAATAGTGTTTGTATTATTTAACCTTAGAATAAGATTGCAATAATTATTTATCAATCCTTGCTTGAGATGCTTCTTTTTCCTTCAACAATTCTTCTTCACAACCTGCAATAAAATCTAATAAACTCTCTTCAACTTGCTGCAATAAATAGACAATAATGAGCCTTGTAAACTTCAAAAAGTTTACAATTACAAAGCACAATGCTTATCTCACAAAACCCACGCCTATTCTTTGCAAGTAGAGTTCTATTGTGAAGAACAATGTCAAAACACGTCTTTCATCCATTTGGGCATCCCAAACTGAAGTCATAACTCAACGTTGATTTTGAAGATATCTTCTAAGCTTATCCTCAAAGTTGGCACCCAAGAATGGGCCCACTTAACTTAGCCTTATAAAATATCTTATCATGCAAAAGTGTTAACTCCAAGATGCCAACTTGGGTGCCCAAGGTGGGTCCAAGTCAATCTCTGTTAACTGAAACATATCTTTCCACCATTCATGCAAATATCATGCATGATTGATCATCCCTTGTTTTCTGTCATGCAACTCAAGTCATTAGTCATGCATTCCAAGTTAACTGAATTCAACTAGAATTCAATTGAAACTAACTACATGTAACTAAAGATAACTGAACCATAACTGAACTGAATTGAACCAAACTGAACTGAAGTAAAGTGAACTGAATTGAATTGAATTGAACTAAACTGAACTGAACTGAACTGAACTGATCTGAACTGATCTGAATTGAACTGAACTAAACTTCATGCATGTAAACATCAATCCCTAACTTCTGGGATCTTTACATGCATTACAAAAGTGTTATCTTTTTCTCCAAAAAGTTAATTCAAGGTGGGTTCCACCTTCCATGTGGGTGCCCAATGTGCTCCTATCTTGTAGGAGCTCTTCATGGGTGTCCCCACATGTTCTTATCATTTAGAATTAATTACAAATGTCAATTTACATGTTTATTTCATTCAAATTTAATCTCTTTCTAATCCTAGTGTTTGGGGAACACTTTCCAAGGACTTAGGAGATACATGAAATAATGTTTAGGATTGCAATTAAATGTCATTCTATTCCCAACATTCTCCCACTTGACATTATACATTGCAATTATTCTAAACAAGGAATCATTATTATAAATCAAATACAGGACTCAAGGCCAATGGCCTTCCTGCACCAACTAATCAATCCATGCTGACTTCAAATGTAGCCTGCATAATCATGAAGCTCCAAGCAAATGATTAAAACCAAGAGAACTTATCTGTAAGAACTGGTTTCATAAGATAATTTGCAGCATTAATTAAAGTGTCAACTTTCTCAATTAATACCTTCCCACTCTCAACCATTTCTCACACAAAGTGATACTGAACATCAACATGCTTAGTACGAGCATGATAGATAGGATTTTTTGGCTAAACACATAACACTCTGACTATCACATTCAAGTTTAACTTACTTGCAATTAAAACCAATACCTTTCCCAAGTCTTTGTATCCAAACTACCTCATGCATGCATGTGAAACCGCCGAGTATGTTGAACGCACACCCAACCAAGGTGTAGGCTTCTCGGTCTTTATTATTGAAAAATATTTCCTTACAAGTAACCATTCCAACATATATCTCTTACCATAAGAGAACTCAAGTCTCACCTATTTCTCCAAGTATCCATGAGGACCTGTAACCAACCAATCCATGCCAAACTCCAAATGCAACATAGCACTATCATGAAGTAATCAAGAAAATGATTAATGTACCCAATACATAAGAGAACTACACAAGATCAACGCCAAAGCTCCAATCATGAATCATGAACATAAACATGACAACATGATCTAACCATTTCCTACTAGGAGATCACATGCACCATAACATATATACATCCTGGTCTCAAGAGAACAAGTACCACATGCCAAACTCTAAATGCATATCAAGAGTAAACCATGACATAATAGCAACCACTCTAAACCAAGAAAAAACCATATCCCAAATCACATGAAGATAACCTTACCAATGATGCATCCACATCACTGCCAACAACTCCCACTGAACCGTGGTACGAGTTACACATGGCATCATGACTACCATCCTCCTCATGAAGATCACTCTTTAACATCAAGAAAAGAGTCATCACTAACATTTTTACATGAAATGATCAAAGCATGATTATCGTTATCCAAGGATTTCTCTGTAGAAGAATGATAACTCTTTTTCTTGTTCTTACAATCCTTCTTCACATGTCCTAGTTTCCCATAGTTCTAACACTTTACCTTACTCTGTCCTTTTGACTTACCATTCCCTTCCTTGTCTCCCTTAGGTTCCTTTTTCTCAGGCCTACCTTTTACAAACAAGGCATCTTGGATTTCCGTTTTAGACCTCCTCCTCATCTCCTTTGATAGGAGAGTAGGAATTATATTGTCCATCTTTGGATCTACACCACTACCACTGATAGCAATAATTAGATTTTCCCAACATTCTGGTAAATAACAAAGTAACAAAATGAATTTATCTTCATCTTCTAGCTTTACATCTACAGATGTTAACTGACTTAGAATCAAATTAAAAGAATTCAAATGATTTTCAATAGAATCACCGTCTTTCATCTTTAAAGAATACAACTGTCTTTTTAGATACACCTTATTAGTAAGACTTTTGGTTTAATAGATATCACCTATTCTCTTCCACAACTTATATGCAGTAGTTTCTTCTGAAATATTCAAGAGAACAACATCAACAAGACATAATCTTATGGTCCCTCTTGCCTTCTTATCGAGCTTAGCCCAATCCTCATCTGACATCATTGTAGGTGACTTTATCTCATTACCAACAACTAACCATTGATCTCTCTCTTCAAGGAGATCCTCCATTATTAGTTTCCACATTTCATAATTAGATCCATTGAACCTTTCAATATATAAACGAGAATTCATTGTAACAAACTTATTTTCCAAAATCAACAATAACAAAAATAATAAAAACTCCCACTACAGCCAAAAAACCTTCAATCTTTTAAGAGAAAGATGTCCCAATACTCTACCCAACCTCAACTTTGATACCAAATGTTGAAAATTGAGGTGTTTATGTAGCTTAATAATTTGTAGAACTTTATGATTGCTGATCTAAATATGTATTCTTTGTTACAGATTCTTTGTGGGTGATTAATCTAATTAATTCATTTTACCATTTGTAGAAGCAGACAAAAGATTGTAGAAAAATAAGACTAGAAGAAAGAATTTACACAACATATATCATGGAGAAACCCTTTCGGGAAAAAACTCCACCACCATAATCAATAGTGCTTGTATTATTTAACTTTAGAATAAGATTACAATAATTATTTATCAATCCTTGCTTGAGATGCTTCTTTTGCCTTCAACAATTCTTCTTCACAACCTACAATAAAATTTAATAAACTCTCTTCAATTTGTTGCAATAAATAGACAATAATGAGCCTTGCAAACTCCAAAAAGTTTACGATTACAAAGCACAATGCTTATCTCACAAAACCCATGCCTATTCTTTGCAAGTAGAGTTCTACCATGAAGAACAATGTCAAAACAAGTTCTTCATCCATTTGGGTGTCCCAAACTAAAGTCATAACTCAATGTTGATTTCGAAGATATCTTCTAAGCTTATCCTCAAAGTTGGCGCCCAAGAATGGGCCCACTTAACTCAGCTTATAAAATATCTTATCATGCAAAAGTGTTAACTCCAAGATGCCAACTTGGGCGTCCAAGGTGGGTCCAAGTCAATCTCTGTTAACTAAAACATATCTCTCCACCATTCATGGAAATATCATGCATGATAGATCATCCCCTATTATTTGTCATGCAACTCAAGTCATTAGTCATGCATTCCAAGTTAACTGAAGTCAACTAGCATTCAATTAAAACTAATTACATGCATATGAAGATAACTGAACCATAACTGAATTGAACTGAACTGAACTAAACTGAATTGAATTGAATTGAACTGAACTAAACTGAACTGATCTGAACTAAATCGAACTGAACTTCATGCATGTAAGCATCAATCCCTAACTTCTAGGATCTTTACATGTATTACAAAAGTGTAATATTTTTCTCCAAATAGTTAACTTAACTCAAGGTGGGTTCCACCTTCCACATGAGTGCCCCACGTGTTCCTATTTTGCAGGAGCTCTTCATGGGCAGCCCCACATGTTCCTATCATTTAAAATTAATTACAAATATCAATTTACATGTTCATTTCATTCGAATTTAATCTATTTCTAATCCTAGTGTTTGGGGAACACTTTCCAAGGACTTAGGAGATACATGAAATAATGTTTAGGATTGCAATTAAATGACATCCTATTCCCAACAATTGGGAGTGTGTAAATAAGGAGATGTATGTATTAGGTTATGTGCCAACTCTTAGCAAAAATCATGCCACATGTACTCTTGTTATTGATTGAAGGATAATATAAACCAAAATGAGTCAAACAAAAGACAAAAACTTGCAAGGAATGTAATTTTCAATAGTTCACTTTACCCTCACTTTGACTTGCATGTCAACTCCCATGAGAATGTAGGTCATAGTAAAATTAGATAATCAACATGAAAAGTAAATGTTCAAACAAAAAATTATAAATATGCATGTAGACATCACTTTAATACATGCTCCTTTGTAATGAGCGCTCCATCTAAAAACCTACAAACACATAAAGAGAAATATCAAATGAGTAGCATCCATAAAACATTCAAAATGGAACATAACTACTTACTATTTGTAGCAAAAGCAAAATGATATTAGTTGTAAACAATCAATATGATAATGCATAAGAAACTAAAATGATATTGCACTTGACAATTATACGATAACATCAAGGAGTAGTTGATAGGACACTACTTAAATGACAATCGACAATTATATAAGTTTTCACTCAACAACTATCAAACTAATTAACAATGCCATAGCCCCAATGGCTAAATTCAAAAAAGTGGTGTTAGCAAAGCTTGTATGCACAAAATGTAATTATTTTGGAGAGTGAATAGAATATGATCATAAAAGTGCAACCGACATATGAGATACACATATGTGACCCTAATCAAATTATATGATAAATCATAAAAATATGAAGACAATCAAGTTGCCACCCCTAATTTTGTACTCAATGAGGATTGTTGCATAGTGAGAATAACTAAGAGTGTTGGATATGAAATCTTGTTAAACACAAATCATATGTGAGATATTATCAATGCTAAGCATTATGAAAATCATAATAATCATAAACATGTTAGCATAAAAATAAGTATGAGTATCATAGAAATGAGCAAATTATAAGATATAAACGTTATAATCATTAAAATTTTTGATAAGGTATGTCATCATGTAGTTAACCACAAAATAAATGCTTCCTTATCATATCTTTAAAATGACATCAAAAAAAGTGTTAGTATTAGAGTTTAGTGATAAATCAATGAGAAAATAAAGATGTTTTAGTTTTAGAACTTAGTAATAAATCAAGGAGAAAATGAACTTATAATACTAATTGCTAACATAGGATGCCCCTTTGGATGATGTCAATGTATCATAAAAAGGTAAACTATGTAAAAATGAGGTACATGTACCTTTTTTTTTGTTGTTGGAGGATTTTATATCAAATCTACATAATCATTTAGCTACTTGATATGGGAGCACAAACCTTAGGTTGAAACCTCTTCTGTTGAGAGCCAAGAATTAAGGGGTATCTATTTTGTCAAAATTGCTTAGGGCACAATCTCATTTTCATCCCTTGTGTCAAGGCCTTGCACTCAACAAGCCTTTATCTAGTGGGATCATTCAAAACCATTCAACCTTCCCAACAAGCCAAGTGCCTATTGACATGCACTTTGTTTTTGAAATATTGACCTTGTAATTAATGTGAAAAAACAACCTACCTTGATCATGGTTGAACAATGCCACATGTCACGATAAAAATGTGAATCATCACATCGAGTAAATCATCTTGCATACTAGTTAGAAAAAGTAAATCATGAGGAAGTGAGAAATCTATTAGTCACATACCATAGGGGAAAGGACCTAGTAGTTGAGCATGTTCCAATAGTTGTGATAGCTTTTGTTGATTTAATGTCCAATATTTTTAATAATATAGCACTAATAGTTGTGACTTTAAATTTATTAGTGTTGATCATGAGTACTCATAATTGAATGAAATGTATTCTTTAGATCTAGAAAAACAACAAATCATGTGATGTCACATCAACACACCAATAAAACATGACTTGTGCACAATTACCACTCTTAACTTTTCTAGGTCTTTTTGGACACCTCAACAAAAAACATCTTGACGTGGCATCATATTTGATGATGTGATCTTGAAACCTTAATTATAAGCAGGAGACTTGTCAAGTAAGCTGTTGTAAAAAAATGGGAACTATTTGAAATTGTCACATAAGATTTTGAGAGGTATGAAATTAAGATGCTTAACTACTAGATCCTCTCCCCTATCCAAAAAAAAAAATAAAGGGTGATTCATTTTCGCCTCAACCCTCCAAAGAGAGCTATCCCAGGAGACATAACGGTGTAATTTAGGAGCCACATTGCATAACGAGCAGACATGATATGAGCACAAGTAGCCACTGAGCATCTCCTTGTCTCATGATGTAAAAACTTTTCTTCGTTTTAGCAAATTTTGAAATTTGTCCAGAATGTGCTAGAATGCATAGAAAGTTTATTTTCTTTGTTTTTTTTTAAAAAAAAAATTCGTGGATCGAATCGCTTTAGTGCGACAGTGACCCACTACCCACAAACTTGAGTAGTATCTGTGAATTTGACCCATGTAACAGACCTGATTTTGCTGGGATTGCCATTAAAGAAGTAAAGTATATAAGGTGATATATTTTCGTTTAGCAACAATTTAATGATCGTTATGATAATACTAATACATCATATTGTTTGCCTTAATGTAGGAGGAGGTGAGCACATACTGTATATTCATTGGGGTGGTTTATGCTTACCCATTTATATGAATCTTCACCGATTCACTGTGGCCAGCGGTCGAAGTTTGCGAGCGGCGATGCTATTATAGCGCTAGACCTATGGGCATATTTGAATTCCTCAACTGCCACGGTTGCCCCTAGCCATTGTAAATCAGTGGAATAGGTCAACGGAGAGAGCATATCACTTTTATTTTGGAGGAGAGCATTTGATCGATTAGTTCTTTCATATATCACTTGGAGGACATATCAGGCCTTATCAATGAGTGCAAATGATAGACAACAGAGGAGGATCAAGAGATCTCGATGGTATTAAGGCAGGCAGCCTAAGCGCCGGAAATTTTTTATTTTGAAAGAGTCCAAAGCCACTGTAAAACTTCAGATATCAAATAAAAAATAACGACTTCCGAATGGCACAATATGATGATGCGCATATATCGATTACTAGGAGAGAGAATGTCCCCTGCCATAATATCCATTAGAAGCTTAGGAGGCCTCAGAGGTGGGGGCAACAATAGTCGGACCAACACAGGCAGGGGTGGGAGAGGGAGAGGGGGTCCCACTAGATATAACACCACAGCATGTCACTGGGGATGCCGATTGGTAGGTCAGCAACCCATCTATCCAATTGTGTTGTGAAAATATGTATACAATGTTTTCAAATTGACTTAGCTGTAAGTCAAGATTTGAATGAGCTACCTAATCATTCATTTCCTATGTATTTTGGAGGCACACTAGCCGATTGGGTGGACTTGATTTCTGCCATACTAGGGTACTTGACTCATGACTTGCTCGTAGCGCCCACAGAGAGATCATGAGAATGCACCTTGGTTTTCTCCCTTATTCGATCCAGCGAGTTAGACTCGAGTAGCGTACATAGAAGCCACAACTGAGGTAGCCATATCTAACAGGAGTCACGAGGGAGATGAAGGTGTTATACATAGAGAGAGAGATGCCTACAAGACGAAGATAGGTAGGCCACACAGAGAGATATAGTGTAGGATGATTTATCACTGTCACATACACGAACAGTGATGTCCTTAATTGCAAGGACAGGACAACCGAGCAGTGTCAGGAGAACTGACAGCACCTGTAACCCGCTAAAATTTGAAAAAGAGATATCATGTAATGTTCACATCTATAGAAAGCATAGATATAGAAGGATCTTTCCTTTTTCTTGTGTTTTTGCAACCATTTGCTTAAAATCTTTAAGCATGTAGCCAAGACCCCAATTGTTTGAATTTGTCTGCAATTGTAAATGCTTTTAGAATACCTCGCTCACAACGAGCAGACCGTGACCTTTATACCCTAGTTTTTGCACAATTTTATATCCTAAGCCATATAATGTATCTAATGCTATAGGAGTAGATGAATTAGTAGTAGACGTGCCAATTTCTACATCATTTGCACATACAAGCTAATTTGTATCATTTGTCTTGGTGTTCGATCATAAATGGATGGGTTCATATAGAGTAACGACAAATATAATTTATAATTAAATTTTTATTAATCAATATCACGAGGTGTGGAATTTGATGTACCTTAATCATCACCAAACAAAACATTGTCATTATGGACATGGCATTATTAGGTTCATGGCATTATTAGGTTCCTTTTGTTGAAGTCCTTGTTCCTAGGATTCAATATTTATATAGTATATTGATTTTGTGTAATAACAACTTTAGATTGATCAACCACTATATGGATAAGGGTAAGCATCTATCTAATATTGATTATTATTATAAGCAAATTTTAGAACTTTATGAAGTGTTAGATTGTATAAGTTATATGACATGGATTGAGGGGTGATCAAATAATAGACGATTCATAGGCTAATCAGTTATTCATCATATGAAATAGTGAATTAGTAGAAGATAGATCAATTGTAATATGAAGACAAACAATGCTCATAAACTATTATTGTTATCATCAAAATTCTTAATATTAAGACTAGATTCTCTAATTTTGTCATCTCCACATTCTAGAGATAAATAATTTTCACTATTATGTTCACACTAGAACCATTATCAACTAACACATATACTTAACACTTATATGTCCAAAATTTACAACGAAGTGTCAATGTTAATTCTCAATAATAATTGAGATAGATGAAAGTTTTACATGCCATAAATGAAATATTGTGGTTGGGTAGGGACCCAATGAATATAAGCAAGGAAGCCACTACTTGTGGAGAAGTATCACATTAGACTTATATCTACTCTAATTTTTTTTGCATGATTTCCTTAATAAAGGTGATGTTCACACTAGATCCCAAAGTGATATTTTAACTTGTGTGTTTTGCAATTAATTGATGAATGATATCACATTCCTTTGATGCCTTATGAGAAATCATAGTGTAGGAGGAAAACTAGAATTGGGAGGGGGTAAAATAGCTAGAGTAGATTTAACCTTTTGACTCCTAGTTAGCTTTCGATGAATATGAATCACTTTGGCAACAATAACTATTAGGCTTGTAGGAGTGTAAATAATATCATCCATAGAGACATTTGAGGAAGATGTTGAACATGGATCAAAAGATATGTCTAGGAGTATTAAAAATTCCAAGCCATCCTTACATATGCTAGGGAAAGCAAAAAATGCTATAAATCATGAGCTAAAGCAATAAATGAATGATAAGATAAGTAAGATGAATCAAAACAATGTAATGTCATATCCTTTGAAATCAGTCTAAATTTACTTTGAACATTAATGTATTATCATCTAAGTAATCATAATTAGTAAGAAAGAATGACTTGAAATGTAATGAAGTGTCAATAAAGTTGTCAAAATCCTCTTGCAATAAATTTAATCCAAAGTGATAATATCATACTCTAAAGTAGTAGAAGGAAAAATGCTCAATGGTAACATATCATTATATGCATTACTAGCACTTTTCATATGAAAATGAGTATCCAAGTGAAGTTCATAAATAACTACAATGAGGATATTCAAAAGAGAAGGATGATCAATCACCAATTCTACTAAGGATGTCAAATCACCGATAAGGAAAAATAAGACCTCCATAGTGAATACATCCCCATCCAAAGGATTAAAAATACATAAGAGTATCAAGCATGAAATGATCTAATGATATAAAGTAAAGGAACATACCAAAATTGACAAGACACACATGTAATGGTATCTGAGAGTCCATAATGAATGATCAATCAATAGAGTGCAATCCAAAGGGTGATTGAGTGGGGATCAAAGATAAATCCTAATTGGAATGTAACAATGAAATAAAGGGTGGAATCAAATCCTAAGTAACTTGGTAATAAATAGTATATATAATTAAGAATCACATCTAAAACCCTATTGTAGGAGAATAAGCCATAGGTTCAAAACCATTGAGTAGTGTAAAACTAGACTTGTTTATCTAAATACAAGGAAATGAAATAATTGTATATATATTTATATGATAAATCAATTAAATAAGAATTGATCAACTAGTATCCTAGAAATATGAGAGGATTGATAAAGAGATTGCATTCAATACTCATAATTTAAATAATTAAAAGAATGTACTTAATTCTTAGTTTGGCGTAGAATCATACCTTAAAACTTGTCCCAAATATTTGTTCTAATAATAGAAAATTATGGTATTTTAGTCAATAATATCATAGTCAAGTAAAATACTGTCTATTTTCCTCAATCACTTTTTCAAATGTAGATTTATAGATTGCACAACTACAAAATTGATCCTAAAGTTTTAGATATGATCCTTTTACATGCATTTGATTTGATTTCCTCTATCTATATTGATTTTTTAAAAATAGAATAATGCCACAAAGAAAAGAACAATTCACTATATAAAAAAAGTGAAACCCTTACAAGAACATCAAAGATGAATCTTATTAATAAAATCTATGAGATTACATCGACAGAGGATAATTTCATCATGGAAGATTTTTGTGATGACATTACAATCACACGTGCATATCTTCTACAACCACATGCAATCTTACTCTTATAACATGCAATCACATACAAATCTTCTACATCCACATGCAACCTCATACAAATTTTTTATAATAGCATGCAATCACTTGCAAGCAACTAGCATCAACATGCAAATACCTTGGAAGATGATATTTCCTTAAAAAATGATTTGATGGTACTCTATAATGTTGCCCCACTCCACAAATCACTTTTCCAATAGAATATACATGATTTTAGCATAAATTCAACCCCTAGATGAGATTGACCATAATAAATCAAGGGTGTTTGTCTTTTGATCTCTAGATCTAAAGATTTTCATCCCCAAATTGGTAAATGGTGTTGCTTGACATAATTATCCTCTTGAGATCTACAAAATGTAAAATAAGGCTCTTATAGAGAACACAATTGGTAGATGAGTGTTGCTTGGTCCTTTTACAGAGTTTAAGGCTATTACGAAGAATCAAACTAGTAGAAAGATTAATATTTTGAGGAATGATAATGGCAATGAATTTTTTTTAGCATATTTTGATAGATTCTATAGGGACCATGGGATAGAAAGACATAAGAAAACTCTATACACTCCTCAACATATTGGATTTGTAGAAATAATGAGTAGGACTTTGACAGAGAGGGTGAGTGTATTTAGTCTAGGGTTGGCTTGGAAAAAAGTTTTTGGAAAAAGTAGTTATCACAACTTGCTACCTAGTTGGAAAAAAAATCCTCATTGAGACATCTTTGAGTCTTTGGTTGTGAGGTATATGCACATGTCTAAGGAGAAGTGGTTAAAGTTGGAGAATAAGGCTGTAAAATGTATCTTCATTGGATATGGCTCTAGTGTAAAAGGATACAAGCTTTGGGACCTTGTGGTAAAAGATATTTATGTAGCATATACATGTTATCTTTAGATAATTTAAGTATTCTTCTATAGTATTGTAGCTAGAGAAGGATGGAAATAAAGATGTGGTTCAACTAACCCCAAAGATTAAGAAGGTTGAACCAGGATCCCATGATGGACCTAAAGAGTTCAAGAGATTCTAAAAAAGAGATAGAACCTCCACCCTAGTCATTGAGGAGGTCTACTTGGAAAATACAATAAAAAAGGTATAATCCCTTTGATTGGAGATGTATTTTTCTTTGATTACTAACATTGATGAGTCTAGGATTGTAAAGGAGGCTATGGGTATGGATGATGTAGAGTCTTGGAAGGTGGTCATGGATGAGGAAATGGTTTCTTTGAAGAAAAATAACACATTGGACCTAGTACCTTTTCTTGATGGGCGAAATCATGTTTGATGTAATTGGGTGTTCAAAAGAAAATTAGGGTCTGATGGTAGTGTTGAGAAGTACAAGGAAAGATTGGTTGTAAAGGATTATTCCCAGGTTGAGGGAATATATTATTTTGAGATTTTCTCCCTAATAGCAAAGCTAACATTCTTTTGATTTCTATTGTCTCTTGCTTTAGTGTATATCTTAAGGTTGAGAAAATAGATGTGAAGACATCATTCCTTCATGGTTATTTGGAGGAAGAGATTTATGTGACACAACTAGAGTACTATATTGGGAAAGGTAAAGAACATTTGGTCTATAATTTTAAAAAGTCTTTGTATGGTCTTAAGCTTGATCTCCTAAGATGTGGTACCAAAAGTCTGATTATTTTAAGTTAAGTTTGGGATTTTGAGATCCAAATCAGATCATTGCATCTATTATAAGATGGATAATGATTGTATTTTCATTATTACTATTACACCTTGTTTCTAAGTTACCAGATTACTTTTACCTTTATGAGTAAATATGATTTTAAATGCAAGATCATGAATTTAATATGCTCAATGGATGAATGAAATACATGAATGTGCATTATGATATAATTACTTTTTAAATGCTTTGATGATGAAAATGATATATGTTGTAAATGAATTCATGTTATCGGCTAACTTCATTTATGATGCACTAAGTTGGATGTAGGAAAGAATCAAGCCCTCTAGTGAGGAGAGGGAGAGTATCACCCAGGAGAGGATTTTGGTATGGCAACCACTAATGTACCTACTCAAGCTATTACACACACTCACAGCCTAGGTTAGACAAGTTAAATCAAGTCGGTCTAGGATATGTGTCGGTAAATTGACCCTTGGTCATAGCTTTTGGGATGATTGGAATGTTTGAGTAATTAATCTAAGTTGATAAATACTTTGGTTGTTTCTTTGGTTTGTATCATAGTGACTAAATCTTTATATTAAGTATATATGTTCTACTTCGTGTACTCAATATATATATGAATGAATAAGTATACACATTAAATTTATATATTTATATATATGATAACTCATGTATATGAGCATAAACATGTGTGAGCATGTGTAGGTAGAAATACCTATGTATACTCATACATGGATACATCGTACATATGGGTAATCAATTGGACATACACACACACACACACTTTGTATATATATACTTATCGATAAATATATATACATATTATAAGATGTTAAAATAATAATATCTATTTATACATATATGATTGGAAAATGAATAATTTTAATATATGTGTTAATATATATATATATATAATATAATGATAATGTATTATAACATATATATAGATATACTATAAATGATATGATGACATATCAATTGCATATATAATGCAATAGAGTGAACAATGTTTAAGATGAATACTATGTATATATAATGTGCATATGATAACAAAGGTATTGCTGATATAAAAGCTAAAGTCTGGACATATATTGCAACACCATATTTAAGCCATGATAATACATTTATTTGGTAAGTAGTGCTGAGTATTAAGTGCCACGCATAAACAAAAATAAGAGGAGTTGAATAAGTCAACATGCCACGAGTTCACAAGATGGCGAATAGGGTTTTGTTCTGTTTTGAATAGCATTTGAATTAGGACTATAAATCCAAACCACAGCCTCCATTTTAGGTGCCATATGTAGCAATCTGGCAAACCAAAAGGCCACAATGGGAAATGGAAAGCAAGTTGGAAACCATTGCAAGAGTTTGACCCGGTAAGCAACCATGTGTTGGTAGAAATGAGGTGACTTAGCCAAGAAAAGGAAACTAATTTTACTTGGGACTATATATGTGTTAAATTTGTTGATTCTTTTTGCTGCCATGTTGCACCCAGATTACTTAGTCGACCAACTCAGAAGCATATTTGGTTTTGAGTTCTTGAATTCAGTTTTAGAGGTGGAAAATGAGGGAACTGATCTTTAGCATTAGTTTTCTCAATATTTCTTATAAATAGAGGGTAGCCTCTTAGTTTTAAGTTGTCCATTATTTTTCAGCTGTAGATTTCTTTGTGTAGATCAATGTTATTGAGTGCAAGTTGTGAGATTTGAGAGTAATTTCCTTGAGATATTTGAGAGCCAATTATTTGTTAGATTTGAGTTTTTGGAATAAAGGTTTAAAATTGGAAATAAGCTAAAAGTGGAAGGAGCAACAAGTGGAGTTTTTGGTATCAAGCTTTGAGAGAAAATTCTTCATTGAAAGCTAAATTTCCAAGCATGCTAGTCTTTCTTATTTATTATTCTTTTCTCTTTGATATTGTGTTTTGTTTGCAAGTGCTTGTGAAAATAATGGTTGCATAGAGCTTGCATGCATGTTGATTGGAGGAATCTTATTAGTTTGATATACATATAACTACTATGTCTGAAGCTGTGGTTGTATTAGTTAAATAAAGATAACTAGAAGGTATTGTCATAATATCTAGGATATCATAAGCTAAATGAATGCTTGCATAAATTATGATATTGGAATTTGGTATTATGTAGAAGTAATATGTTGTCATCATTGTTAGGATATGATGTTGGGTAAACCTATATTAGTAATCTATCATTGGGTGGAGAACCTATGTTCTTGATTGCTCATATTTTCTTGAAAGTGGGAAGATAGTTTATTCCCTAGGGTTAGCGTGTACACTTGATTGTGTTTATATTGACATGCAACAATAAGGTTGAAAATCATATTAGAAGTATAAATGTTCTAACTACCTTTCACATGATATTATCTTATACTAAACCAAAATTCTAAACCTATTCACGATATTCTAATCTTAAAGAAGATGACTTTACATCTTGACAACCAAAGCCATAATGTGGGGAGACTTTAAGGTGTAGAAGCACAGACTCCTCTCAAGCTGAAAATGTCCTCCATATTAGATATGAACTTATCATACATCAAGTAAACATGTGATGATATATGTTATATTGTAGGAAAGGATATATGATTGTACAAACATAGGAATCTTAACTTGGAAAGAACCATGAGGAAATTGGAGGTTAGTCAAAAGGTTCTTAGTTGAATTTACTAAAGGATGAAAACATTCTTATTTTGATTTACCATTATTAGACATTACTATGAACATGAGGTTTTATATGAAATTTAATGTCAAAGATCTATCCAGATTAGTTATAAGGATGGAGCCATATTAGATATGACAACAAAGAGTCTGAAACCCATTATGAGGAACTAAACTTTAAATCAAGTTAAATTATGGATTATTATGTTTATTGACAAAAAATTAGATTGAGACTAGATGTGTCCAATTGATGACATGGTGTCATCAAAGTTATCTAGTTATGTATGAATTAGGAAAGTCATTTATTAAAATAAAGAACTTGAATTAATGATAGTTGTCAGTTCCATGAATGTTACAAATGTGTAACAGGGTATTTAAGAGGTTGGATTAAACCTAATTGGTCAGTTAGATCAATATCAATGTTATATCACTTTTTGGAATGGAATCTTGTTATATTATTATGTGGTCAAACCTAGTCAAGAGTAATTTATGGTCATTATAGTTTCCAAGTCGAGCAAGGGGTTGGAGAACATACGACTACACTCGAAGTATTGAGCGATTGCACATATATGAAATATCTAGCTAGATTAAGTGTAAGTTTCCATTGCATACACTTATCGGTTCACTGTGAGCCAGTATTGCATAGCTACTAGGGAGTGTCATGTATGTAGGTGAGTATCCATGTTGTATGACAACACTAGTTATGTAGGCCACAACACCATGCTTAGGTAGGCTTATATTAGAGGGTTTCTATACCAATCTCTTCGTTTAAGGGTAGGGCCATCTTATTGGTTAGGAAGATGTGTTGGGGGCTACTAAAGTCCCTAGTTGGAAGAAAATCACTTGGGTGATGCTCTCCCTCATTCAATTGGCAGTTGAGACTTGTGAAACACGAAAAAATGAAGATGTATGCTCCAATAGGGGAGACCAATTGTACTCTTGATCCATTCAACTCTTGAAATCCATGTAAGCTCTTGTAAGCTATGTTTTTTCATTATGATTAGGGTAAGTGCACAAAGATGGTTCCGAAAAAGGGGATTTAAGTGGCCACTTTTTTTTGAAATCAGGAAATATTGACCTTGGACGTGAAATTGAGGATAGTTACACTCAAAATTTTGAGATGAAACAAAAACAAGGATCAAAGTGCTCCAAGTCTACTTTCTAAACTACTGATTTATTTTGAAAATAGTTGAAATTAAGGGGTTCAAATGAGGGACGTACACAAATTGGTGCTATTTTTTCAGAAAAACATAACATAGCAACTCTTGTACGACCCTAGCGCGGTGAACTTTTTTTTAGTATTTTTAAAATCACTATGGTTAGAAGTTAGCTAATAGTATGTAGTTGATGCATGATTTTTCTAATAATTTTTTAATGAATATTTTATTTTTTACTAATTTTAGAAGTGGACACTTCTAGAAAAATATAATTTTGGCCATGCTACCCCTACAAATTTTGGAAACTAATTAATTTTTTTAAAATTGTAGAATGGAGTCTAGTTTCTAAAAATGTAATTTATTTGAAATTTCAATGAACAGTTAATTTATAACAAAAAAACACCAAACATTGCTTTTTTCCAAAAAAGAGACATACAAACAAACTAAATTATGGATGAAAGGCTTAACATTGTTAGAAAGTGAAAAAAATTACATCGTTGGATAGCTAAGAGAGAACCTAACATTACCTAGATGTTCAATTTGTTTGATATTGAACCACGTGCAATCCTAATGGTGGGCACAAACCGGATTATGTGAAATATTGTATAATTTGCAAAAACACGCCTCTGGTCATTGGGAATGCCTTCCAAGCCTTTGGGTTGGTATTCCAAGGAAAATACCAATCCCAAGGCTTGGGGATTCCCAAATCAAGATATAACGCGACCGCGTTATAACATGCTCGCATTATATCTTAGTTTTGACATGGTTTTTCTTGTTTGTGGGGAGCATGTCTAGCAAGACATAATGCGAGTGCAGTATAACACGCTCACATTATGTCTTGCTTTATGCTAAATGATACTCTATTGAATGTATGTTTATATATTTGTATGTTTGTATGTACATGTATGCTTGTATGTCATGTATGTATGTATGTATGCCTGTATGTATCAATGCATGCATATTGTATGTATGCCTACATGTATGTAAGATTGTATCTACGCATGTACATGTATGATTATATGTACATATGTATTATGCTTGTATGTATGTATTTATGTATGTGTTTAGAGGGAGGGAGAATTTTAAGAGAGAGAGAGAGAGAGAGAGAGAGATCTAGAGTTGTCTAGGTAGGGTGGGAGGGGGAAGAGAAAGAGAGCGGGGGGTGGAAGGAGAGAGGGGAGGGAGAGAAGGAGGACTTAGGTGGTGGATGGAGAGGGGGTGGAGAGATGGAGGAGAGGGGAGAGAGGGGGGGATAGAGGAGAGACAAAGAAAGAGAGTGGATAGGAAGGAGAGAGTGAGATAGGAGAGGAGAGAGGTGGAGGAGAGGGAGTGGAGGGGTGGAGTGGAATGACCAGGGATAGATGAGAGGGGAGAGAGAGAGTCACCCATAGGTGGTATTTTAGGAGGGAGGATGAGAGGAGAGGGGTGGAGTGGAGACATGAGAGAGGGGAGAGAGAAAGAGGGAGAGAGTGGAGGGAGAGAGGGTGGACTGAAAAGAGGGAGAGGGGTAGATAGAGGGAGGGAGGGAGGACAAATGGAGGGTGGAAAATGGAAGGAGGGACAGGAGGGTGGAAGGGTGGCATGGAAGGAATGGTGGGTGGCTGGATGGGGCCTACGACTGAAAATGAGATCATAATGAGGGTCAGAGAACTGAGGGCCGGGAGGCCTAAATGGCTAGGCCAGGCGGCAGAGGGCAGAGGGCTCATGCCTAAGGGGTCGAGTGGGCCGAGGGTCGGGAGGGCCGAGGGCCGAGGGCAGAGAGGACTGAGGGCATAGGGCTCAGAAATGACTAGGGGCTGAGGGTCCAAATGTATAGGTAGAGGGGTATAGGGGATGGATTAGGGGTGGGGGGAGGGGTGAGGGTTTAAGAGCTGGAGTGGACATGGCTGGAGGGTTTAGGGGATTAGGTAGAGAAATGGATGAAGGGTGGTAATGGGAGGGATTAGGTTTAGTGGAGGGGCCAGTGGCCGAGGGGCTGAGGCAATGGAAGGAGAGGGGATGGATGGATGGATAGAGGACGAGAGAAGATGAGGAGGAGGAATATGATGATATGAGGGCTGAGGATTCAATGGCAGAGGGCTGGAGAATAGAGGGTATAGGGGTCGACAAACATACATGAGGGACTATGGCTGAGGGCACATATGGTTGAAGGATTGGGGTTGGCATCCAAGGGTGCAGGAGGGTGAACAAGTTTGAGGGAATGGAAGGAGGGGATGGAGTGGACAGGAAGGGCTGAATTGAGGGGCTGGTGGAATGGTGGAGGGATAGGAGGGTGGAGGGATGGTGGCTGAAGGGTGGAATGGAGGGGAAGGGAATGGTGGAAGGGACAGTGGACAGGCCTACCATGGCCTGGCTGGCTCATGGGTCGAAACAATAGGGCAGAGTGGGTGAGGTGAGGTTTGGCTGGCCTAGTGTTTAAGGGCCGAGGGCTCAGGGTCGAGTGCTTCATGACTCTTATAGGCAGATGGTGAGAGGGTAAAGAGGGTTGTATGGCTGGAGGGTATTTGCCTGAGGGCAGAGGTGACTGAGGGTAGGGAATGGGGATTAGGCTGGAGGTGGTTGAGGGATTAGGGGTTTTATGGCTGGAGGGATTAGGAAAGGACAAGCCATGGCTGGAAAGATTAGGTAGAGGGGTGGAGGGGAAGGGGTTTAAGGGAAGGAGGTTTAGGTTGAGTGGAAGATTTATAGTGGATGGTGAGGAGGGGCTGGGGAAGGAGGGGTCTGAATGGCAGGGGTGGAGGGGGTGGAAGGGATGGATTAAGTGGCTGGAGGGTCATGGCCCAAGAGGTCTGAGGGACTACTACAGAGCCTACCAAGTGGCCTACACCATGGGCTGAATAAAAGGGTAAAAGGACTGGAGGGTAGAGGGTAAGAGGGGTTTTAGGGTTTAGGTCAGAGTGTTTGCTGGGTTCATAGGGTAGGAGGGTGAGGGTAGAGGGTTTCATGGTTGAAGGGGTTTAGGGGTCCAGAGTGGGAGGAGATAGGAGGAGGAGAGAGAGAGGAGGGGGGGTAGGAGGGAGAGAGAGAGAGAGAGAGGAGGGTGGAGAGGGTGGCAGTGGCAGTGAGGTGAGAGGAGAGACAGAGGTGGAGAGAGTAGTGGCCAGTGGTAGAGGGGTGGAGAGATAGGGAGAGGGAGAGGAAGGAGAGGGGAGAGAGAGAGAGATATTATTATTATTATTACATTACATATTACATACATCGCGCCGCACAGATGGGCGATGGTTAAGACAGAACCAGGCCCACCGATGCTGCCGTGTCAGGGGCAAGATAAGCGGGTGATATGACAGACGATGAGCGAGCGACATATGGTCGAGATAAAGGTGATGGCGACAACCGCCATATTATGCGATGACATATGACGAGGCAAGATGACGGTGATGCTACGGGCGGTCAAGGGCAGATGTGCGATGCATATTATCGCACAGGGCCTGGCTGCAATCGAGGCATGGTCAACCACAGATGGGCAGAGGAGACAGTATTTTATGCTTATGATGACAGGGCAGATGCATTATGACCAAGATGAAGAGCGGTACGATGACAACAAGCAAGAGACGCCACCGCGGCTACCGAGGGCAGAGGCAGAGGGGAGAGAGACAGAAGGAGTGAGTGAATGAGAGAGATGGAGCTGAGAGGGAGATGGGGGGTAGGGAGAGAGAGAGAGAGAGAGAGAGAGAGAGAGAGAGAGAGAGAGAGAGAGAGAGAGAGAGAGAGAGAGAGACTAGGTTTAAGGGAATGAGGGTATAAGGACATGGTAGAAATGAGTGAGTGGAGGAGAGGGAAGGAGAGAGGGGGACGAGGGGACAAGAGAGAGAGTGGAGGGAGAGTGGAGAGATAGACAGGAGGGAGGGGCAGCAAGGTGGAGGGAAGAGAGATAAAATAGGTTTAAGGGGTATAAGGAATGGACCACCACGGAACAATTGGCT
>VDFB02058242.1:572692381-572982035 GCA_007258455.2 Sequoia sempervirens | reverse complement strand
AGCCCTAAAGCCGCGGCTATGGATGAAGTCTACAAAATTTCCTCATTCTTTCTCAAAAGGAATGCATAAGAACAACAAAGAAGGCAGAGAATTATGGAAATATACAGGAAAATCAAACATTTCTATCATTATTTTTCTCAAAAAATTGAAATATGGCATTTTTCTTCATGGGTATTGCTAATGAAGGTTAACCTGAATCTTGTTGCGACATCCCATGGAAAATGCATGCATACATCTACTTTGATTCGCCATCAAAATCTCTCTACAACCACATAATCCATCAAAAGTCTCTGAAACTCTAGAAAACCCTCATGGTGGCGGCGCTTCAACTTCTTCATGAAGCTTCAAACATAAAATGAAATGTTTCTTTTTGCCTTTTTTTGTTTTAGGTTTTGTAAAACCTAAAAGACACGATGGAGGAGAGGCATTTTCTTCCTTAAAGCTAAGTTTTTATTAAAAACTTCATTCACTTATGTTGGGTCATGGCATATGTTTATTCCTTATGTTTTATTTTGAATGATCTTTTTAAATGTCTCATAAGACTTAGTCAAATAAGTCTTTTGTATTTGTTTAAAATTCTTTTAATTTTGCATTTGAAAAACAAATTGTAAAACTTTATTAGAGTGATAAATTGTAAATCACTTCAAATAAATGTTATTTATAAAATGCAAATTAAAATGCCTTTGATGTATATTTTTTAAATGTATGGTCAATTTGACCATTTCATTTTATTTTTTTGCATTGGAGGGAAAAATGTAAAGTATATGATTTTCATGGTGATCTTATAAACCATTAAAATCATATATCTATTCTCATGCAAAGATATGATACGTAATCCTCTTATGAAGAATTGTTCAAGGAGTCCTTTAAGAGAGATGTGAAGGAGATTTATGATCTTGCAAGTATCTTGGAAGAGGTTGGAGGAGGTTGAGGTAGTTTGCAAACATGTGCCAAGGTTTTAGGAGCCTTTATTTTCCTTTTTGGAGCAAATGAGAGCTTTTAGTGGGCAGTTTTATATGTCATCATGTTAGACCAAGTCAAACTTGACTCTTATTTGGAGCTCTTTGGGATGAGATCCAATTGCTACTTTTTAGGGTTTTTGGAGGCATAAGAGTTCATGGAGCTTCTAGGTCCTTTTTTGGAGGATCTTGATGGAGTTGGTGGTTATAGTCACTTATGTGACTCATTTGTAATCAGTTCTAACTTAGGCTTTTCTATTTAGTGACTCATTTTGGAGTCCTTGGAGGAAATACAAAGTTTTGTAACTCAATTACAGACATTGTATGGTAGAGTTTCACCTTTGGAGATCAATAAAGAAAGCAATTTTTTCCTTCTTTGTTATCTATTTGATTAAGTGTGTTGGATGATTGATGAATGTACATGTGAGTTTTCTTATTCCTTGTTGATATGTCTCATTAATAGCACCTTTAAGAAAAGGAGATATGTATGCTGCAAGTAATAGGTTATGCTGGTGATGCAAACAGATTTTAGTTGTGAGGAGAATTTATCACTCTTTTAGGATTGTATGTATCATAGCTTTCTTATGAAATATTTATGCAATAGCATATGAGTATTGAGTTGTGCATGGCAACTTTTTTTGATTGATTGAAAACTGCGTGTATAGACATCTGTACAAGTTTGGAAAATCATTTAGGTGCATCACCATAGGAGTAGTTTTCAGTTTATGTATTTCTTCTTATCCCTTTTCCTAGTAAAATCAATAGTTTAGGTGAGTACCAAGAGAAATTCGGCTTTCTCCAGAGGTTGACCTCTATTTATAAGTAACCCTCAACTTTAGAGGTCTTCCCATGTTTTTTTTTTGAATTGTTGGACATCAGGTTCAACATGGTGCATTTTAAGAAGATAAAAAGTAGAGGGTAGAGGGGAGAGAGATATGAGTGAGTGAGAGAGAGAGGGGGTAGGAGGGAGAGATGAGAGAGAGAGAGAGAGGGTAGAGGATAGGAGGGTATATGGTTCACGGCAGATGACAGAACTGAAAATTAACAATGATGGGCACAATATCACGGGCAGAGGCAGATTGTGATGATGATGACATATGAACCGATATTTTTATTATGCTATGATGACATATATATATATATTATTATTATTATTATTATTACATATTATTATATATATATTATTATATATATATATATATGTTAAGAGGCAGATAGCGCCACAAGAGGCCCAGAGGCAGAGCGGCAGAGGAGACAAAACTGGCCTGGCCCAAGCATATGGCCATGGGCAGAGGCAGATGAGGAGATGATGAGGCACAGGCTGATGGCAGAGGGCAGAGGATGACACAGAACTCAGGGCACAAGGCAGAGTGACAGACAGAAATTAGGGTATATAGGGTATATACAAAGAGAGAAAATAAATCTATTAATAAACCAACTTTCTCATAACATGAGCACATTTTGAAGAGATAGAGATATGACCATTTTTAGCAAGAAATAATGTGCTCACGTTATAACGCGAGCACATTTTGGCTTGCTCTAAAAATGGTAAAAAACTCAATACACCCGTGATCTCAAGGCCCACATTCTGCATATTCTCCTAGTTCTGTGTGTGCTCCAATAGAAAGTAGCTTTTTGATGATGTTGTGAAGTGTGCATGCATGTTTTTCACATTCCACAACCTTTTTCATGATCTTTCCACCACCTTTGCATGAAATATCAGAGTTTTCACATTGAAAGCCGTATAATATCAATTCAAGTTTGAATTCCAGTGAAAACTGATATACAATTGAAGTTTGGAGGGGAACAAACTTTTGAAAAATTCAAATTGTTGAGGAGTTTGAAGAAATAAGAAGCCAAGGCTACATAATTTGGTAGAACTCCTCCATTTGAAACTCTGGTTTTTTAGGTATGTGAAGTCTTTACACATTTTCTTTCATTCTATTATGGATTGCTTTCATTTTTGTTATTTTGCATATTCCATGTTGATCATTATAACCTTAGGTTGTGAATGCGCATTTTAAATTACACAATTCTATACGCTTGCCAATTACATTTTTAAACCACATCTCTTTGAGGAATTTTGTTATTTACAATTGACTTACCTTGTGTATGCTTCCACATTTTGTATACACATATATATGGCATAAGTTTTAAGGAATTAAAATAAAACATCATTTCTCAATCCTTTATTATGGATGTGCATACCACTCTTCGAAGCTTTCATTGAGGTATTTTTGTCAAATAGTTTTACCAAGAAACTGATTGCCTTGTCTATGCTACCAAATTTTCCATACATGTCTCTAAAAAATTGGAATATACTCTTCCCACATTGATAGATCTTAGAAACTATTTTGGTTTTCATCTCTATTTCTAAATTTACCTCATCACTAATGTTGTGATATATTTTAAATGTTTCCTTGATTAGTCTACCTACAAGGGATTCTAACCCTTCTCTCCACTATTACAAGACTCTTTATTCAAGGCTAAGTTAGCAACATGGGGAAAGGTGCAGCCTATCTTGCAATCATGGCTCAAAATGGAAGCATGGAAAAAGCATTTGAATTGTTTGACAATAATGTTTTTGTATAAATGTAAGAAAAATGTGGTAGCATTGAAAAGTTAGTGAGCTTGGCAAGATAGTGAGGTCACTCACTAGCCTACCAATGCGGTAGGGTTGAGAAGGTAGGGGCAGCGTATGCCTCATAGAAATGGGGTCTCACAGTGATGTACCATGAGACCCCATTTATATGAGGCATATGCTGCCCTTACCTTGTCAACCCTACCGCATTGGCAGGCTCGTGAGTGAGCTAGCTTGCCAATGCGGTAGGGTTGAGAAGGTAGGGGCAGCGTATGCCTCATAGAAATGGGGTCTCATGGTATATAATTGTGAGACCCCATTTCTATGAGGCATACACTCCCCCTACCTTCTCAACCCTACCACATTGGTAGGCTAGTGAGTGAGCTAGCTTACCAACGCTCCACTAGCTTGCCAATGCAATAGGGTTGAGAAGGTAGGGGAAACATATGCCTCATATAAATTGGGTCTAATGGTTATGTATGATCACTGTGAGACCCCATTTCTATGAGGCATACACTGCCCCTACCTTCTCAACCCTATCACATTGGAAGGCTAGTGAGTGAGCTAGCTTGCCAACACTCTACTAGCTTGCTAATGCGGTAGGGTTGAGAAGGTAGGGGCAAGGTATTCCTCATAGAAATGGGGTCTCATAGTGATATACTGTGAGACCCCATTTCTATGAGGAATACGTTGCCCCTACCTTCTCAACCCTACTACATTGGCAAGCTAGTGAGTGAGCTAGCTTGCCAATGCGGTAGCGTATGTCTCATAGAAATGTACATCACTATGAGACCCCATTTCTATGAGGCATACGTTGCCCCCACCTTCTCAACCCTACCACATTGGCAAGTTAGTGAGTGAGCTATCTTGCCAAATCTCCACTAGCTTGCCAATGCAGTAGGGTTGAGAAGGTAGGGGCAACATATGCCTCATAGAAACTGGGTCTCACGGTGTGGGGCAGTGTATGCCTCATAGAAATGGGGTCCCACGGTGATGACACCGTGAGACCCCATTTCTATGAGGCAGTATCCATCACCGTGAGACCCCATTTCGATGAGGCATATGTTGCCCCTACCATCTCAACCCTACTATATTGGAAAACTAGTGAGTGAGCTAGGGGTTGAGAAGGTACATCACCGTGAGACCCCATTTCTATGAGGCATACACTGCCCCTACCTTCTCAACCCTACTGCATTGGCAGGCTAGTGAGTGAGCTAGCTTGCCAATAAATTTGAATTCACATGCCTTGTCCATGCTTCCATTTTGAGCCTCTCTTGTAATCATGGCATACCACATTACCACATTTCTTTAAGGCATTCCATCTTAAATCAATTATTTCATTCTCTCATATTCATCGACCTTTGACTCATCATTTTCTTCACAAATCTTTTGATACAAACACCCAAAATTGAGACCAGGGAATTTTGCAAATTTGAACCCCACTATGCCTAATGCAATATGAAAATGGTCTAACAAGACCTTATTTATATGACAACACCTAAAACCTACCTAAAACCAATTACATAACCAAGATAGACAAAACTTGAAAATTGGACTCCTATGGTGCCCCTGCACCACCTTTGTCTATGCTAGAAATATTGTTCTACAGGATGATTGTAAGTACTTTTTATGAAGCCTTGAATGACATATATTTCATTTATTTGAATGGATAATTTTTTTAGGAACTAATATTCATCTCATTACCATGCTACAGGTAAAATTATTTGCCATGCTGAAGAAACAAAGAAGGAATAAACTAATAGATGAAGAGTATGAAACCTTCAAAGTGAAGGAGCTAGAACGACTGGCAACATATTGTAAAAAAATAAATTGGATACGATTGACGAAAACAAGCCAATTGAAGATGAACCTCAACCATCAAAAAGAGAATAGGCATTAGCAGCACAAAGGGCACGAATGCAAAAGAGTTGTGGTAGGACAGATTCAGATACCGTAGTTGGAGACAGTCCATCTATCGCAAGTGAATACAAAGGGACACCATTAAGCACTAGCGAATATGGAGGGACACCATCTACCACAAGTGAATATGGAGGGAAACCATCTACCACAAGTGAATATGGTTGGACACCATCCACTGCATCTCAAGTTGAGAGTACATCATCACTCGGATTTGACGAAGAAGGTATGCCATCATCCCCACATGAACTTCAAGGTATGTCTTCAACTCCACCCTCGATCAAAGGTACGCAATCTAGCCCACCTCAATTAAATATTGATGAAATTCATAATGTTGAGATGTATGTACCTAGGAGAACACCACCTATAATTTTGCGTAGAAAGCCAAAGTATTTGATTAATATTGATGAGGATATTTTGCAGCACATGGAAGGTAAGATTTCAACACGGACTTGTAGAAGATATGCTAATAAGATTTGGAAATTATTCTTTGAAAGGATAAATGAGACTGCAAGATGTCAACTATTTATTGAAATGATGTAGGGTATAAAGTATAGAAACATCATGAAGACTCTTAGGTTGAGAACATCAAATGCATCAAGTGAAAACACTATTGTGAAGAATCTAATGGATGCTTATGAGAGTGTGGGTAAGACCTCACGCTCGAAGGATAGTAATTTTACCTGATATGTCATTACATTGACTTTGGTAAGAAATCAAACAAAGAGAGCTCATCTCATTAGAAAGATGAGTGAACAAAATGAGAATTAGTAGAAAAACTTTATCAAAAGCCATTCAAAGGTGGTAAAGAATTGAGGGCACTGATTCAAATGAATTATGGGAATTCTAGAGGAGATTGCCACAAAAAGATATAAAAGTTGTTGAAGCATTGAGAACAATAATTGAAGAGTATTGGAAGAATAACACAAGGCCATCTCCGAAAAGGGATATGGTAAGAAGGAGAATCGGTAGTCAGAATCGTGAGCCACATCCAAAGCATTTTTTGGATATGACTCAAACCCAGTTTTTTTGTAAATTTCAAAAGGATTATCCTCAAATTAGTATTTTTCAAATATTTTTTGAAATGCTTAAACCTTTTTATGTCAAGATAAATCACACACTCATTACTTGTTGTTGTAGACTACATATTGAATTCTTTAACCATTATGATGTTTATCATTCTATATGTTTATATTTGCATACTAACGATGTTTTGCAGGATTGTGGCATAGAATCCCCACCAAAATATTCAAGAGAGTTATTATTAAAAGTTTTATGTGAAATAGAGGATGGCCAAATATTCTACAGGACAACATGCTTGGATGGTTCATGCAAGCGTTGCGGTGGCTTGTAGCGTATGCCAATATGTCAACATATGGAAAGTACAGATGAGGTGGGACATAAACTAGTAGAGTTCGATAATTATAAAACAGTGGCATACCCTACAAAAGATGGGTCTCAAAAGGTGTGATTTGGTTATTAAGAAGATTCCAGTGTATTAGTTTATGTCCATGTTTCGTGGGAATATAGTGTATGAGTATGCAAGGCATACCCATAGAGCCCAATGGCTAGACACACAATTCAAGCTATGCAAGGACACCTTTCTAGTTGGTATCATAGTATCAGTGGTTGACTTTGCAGAGAACTAGAATCTACAACCACAAAGTGAGGTGCAGTCATAGTATAACAACTCCACATAGGTTTTGATATTTGTGCACATAACATTCATTCATGTAGCTGATAATACAGAGGACCAAAGAAAAGTATTGAGGGAGTATCACTTTTATATTAGTGATGATCACACACATTCTCCAGAGTTCGTGCAAGGTTGCTTCCAGATGTTCTACAATGATTTGGCATAGAGGGGCATAGCATACGGTCAACATATAATATGGTCGGATAACTGTGTAGCATAGTTCAAGAACTCACACATGTTCTACTGGTTGAGAAACATGCATGTCATTATAGGTGTTCAACATATGTGGAATTTTTGTGAGGCTAAGCATGGAAAGGGGGAGAATGATGGTGCAGGAGCATACGTGAAAAGAGCATTAGCATGAGAAAAGTTAAAGTATAAAGATAGTGCAAAGTTGACAGATGCAAGACCAATCCTCAAGTGGTGTAATGCTTTGATGGGTCTAGGTAATGAAGTTACGTCTTCAGTTCATAGTTTTTTTTGGTTGATGGATGATACTAACATTGCACCATATGAGGATTGTTGTACACTAATAGGATCGAGTGAGATACACTCTTTCCTTAGCTCAAATGTAGGTTCATGGAGTATTGATACATGGAAGATGGCATGCTTTTGTTATTCATGTACAATGCAAGCCTGGAATTATTGTGAGTTAGGGGAGTGGGTTGAAAAATGGTTGACAAGTTATCTTAGCCCACTTCACACGTATCGCCCTCTCACAACATTGGAACTAACATAGATGGAATCATTGGTCGACTTTGACCACATATTAGATCTAGTTCAACCAGGTAATATATCTACTTGCTTAGTTTCTGAAATTCCATATTGTTATCTTACTTTGTTGTGTATTTGTAATGTTGACTAATTTCGAGAGATTTTGCACATATAAATGCAGGGCATATTTATGCAGTTATTGCAGATGAAGACAATGAAGAGGGAACAAACTATTACTTGTTTCATTTTGTTGAGGCCAAAAAAAAATTGGAGGCCCCAGTTATAGATGGAGAAAACATCGAATACCCTACAGGCTTAGTTGTTGTTACTGGAACGTGGCTTAGAAGGTACCCACATAAGAGTGTTAAACATTGGTTGTTTTGGGACTTTGACATGCATCATAAGATTCTTCATTACTCAAACCTTCTTGTGGAATCCAATTTTAGTTTGACTAAATATGGGGGTAGACCTTTGAACAAGACCTCGTGGAAGGTCCATGAGTCTAACCATGAGGTAATACTTGACACAATAAAGAGTAGAGAAAACCTGAATGGTTCGTTGGATTAATTTTTAAGTATGCACATTGGTTCTTATTAATTTATACTTGTATGCACATTAATTTGTTTGATGCCAATGGTATCATCTTCTTTTACTTTGCCTATTTGTAAGTAATCTACTAAAAATTGATTCGTATCCCCTTGTAGAAAATGCAGATTTATGAGTCATCCAGGAGAATTTTAGCCACAAAAGCAATGCAACATCCTTATTTTGATGATATTGAAAAATCTCAATTATGATTTTAAGCCATTACAAAAGTGCATGTGAAGCTTGGTGAGGGAATTTCAAGTTATTCATTTGAAGTTAACCTTATCATGAGCACCTATGATGTAGACATTATAAGACCATCTCAAATTTCAAGTTATTCTATTCATGAGAGGTGTTGTGTGCAATAGGTATCTTGGAACTCCTAATGAAGATGTATGACTAGGAGTGACTAAGTTGAGAGACTGACATGCCTATCTGTAAGTTCCTTCCATCTATTTTTATTTCATTTCCATTTTGGATGCTCTTTCTTTTTCTTCTTTTACTTTGTGTATTTGTAAGTAAACTACTAAAAATTGATTGGTCCCTCATTGCAGAAAATGCTGATTTATGAGCCATCGAAGAGAATCTCAGCTAAAAAAGCAATGCAACATCCTTATTTTGATGATCTTGACAAATCTCAATTCTGATTTGAAGCCATTATAAAAGAGCATGTGAAGCTTAGCGAGGGAATCTCAAGTTACTCATTTGAAGTTAACCTCATAATGAGCACCTATGATGTAGAGATTATAAGAGAATCTTGAATGTATGAGTGACATTGTAAAAGATATGTGAGAATGGAGTACCTAAGTCATTGTAATGAGATTTACTTGTAATGAGATTTACTCAAATATTGAAATTAGGTGTAGGGGCACCAAGGTTATTGAGCAAATTTGGTTCATGGAAGTCTTAAGTTAGTTTTGTGTTTTGAGTTTTGTCAATTGAATAAGGTCATATTAGACCAATTTATAATGTAATAAGTCATGTTAGTTGGTTTTGGGGTCATTTTGGAGTTCATGTTGCATATTTGTCAAAATGATGTAAAATTACAAAAATTGAAAACTTGTCAATGTGGAAAAAGTGCAAAAAAATGTAAACTTGAAGAAGCCCAAGGGTCATGGGAATTAAAAGGGTAGTTAGAGCTGTTTTAAGTTGGTTAAGGTTTAAATATGTTGGGAACTCTAAGTAAGAGGTTTTTGAGGGTTTTTGTGAAGGAAAAACAATAAAAATCCCTTGATTTCTCTTGTAATTATGTGTTTCATTGAATTTTTTTGTTGCATACTATTATACTTGGTTGTATAGAAGTATTATGTTCTAAAATATTTTCCAATTGGTAGAGATAGGTGTTAGATATGTTTTGGTTTTGGAGTGACAAAAGTTCATTGAGTTTTAAGAATTTTATTGTCAAATTACTGATCGTGAGTTTGTACAGCCAACCATAAGGGTTTGAAGACTAAAAATGAATAAATGACTCATTACACCTCTTGTTTCTCTTTGTGGATTGATGGAATGAGTCCAAAATGGTAGGAAATAAGATTTAGGAGTAGGTAAAATTTTTAGGAATGTTTTTGGTTGCTATCCCAGAGGAAATTGGGTTAATTTTGGCTTAAAAATGGAGTTTAGATGTTGGGTTTTGGTGAAATTGTCTTAGGAAAGATTGGGAGATGATTTATTTGTCATGAGTAGGCATATATTGAAGTGTTTGTAGCTTTGTAAGGGTAGAGGAGGTGAGTTGAGTGCTTAGGCATGATGCCCTAATTGTCAAACTGTGTATTTGGAGTGAAATTTGATGGTTAGAGGAGGGAAGTTGTAGAAACTCTTAAGGGAAAAAGATTTTGATGAACCTTCAAGCATGTGCAGACATAACTAAATTTGTTTGAGGATTCCCAGGATTCCTCCCAGCAAAATCAAAATTACCAAAATCAAGCTGGAGGATCAAGTTCAGTTAATCCATCTTTCGCTGTGAAGAATGTAGAAAGTGAAAAGACTCTCCAACTGACCAATGAGATGGATACTCTTAAAAAGACACTGTCTCAGATGTCTAATGACATGGCTCAACTCAGAAAAAATCCCCCTCAAAACCAGAACCAAGGTTTTCAGAATCAGAGAGGATATTCTAATCAGGGTGGTTATCCTAATCAAAATCCTAGTCAGAACTATAATACTAACCATAACACCAATAGGAATTTCTAGAACCAAAACTCCTCAAATAAAAATTATCAAAATCAGAATAGAGGATACAATCAAAGGCCTAGCAACAATAGGCCATGGAATACTGGACCCAATAATAGAGGAGTTTCCCACAATTATCAAGCGGGAGATGAGAAGCCACACACTGCTAATGTGGCAGACCTCAACCTCATGACTAATTGGTGTAGACTACATGATACTGCGGTCCATTCTAAGGTAAATTGTCCAAAGATGGAAAAAATGGTTAAGATTTCCCAAGCTGATGCTCCATCCCATGGTGCATTCAACAAATCTGGTGGATCTACGGATACTACCATGGCGTATGACATCTTTGAGGAAAAACTTCCATTTCCCAACCAGGAAGACAATGAAGCAGTAGAAGATGTCTATGATGCCCAAGCCTTCCAAACCAAGGGAGGCCATTTCCTTAGAAATCAGAACAGAGGGCCATTCACGACCTCTGCCCCTCCTAACAACATGGTTCCCCCAAATCAGAATGCTGATAATAATCCACCACCACCAAAGGGACCGTCAGATTCTCAGAACAAAGGTAATTCATTTTCAATTCCTAAATATCAGGTTAGGAATGATTTAGAATTTGATTTCATTACAGAGATGCAGAGACAAAAGACTTCAATGTCTTTCTTTGATATTTTGAAATGGTGCTCGCCTCAAAAGGAAATCTTGTTGAAAACCTTGGGGGAAGCAGATAGGTCAAAAGGAAAACAAATGGCGACTCCTACTAATGAGATGAATGCAGCTCTTTACAAAGGTAAGACTAGTACTCCACCTTTCTTGCTAAGTTTGAGAATCTTTGGAAAGAATTTACATAACTGTCTGTTGGATTCTGGGGCATCGGGGAATGTCATGCCCTTTTCCATTTGTAGGAAGTTAGGTCTGAGCCCACTCCAGAAAAATAAAAAGTTTATCCAGTTAGATAAAACAGAAGTTAATGTGGTAGGAAAGCTTAAAAACATCCATGTACAGATTGGATCCAATCCAAGGATCCAAACTTATGTGGATGTCCAAGTCGCAGATATCCCAGAAACCTATGGTATGCTCTTGAGCAGAGACTTGATGAAAAGTCTGGGTGGATATTTGTCTTTGGATTTCTCACACATGTGGATGCCCTAGAAAGGAATAGCAAGCTAGATCAAAATTGAAAGCGAGCCCAGGCTCAAACACATGATTACTGAGTATGACTCCCCCAATGAAGTAGCCTATTTCAAAACTGAGATAGGAGTTTACAAGCAGGAGGAAATCATGACCTTTTCAGTACTTCATTCTGATGACTCACCCCTTTCACAACAAAGTGATCCAATGATTACTATGAATAAGCAAGTCCTAACAAGGAAATTACAACATGATAGGCTGGTACTAGGAGAGGAGGTTGATATGTGGAGTCTCTTGCTTCCTAATTGGTGTAGGGTGCATTACCAGAACCATTTTGAGTTAACTTGCCAACCCTATGTAGATATCTTAAAACATGTCTCCTCAGTAGAAGAAACTGGTGAATGCCAACCCAAGAACCCCACGAATGAATTTCCATTTCAAGCTAAGGATGCAACCATCCTTACAAGAGCCGACTCTGCTAAGATGGAATCATCTTCTCAACTCGAGCAGACTCAGGTTCTGTGTTCTGAATTACCACAAGAGACTGAGAAATCTCAGTCTTTGCTGATTACACCTACTCCTGAAACCCTTCCAATGCCCAGGGCATTGATGACGAAGGTACCAAATCATGACTTAGCTCAAGGGGAGGTTTAGGAATCACTTCCTAAACAAATTTTCAATTTAGAGGAATCTTCTAATGAATAGTACCCCCAGTTACTTTCAAGTATTGATGATCAACACCAGTCTGAGCCGCCATATACTTCTTCGAAGCAAAAGATTGTATGCCAGAAAAAGGAGATCCCTGCCCTAGATCAGTTATGGATTCTGAATTTTGATGGCTCCAAGTCCAAATCAGGAAGTGGAGCAGGGGTAGAATTAACCAATCCAAAGGGGAAGACTTACTTTGCTTCCTATAGGCTACAGTTTGGTTGTACAAACAATGTGGTAGAGTACAAAGTAGTTGCTAGGGGCTTAATGTTTGCTCATCAGAAGAAGGTCACATCTCTTATGGTGATGGGGGACTCTAAAGTTATTGTTAAATAGGTTCGCAGCCAATATACCTACCATAATAAAAGGTTGGTTGCTTACAGAAACAGAGTTTGGAATCTAATCGAAGACTTTGATGCTTTCAGAATTACTCTAATTCCTAGGGAGCAAAATCAGATTGCAGATGCTTTGGCAGTTACTGCTAGTACCTTGGAGCCTATGCAGGACTCCAAATTGAAAATATTTTCAGTTGAGCTAGTTTCAATCCCAGCAGTCCCTGATAATGTTCAGAATTTTCAGGTCTTCGAGGATGACCAACACATACTTTCCTTCTTGGCAAGTTCAGACGCCTTTGAAGGATAGATCATAGATGAATCAGATAGAGATTAGGGAGAATGGGACCCTGAAGATTGTGATACGGAAGGAGTAATGAACTTAAAGAGTAACAACATCCCCAAGGGGATGGTAGCCTTAGAAAGGATATTTGATTTTGATCCTTGGGCTCAGGAGAGGATGCCAATGCAAAGTGAAGGGGGGAAGTACGAATCCATCAATTTGGTTGATTCGGGCCCCGAAAGGAATGTCCTTATAGGCAAGACCTGCCCTGAAGAGATCAAGAAAGAAATAGTCAAGGTGTTAAAAGAAGATATTGCGGCAATTTCCTGGAGCTATGAAGATTTGAAGACTTTCGACACCTCTGTAATCACACACACAATACCGTTGAAGCCAAAAGCCAAGCCCTTTCATCAAAAGCAGTGCCCGGTCAACGCTTTGATCAAGCCTTTACTACAGAAGGAAGTGCAAAAGCTCTTATTAGTAAGAATCATCTTCCCAGTAAGGCACTCCACTTGGGTGGCCAATCTAGTTCCAGTACATAAGAAAAGTGGGGAGATCAGGTTGTGTGTTGATTTCAGGAATCTGAATAAGGCCTCGGAGAAGGATAACTATCCACTTCCTTCTGTTGATGAGGTCTTACAAACTGTTAATGGATCCCAGATGATGTCATTCTTAGATGGCTATTCTGGATATAAGTGCTTGTCAGTCATGAGGACAAGATGAAGACTGCCTTCACTACAAAGTGGGGGACATTTTCCTATAGACGCATGTTGTTTGGCCTCATTAATGCTAGAGCTACCTTTCAACACACAATGGATGTGGCTTTTAAAGATTTGATAGGTAAGTGTATTATTATTTATGTTGATGACTTGACAATATTTTCCAAGAAAAGAAAGGATCATGTTGCTGATTTAGCAAAGGTCCTTAAAAGATGTATCAGCTATGGAGTATCTCTAAATCCTAAGAAGTGTGTCTTTGGAGTTTCTGAAGGGAAAATTCTAGGGCATGTGATACCTGAACAAGGGATATCCATAGACCCTGACAGAGTCGAGGCTATTTTGAAATTGACGATGCCAGGCAACAAAAAGAGATGAGGTCCTTCTTTGGGAGGATTAATTTCGTAAGGAAGTTCATAAAGGGTTTACAGAAATTGTTAAACCCCTCAACGAGATGATGAAGAAAGATGCTAAAATTGAATGGAGCAATGAGGCTAAATCTACATTTTCACAGATCAAGCAATCAATATCTGAGGCACCAGTCTTGACCAGCCCAGATTACTTAAATCCTTTTTATATTTATTCATTTGCATCTGATCATTCATGTGCATCAGTCCTAACACAACACAAAGGTGAAGGAGATGAAATACCAATTGCTTTCATGAGCTCGCCATTCAAGAATGAAGAAGTTAGGTACCCACCCTTGGAAAAATAGGCCTTTGCATTGGTACGAGCCATAAAAAAGTTTAGGTATTACATTCTGAGAAGCCAAGTTATTGCTATAGTGCCTGATCCAGCGATTAAGTCTCTCCTTATGCAAAGTGAATATGGGGAAAGAAGAGGAAAATGGATGGCTATCCTGCAAGAGTATGATTTAGATATCCATCCAATGAAACTTGTCCGAGGACAAGATTTGTCAAAGGCCATGGCAGAGGTTGACAAGAATATTACCTGTCAGCAATACACTGTGCACTCATTTACCAAGGACCCATGGTATACTAATTTGGTCTTCTTCCTTCTAAATAATAGATGCCTAGAGGGGATGAATGCTACCCAGAGAAGGGCACTGAGGATGAAGAGTGCTCATTACATGCTCAAAGGAGGAGATCTATATAGAAGAAATTATGAGGGAGTGTACCTGCGGTGTCTGGATCAACAAGAAGCTAAGCATGCCATGGCTAAATTCCATGGTAGGCATGGTACAAGACACGGATCAGCAGATTCTTTGGCTCATCAAATCCTCAAGTCAGGATATTATTGGCCCCATGTGTTCAGGGATGCACATCAACATGTCAGGACATGCCATACATGTTAGACTTATGCATCAAAGGAGCGTAATCCAGCCATGCTTCTACAACCAGTATATGAGGTAAGACCATTTGCCCAATGGGCACTGGATTTTGTTGGGGTAATTAATCCTAATTCTTCTGCAGGACACAAATTCATCCTAACTGCTACAGACTATTGCACCCATTGGACTGAGGCTCAACCATGCAAGAACAACACCACTGATGTGGTGAGCAAATTTCTCACTGAAAATATTGTTACCAGGTTTGGAGTGCCCTTCGCCCTGGTATGTGAAAATGGCCCTACCTTTTCATCTACTAAATTTATACAATAGGCTTACCAACATAAAATTATTTTGAAGTATTCCTCTAACTACTATCCTCAGGGAAATGGTGTAGCAGAATCTACTAACAAGAACTTGCTAGAGGTGATAAAGAAGTTACTTGAAAGTAATCCTAGAGACTAGCATACCCAGTTAAGATTTTCCTTATGGGCAGATCAAACTCGTATTAAGGTTGCTCTAGGAAGTTCCCCTTTTAAACTAGTTTATGGCCAAGATTCGGTTTTCCCCATACACTTATAGATACCTGTTCTTAAGTTCATGCAGGAGTTTTATAAAAAATATGACCGGATTGAGGTGAGATTAAATAACCTGTTAAACATGGAAGAACAGAGAGATGCTGCTCTACAACAGTTTTTCAAGCATTAGGCTGTTGTCAAACGTTGGTTTGACAAAAGAGCTAAGATTAAGGCATTCAGAATCTCAGATTTGGTGTTGTTGTGGGACAAGGCCAAGGAGAAAAAGGGTGATCATCAAAAATTTGATAGACTCTGGCTAGGTCTGTATCAAGTAGCCAAGATCTTGGGTGAAAACGCTTTTCGTTTGAGCACCTTGACGGGAGAACCTGTTCCATTGCCAGTAAATGGGCAATTCCTCAAGCATTACTTCGGCTCGTGAAGGTTTGAGTTTCTGAATTGATTGTATATATGTATTTTGTGTAATTACTGGTTTTGCTTCCTTTTGTTTGTTTGTTTGTTGTTTCTTTCTTTCTGTTTGTTTCCTTTGTTGTTTTGTGTTTGTCTTGTTTTTATCTTCTTTGGGGATTCTCTTTTCTTTCCATCTTAAAACATTGGGGTTGTTATTCAAAGAATACTATGGATACTAGGAGAGAAATTGGTTTAGGCATTTTTGGGTATATGTGTCAAAATATTTTGTTCTAAAGCTCATGCCTTATGGTCATTTTAGCATGAGTCTGAAGGTTATTAGGAGTAAGGTATATTGTAGATAACCTCCTGAACTATCATTGAAATCTGTCACAAAATAGATAAAACATCCGACTATAAAGCACCTATTCATCTCAGGGTGATTATATCTTCGATTCAAGTGAAAAATATGCTTCCCCAAAACTGTCATGACATCCACTGTAGTTCTCAACCCACATCTCAGACTATTAAAGTCTTTGTATTGAGGAAGTTTTTGAAAATAATTTTCACAAGGCTTGTAAAAGAGAGTTTAAAAAGAAGAAGAAGAAGAAAGAAGCACTACAATAAAGGAAAACTCAATACTAAATGGGTAATTCAAGTATCTCTATTGGGGCTATGGATGCCTGACTGGTAGTAGAGCAATGCTTTTAGAGAACTAGAGGTATCTCCGTCGAGGCTATGGACGCCTGACTGGTAGCGGAGCAATACATAGGATTTCACTGCACGACAGTTGAAGGACTCACCCATGTAGCTTGGATCGCAGATATAGTTGTTTAGGAGTGGAGAAAGCTCAAATAAAGAAGGATGCACCATAAGCATGCACACACTCAGATTCAAGCAGTAGTTTATATTGGTTCTACATCTAAGATTCCAGCTCAACTTTACTTAAATATTCTGATCACACTTAAGTTAACATGTCTCATGAATTATAAGTTTTAGGGTGATTGAATTCTTCAATATCTTAAAAATGGGTAAACCATTTTTCCCACCCGAATCGCCATTTGTTATGCCTTGCATAACCACCCCATTTTATTTTTGGAATAAAATGGGTCCCCCTTTTACTTTTGTTTTGTTCATCTTTGGTTGTCTGGTTGGGACTTAGGAGTTCTTTGTTTTTTCTCCTAAATCTCTCTTTTGTTCTACCGGAACCGGGTCCGGAACCAAATCTGGACATGGAATTATTTCAAGGTTTTTGGTTCGGATATGGTTCCGACTCCAACTCCACCTTCTCTCTTGTTTCATTTTTATTTTGGTGTTTTTTTTTGGCTAACACTTGGGATGGTCCATCCTCCTATTTGTTGGTCATTTCCTTGTGTTTTGTTTGTTTGCTCCTGCGGGATCGGAATCGGGATTGGAACTCAAATAGGAAGTTTTCAAGTTTCCATTTTTTTTATTCTCGTCCCGACTCCGCTTCTGCTCTTTGTTGTTTGGGTTGGGTCCGGTGTTTGCTCCGGTCCCACTTCCCTTGTTCCTATGTTGTTCTGTCCTTCGGTCGGGACCGGACCCAAAACTAGAATGGAACTTCAAACTTTGTGAATATTCCATTCCGGTTTTCTCTCTGATCCCGTCTCCGTCTTTGTTCGTTGTTTTTGGTCGGTCTCTTTGTCGGGACTGGATCCGGGGTTGGAAATGAAATATGGAACTTGGTTTAGTTTCTCTATCTTGTTCCCAACCCGGCTCCGCGTCCGCCTTACCTTTTCATGTTTTGTTGGCTTGACTTAACTGCTTGTTCGCGTCGTTGGCTTCGTCCCCGATCTACCACATTTTTGGCATTAAATGCAGCTTGTTCACACGCGCAAATTGTTGATTAAAGGTGTAATTATGCTTAAACCGCCTCATTATTATTATTATACGAAGTGTTTGAGAAAATTATGGCCAGGCAACTCTTCAGAGAATTGATTTGATTGCGGGGGCGAATTGTGGAGCAAATCTTGGCGAATTTCTGTTTAGTCCTAAGGAGCATTTTCGAGGTAGGTTTCTTTTGCTTTTCTTTCTTTCGTTTTGTTCTTTTCTTCGTGTTGTTTTTGTGTATTCGTAGGAGATTTTATTTTTTGAATTTGTTCATTCGGTTGGTCTTTGTTCTTTTGTTTGGTTCTTTCTTTCTTTTTTGTCCCATTGTTGTTTGTTGGGTTTGTGTTTCCATTTGTCATTTGTGCTTTGTTGTTTGTTCTGCTGTCGCTTTCACGACAGGTCTATTTTTTCATGCTTTAGTTTTGACTAGGGTTTCTATTTTGAAGGGGTTTCCTTGCTCGGGTAATGAATTTCATTTTGAGACCCTATTCTAGTTTTATCGCATTGGTTTTCAGGTTGTTTGTACCTGTTTCTCGTCATGCCCTAGTTCTTGCAAATAGGGTATCGGGAAAATTAGGGTTTTACAATTTAACCTGTTCATGGTTTTAATGAATTTTGTACGGAGGAATTATTGGGGGTTTAAGTTATGCTATTTCTAGTTTCCGATGGGACCCATATGACCTAGGGTTTTCTATCCATGTGACCACCTTGTTTTAAAATACTCTTCGTTTGCTAGAATTGATCCGCTCCCGTTCCTTATTATTATTGATGTCAATCTTTACTCTAGCTGGAACGGGGTCCGGGGAGGGAGTTGAACTTGGTAACTAACTTTTGTTTCTAGTTTTGTTCCCGTCCCGGTCCCACCTCCGATTACAATCATGTTTTGGTTCCCGTTCCGGTCCTGCCACATGACATGAAACATTGTCTATGCCTGATGCTTCTCTGGTCCTGCTTCTGATTAAGGCATAGTTTGACCAAAATGTTATCTTAGGAGGATGGAACACTGATTATATAAGTGACTAACTTGGATGCTTTCTTCATCTAATACAGGAGATTGCTGCAGGTATTAAGAGATGTCGGGAGCATCATATGAGGCCTCCCAAAGGAGCTAGCCAGGTGAAACTTCATGGCAGGGAGTTAGGCCAAAGAAGATCAAAGTGGAGCAACTCCCGTATACCTTGAGGTGTAAGCATAGGGAAGCCATCCTCACTGCTAGCAAAATTGACTCTGACTAGACTGACATAACTGACACCAACTTGGGTCCTTTCAACTATCAAGAGTTGCATGAGGAGACATTCACTAAAGAGCAGATCACGAGAAGGACAGAAAGGATTGTTCAATTAGGGCTAGCGCATGTTGCACTTTTTCCCCTATTTGTTCAATGTCTAGAATTGATTCTTGCAGTAGTTGGAGCATATAACCCTACTACTAGGTAGTGTGTGGATGTGAAGGGTAATGTCATTATTGACTTCACACCTCAAATGATCAAATTTATGTTTCATATACCTGATCCCAAGAATCTTAGGCATTGAAGCTTTACAGTGATAACAAAGAGAGGAATAGACTCCACATAAATAAGACTTGGATGAGGGTAGAGAAGAAGTCTCTGATCAAGCTCCCAGACTAGCCTAAAAGGGTAGACTTTAGTAAAGAAATTTGGGATATAATCATGTTCCTCTCTAGGGTGTTTGGGAAAAGGGATGCTTCACTGTTTAAGGAATGGATGTTTCCTTTTATCCAAGCTATTTTGGATGGGAGGCAACAATTTGACTGGTCTATGATAGTGTCTGATAGCATTCACAATCAGATGATAAAGGTGAGAGAAACCAAGCATTTCTTTATGACTTCCTATGTGGTTTATGCAGCTGCTCGTGTGGGGATTTTTCCTGGACTTCAAACAGTGGGTATATTAGGAGAAGCCCAAGGACATAAGAAGGTATGGGAGTATTATAACCAGCTCACCTTGCAGGCATCAGAGCAACATTTTAGAAGAGTAAATGATGCCTTTCTTTATGTCATAATTAACAAGCTTAATGGTGATGCTGGGTATAGACTTAGCAAAGAGGCAATGGCTTTTTTGAATGAGTGGGGGCATTGGTTTATCCAGTACCCCGCATTCACCTATTTCAGGTTAGCGGGCTTCGATGGTCATCCCCATTTGCTACCCAGGTGTTGTGGTGATAGAATCATCCTAATGGAGTTTATTTATCAAGCCTTGGCCGTGAATCTTCAGTTTAGCAACAAATACAAGATAGGTTGTCATAAATTTCCAATGAAGTTGGGGGCCTTTTGTTGTCCACACATTCAAGCGGGTAAGGTTGTTTGTGATGAATTAATTTATTTGAAGTTGGTCTTGTACACTGCTAGGAAATGCTATGACCCCAAGCACAAGATGAAGGCTTTTCTCCCCAGTGTCTTTGAGAAACACTTCAATCTGTTGGAGGATTTTTGGGAGGACATACAAGATGAATATGATCTCAGGAGGAGGAATTATGAAAGGATACCCATCCCACTCATGATTGAGTTTGGGATAAAGGAAGATATTCCTAACACATTATCCGATGATGGGATAGTTTTGGATCTCGGGTATGATGCAAACAAGATTGGAACTAAGGATCTTGATCTAATAGACTGGAGTGCAGGTGAGACCATTGACATAATGCAGATTGCAAGATCAGTGCTCGATAGGAGTATTCAATGGGTGAGTCTGAGGGCTAATCAGGCCGAGGCTACATCATCTAAGAAGAGAAAGGCTGTAGGCACCACCTAAGGTTACAAAAGGGAAAAGAGAAGGATGGCGCCTAAAGAACCTTTAGAGTTCATGCCTTCTAGTGCACAAGAAGAGGAGGTGGTTCCTCAAGATCTTCCTAAGTTACAAGAAGATGAAACAACTACGGAGGTGGATGTTTCTGCATCTGCCGAATGGGAGGCACCTACTCAACCCTCTGAGGCACAATAGTTAGGTCAGGAATTACCAAAGGGAGCCCTTCATGGTGAAGCAGAAGTTTTAAAACAAATGGAGGATCAGATTGAGATACACAATATTGAAATGGATTCAGAAAAGACTGCATCTGACAAGGATCCGACTTTGACATCTTTGGATATGACAAATGATGGAGGGACTGAGCACATATTAACTAAAGAAGATCAATGGAAGCTCTTTGAGGATGCTAAAAGGGAATTCGATGCTAAGGCACAAGCTGAGGAACAACAGGAGGAGGAAGCCAAGGCACCATCTGAGTTGGCAGCCAAGCAAAAAGATTTGGAAGATAAAGTGAAGGTCGATGAGTTAGCTCAACAACAACAACAAAAGGAGCAAGAACTCAAACTTCAAGAGGAAAGGGATAGGTTGATATTGCAGCAGAAAATTCATGATCTTGAAGAGGAAAAATCTCAGCAAAGAAGAGAAAAAGAAGCTATTGGAGCTAAACTCAAGGAACAAGAGGAGGCCTATAGAAAAAGGGAAGAGAAAGAATGCCTGAAAAGTGAAAGAGAGGCTGTTGAGATCGCTGAACATGAAAAGAAGTCCAAAGAGGAATGGGACTATGTTGAAGAATTGAAAAAGTAGCGAGATGAAATGTTAGAAAAGGAGGAAGAAGAATGCTTAAGGTAGGAGCTGGAAGCTAAGATGCTACAAGAACAAAAGGATAAAGAGGAAGCAAAAAATCTAGCATGGGAAAGGGAGCAAAGTGATCAACAAAATGTGCAAGAGGTTGATTCTCAACCAAAGCTTACATTATTGCAACCTCTGTCTTCCACCACTGTTGCTTCCTCTTCAGCTCAAGCAGCTACCACTCCTATTACTCCTACTTGGCTAAAGTTGGACATAGAGAGAAAACAAGTTGTTCAACCACAACCATTGAACTGGGAAGAAATGATGAAAGAAATTGGAAAAGAGAAACCTAAGAAGAAGGCTCAGGTTCTTCACTCCACTAAGCTCACTGATGCTGGAGAGATCATTGTTGAATGTGCTATACCTATAATGGAGAAGAGCCGTGATGACATGCAAATCAATGATTATCAGTTGGGGTCAGTGAATTTGGGAAAGCCTACAAGAAATTAACAAATGAGTTTGATTGATATTGTGGCCTCTTCAACCAAAACCCAGATGATCAAAGATAAGCAAAGGAAGGATGAGCTTAAGGTTTAGTTGGATCAGCTCCATGGTTTCTTAAAAGATGTTTCCAGTCCTATTTCTCAACAGGTTGCTCCTCTTGAATCCCCTGTTTTATTAACAAAGAGGGAGGCAGATGATTTGATTCAGATGAAAAGCAAGGTGGGGATGATGAACAAGTGGTTGGATAAACTCAACTGGGAGGTTGATGATATTCTTGTTGAGGGTGTTGAGATTCATAAAGCTACTCTTGAGTTAGCGGAGGATTTGGACCAACAGGCTAAGGATTTGGACAAATAGGATGATGAGTATAAAGAATATGTTAAGAGGCTTGAAAATATCAGCAAGGTGTCCAGATCCACCTTGGTAGAATATTCAATTCTTGAGCTTGGTGATGAGGATTTTATGGAGAAAACTATGAGTATCATAAGATACAAGTCAAGAGCTATGCATGGACATCAAGAGGAAGTCTGAGAAATGAGTAAGGACTTGAATCGACAAATGATTGAGTTAGAAGTGGTTGTAGCCATTGCGATCAACTTAGATTCCTCCAATAAAGAAGGATTGTCATTGGATAAGCTAAGGGAGAGATGGAGGAGTAGATTTGAGGAGATCATGCAGAAAGGAGATGATGGGGAGAGTTTATTGCTAGATCAGTTTATGGATATCCGGGAGGAGGTAAGAATTGCCAAAAAAGAGCTAATCAAGCTAAAGGAGATGCAAAGTTTGGTTTCTACGGAGTTTCAAAGGATCAAATTTGAGGGTGCTTGGTTAGATGGGCCGGATTTGGATACTCTTCTATAGGTATTCTCTAGTTATGAGGAGTACATTCAAGAGCATTCAGTGCAAAAGTGACTGACTCTTTGCATCATACTTCATCTGCTCTTCTCTTCCTTTTGTGGATCTTGACATAAGTTCTACTCTGAGTGCAATCCATGGATTTCATCTTCCTTTCTGGGTATCAGATTTCCTTTTTGTACAACGAAGTGATCAGCCTTGAAAGCAGGGATTCTTGAGTCCCCTTCTACGTTTAGTTTCAACTCCATGAAGTGTGGATCTTGATTAATGATTGAGAAACTGGTGTATGTGGCACCCTATATGTATTTTTAGAATCTACTTTGTAAAGGTCGGCTAATTGAAGAAAGATGAGCCACTTGAGAATAGAAGATAGAAACTAGATCTAGGATTTTCAATGTTTTAGAAAGATACTTTGAACAGTTTAGTAAAAAAGCTCGGTTTTACAAGTTTTCATATGTTTTCATGTCAATACTTTTAAAGTTTGGATCAATTTTTTATAAGGTTAATGATACATGATTAATCCATACGCCAGTGTTTTGCTGTGCTTAATTGTTCTTTATTTGATGAAAATGAATAGAAGGAACTGGATTTAAGGTCATATCATTGGATTATCTGTGAATTATATTGTTATGGTATTTCACCTGATCTGTGTTTTTGAATGATGCGTGAATGATTTTTTTGAAGTAAGGCTAGTGAACGTTGATGATATCCGAATTAGCATTATGGATGTATGTAGTAGCGTAGTTTATTCTATGGATTGCATCTTGTTGTAGTTGTGGTTAGGTAGAATGAACACTCATTGTTGATCTACATGTCTGGATACATAAGGATTTTATTCATATTTCTCTGATTTAAAGCTCTGTTTCATCTTTTTCTTTTGTTTCAAACCCCCCCCCCCCCAAACGTAGAATACTTGATGTTATGCATTCTTGTTCTTCATTACCAGCAAAGGCCCCTTGAACATTACAATCATATTGACCATTGAGCAATATCAACACAGTTGAGAACCAACTACCAGGACCTTGGGAGTTAGATTACTATATGTTGTCTTGAACTCTTTCAGGAGAAATAGGATAGTAATATTATGTTTAATGTTGTTGTGTTGTTTTGACCATCAACATGACATATCCTAAACGTCATTGTTAGATGTGTTAATGGGAGCTTCAATGGACCATCAGAGAGGACCCAAATATAAATTGTTACACATCATGTAGTAATGGGGCACACAAATATGTGTCGAAGAGGATGGTGTACCAGTTGGAGCTAATGAAACATGTGCACAACCATCATGTTGGGATGTATCAGGTGCAGCACCATCATGGTGGGATGCACCATCAAATGGTTGTGCAACATGATGGCTCTACGTGACCAAATGATCACTCAATGAATGTAAGGCATAAATGCTTTGAGTCCTTGCATCTAAAGCAATATTAGGGCAAGGTAGTGGATTCGGGGCAGCAATAGGTAGAGTAGGATGAACTAGGGTGACTTGGCGTGCTCTAGGTCTATCTTGTGGCATCCCTCTACCAACCCCCTGGAAATCTAGCATGTCAAAGTAATTGGCATGCCTCCCTAGGACAAACTCAACATATAATTTTTGGAGAAAATATTGAGGGATGTCAAGATTGTTGTTCAGTGGTTTATCAAAAACCATCGACAAACGTCTCTAGAAATTATCTAATATGCCTCTATTTGTGCACCATTTAATTGAAAATTTTGGCTTTCGCTCATTAACAAGTTGTCTTATTCTATGATCAATGAATAACTGGGCTAATTGGGCTTTGTCAATATCAAGTGCCCTCACCTCATCATATTATAACCCATTGGCATAAAATTTCCTTTGTTCCTCTTGCCACTGTGCAAATCTATTGTGTTGAGTTGCCAAAGTTTCTACATTTGAAATGATTGTTTCTAAAGTATTTTTCATTTTTAATAGCACAATGAGTGTCTCATAGATTCGACATACATTTCTCAATTTATCTAAATTTCTATGAATAGATTCATGTATTGGTGGCACATTTTGGTTTGGAAACAATGGTCGAGGTGAAGGAGGATTTGGAGGGTTTTCATGTTGAGCGGGGTTAGGATCAGCCATTTTAAGCTTGTTAATTGATAAAAAAAAATTAAAATTAAAAATAATTTTAATGCAATAAAAAACCTATCAAATATCCTATTTTTGACTAAAAATCACAAAAAAACAATGGAAAACTAATATAAATTGAAGAAAAACATAAAAATCCAAAACTACCTTTCAAATTTGATTAATTTGAGTAAGAAGATTCACCTACAAATAGATATCCGAGTTGTGGAGTAGAAAACCCACATGCACTCTACTAAAAATGAGCTAAGAGGTTGTTTGTTTTTTATTTTATAAAACAGGAAACAAATATCCATTTCAAAACAGATATCCGTTTTGAAATGGATATCTATTTCCTTTATGTAGTTTTTTTAAAAAAAGGTCAGGGCCGGGACCCAACCATATAGATATTGGCGGTATTATTCGAAATGTAAACTTAAAATCATTTATCATTTTATATTATAATATAAAATTATATTATATAATATTATATATATTATATTATAATATAATTTTATATTATAATATAATATAATATATAATATAATTTATAATACAATATATAATATTATATAATATAATTTTATATTATAATATAATATAATATTATGTGGGCAGTAGGGTGGGCAACTTGCCACGTTGGAAGTGGCAAGTCCGTCTTGGGGGGGGTGACATGGAGGTGGTGATTTGGTCGGGTGTATGCAAGGTCATGTCGACAATTCACATGGGCCATCCTGATCTTCGATGGCAAGGACGACAATTATTACTAGCATTTATGCTTGTGTAAGGTAAGGCTTCATTGGGTATGAGCGGGCAATTTAAGTCACATCAGGGTGGCACGATTGCACCATCTCTTTTATTCACTCGCCCAATCGATGGTGGTATGCATGCTTCTAGTAACTTCGAGGTGGCAGGTTGTACAACATAATAACGTTGGTGGCAGCATATGGGTTATTTGTTTAGCTAGTAATGTAGAGAATTCATTCTACATCTCTTGTCATAGGTTTTTTGTGAAGTGGTGTCTGGGATGGAGGAAAGGTCGAAGTTCATTGTGGAAATGGAAATTAAGACAGTGGCCTATTTTGGATCAAACACTCTAATCTCCCTGGATATGAAGGCTCACCAAAATGCTTTCAGATGGATCACAAACTAGCATCTAAAGTGAATTTTGCTCAACATCAATCCACTGATTGTGGTGGTCATGAAGATGGTTTTAGGGAAAGGGCATCTTGAAGAAAAGCAATTCTTCAAGACAAACATGCACATTGTATCCCGTTTTTTGGCCTCGGTCTTGGATAGTCGTACCTCAAAGGAAGAAGCAAAAGCATTGATGGGGAAGTTGTTTAAGAAGAGCATGTTGGGTGGTCCGGATGATGCCTTAAAGGTAGCCTTTCTCAGCAAAGGCATCCCTCGGCCCCAAGATATGGATTCAATTCAAGCCCAAGGCGAGGTGGTGAAGCTCTACTCATTTCTGCTGGACCTAAAGGGGATGGCGTTGGTGAAGCATTGAATGGTGGTGGCAGTGGTGATTGGCTTCTTGCAGAAAGTTTTCTAGCTGGTTGAGGTAAAGGATTTCTGGTGGGTCATGGAATTCGACCAATTTTCTAGGGAAAATGGCTTCAAGTAAGGGTTGGTGTTCAAGTTTTTAGGTTTTCCTATAAGCTGGTAGGGTTTGGTCTGGATATGGTTATGTCTGGTCTGGTTTGGTTATGTTTTCTGGTATCTACGACTGTGGCTAGAGCCACTTATGTTTATGAAAATGTCGGGCATATAGTAGGCTATTTGTATTTTTTTGGTTATTGTATGGTCGTTTGGCAATGGTGGTGCAGTTTCAGGTTGGGTGGGGGATTGAGTTAATCCCAATTTTGTCTCTTAAACTTTCCTGCTAAGCAGACAATTGTAAACCTTTCATTTTGGCAATATAAATTACCTCTATTACGAAGCAAAAAAAAAATTATATTATTATATAATAATATAATCAATATATTATAATATTATATTATTATATAATATTATATTACACAATAATACAATATTATACAATAATATAATATTATATAATAATTTAATATTATATTTAATATATTATAATAAAATATTATATAATATTTAATAAGTGGTTAGCCCCGGACCTGATGAAATTTAAAAATCTGACCTAAACAAAATGGATATTTGTTTCGGTCTAGTATTTGTTTTGACACTATGTACTTTCTACCCAAGCCTAGAAAAATTAAAAGAAAAATTTTGCATTTTTGAGTGAGTTAAAAATGATTTTTTTTCACATCGCCACTTTTTGGACCCCCATGATCTTGCACAGACCCATGTCTAGCAAAGAACCCAACCTTTCATGTGAGGACGCAGTATATTAATTTCCAATACCACTTTTTTGAGATATAGTAGAGGATGGGAAGGTCATTGATGCAAAGCTTGTTGTCTTTCACCTAAATCAACACAATTCAAGTCAGTCCAATCAATAATCAAACTCACCAAACTTTGAAAAAGTACCTTTTGAGTCTAACTTTGCCTTGGCACAAGTAGGTCTGCAAACCTGGTTTGTTCAACTTTTCTTCTCAGAGAAGCTTCCAACACTCAAGCCCTTAACACTTTCAAACACCCATAAAGGCCAACTAAAATATATTTCAAAACCACCATAGGTTCCTTTGGAACAACTCAATCAAATTCTTGAGACTGCGTTGACTTAGTAGACCAATTAGATCTCTTTTCTAAAGAAAGTGTTCTTCAATCTCACCGCCAGTCTTGAATAACTTGTCATGCCTTTGAAACAGGTAACCAATAGCCTAATTCAACAATTTTTAGATTCACAAACCCTCATTCAACCATTGGTCCAGAAAACCCTCAATTTACACATGTAAGGGTATGGTTTATTGAAATTTATGGTTCCCAACCAAATACAAACTTGAATTTTCCTCCAAAACTCACTAATATGTCTACCCACAATCAATAAAACATCAAACAACCTTTACTCACCATATTTCATCAAACACTCTCAAAATTCCTTCATTTTCAAACCCTAAATCACTATTTTCTTCAGGACAGTCATACCTTTTCCCCCAAAACTCTTCATACATATCAAACCTAATGCTCTACCGTCCTAAATCTAACATCCTAGGCCCATTCCACTTAGACACAGTGAATACAGTACGTGGAATGGTCTTTAATCCATGATTAGAACCTCAAAACTTTAAAACTACACCTACAGGCCTGTCAACAATAGTTTAACAAAATATCAACTTAAATATAATGAACCACCCTCAAAATGGATCCAATTCAAGGCTAAGACAAGTCTTCAAATTTTCCCACAGTTATTCAAACAAGATGCTACTGTATGGTCACGTACAAGAGTCTGCAAATTTAGTTTTGAATGCAAAATACAAGATTAAAACAAAAACAGGGGTTTCTTTTATTGATTCTCCTTCAAATTCACTTCAACAACCTTTTACAACGATGGAGGAATTCTATTTAAACATTTCCCCCAAAAAAATTCCCTCCAAACCAACCAAATTTCATATTCCAACTGACTGTTGGGTTCCCTGAAAATTGCATTTTTTGAATTTACAACATTTGACAATTTTGACACTTTTGCCAATTTTACAATTTTAACCCCCAAAACCTCCTAATGACCATTACATAGAATAAATACAATATTAGATGATCAAACAAGACCTTATTTATCAAAATCTAAAACTTAACACACTAAAACCATTCAAAAACGTTTGTTTACACATTCTTGCATTTTTTTAGCATCATTGACGACATTGCATCCCCTTACAAAAATGAATTCCTAAATACATTCAAATGGTCCATTAGACCTTATTGACACACCTCAATACCAAAAACTCCTAAAACAACCTATTCCCAATCAAACTTGATCAAATTAAGATAAAAGTAGATTGGTGCTCCTGCACCATACAACCGCCCATAAAACCTTTCCAAGTCTCTTGGAAATGAATTGCAAATTGCTCCAACTTGTCTTCTAAAACTCTTTGTTCTTCATTTTCTCTTTTTATTTTCCTTAGGACCATATCTTGTTGGCTTGTATCACCATCTTTGTAGCTGAACTGCTTATCACCTAACTTTGCTTTCTTTTGCATGGACTTCCCTGATAAACATCTTTTGATCCTTCCTTTACTTGTGACTGTCCTTCTACTGGCTTTAACATCTGCAAATACACTTTTCCCAACCTTGTGTCCATCTACTTCTTCCTTTCCTCTGACTTTATCCTTGGAACTATTATTGTTTTCTTGATTCACCTTCTCTTTCCCATGCTCCTTTGTATTCAGATTTCCTTCCTCAATGACCTTCGTCTTGACAAACTTTTTCACCACTGTATTAGCAGTATTTTCCTGCCTCTTCATTTCCTTAATAGGTATTGGAAAAAATACTGTCCCAACCTCAATTCCTTCTTGCATTTTCAACTCACTTTCAATCTTTTTAGGGATTTCACCATTGACCTTTCCTAACTCGGTCTCATTCACCTTTCCTTCACCTTCTTTGTTGCTCTTCATGACTATGGTAGCCTGCAAATTCACTGTCCTCTCATTTCTTGACCTAGAAGTGGCTGCAAATGTATTTTTCCCTTCTTGATTATCTCCTACAAACTTTTCAACCTCTTTCTTACCAAAAGTGATGACTTTGGCTACCTTGTTTTGCTCTTTTCCACCCTCTTGCAATGGGGTCAGTATAAAAGTGATGCCATCCTTCAAAATCTGATGTGTTAGCTCTCCCATCATAGATTAAGTGCCTATCAAATTTCCATGGTCTTCCAAGGATTAAATGGAAACTACTCATTGGTAAAATATCACAAAACACTTTATCCCTATATTCACCAATCTAAAACTCAACTAGTGCTTTCTCTCTAACAAGAATAGATTGATCATCACTCACCCATGAAGCTTGATATGGTGTTTCAAGAGGGATCCTTTCTAACTGTAACTTATGAACCATTTCACAAGACACTATGTTATCTATACACCCTAAATCTATCACAATTTTACACACCTTACCTTTACACTTGCAAGTTGTCTTGAACAATTGCCTTCTTTGATCCATCTCCTTCTCCTTGGATGCTTGAAACAAAGTTCTTCTCACCATCAAACTTTCTCCAAATTTAGGTGCAACATGTAGACTATTGGAATTAGAACTCTCACATTCATCTTCTTGGACAATCTGAGCTCTTCTTTCATTCTTCCTTTCTCCACCACTAGATGTTGAACCATGATTTTTAGGACATTTGTAAAAAGTATGACCAAACTCACCACACTTACAAAACCTTCCTGCAAAAGTGTTAGGATTCCTTCCACCACCAAATATCCCTCTTGATCCCTTGAATCCACCTCTGAAATCTGCAATTGGTTCTTGTCCTCTATGTGCACCACCTTGGCTTTCATTGGTTTTTCTTGAAGAAGAAAATGTACCTCTTCCCCTTGAAGTGTTGCCCCTACCTCTTGTTGACTTTTCTTGTCTCCTTTTCACCTTTTCTTCTTCTCTTATAGCCATCTGATAACATTCTTCAATGGTCTTTGGATTATGCAAACTTATTTCATCTTGGATGTTAAATCTCAATCCACTAAGGTACTTGGCCACTTTTTCAACATCATCAACGATATGTCCTGCCCTTATGCTCAATTTATAAAACTCATTAGTATAGGTTTTCACATCCATTTCTCTTTGCTTTAAATCTTGAAGATTTTTTGACATTTGAATAGCATAATCATTTGGAAAAGAATTATCCTTTAACTTAGCTACCACCCTATCCCATGAAAAAAATTTAGACTTACCTCTTCTTCTCCTCTCTACTTGTTCATAATCCCACCAAACTAATGCATTCCCCTTCAATTTAGTCTTGGCTATCTTCACTTTTTCCTCATCAGATACATCCTCACATTCAAACAAGTTGTCTAAAGTAGAAATCCAATCTAACAATGCTTCATCTAAAGTACCATCATACATTGGTAATTCAACTTTTACCTTATGCTTGTTTCCTTTCACTACCTTCAAGAGCCTTTCCATATTTTTCTCTTCCTCATCCAACTCTTCATCTACATCTTTAAAGTCTTCATCTTCTTTCTCTTCAGATTCACTTTCATCTCCCACAATCATTCCTCTCTTTTGTCCTGTCTCGACATTCTCCAACCTTTCTAAGAATATATTTTTCAATTCTTGCAACTTTCTGATCTCCCTCTTAGTCTTCTCTTCCATCTCTTGCATCTTTCTTACCACGTTATCTCTTTTTGGAGGCATCTTGGCACTTTGACTATTCAACTTCCTACTTTCCTCTCTTTAATCAACAACCTTCAACCTTCAAAGACTTGTTCCCTATGCTCTGATACCAATTGATGTAGAGCTTTTTGTCTTTCATCTAAATCAACACAATTCAAGTAAGTCCAATCGATAATCAAACTCACCAAACTTTGACAAAGCACCTTTTTAGTCTAACTCTGCCTTTACACAAGTAGGTCTGCAGACTCGGTTTGCTCAAATTTTCTTCTCAGAGAACCTTCCAACACTCAATCCCTTGACATGTTCAGACACCCATCAAGGCCAAATAAAACATATTTCAAAACCACCATAGGTTCCTATGGAACAACTCAATCAAATTCTTGAGACTACGTTGACCTAGTAGACCAATTAGGTCTCTTTTCCAAAGAAAGTGTTCTTCAATCTCACCACCAGTCTTGAATAACTTCTCAGAACTTTGAAATAGGTAACCAATAGCCCAATTCAATAATTTTTAGATTCACAAACCCTCATTCAACCACTAATCCAGAAACCCTCAATTTACACATGTAAGGGTAGGGTTTATTGAAATTGATGGTTCCCAACCAAATAAAAACTTGAATATGTCTCCAAAACTCACTAATATGTCTTCCAACACTCAATAAAACATCACACAACCTCTACTCACCATATTTCATCAAACACTCTCAAAATTCCTTCATTTTCAAACCCTAAATCATCATTTTCTTTAGGACAGTCATACCTTTTCCCCAAAAACTCTTCATACATATCAAACCTAATGCTCTACCATCCTAAATATAACATCCTAGGCCCATTACACTTAGAATACAATACATGGAATGGGCTTTAATCCATGATTAGAACTGCAAAACTTTAAAACTGCACCTACATGCCTGTCAACAATAGTTTAACAAAATATGAACTTAAATACAATGAACCACCCTCAAAATGGATCCAATTCAATGCTAAGACAAGTATTCAAATTTTCCCACAATTATTCAAACAAGATGCTACTATACGGTCACGTACAAGAGTCTATAAATTCAATTTTGAATGCAAAATACAGGATTAAAGCAAAAACAAGGGTTTCTTTTATTGAATCTCCTTCAAATTCGCTTCAACAACCTTTTACAATGATGGAGGACATCTATTTAAAAATTTCCCACAAAATACTTCCCTCCAAACTGACCAACTAACTTTCATATTCCAACTAACTGTTGAGTTCCCTGAAAATTGCATTTTTTGCATTTACAACATTTGACAATTTTGACACTTTTGCCAATTTTACAATTTTAACCCCCAAAACCTCCTAAGGACCATTACATATACTCAATACAATATTAGATTATCAAGCAAGACCTTATTTATAAAAATCTAAGACTTAACACACTTAAACCCTTCAAAAATCCTTGTTTACACATTCTTGCGTTTTTTGAGCATCATTGACAACATTGCACCCCCTTACAAAAATGAACTCCTAAATACATTCAAATGGTCCAGTAGACCTTATTGAAACAACTCAAGACAAAAAATTCCTAAAACAACCTATTCCCAAACAAACTTGATCAAATTCAAATAAAAGTTGATTGGTGCTCCTGCACCAGTGATGCTAGAAAAAATGACATTTTGAATAATGTTGCAAATGAACTAACAAAGTAAACAAGAATAGAAAATTTCAAGTGGCTTTATGAGTCTATGGGCCTCTTGGTCCCTAGCAATTAATAAATTGGGTTGATACTCCCTTTTATCTTATAATGTGTTCAACAAGTGGGAGATTTTTGGAAAGGTGTCTCAACCTTGTTCCTAATGTAAAGATTAAAAAAGGTGTTATTTTTGGATATAAAATGACTAAAAATATTTTTTTTGGCTATAGGGTTAGTTTTTTTCCAAAAAAAAAAATCATAATTTATTGGCATTGCCTATGGGGGTGCTTGTTGCATAGATATCTTTGAGTACTTCAATCTAAAAAATAAAATGGGTCCAATTGGCCTAGAAGTTTGCATAGGAAATGTAAAATGTTGTTGGATGCATAAAAGAAATGTAAAGGGGAGTCACACATATTGACCAATTTATAATTATTATGACATATTATAAAACATCTCTAATTGGGGGATAATTTGGGTGCCACTTTTGGGTAGTTTTAGCTCATGGGTTTCTAATACTATTTGATGGTTTTGGGTTTTGTATCTCCTATATATTAGGTTCTTGAGATGGAGGTTGTGTGTAGATTTTTGTAGATACTAATAAGCTATAAGAATTCCTCTAGATATTTGGTTGGTGATACTCTTGTGAAGGCTTTCTTTGCAAGTGTTCTAATTGTTGTTTATTAAATAATACATTGAGCTGCTTTCGAGTGTGGGGGTTTTCTCCTCAATGAGTTTTCCTCATGTACACCTATGTATATGGCATTTATTATTTATTTTTTTATTTAATGTGTTTATATTTTTTGTAATTGTTAAAATATTACAATTTTCAAAATATCCTTCTCAGAATATTAGTGTAGGAAGCATTTTCACCTACCCAACTTCCTTTCACCATCTAAGGATGTTTTCTTGAAGGGGTTAGATCAAAATACCTTAGATAAAAATTTCTTAGATAGAAGTCCCTTATGACTAAATCACAAACCCAAAACTTATGAAATATATGAATGAATTAATTTTCTACTTTCTTGATCATAATTGACAGTTGATTTTCCAGAAGAATTTTGAGTTAGAAAACAAATAAAAATAAGAAGACTTATAAAACAACACACAAATAAAATAATTTTATCTTGAAAAAACCACTTAGAGGGAAAAAATAGCTATAAGTTGTACATTCTCAACTATTTATTAATTATCATTATAAAAAACACAAGTGTAAAGAGGGGATACAACCAATTCTTGTTCCAATTATCCATTTTCAAGAATACACAATTTCCTATGGTTGAATTCTCCTTTCTCTCACACATATACCACTATATAAATCGTTTCAACCCTTGCATTACCTTTATCACTCCATATGTATACTTGGAACCTTTCCCATCCACTAGAAAATCCTAATTTCGAATTGGAATTGCTAAAAGTTAGTCAACTTGTTTAAATTCCATGTTCTTTGTGTCATGATGAAACCACTAGTTTGGTCAAATGGAAGTTCGAAATTCATCATCATAATTGTATTTCCATTGTGATGGTTTCATACCTATTTCCAATTTTAAAGTGGTGGTTTGTCATGTGGATTGAACCACTTGTTTTATTGAGTTTTCAACTTACAAAATTCATTTAATTGATGAATAATTTAATTGTCTTGGTCCATATGGATCATACCTCTCTTCTTAGAGAGGCTTTTGGTCCCATAAAATCTTAATTAGAAACTAAGGGATAAAATAATTCCTCCACTTTCTACTTGGATTATCACTTTTCTTTCTTCAATGCTTGACCCTTGAGTCTAACTTACCAAGACTCTTGGGCTCCTCTTCAAGTCTCCCTTATCTTTTTCTACAAAACTACATCATCTAAAATTACTACTTACTTATCATACACCAAGTCTTTCAAAGATGGAAGTACTTACTCTTGTTCTTCTTCATCTAACATCGACAGTTCATAAAGATATGAATATTATAAATTCATCACATAAGTGATCCTCATGAAAGGGATTAAGTCAAGTGAAAATGCACTGTATATAACTGTTTCTAAATGTAAAATGATTTGAATATGTTAGTGTTTTAGTTATCTTACCTTGTTCTTGCAACATTTCTTTACCTATGGATAACTATACTCAATCCCCCACTTCAAGATTGTGCTCCAAATTATATTGGTCATGTATTCTCTTGTATTTATTTTGATTCCTTTAAAATACTTCTTACCTTGAGCTATTATTTTTGAATTTTCTCAAGGAAATTCATTTCTCTAACACCTTTGAATCTTATATGACTTACTGCTCAGGTTATTCAAATACAACATCAAGTGGACTAGTAGGAAAATGCCCCAAACAAGCCTCACATTGTGATTGATTTGTAAATTAATAGATTAATTTATATAAGTAATTTTGATGTAGGACCATAGAGACTCATCATATCTCTTGGCACATCTACTATTATATCATCTAATGAGTTGTAATATAATCGTATTAACTACCTCTATTTACCCATTTATTTGATGATGTAAAGTTGTGCTCTTTAGAGCTTAATATCTATTTTCTTCAATAAGGTAGACTTAAACTACCAAAAACCATGATTCTCTATTGAGCATAATTAAGTTGGGTAGCACATCATACACATACATGTTAACAAAGAACTAGAATCAATTGGGTCTCTTTGCCTCTAACTATTTTCTCACATGGAATTATTATGCACATATTGCTAAATATATCCACAATCACACAAAAGTACTCATGTCTCTGCTTACTAACATGTAAACAACCTATAAAATTCATTGAAATGATTTCCCATGGCGTTGTGGGTATAGGTAGAGGCATATATAATCCTTCCTTTCTTGTGTTAGTTTTACTAGTGCAACAAATCATGTGACCTCTAATAAATCTAGCTATTTATAGCTACATTTTGGAACATTACACATTCCTTTTTAAATGGTCCACCATTTTACCAACACTAAAATTATTGGTTATTTTGGAGGTATGGATGTCCCTCTTGATCATGGGCCTTTGTACCTTGGAAAACATACAATTTACCTGGCCTATAAAGCATCCAATCCTTGAAGTAGAATTCCTCTTCATTCTTGCAACTTATTGAGCTTACAATTGATTGAAATTCTTCCCAAAACTTACATCATTGACATAATATTTTCCACATGCCTCTTTTGTGAATGGCTTAAGTTGAGCCACCATAACTAGAGCCAAAATGAGATTTGAAATGGGTGGTCTAGATAACATATTTTCCACCACATTTGTACTTCCTTATATTTGAACACCAAATGAAATTGTTGTAAGAATTACACTCATTTGTAGTCTTTCTTGTTGCAACTTACTTTGGCCTTACAAATATTATAAATAATAAATGATTAATTTGCACAATATTTTATTCGTGAAATAAATAATGTCTTAATTTATTTATTGCTTGAACTAATGTATAAAACCTCTATCGTAGATTGGATAACTCTTAATTGTTGAAGTAGAATCCTCTACAATTATGATACTAAACATGTTTATCTCCCTATAACAAAACAAATTAAACCCATAGCATATTCACTGGTTTTCATAAATTAGGAATAGCTAACACAATATAATGGTTGATTTTATATCTTAATAACTCAAAAGAACTAGCATGTACCTTACCCCCCTTGAAAAATTCTACCCATAGATGCAACATAATGTAGAGTGACTATAGAAGATAAAATATATTGAATTCCACCTATATGAATTCTTGTTTTTGGGGTACTTTTACATTCTGAACAATTTGCGATAGCCCCATCTTTATAGGATCCACTCTTAATTGACCTCCTAAAACCACATGTTCCAAATAGTCCAAAGCTTATTTCCAAACTCATATTTCTTCATGTTGCATAACATTTATTTATCTTAAACATAAACAAAACTTGCTTCAAATGGACTAGATGTTCTTCTCATGCTATACTAAATACTAGAATAGCATCTAGATACACTATCACACATGTATCTATGAAATCTCTTTATAGTTAGAGTTACATAGAAAAAACCTTATTCCATCTTGTTTATTCTTCAATATAAATAAATAAAATTATTTGGTCTCTTGAATCAATTTTATAGCTTTGTGAAACTTATCATTACAATTTTTTCTTTGTTTTGGTGTCCCTTGATGTAATTGACTTCATATTTGACCTACCTATACTTTTTATCCTTATAAAAATAGAATATTTGATATTCAAATATTTCAGTGGAAGATCATTATATAGGCTAGGTAATTTTAGTAGGTAAACATAACTTTTTCAATTGAATAATATGGTTTTCATTGCATAAATCTTGATGGCTCTTGTGAATAATATCTATATAAGCACATCTCAGTTCTTTTGAGAGATTCTAAGAAAAAAATGCCATGATCCCTTCTCACTTCTATTTTATTGTGTAATCTTTGTGTAAACACACATATATTTGTGCAACCCTTGTACACCTCTTACGCAACCTACGCACAAATTCCCTATGCCACACATCTTGAAGGTATGTAAATTCAAAGAAATATTAATAGATGCCTAAGCGTTCAAAATACATGGCCAAGTTTTGAGGATAATTTTTGATTGAAGAGAGTTTATTCCACATGAGCATATATTGTCCAAATTTCCTCTAAGAAGTTATTTCTTGAAGAGAGGTAAGTGACTTGTTAGATTTGGTATATTAGAAATGCCTTAGAATTAGCATTTAATGAGGAATAGCCCAATGACTCAAATTTAATGCTGAACATTCTTATCTCTAGGATCAAATTTCCTTTGCACATGTATTAATGGTGTCATGGAGTTTTCAACTCATGGGATCCTTGTAGGATCAGATTCCATTCTCATGGTGCTTATTCATTCAAGGTTCTTGGTCATTAGAAGGGTCAACAAATTGATCCAAAATGATCACATAGAGCAGATATTGGATAAATTGTAAGCCAGTCTTTGTTTAGCTTGCATATTTAACATCGGGATAAGTGGTATAGAGTGACAAGTTTCGTGATTTGAAGTGGTGATGTTGTATCTCCTTTGCAATAAATATTTTGATTAAAGTAAACACGAGAAAATAGATTGGATCTGTTAAAAAAAACAATTATAGAGGCAAGCAAGATGAGTCTCATCAGCAGTGAGACTGGGAAAATCAAACAAAAACCAACAATACTTTTGATCGAAACATAAAACTGAAAAAAAGTGAAACAAAAGTTCCAACCCTATAGAATTGACTTATCAGTCACGTCACTCTTTTGCTTGATAAATGTCAAAGTGTTTGTGTTGCTTCTGAATTGTCTTGTATGCTTGTCTTTCATTCTGTGTACTATGCACACTCATTATGATCTCTGTATTTGCTTTCTGTTGTGATCTCTGAATCATTATCAAATTTGTTTGGTGCGAAGTGGCGTTGAAACAAACTGGATAGCGTAGACACACGAGAGGTGCATGTCTTGTCATCGAAGGAACAAACGAAATAGAATGATGCAGCACCTCTCAAATCTTGAACATGGCAGCCTAGGACACTAGAATATAATCCTTGTCAAAGCAACAAGTATATGAAGGTCCATGGCGCAATCATCTCAAGGGTGAAGAGCGCAACATTAAGTGCTTGTTCACAGGTCCCACATAAGGAAGCATCAAATTATTTATTCAGTGTTGAGGATCCATTGGCATAAATGGCGCATCGACCACACTGACATTCCCGCATATCTTCTCCTGGAGTTCCAAAATGCGGAGTGCAACTATGGTGAAGCACGCGTGTGATCGTAGTACTCAGTTTTCTATGTAGACAACTTTAGTGGATGGGGGCAAGGTAAAAGAAAAATACATAGAATGCATGATTGCATATTGAGGCGGCCAATAGAGGGTCATTACGGTTAGGTCTTATGGGGGGCTTCAGGATCTATTTTGAAGGGGTAAGAGGTCTCATGAAGCAAAACAAAGAAAAATGCTAGACGATTAGTTAGAATCTTTTCCTCAATAATAGCAGCCCCTACTTTTTAGCTCAAAAACTTTAGCCTATGCAAAAGGGGTGGGACTGGAAATTGTTCCACCACCTTAGGCTTTTGTCTGCCACTTTATTATTTTATATTTATTTAAGTTGTTGAATTGAATATGCAAAATAATAAAATCCATGAGACCACCAGCATCCATAAATGTAGGAGCTTAAAATTTTAAGCTTAAACTATGCTACAAAATTTATGAGACCACCCACTTTAAAATAATCCTAAAAAATCTCAATAGCACCCACTGAAATTTTTTAGGAAGCCCTTCTCCATGGGACCCCACCCTTACTGTTTTTTATTACATAAAGTGGGAAATTAGGGTTCCAATCTTAAGTTTGGAGGTAATAACAAATAAAGTAATTAGAGAAAGAAAAAAACAAAAAGATAGAAACAGTTATAGTGACACCATAAACAACACTCGAACAACCAAGCAAACAACACAAAGTAAATATAATTCTTGGGGGATAGAGAAATTCCCCCAATCCTTAGAGAGGGTCATTATTGCTAATAGAGGATGACACACATTATATTTTATCATGGCATCCCCGTTAAGTATGGTGTAGCCATAAATTTTTGAAGGGGGGAGGCAGAATTTTATAGATGTGTAGGAGACCATATATGGTGGTGCATAGATTGCTTGATAAATTCATATATGTTTTTTTTGTTTGTGTATTTAAAACAATATTTCATGGGTTTGGTGTAATTATTCTTCTCTTTGCCTTGTGTTCAATTATGGATATGGATATTGATATAGCTAATGTTTGTACTGTACCATGATGCTTAAAAGTAAATAATTAGTATGTTTGTTATTTGGAGGCTAATTTCTTTTATTTCTAATAATATATTAGTTATTTAAGTTTTATCATTGATGCGTATATGAATTGTGGTTTAATCAATTACTAGGTATATTTGATGTTTAAAGTATGTTTTCATTTATCAACAATGTATTTAAAACAATATTTCATGGGTTTGGTGTAATTATTCTTCTCTTTGCCTTGTGTTCAATTATGGATATGGATATTGATATAGCTAATGTTTGTACTGTACCATGATGCTTAAAAGTAAATAATTAGTATGTTTGTTATTTGGAGGCTAATTTCTTTTATTTCTAATAATATATTAGTTATTTAAGTTTTATCATTGATGCGTATATGAATTGTGGTTTAATCAATTACTAGGTATATTTGATGTTTAAAGTATGTTTTCATTTATCAACAATGAGAATATGCTTTCAAGTTAGTTCTTTTCATTGTATGATTGTCATTTTATGTTGGTATGGTACACATACATTGTGGAAGTAATGTGTGACATTATTTTTTATTGCACATGTGCATGTCATAATTAGAAAGTGGATTAAAGGTGAATTAGGATTATATCTAATCATATACATTGACTTAGGGATAGTCAAAGTTTGTTAGCTTTTGATTGGACTTGCATTCATATCATGTAATTGGGAGCTTGAGCAGATAATTTTTTTGGGGTTGTGCATGTGATACACAGGATAATGCAATAGTATCATGATAACATTTGGATGCTATAAGTCTACCTATGTTTGTGAGTTTTGTGATTCCAATGTTTGTGAACCTACATATTTGGTGATCACAACATCTAGCTACCCATATAATCTAGTGAGATGATGTGAATACTATAGAGACATTCACATATTGTTTTATAAAGTTTTGTATTCTATTGAGCTACATATTTTAATGATGTGTTTTCAACTTTTGAATGGTCACTAGCGTTTTTTGTGTTGTTGGATGTCTTTTTAGAGTTGGTTTGTGTTTTTGAGTTTTCTTTGATGCTATCTACATTAGTTTAAATTGCTTGGTATTTTATTGTCAAACAAATATGCACTATGTGCATTGAGTGATGGATTTACATGGGCTTTGGGGAGTTGGAGTTGCTTCTTGGAGAGCTTGTGTAGTGGATGTATTCAAATATGAATGTTATTAGGTGTTTGTAAAGTTTAACATTCATGAATTATTCTTTCATTATTTTGAGCATAAAATGTATTATTTGCATTGGAGGGATATTGGCACTATAAACAACATTTAATAATATGAAAAAAATATTAAGTAACTATACATGTAATAAATATTGACTCATTAATTAATTGTTGCAACATAGGACCTAGTGTTGCAACTATATAAGTAGGTTTCCTATGCATTCAATAGTATAAGGGGTAATTTTGATCCATATTTTGTAGCAAGTTTTAGGAGAATAAGGAGGTTGGGAGAAAGGGTTTGAGTTTTCTTCTCACTCTTTAGAAAAGGGAAACCATGTCTATGTGATTTCTTACTTGTGATGTGAATATGAAGCTTCAAGTTTTGACTATTATTAATGGACTTCATATGATTGTGTCAATCTATATATTTCCATTTCAAGAAATCGCATTGGGTTTTGGATTTATAAGCTTACATAAGGCGAGACTATCATTTAATGTTATTTTATTTGGAAACTTAGTGTGTGAGGTTTGATATTACTAATCAATAGTTTGAGTGCATGTAGGAAAAATATAGTCAACAATGCATGTTGCATTGTAGATGTTCCATGGCCCATAGAGTTAGAAGAGTAGGCACATGAAAAAATAAAGTGGCATGTATTACTAATCTAGCTAACATGATGAAACCCATCTGGGTGAGGCTTAAATTCATTGAGACCATATAATGAAAAAGAAGCAGCTATGATTGAAAATGTTATAGAGTATAAGAGAATAGATCATGAAACATGAGAAGATATTGATGAAGCTAATGTTGAGTAGGAAATCAAATGATAAGAAATATTTTGTATAACCTAGGTTATGGTAGGGAGCACACTAAGGTTTGATATCCTAATCTACTCAAGAAGCTTAAATTTAGAAGAGTTGTTGGATTGGGTCATTGGGTTGGAGAATATTTTGAGTTTGAAGCAACTAAAGACCGCAAGATAGTTAAGTATGCTACCACAGTGTTGAAAGGGCATGATTTCTTATGGTAGGACTCTGTCTAAAAGAGTTGTGTTTAGAGGACCAAGTGTAATATCTCATTATGTGATCATATGCTTGCTAAGCTCAAGGAAAACAATATGTTGATCAATCACACATTTTACTTGTTTAAGAAGCCCAAAAAAATATGCACATCCATTCAAGATGATATTTATTTTCTAATAATTATTTTTGTTGAAGAAGTGCATTCATATTGTACAAGGTAAAGGAGAGTTGGAAATAAAATAAAAAATCATAGCCCTATAGGTTGGGTAAAGCCTAGTGATGTGCAAGGTTTTGCTAAAGCTTGTGCAAGAAGAAAATAAATCATGGTCAAGGAAAAATATTTTACATTAAGTGCAAGTGAGGGTGAAAGTGTTGAATGGTGATAATTGGTGGGTAAAACACATATGACTTAGTATCCATAGAGATGGTGTAGATGTTTGGGTTGAAGACTATTTTGCACCCCATGTTATATCGAGTTTCTTGGTTATAAAAGGGAAAATAAATCATGGTAACTGTTGACACTTTTTGTTTTAAAAGGGGCACCATTGATTGAAGATATGTTAAAATTTAATAATTCTTTTTAAAACAAAAAGGTGAAAAAGATCTTGTAATTGAAATTTTCAAGCAAAATGAAAAATGAAAATTTTGATCAAGTCTTTGGGCGTCAAGTAAAAGAGGATGGGTTTTAGTTTTTTAACCCATGTAGCAAGGAGAGGTTTTAGGGTTTGCATCTTGAATGGTGAAAAGGAATGCAAGAATATAAGGATGCAAAGATGGATAGCACCATGTCCAAGAGATCTATGGAAGCTTGTGTCACATTGTAAAGATTCTAGGAGTTCATTGAAGTTTAATCTACATTGCCAATACTATGAGTTCACTACCCATATTTTTCTAGGTATGCCTTATATGGCTCAAATTTTTGCACTCTGCAAAGATATTCGAGCCTATGAGAGTTTTGAAAATGGAAAATTTACTTAAAATATGTGAATCTAAGGAAGTTTGGGAGGGTTTCTTTTAATTTTTGACCTCAGATAAACATCTTTGAACAAGATGATGCTCATAGTTAGTCTAAATGACAATCACAACATTGTTAAGTTTAAATAGCTATGTTTATGGAAAATACCCGTTGAATGTTATTATCTCAGTCAAACTGTGTAGCATCGTAAATTGTCACCCTTGACAATTTCATACTAGATTTTTCTCCCTCATAAGTGCATGGACCTAATTGTACATCTAATGTCCTAAATTATGCATTCCATGGCCCATTTGGATATTTATCAAGAAAATCCATTTGCAAAACCAAATTAAACATTTAATATTTTGCTCCTAACACTTTACACCTCACAAAATAGGACTGGGACATAGTCGCCCTAGGCAACTTGGTCCTCCTATTTTGTCTCAAAATTTGAATGTCAGAGTTGGCATTTTATTATTTAAATTTCAAATGTCAAATGTTGGCTATCGAGATTTAGTTTTCTAGAAATTAGATTAATTGCATATAAATACCTAGTCATTTCACCATTTGAAACCTAAGTTGGGAAATCTATGATCAAGCAATTGCGAAGAGAATTATCAAGCAATTATTATCAAGTCAAGAGAAATCAAGAGCATATTTATTGCAACATTTCAACATTGAAGCATCATGTCAAGTTTTATGTGATTTTGTTCATGTTTATGGCATCATTTTGTTTGTGAGGACTAACCCTTGTAGGTCTTCCAAGAAATCAAGCCAATTTGCAATCAAGCCTTGAGGTGATATGCATGACTTTAGTCCTTCAAGGAAATTAGATTTGGGTGGTGAGTTGTAGTCCATTGTTGATTCATCATTCATTTGTCGTTTAAGACTCTATCCCTCAAAATAATAAGCTCTCTTTTTATCAATTTTCCATTGTGGAGGTGGAAACACCAACATGGGGTTTGATCGAGGCAAGCCCCTAATGGCACAACCCTTCCTCTCTCTTTGAATGTGTAGGTTTCATATTCGAGGAAGATTGGAGAGAGATTGAATATTATGCATTCACTGTTGCATTAAAACCCTATAACTTGACAACATACGAAAACTCAATTATCTCAGTACCCAATGAAGATCGAACAAAGAGACTCGAAAGAAAGAAGGCTTTGATCAGACTCTAGAGGACAGTGAAATTAGATTCTAGTTTTAGTTACTAGGACATAGTCTTTAGATAGGGAACTTAGTCCCTCAAATTTAGCTCTATATTTATATGCTAGATGCACAAAACTCTACTCGGTCTATTTTTGAAAACCAAAATTGTCTGTGATTTTCCAAATTTGTTGTTTTTGTATCAGAATAGATTTTTTGCATCATTTATTAGTCATATCATTGCATTTCATACAAAATCCATTTCCAAGTCTTTAAATTCAAATCCCTGGATTGGTTGGCTCACCTTTTAGGTTACAAGTCAATCTCATATCCTAGCCAATCTTGAGTTTAATGATAAGAGGCCCTCTCGCCAATTATGGAAAAGAGAGGCTCCCTTGCAAAATCACAAGGTGGAGTCTTAGGGTTTCACTTTTTCACCTTATCATTTTGGTGAACCCAATGCATTAACATTATAGACCTTCTAAAATTTGAAGCATATCATACTAGATCTAGGATTAGTATTGTATTTTTTCACATTGCTCATTTATGCATTCATTTTTACATAAAAAAAAAATCCAAAAAATTGCATATCATATTGCATCATAGGTTTCAATAGGGTTAATTTCACTCATTATAGGTCAGATCTACATTCAAATTGCATTTATAAATTTGAATTAGGTTTGAAATCAAATCTAAAAGTGTTCATTGCATCCATTTAGGTACCTTACATGTAGTTCAAAAGGTGAAAATTGCATTGTTTTGTGCCAAAAAGATATAAAAATCATCTTCATATTTTTCATATTAGGATCACTTAATTGCTACATTTTATATCTAGAATTATATTTTATTGCTTTAAAAAAGTTCAAAATTGTTGCATACTTGCATTTTACTTTGTATAATCTTAAATCAGTTAAATTTTGGAAAAATGTTTGTTGTCACACCTGCACACACAGAACTGGAACCTCAAAACAGTATTACAGATACTCAAACTTTGAAATTTACAGAAAATTGTGTTGGACATAGTTGCCCTGGGTGCCCTTGTCCAACTAATTTTTGTTCAAGTTTTTATCAGACCTTTGTCTCTGTGTTTTTTGCCTATTTCTACTTTATGATTTTTTCTCTTGTTTGTTTTACTGTGACTGTTTTGTAATTTAGTGTTCATAGTGGGCACACAAAGTGTTTTGAAACTCAATAAGCTTTACAATCTAGTGTCCTATTGCTAATACTCCAGTGAGATTTAGTTGTAGACTTATGGCATCCCATGTTGTTACATCTATTATGGATCTTGAGTCCTTCAACTCTTTCACTCAAGGTATTTCCAATACCCTACCCATTTTGGACTCCATCCCTAATCCTACCATACCCATGCCAAATCCACAAACAAGAAAATTTATGGATGTTGAGACTATTGTTGCCCATGTGCCTGATGACAAACTGAAACAATTAGACAAATACTTAGAGGGATTGCAAAAATACTTAAGCATTGAATCCTTAGTAGGACAAATGGTGCCTATAGTGGACAACCTTAGGAAATTGATCAATGAGCCCAAGGAATAGAGGTTTTGTGTAGTCTATCTCACATAGTAGAGGCTAACATACCTATGATAGCTAGTTGTGCTCAAACATTAGGATACACTCTAAACTAAGGAGGAAAAAAAATTCTCTCCCCACAACTATACCTTTTATTCCTACATTTACATTGTCAACCATAACTTCAACGATACAACACACTAATGGAATAACTCCAAGCTTAGGGCTTCCTAGTGGGAATCCTTATAGTTTTATGACATCACATGTAACATCTCAATATTCATCACCTCTCATAAACTTGCAACATAGTAGTCCACCAAGCACTTACACAATCCCACCATATTCACAAAACTCTCAAAACATGTCAAATAATGATTCAATGATAAACCAAATTTTGCAAAACACGATATCACTCCAACAATAAATATCGATATTAAATCAAAATCAACATGGAAAACCGCCACAATATTTTAAGAGAATCCCATTATCAATTGAAATCTTGAAAATGCCCATGCCTCAAAACACATAAATTGCCTTATTTGATAAGTACAATGGTAAAGGAGATCCTAATTGTCATGTATCAACTTATACGATATTGTGTAGTGACTTCATCTTTGAAGATAAGCTCCTAGCTAAACTCTTTCCTAGGTCATTGAAAGACATGGCCTTGGAATGGGTTTTCTCATTTCCAAACAACTCCATAAATTCATTCAATGAATTGGTTGATGCATTTCTTCAACATTTTCAAGTAAACATTGGACCTCAAATCACATTAATTAATTTACTGCATTGCAAACAAGGAAAACATGAAAAAGTAACATACTTCATAGGGTGATATTAGTTGCTTTACTCACAAATACACTATACTCTTCTTGGTGTTGATGTTCAAAGAGTGTTCATTGTAAATTTGTAACCTAGCATTAGGGATAAGATATTGCTAATGAAATACCCATCCTTTACACACTTGTGTATGGATCTTTGTGATTATTAGATATTGGTTAGTCAATATGAAGGAACATCTTCATCAACTCCTATTGAGAAATCTGAATCTATGCCTCAAAACAACTATCGACCATTCAAGAATCAAAATAATAACTTTATCAAAATAAGCACACCTCAAACAACTAACATTGAGCCACAAGTTGTAGCCATAAGTTCAAATCCTTATCAAATTAGGATGAAAGATATAGACAGTTTACCCAATTTCTCAATTCTATGCATTCAATCATGTTGCAATTGTTAAGAACCTAATCTAGTTGCCTCCGATTAGACTCATGGACACAAACAAACCTTTTCCTTCAAGATTAACTCAAAATAAGTTTTTCAATATCATCATACACTTGGACACAATATAGAATGATGTATGTGTCTTAAACGTCAAGTGCAAGACCTCATCAATTCTAATCACATCCAATTGGTTGATGTTAATGATAAAGGACAAAAGTTTGTTGCCCCACCCAACCAAAATTTACAAATATTCACAAATCCAATGCCAAATCATGCATCCAACTTTGTGCAAGCTTGTGATGATAGGAACAATGATGAGGATGGTCTAAATAATATGATTAACACAATTGATGTCCAACCTCATAAGGGCCAAACCACTTTGTTACCTGACATTGATTTCACACACATTGATGCATCTATACATGCACCAGATGGTCCTATCTATATCACCAGACGTATCAAAGACAAACCCACACCAGGGATACTCATTGATCTTGTGTGTCTAGAGAATGTGATCATTGAGAAATTCTTGTTTGTGCATGATCCTTATCAAGATTCTTATGAACAATCAAAAGCATGGTTAAAAGCTCATGATGGTTTCGCTCACCCTATGTTAGGTTCGATAAATCCTCCACTTAAAGTTGGACCGAAACAACTAGATGTATCATTCACCATCATCCCAATGTCAGACCAATTTTGTGTGAAACTAGGTTATCCATGGCTACGCTTCATGAATGGCATCCTGTCAGTTATCCACAAGTGCATAAAGTTCCCATTTGAAAATTAAATATATGTAGTGCATCATAGTGGGTTTAATCCTTTGGATTCTCGTGGAAACTTTTCATTAGACTATTTTTGGCCTCAACCCATGGAACTTGTTAAGACTCGTGAATATTTCTTTTTAGGTCATATCAAAAATTTAAGGCGAAGCGTATAACAAAGTTATCCCTTAGCAATATTCTTGAGAATGATAAGGTTATGATTGTTCCTCCCACCCCACAAGTTGTGGATGAACCCATGTCTGAAGAAAATACCCTTCCAAGTATACAAGCCATTTATGTTGCAATTCATCCACCAATATCATACAAAAGACCAAGAGATAATTGCATGATTACCTTCATGCCATCAAAAGAGAAGCACATTTATAGACCTAAGGAGACAACGATTTCCCAACCCCAAACGGTCCCTTCAGTTCCTTCCCCAAGGGAAGAAAAGGGACCAATAGTGGAGAAACCTACTCTTACCCCTTCACAAATTGAAAATGACATAAGAAGAAAAAAAAATGCTAAAGAGTGTAGGCGTAGACGTCATGCTATTGCTCATCAGTTGGGTGAAAAAAATAAAACACTACCTAATGATCAAACACCTATGCAAATAAATCAAGATAAATTACAACGTTCACCAAAACATGAGATTCAACCTTACATGTCCCAACCAAAACAAAGAGTGAAACAAGAACATACAACTAACATTTTTATTAAACCACCCATGGTGATAAATCTGGATGATGAGGATGAAGATGCTAAGATTGATGAACAAGTGCATAATGACCTATCTTTGTTGTTATCAAAGTCTATGGATTTAGATGGGGGAAACCATGATGATCCTCCTGATGAGAGTGATTCATAACGTGTTAAACTTGGTGATTCTCCTAGCACGAAACTTGTTGCAGTCCCTTTGGATAGTTGTTCATCTTTCATTTATGATGAACAAGATTGGGATGAAAACGATTTGCTTTAGATCATATTGCATGTGCAGTTCCCTTTGTTTCCTTTATGTGTTATTTGTTTCTTCTTGCATGTGATGTGAAATCTCGTGTTGTGCTGCTTGGCATGTCTTTATGTTTGTGAGTTTTCTTTGGAGGACCCTTGTTGCTCCGTTGGCACAAGGATACAAAGTAAATGAATAAGTCATGACATTCATCTATTTGCATCTCCATTCTTCTTTATGTCGTAAATATTGTTTGTTGTCTTGTGTTTTCCTTTTGGAGAAGATGCAAGACATTGAGACATTTAGATCTCTTCCATGTTGACCCAAAAGCTTGTTTTTTTCTCTATGTGTCATTCTTTCATTAAGTTCATAGTTCCATGAGTATCTGGGGGAATGATGTCAATTTTGAACTCATTTACTTTATGGTAGCAAAGATGTATACTAACCCTAGATCTGTGGATCGCTTATGTGTTCATCTTTATGTTGTTTGTTGCATTGCATTGGGGGAAACCCCTTATGATGAGTTAGCTTTAATTGGAAACATATCATCGACATAGGGCTTTCCAAATAAGCTCTCATGACCTTATCACATGGAATTAATCATTTTCTACTTTAAATCAATTTCTCACAGCATGGTGTTTCACAATTACTTTAAGGTGGGGGCATACATTCCATTATGTGTTTCACTTTGTTTACACACGTTGGACTAGTGATGTGTTAGCATAGCATTTTGATCTTTTGTGTAGCACCTTATCAGAATTATTGGGACTATAGCTCTTGGTATGGTTGACATGAGTACAGACCTAGTGAAAACCGATCCTCACTAGTCCTTGTGTGTGTCTCATTTTGCTACTGTCTTTGAAAGGCTTACCTAGTGAATATTGAACTTCACTAGCCTGTGGTACCTTTTGTTCATGGTTCACCTAGAAAATATTGGACTTTTTTGGCCTATGAGTCATGAACACCTTGGGTATGGATCCTAGCATAACACAACTTGCTAGTCCTAGATTGTCATACCCTCTTTATATTTGGTATTTTTGTCATGTATGTTTTGTGTTGTCTTGTTGCATTACATGCATGTGCGTTCCCTTGTCCTTTTTTGTCTTGCTATAGGATCTTAAATATTGGGGGCTTGTGCACTCCCCTTAGATTCATTGTCATCTTATCTCCTCAAAATTTGGACAAACAAACCCCTCTTGACATATTTTCTACTTTAGTGTGAGTTTGAGTGTAAGTTCATACTCCCACTAAAGTGGGGGCTAAATATAACGTCGTAAATTGTCACCCTTGACAATTTCACACTAGATTTTGCTCCCTTCTAATTGTATGGACCTAATTTTACATATAATGTCCTAAATTATGCATTCCATGACCCATTTGGACATTTATCAAGAAAACTCATTTGCAAAACCAAAGAAAACATATAATATTTTCTCCTAACACTTTGTTGGAAGCTTGAGTTGTTTGTGAGTTGTTTGGGTGTTGTCATCAATGTCAACCCCTTGTATGAAGAGAGTGTTGGAAGCTTGGAGTTGTTGGTATTGATATCAACACAATGTTGGTGTTGTCATCAATGTATTACTTTAGTATAGTTGCAGAAGTTGTGTTTGGAGAGTTAGGTGGATGTGCTATAGTTGATGAAAGATGTTGCAGATGTTGTAGATCTGTTGCAGAGATGTTAGTAGTATTGTTGATGTAGTTGGTTCATTTGGTGTCCAAGTGCTTTTGAGAAAATTTGAATAAAAGAGAGTTCAGTGTGACAAAGTAGTGTTCAGTGTTTGTCAATTGAAATTTATATTAATTTTAGTTTATTTCCAATATGCCCAAAGTTGCATTATAAAGATTTAATATGCCTTCACAAAAATTACAAATGATTTTCCTTTGAAAATTTGGAGAGATAGAAATTTGTACCGAGTAGAGGTGAATTTTAGCCCCCTTGTGTTGGATGGAACCAAGGGCTTAAGTGACCAAAATAACTTAAAATTTCGAATTATCTTCCCAAACAAAGGATATATTTCCACTCGAATGCAGGTCAAGGAGATCAAAGCCAAAGATGAAGACAAATGTGCATATCACCAAATGGAGGGACGAATTCGTAGCATTAAATTACAGGTCAAATTCAAATTCATGCACATCAAATCCAATGTTACAATATGTGAATTGCACCTCAAAATAAATGAGCACTAGACCCAATCTCCTACTCAAAATGCCTTCAAATGGAAATGATGGCCACCGAACTATGCAAGAATACCATGCCAAAATGAAACTTGTATAGGTCAAAATAGCCTCATTAGAATGGAGATGGAGCTTGAGGAATAGGGATGGAGCCTCTCAATAGGTCCATGATGTCTCTATGCAGTGAAGGTTGATTTCTGCAAACAAATAATGAAGTTGATAGAGGGATGTCTTTGTTGATCCAAGTACCAGGCCGAATAAAGTAGCTTCAACGTAAATTTCCTAGCAAATGAACTCGCTGATTTCAAAGTTGAACAAAGGTTGATATGATAGGAATCCACAAATGATTACAAATATTCTCTAAATTTTCACATAACCTACAAATATTTATCAAAAATTGCAACAATTTGCAAATAATTGCTTGATTTGAATGAATGAATGAATGAGATATTTTCATGTCATCCACGAGACCAAGTAGCTTAAGGGACCGAGAACTAAAAAGCTAAGGAATCTCCAAACTCTTTTCAATGTAGGATCTTCTATTATGAATTTTGACCAAAAAACTAGCAATCTTGTTGATCTTCTCCTCCTCAAATAACTCGTGTAGATTGTCAACCTTTAAGTTGCTCTCATACTGGGTGTGGATGTCCCCATAAGAAGTGCATTCCATGATAAAGTGTCATTCCGTCTCCACCACCCCTTCATTACAAAAAGTGCAAATTCTATCCTCCCACGCTTCCTTAGGTATCGCCCACCTTCCGGTCTCACATTTGAGATGGTATGAACCAGTCCTCAACTAAGCAATTAACATCCTTGATTTACCTTTAATAGTTGCTCTTAAGTAGGCTTTTTCATTGTGCTCCCAAGTTGGGTTGAACTCTTTGACATAGTGAATTTTCTTTCGCCCAATCGGCTTTGTCCACATGGTAGTCCTGAATTTATTTGCAACATACTTTTTTATTTCTTCATTTGGTGTTAGGGAACTCGTGCAAGCTAATGTTCCATTTGCTTATCCATTTGTTATTTTGCTTCATCTAAGTTTTCTTCCTATGGTCTAAAACCTCTTCCACAAAAATTTTGGGCCAATGGTGATTATCCATGTTTTCCACCTTCTTTAGATAGCTTAGCAACCAACTTATAGCCAAAGCCTCCAACGGTAAATCTTTACATAATTTGCAAAATGAATGGTCATACGAGAAGAATTTTACAAATTTCCTTCAAAAATACCATGAATTTACATAATTTGCCATTAATTTGCAAGCTTTACACAACATAATGCAAATATTATGCAAATTTGACATGATTTGCAACCCTCATGTCAAATCTTCATGTTGAAATTGCTTGGAAATTATTTGTATTTCCATTTGCACCAGCATGGCTCTAATACCATGTAGAAATTAAGCTAGGAGACTAGGAAAAAATGGAAACAATGAAATTAAATTGCAACAATAGAAGATTAAAGTATGTTTATGCATTAGGATTTGAGGTACATATATAAGGAAATTTGGGCAACCAAATCCCCCATTTGGAGAGAAAAATTGTTAGAGATTCTTAACAACCTACTTACCTCTCTAACTACCTTTGTAACTAACTTGTCATATAAGCAAGTTAACACCTAAGCATGATTATACACCAACAAACACTCCACATCCATACATCACTTCTTTGGATCCTGTTCTACCTCCATCTCCACAATTTTTTGGATTGTTACCTTCATCAATGTGGCCTAGAACACCTACCTTGATTGTGGCAAATTTTAGCATCGACATGGGACACTTGAGCAGATTTTAGAGATGTCACACTTCATGAGACCTTTTCCCCCATATCTCTCGAGGGAGTTTCTTCTACATTCACCATTTGATTTATTTCTTCATAAGGGGAGGAACATTGTTTACATATATTGGATCGTCTTCAATAGTCTTCTTCATGCATTCACCTTTGGCATAAGAGGCACTTCCTTGTTGGGGGGATTCATTGTCTCTTCCTCTCCTATGGGGGGGTATGTTGATTGTACTTATGCGACTATATGTGGGGGGTTGGGGGTCGGGGGGAGGTTTTTTCCATTGGGTTTTCTCCCTTTCTCCATTTTATGAGAGATTACATTGTACTAGGCTACCTTAGCAGGCCTAATTTTTGGATAGGTTGCTAATCTTGCTTAGATGGATTTAATTTTACTGGGAAGTTGAAGTTAAGTAAAAACGAACTCCTAACTACCTCTAGTTTTTTGAGAAATTTTAACAAACATTTCCCTCTAAAACCTAGAATTCGGTTTGTTCATTTCTCATATATATTCACCTCATTTTCATAATGTAACAACATCAATTCAACCTACAATCTCTTGTATTTGGTTTATCTTTTGATACTAGAATTCTTCTTAGATTTCTTGGCTTCATTTTCAATTTTATTTTATATATCATAAAACAAAGAGACTCATTAAGGGGAAATACTACAAGAAAAGGGTATTTCCAAATGGATAAAGACATCCAAGAGAATAAAATTTTGATTAAATGCACATTTTTTATAGCCATCTAACTTGTAAGTTCATAGTGTTGTCTTCTTATGCTCATTTTAGTGAAATGGATAGAAAATAGTTTATTCCCTTTTGTAAAATCACAAGGAAAATAAAGTGAATTAAAATCCAAGGTCAAAAGGAAAGGTAAGCTTGGTACATTTATTCCTACTAAAACTGATTTTCTAGAAAAAATAGTTATAATAAAACTTTCAATTTTTATAACATTCATTTGAAAGATACATTGAAATTTAAGGGTATTAAGATCTATACTGATGGTCATTGTAATGGTGGAATTTTGTAATAAAAAAACTAATATTTACGTTTGGATAATGTGGGAAAAAGACATAAACTTGCTATATCCTTCAGACACGCCAAAATGATTTCTTTTGTATGCATTTATAATATTTAAGAACTTCATATTTTGACTAAAACCTTTGAACCTATTGGGCATAAATAACCTACTTACAATAGACGATTATTTCCTTAAGAAACTTTTGAGGGAGCAAACTTGGAAAGGACATCTCGCTTGTTACTAAATGTTTAATAGGATGACTACTTTTTTTCTTGAATAATTATAGAAAAATATACATTCTTTTATTTATAAAATTCTTATATGATCTCCTTGATGAATATCATTAGATCATGTTCATTTTTTTAGTTTTGTTATAAATAGATGACTTACTTTATCAAATATTAGAGATAACAAATATTTTTCTTTCATCATCCAAAGTGACTATATTCTAGAATCAATTATAATATTTCAAATAAAAGTATGCATAATACTATAAGAATAATATGATTAAACCAATTCTTCTACCTATTAAGGCTAGTATTTAATCAAATCATAAATCTCCCGTGTAATAAGTTTTATTTACTTTACCCTATTTAGACTAGATATTACCTATAAAATAGCTATTACATCTAGATTTGTGTAGAATCTTATATCGACCACTAAAAAATGGTATTGAAAGTATAATGTATAATTAATTATGATATTTATCATTTCTACACCATGAATTTATTGATTATTATGTTATTGACTATATTGGTTATCTCATTGATAGGACATATACCTCTAGCTACGTCTTCAAAAATGATGTGTAGGTCCTATCCCATGGATGGAGTAATACTTAAACAATTCACCTATGATAGCTCTTAATCAAAAGATTGAATACAAAAGTAGCTCCAAAATAATTAATATGACATAGAAGATTAATGGAAGAGTTTCATCTAGGTACCAATAAAATTGCCACTTTATTACATGATTATTAGAGCTATTTTACCCTTACCAAAGACTTATTTCCAATAAAGAAAAAAATTAAATATCAAGGGAACTTCACTCAAGGATACTTTTTAATCGTAGAAATTCTCTCCAATGTTATGTGTTTGATTATAAAGTGGAAACTATATTATTATCAATAAGAAATAGGTTGGAATCTTAGTAATCACATATCAAACCTGTGTAGTATCAAATTCAAATCAATGTTTGGCCTTAGATGATTGCATTGAGGGGGAATGTGCATATCAATGACACCTCCTAGTGGTTAAATACTAGATGTAAGACTTGATAGGCATAACATGATACCTTTAAGAATTATATGTATAAGTCATTAAGACATATTATTAAATTCTTCTCTTTGTGATTCTTCCACATATAAAATCATTGTAATGAACCCATGGGAGGCTAGTTTGACAATTCTTAAGCTCCAATAAAAAAATTATAAGACCTCAAAAGCATCATTTTTAAAATATTGAGATTATAAATTATGACAAGAGGAATTTTATGTAATTTGCAATACATGATCTTCATTTTGGCATATGTTTGTGTCCCCATTATCACTATCAAAGAAGACCTACATTATTAGGATACTTCTTTTTTTATAGAAATTGATAGGTGATGCCCCCTATTAACATTAAGGGGGACTATTTAAAATTGTTAGGTTTCATACCCTTACAAAATTTATATATTTTTCTAATATAAGGCTATAAAACTTGATGCATATTATATGATTTAGAAAGCATATGCCATTTAATAATTAATAATTTAATAAACTATTAGATCATTGATTATTTATAAATGATGGTTTTGAATAGGTGTGACTAATACCCCTTTAGGTTTATTTCCACCCCTTATCGTATATTTAAGTAAGTTCTCTCTTATTGATAGCTAATGTAATTTGGAGATCAATAGTGAGTTCTATCACTATGCACAAGAGGAATTATTGACCATGTGGAAGTGAGGAGAACTGTTATCCCCATTTTTTTCTATTTTCTATATAAGAAATTCTATAATTATTTTAATGATGCAAGAGCATCCCTAGTTGTAAAGCAATCCTATATCAACCAAAAATATTTATTTTCTTGCATTTCAGTCTATAGCAATTTCAACATTTCATTCATCATTTCACCGCATTATCGTTTATTAGCTCGTGGAGTGGGATATAACACTTACACATGGTCATCTATGAGATATCCAGATTTCATATCATTTTAATTTGTTTCTCAGAAAGTTATTGCTTTCATAATTTTACTGTAATTCACAGTCAAAGCATTTGGGGCCAACTTGGTCCATCTTTCTTAGTATAGACCTATTCTAGAATCTATGGAGCTTATAGGGACATCATACAAGCATTTTGCGTCCAATGGGATCTATCTTAGAGATTCGCAATTCATTTCATTTCATGGACTATCTTTTATGTTTTGAGGTTGACCTTCATGCTTAATCATTCATTGAGTTTTGGTAAACACTTGTGGTTGACGCGGGCCTTTGTTGGAGTAGGAGAATCATATTTAAAAACATTTTTAATCATTTGGAAGGAGTGAGTTGATCATTCAGTAGTTAGATAGTTAAAATTTCACATCAACCCTTCGGGGGACTGTAATAAGGCCTTTGGCTAGTTGTAATGTTGAATGCCCTTGTGGCAGGCCTATGAGCCCTCATTATTCACCCATGAGGAATATGTTGCATGTAATATTTCCAATTCAATAAAGAATCATATTTGTAGAATACTTTCTTGTGTTTTTTCCACTGTGTTGATTCTAAGTTGCACGGTTTGGGTTGTTCTTTCTAGACCCTCCATCCATGACTGCACCAAGTGGTATCAGTGTGAGTTGGTGAGTCTTGAAGGCATTCCTTGTGATGAATAGATCGCTGACTTGAGGCATACTACATGTGTTTTCAATCGATCATCAACTATGAGGCAGTTGAAACCCTTGTAGCCAAATCGTTGAATTGAGGTAGTTGCACTAAATTCAAGGGGAGATATGTCATTGAGGAGAGTGCCTACTATGGTGAATGTGGCTGGAAGAATGGATGAAATTTTGGAAATGATGCAAGAGATGTGAGTTCGATTAGATGCAGTAGAAGAAGATAGAAGGCGAGGCCTAAACCCTATACATGAGGATGAAAGTGATGAAAAAATAGATCATGTTGTGAATCAAATGGAAGAATCCCTAGGTGAAGAAGAAGAAGAAGAATCAAATCAGATGAAGATATTGAAGACAATTTTGAAAATTGGTAAGTGTAGAGTTGAAATTCAAAATTATGCGAGAAATTTAAATCCTGAGGAACTGATTAATTGGATCAATGAAATGGAAGAATATTTTGAATATGAAGAAATTGAAGAGCTAGAAGGAGTGAGATTTGCGAAAACAAAGTTGAAAGGTCATGTTGTATTATGGTGGCAAGAAGTTCAATTGGATAGAAATAAAAGAGGGAAGGAGAAAATCATCAAATGGGATAGAATGGGGATAAAGTTGAAGAATCAATTCATACCAGCCCTATGAACTTGAATTGTTGAAAAGATTATAGAACCTAAGGAAAAAGGAGAAATTTGTGAAGGAGTATACTGAAGAATTCTACAAGATGATAATTAGGATTGGACATAGCGAAGCAAGTAAAGTAAAGGTGGAGAGGTACATCAATGGACTAAAAACAAACATTTAAGAAGAATTGACCCTGGTAAAGATGACAATAGTTGAAGAAGCATACTAGTTTGCATTGACGATAGAAGACTAGTTGAATAAGAAATTTGAGCAAAGACAGAGAAGTGCAAGAGGAAGATTCCATAGGAGTGGATCAAAATCCAGAGAAAGAAGACCCTATGTAGAGAAGAACAAAGATGTAAAACCCTACCAGAGTGAAGAAAAGGATCATAATTCATACTGTAGAGGAAGAGAAGATAGAAATTTCTACTACAGTGATAAAGGATGTCATAATTCTCACCACAATGAAGGATACCATAGAGATGAAGGGAGATTTAAGAAGAGACCATTAGAGGAACCTGTTTCAATCGTGGAGGTGAAGGACATAGAGCATTCAAGTGTCAGCAAGGAAATATTAAAAAGATGACTGGGCATACTAGAAGAGCAGTATATGTGGATGAGGAACCTGTTGAATCCCCTAATTCAGTTAGGAAACATGAGAAAAGTGAATTATTGGTGATGAGAAGAGCTTTGATGCATGAAGAAGTGACCAAGGAACCATCGCAGAGGAAGAGTCTGTTTAGAACAAGATGTAAGTCTGGAGGAAAGGTATGAAAAGTTATCATTAATAGTGGAAGCACTGATAATCTAGTTTTAGAAGAGATGGTAACCAAGTTGAATTTGGAGATATTGCAACATCCAAACCCCTATAGGATAGCATGGATTCAAGATGAGCTTAAGATATTGGTGAATGCGCAAATTTTGGTGAAATTTCATATAGGATCATATAGGGATGAAGTGTTGTGTGATATTATGCCTATGGATGCATGTCATCTACCATTAGGAAGACCATGTCAATATGATAAGAAAGCAATTCATGATGGAAGAAGAAATACTTATACTGTGACTTCAAATGGAAAAAGAATCAAGTTGATACTTTTAGAGGAAGAGGGGAAGATTGAAGTTTGTGGCACTGTCAAACTATGTTTGGTAGATGGAAGGAAATTTTTGGATGGATTGAGGGATGAGAATATGTGTTTTGCATTGATTCCAAAGAAGATTGGTAAACCTATGGTAGAGAACCCTACCGTAGAAAATGAAAAGGTAGCAAAATTGTTGACAGAGTATGAAGATATCATATCAGAGAATGTACCAGATGGACTACCACCAATTTGAAGTATCAGCCATCATATAGATCTAATACCGAGAGTAAGTTTTCCAAACAAGGAATCACACAGAATGACATCGGCAGAGAATGTAGAATTGAACCAACATATATAAGAGTTGTTGAAGAAAGGATTGATTAGAGAACGTTTAAACCCTTGTGCGGTAAATGTTGTACTTGCACCAAAGAAAGATGGAGAGTGGAGAATGTGTATAGATTCAAGAGTAATCAATAGGATCACTTTCAAGTATATATTCTCATTGCCAAGGATGGAGGACATTATGGACTATCTGAGTGGAGCAAAGTATTTCACAAAGATTGACCTAAAGAGTGGATACCATCAAATCATAATCAGAGAAGGAGATGGATGGAAGACTACATTTTAGACTAATGAAGGATTGTATGAGTGGATAGTAATGCCTTTTGGATTGACCAATGCACCAAGTACTTTCATGAGATTGATGAATGAGGTACTGAAGAAAATTTTGGGTAAGTTTGTCATTGTTTATTTGGATGATATTATAATTTTTAGTAAGACTAGAGAAGAACATTTGTGGCACATCCAAAAATAATTGTAAAATTTGAGAGAAGAGAAGTTGTTGATTAATATCAAGGAGTGTAGCTTTATGAAGACAAAGTTGGTATATTTGGGTTTTGTTATTTTTGTTGAAGGATTGAAGATGGACCTTGAAAAGGTTAGAGTGATTGTTGAGTGGCCTACACCAATAAACATTGGAGAGGTGAGATCATTCCATGGATTAGCTAGTTTCTACCAAAAAAATATCAGAAGCTTTAGTACCATTTGTACACCCATGATAGAGACAATGAGGGGAGATAAGAAGGACTTTAAGTGGACATCTAGAGCACAAAGAAGTTTTGAATTTTTGAAATAGAAAGTGACAAAGCAACCAATGTTAGCATTATCGGATTTTGACAAAGTATTTCAAGTTGATTGTGATGCAAGTGGAAATGCAATAGGAGAACTTTTGAGTCAAGAAAGGAGACCCATAGCCTATTTCAATGAGAAGTTGAATGATGCCAAAAGAAGATATTTAGTTTATGATCATGAATTCTATGCCATAGTTCAACCCTTAAAGAAGTGGAGACATTACTTGTTGCCTAAGGAATTTATGTTGTATATTGATCATCAAGCCTTGTAGTATCTGAATAGTCAAGGGAAATTGAATAAGAAACATATGAGGTGGGTTGAGTTCTTGTAGAGTTATACATTTGTGTTGAAGCATAGGAGTGGCAAGTCAAACAAGGTTGTAGATGTATTCAGCCAGAGAAGGAATTTTTTAACAAAGATGAGGATAGAAGTACTGGGTTTTGAAGAACTGAAGCATATGTATGAGGATGATCCAGATTTTGATGAAGTTTGGAGAGAATGTAAGGAAATGGTAGTGATAGAATAGAGCTAATGGTTGGATTATTTCATTCAAGAAGATATGTTGTTCAAAGGAAATCAGTTGTGTATTTCAAGGAGTTCAATGAGGGAGAATTTGATTGAGGAGAAACATAGTGGAGGACTAGCAAGACATTTTGGATTAGATAAGATAGTATCTTTGGTGAGAAAACACTATTTTTGGCTACAAATATATAATGATGTCATGAAGTACATGTTCAGAGTTGCAGAATTTGTTAAGTAGCAAAAGGAAGTAGTCTGAATACTGGATTGTATAAACCTTTGACAGTACTAGAGAGACCTTACGAAGATATAAGAATGTATTTCACATTAGGATTACCAAGAACATAGAGAGGATATGATTCTATAATGGTAGTGATGGGTTCTTTGTAATCCTCATCATTTAATTTATCAATCCAAGGCGGTGTCCATGGTTGTCTGCAAGAGAGAAAGTACAAAACTTGCTTGAGAGTCTATTCTACTTGCAAAAATAAATCCTATTTGCATGAAAGGAAAGTTGCATGAAAGGGAACTAATCCAAGGAACACTTGCAAAAATTGAAAAGGCTAAACTATTTCACACTTGTTGGAAATGAAAAGCTTGCTTGAATTCAAATTTACTCTAGAAAGTTGGAAATACATTGCTGGGAATGAAACTAAAACTATCCTATTTCCTCAGGCTAAAACAAGCCCTTCTAATTTCCCCCCTTTTTCTCAAATGATTACATTGTACTTATAGAATTCATATTCTATATCTATCCAACCAATCCACTAAGAATGTGGATCCAAGATCCTATTTTTGAGGGGTCGTTTACAAAAATCTAAAAAACTAAAGTTGTTGTCCTCCATCACACCACCTTTATTTTAGTCATTTTTTGTCATGTATTGCTCCTTCCTTGATGAAAATCACACCAAATTCTCTAAAGGGTTTTTATCCCTTCCAATCTACTTTCCATATCATTTTGAATTTTTGAATTTTGTCAAGAAATGAAGGAGATATCGTTGTTTTACTGAGACTGCGTTTTTGACAATTTTTGGGTGCCTGATTTTTAGGAAGCCTTCAAGTGCTAAACGTGAATGAAGGAATTATACTTCAGTTCAGTCGACCAAATCATTGATCCTTAGCATGCTATAATCATACAACAACATTTGAGTGATGTGGTAACTTGAGTTATCTTTGGTGGAAGAAGGAAGCATGAAATTTAATAACTGTGAGAGATCTTAAAACTCAACATGAAACAAATACTCATCCCATTAATTTAGGAATGACTGATGCTCCATGATTTTGCATGAATGTAGGAGTGTGTTGGGAGTCTTCTCTATCTTCTCATTATATCTTCAAAGCCTTCTAATGTTTTCAGGAGTTAACTTCTTCAAGTGTTTAGAGCTCTCTATTGCAAGTGTCTATGAAGCTCTTTATTGTCATGAATTATTCAATAATGTATTCACCTGCAATATAGCATCTTACACGCACTTATGAAGTGATATTAGAAAAAATTTGGATCACATGGATTACCAGAAATAAACCAAACATTTACTTTAAATTCTACTTTAAACAAAATAAAGAACTTTCAATCATTACTCAAATCCACTTTAACACTAATGCATTAGGAAGAAATAGATGATTTTCTTTGATAAGATATGAGACAATTTATGGTCTCATCAGGTAGTAGTGGACAAATTTTCTAAAATGGTACATTTCATTCCTTGCAAGAAGACTAATGATGATTTGCATATTGTTGATCTATTTTTCAAGGAGATTGTTAGATGGCATGGATTACCTAGGAGCATAGTTTTAGATAGGGATACCAAGTTCCTTGGATACTTTTGGAGGACATTGTGGAAGAAGATGAAAATAGACCCGAAGTTCAGTTTAGCATATCACCTGCAAACTGATGGAAAAATAGAGGTAGTAAATAGAAGTTTGGGTAACTTACTAAGATGTTTGGTCGGTGAGAAGGTACGAAATTGGGACATACTTCTACTACAAGCAAAATTTGCATACAATAATTCAATGAATCATAGCATAGGGAAGACACCATTTGAGATTGTGACAAGAGTGCATCCTAGAGGAGTTACAAAGCTAAGAGACATCAATATGGAGAGTAAGAGGAGTGTGGAGGAAGAAGATTTTGTAGATTTCATGGAGACATTGCATAATCAATTTTGGAAGCATTTGGAGGACATGAATAGTAAGTATAAGGAAAAGGCAGATGAGAAAAGGAGACATAAGGAATTTTTGTTGGAGATGAAGTGATGGTATATCTCAAGAAGGAGATATTCCTAGTTGGAACATACAATAAGCTAAAGATGAGGAAGTTTGGACCATGTACAATTCTTAGAAAGTTTGATTCTGAAAATGCATATGAAGTGGAGTTACTGGAGACATTAGGTATATCACCTATTTTCAATATCGCAAACATCTATGAGTACCACGAGGGATAGTCAAGTGGAAGTGAAAAATAAGTTGGATTGGAGGAGTAGTTACCACATCAACCACTGGAGGAGATTAAGTAAACTTTGGATACCAAAACTGGAAGGAGCACTAGGAACAAGCAATACAAAAAATATCTTGTAAAATAGAAAGGTAGACTAGTGGAGGATTCATCATGGATTTCTCAGGCTGAGGTGGACCATTTTGGTTTTCCTCTAAGCCCTAGAAAGTGAGGGACTCACTTTTCCTCCAACCCCGAGTGTCTGATGCAGGAGGATCCCTAGTTGTAAAGCAATCTTGTATCAACCAAAAATATTTTGTTTCTTACATTTTAGTCTGTAGCAATTTTAGCATTTCATTTTGCATTTCACTGTATTATCGTTTCTCAGCTCATGGAGTAGGATATAACACCTACACATGGACATTTATGATGTATCCAAATTTCAGATCATTTGCATTTGTTTTCAGAAAGTTATCACTCTTAGAATTTCACTGTAATTCATAGTCAGAGCATTTGGGGATGACCTAGTCCAAATTTCTTAGTGCATACCTATTCCAAAACATGTGGAGCTTAATGGGACATCATACAAGAATTTTGGGTCCAATGGGATCTATCTTGGAGATTTGTAATTCATTTCATTTTGTGAAGGATTATCTTTTATGTTTTGAGGTTGACCTTCATGCTTGATCATTCATCGGGTTTTGGTAAACCCTTGTGGCCAATGCGGACCTATGTTGGAGCTAGAGAATCATATTTAAAAGCATTTTGAATCATTTGGAAGGAGTGATTTGATCATTCAATAGTTAAATAGTTAGAATTTTGCATCAACCCTTTGGGGGACTATAATAAGGCCTTTGGCCAGTTGTAATGTTGAATGCCTTTGTGGCAGGCCTGTGAGCTATGGTTATTTGCCCATGAGGCATATTTTGCATGTAAGATTTCTAATTCAATAAAGAATTATATTTGTAGAATGCTTTCTTGTGTTATTTTTGTTGTGTTGACTCTAAGCTGCATGATTTGGGTTCTTTCTAGACCCTCCATCCATGACTGCACCATTTATTTATTAAAATAATATTCTATGGGGGAATTTTACTTGAAAGGGTTTTCTCCATGAAGATATGTGTAATGTGTTGAATCTATGGATCCTTTATTTATCATTTCATTAATCTTGTATTTTATTTATGACGATTAGTATCCTAAGTGTTGCAAGGTGTGCATCCTTGATCTCCTTGTGTTGTGCAACACAATGCTTAGGTTCGTGACATGGTTTAATCGTCTCTCATGGATTCATTAACTCTGGCACTTATATCAGACATTAATAGGTCAATCTTTTGGTGCAACGACAACAGTCTATGCAACAATTGGTATCAAAGCCTGGGTCATGGGTTCGAACCCCTCACTTGTGCTGGGGGAGATTGTTGCAAGGTGTGCAGCCTTGGTCTCCTTGTGTTTTGCAATGCAATGCTTGGGTTCATGACATGGTTTAACCACCTTCGTGGATTCATTAACTCTGATGATTGTGTCGAGCATTAACAAGTCAATCTTTTGATGAAATGACAACCATTTATGCAAACTAAGATCCTAATTTCTAATAGCTTTAGATCCCTTCACACTCAAGTTGTTCCAAACAACAATCATTTGATCATAAATTATCGTTTCTTGTTCATATGTGCTATGACTAATCCACCTCTAAGTAAGTCCCTCCTCTATCGTATTCCATTGTATCCAATTTGTACATGGCACTTCTCATATATAACTAATTCTAAATGAAGTCTTCACAATCCGCATCAATGCACTTACCACCTAAAATCTTTTGTAGATCATCAACACCCTCAAAAAATACCCAAGCACGAAATAAAATAGTGTTTTTCCTTCATATGCATTATCTAGAATATTAGTTTCTTCCAATGTATATAAATTATCCATTGTGTAGGTTGAGCTCTCCACCTATAATAAAAATTTCAAGAACTTAGTATCACTAAAATGAAACAAAACAAAACTCATGTAAACTATTCACTTCTTTGAAACTAAAATCTATATATTCTATGTGCCCATCATTCAAATCTTACAATGGAATGTCACATTGTCGTAATTATGTTTTCAAATTAAAAAATGGGACTATAACCTCTCTAAATCTATAGCAATTCAAGAAAACCATTCATGGAAATTTCTTCCTTCTCTACTTCTCCTATACCATACTTCAATTCCATTCCCTCTTTAGGCATCACTCCAATAACTTATATCAATTGGCCCTCAACAAGAAAGACTACTTCCTCTTCCTTTGTCTACTTCTCATAATTTCTTCATTCATCCCAAAATTCACTTGATTTTTATAGGAAACTCATCTTCCCTTCCTCTAGATGTTGGTTGTCTTAAACCCCACATCCTCTAGAAAATTAAGTTACTATTCTTGACAAAATTTCCTATTGCATTCTCAATTTCCACCATTAATAACAATTTCTTTACTAGTTTATGTCAATTACCTCCTATATTCTTCACCAAATCAAACAATCCATCTAATCTTACCTTATTTTAATAACAAAATGGGGTTTTATTAACTTGTTATCCTAAGACCTCAAACTTTTCTCAATCACTAAACAATACTAAGATTTTTAAAATAATTTTATTTATGAAAAATAACTAGCAATATACTCAACCTTATTTAATTTTACTTTTGGAGAATTGAACTATTAGGAATAGGTGTTGTACGCCTTGCATAACATTGATTATTTTCATTATTTAAAATTAAATATTTGTTTGTGGTGAATCTTAGGAGATGTGTTTAGCCACATCAAATATTTATTTGGGGCCACTTGTAAAGTTGTGTGTAACATTGGCATAAATATTTTATGTCAATTGCACATTGAGAAAATATTTAATGTTGAGAAATTTAGTATCAAAAAGTAAATGTGGGGTCAATGGTTTTGTGTACTTGTGGTTTTGAGACACATGATTTTATCTTACCACTTGGTTTTATTTGTGTGAGCTTGATTCTATAAAAGAAAGCACATGTTTAGTAGTTGACGTTTGCTAGTTGGGGTTTTGGCTTGACTGTCATTGTATTGGGTCTTCTTCTAAGGAGTGCATATGCATATGTGAAGCATAGCATGAGATGTGTGCATACATTCTTGGACACATGGAGGATACATTGGAGAGTCTTGATATTTTAGAAGTGTTCATGAAGACTCTATAAGTGTATTTTAATGTGTTGGTGTAAAGTTATCCACCAGCTTAATTGGTAGTTAGTTATCCCTATGTGGCAAGTTAGTTAGATTAATAGGTAAGATATTTTTCCTTTATAATCACCTCTATTCTTAATGAATTTCATTTAATCTTTTACTATTGCAATTTCTCTCTCATTGTTGTTTTCATTTGTCTAGATTTCCTATCTAATTTCACATGATATCAAATCTATTTCTGGTGCAAATGAAAATGCATTATTTTTTTACAGTTGCATTTCATTCAGGCTAATGTTTTGTGTGAGATAGTAGATTTGAAAGGATTGCGGATCTATGACACTTTACTCATGTTTCTAGCATGAAAATTGCAAATTTAATGAGAGATCTACGAGTTGTGCAAATATTTGCACTCTACAGCTCAAATTTGTGAAATCCAGTTTGAAATTTGTGTTTAAATTGAGTTTCAAAAAATTATGAATATTCTCAAATTCTTTGTAAATCTACACATATTTGAAGTTTGTAGCACAAAATTGCAGATATTTGTTGCTCTTTTTCAAAAATTTGCTAATATTTGTAATTATCTCTAAATATTTGAATAGGTATGCTCAAATTTGCAAAATATTGTTGTGGAAATGGAAATGTAAAACCCACAAACTAAATAATATTGCAACACAAGCTAGTTGCAAAGAAATAACGAAGAAATGAAATGAAATAACAAAACAATAGACAAGATAAATATTTATGTGGTAAAACCTTGACAATATGTCAAGGAAACATCCATGAGGCAAAGTATTGGTTTCTTATTGCTCAGATGAACTGATAACAATCTTCACATAGCTGTTGCTATTCAATTACAATTCATTTTTTCCTTCAAAGCAAAAGAAATATATAATATCTTCAAGATAACAACCTCTGTCAAACTTTAATAAAAAAATTAGCTTTGTTTTATTGTTTTAGTTGTTTTTATTGTTTTTATCTTTTCTCAAAGATAAGATTTTGTTTTATTTCTGTTATTTGTTGTCATTATCCAATAATTTCCACTTCAACAACAATTTACATGATACTTTCTCATGCCCATTCATCACCTTTTCTCCGAGCCAAGACAAACCAAACTCCACTTCAAATTCTCTAATTGTACCAGTTTTGTAAACATGTCTGTATAATTTTGTAGTATATGGAATTTCTCAAGAGCTGCTTCACCTTCATCAATAAAATATCTTACAAAATCGTATTTAATCATAATATGCTTAATCCTACTGTGAACCAAATGTACAACACTTTAACAAAGGTTGTGCAACTTGGTGGAGTGACCTAGAATATGGTTCTAATAAGTGAGACATGTGACCTTTTTTTTTTTTTGGTGCTGTGGTGTGAAATTGAGACCTATGACCTATTTTTTTTCTCGTTGTGGCGTGAAATTAAGATCTGCGAGCTCATTTTTTAGGGCATACTTTTTATACTGATAGCTTTCTAGCAGGTGGAATCATGCAGAGGAATTTTTTTGGCTTTGGCGAACTGAATTGAACAGTCATACTCTCCAAGGGGGGTCACGCGGTGAAGGTGCAATCTGGCTCATAGATAATCAAAGATAAACTTCACTTTAATCAGTAGCTGGCGTGCTCATTCTCCTTTGGTGGGCTTCTCTCTGAGTTTTGTGTGCAACTCATTTTTTTGAGCAATAACTTCCAAGCATGCACTTCTTCCTCCTACCTTTTCTTTTTTACACTTCTAATTTGGTTGTAACAATCAACAAGCATGGACTCAACTGTTCCAGTTCTTTTTTCAATTCCGGAAAACTAAATTTCAATTAATTCTTAAGAACAAGGGGTTATATAGAGTTACAATGGAGACAGAAAAAGAACCTATAGATGACAGTGTTAAAGTTAAGTGGCTCAACAAGTGTAATCAAGATTTTGGATTCTTGTGTCTAATTGTGTATCTACTAGAACTTCTATTTCATGTTGAAGCTTTTAATGCTCCTAATGAAGTTTGGATTGCTCTAGAAAAACTCTTCGGGAAACAAGATGAGATGAGAAGCCATGAGTTGGAGAATGAGCTCATTAGCTTGAACCATAGTTATTATAACACTTTAGGAGACTTCACCAAATTTAAATCACTAAGGTTACAACTTAAGGAATGTGGAATAGAGAAAAATGATGATCAACTAGTTCTTTCCATCCTCTCTAAGTTTGTTCCTAATTACTCAATGTTTCTTTCCACTTTCTACTCCACCAAAAGTGCTATGAGAACTGCTTGGAAAATTCCCTCCTTAGATGACTTTATTTCCAACCTAACTAGCGAGCAAGATAAGTTAATTCATATGGGGACAGTGAAGTCTACAAAAGTTCAAGCCCTTATTTCTAAGAATGGGAAACCAAAGATTTATAATCAAGGGAAGAAACAATCACATCAAAAGGATAAGGAAAGTAAGAAAGAATTAAATTTTGAGTCCTCCAAACTAGCCAGTCAAAACTCTTTATCTAAAGGGAAACCTAAGAAAGAAAGAGTTAAGTGTGCTTACTATAGGAGGCCTGACCATGATGAACACAAGTGCATGAAGAAACAAATTAACATCTTTATCATCTTATTTTAAAGGATAATATAGGGGTTCCTAATTCCATCAAACCCTCCTCATCACACTAGGAATCAACTAATACAAAGGATAAAGAGAAGTCTAAGGGCAAGGCTCTAGTTGCTATAGCTTTCACATCATCTCCATCTTGGATTATTGACTCGGGTGCTTCACACCACATGGGTTCTTCAAAGGTTGAGTTATATTCCTTAGATCCATCTAGCATATCTAATATCACCTTGTGTGATGATAATCCAACTTCGGTTATAGGGAGAGGGTTTGTTGATGTTGATGGAGGCACATTCACCAATATTCTAAGTTTCCCTTCACTTTCAACTCATCTCCTATCAATGTATTAGATTACTCACACAAAGAAAGGCATGAGGGTCATTTTTTCTCCAAACACAGTTGAGATCAGAGAGTTGCAAAACAATGATTTAGTAGTATTGGGTAGGGTAGATCGCCATTCTAGGTTATATACCTTCTCACATTTTACATTAAACATTTCTCCTACAACATTGCTTACTCATTTCAATGAGGTTAGCAAATTATGGCATGGATGGTATGTCCATCTTAACTATTGTTATCTTGAGCAACTAAGTCAACAAGACAATGTCATAGGATTTCTTAGAGTCACTTTTTGCAAAGGTCTTTTGTGAGGGTTATGCCCTTGGGAAGCATCCTAAAGAAAAATTTGAGAGAGGCAAGGCATGGAGGGAAACACAAAATTTGGAGCTAATTCATAGTGATGTAGCTGGGGCATTTCCTCATCTATCTCTTACTAGGGCAAGATATGTTCTCACCTTCGTAGATGATTTTTCGAGATATACATGGGTCTACTTTCTTAGACAAAAATACGAAGTCTTTGACAAGTTTCAAGATTTTAAGGCACTAGCTGAGAAGCAATCAAGGAATGTCATCAAGATTCTTTAAATTGATAATGAGGGGAAATATGTCAACACTAAGTTTGAAAAGTTTTGCACACTAGCTGAGAAGCAATCAAGGAATGTCATCAAGATTCTTTAAATTGATAATGAGGGGAAATATGTCAACACTAAGTTTGAAAAGTTTTGCACAACATAGGGGATAGATATGCAGCGTATTTCTCCCTATACTCCTCAATAAAATGGTGTGTCAATATTCAAGAATCATAACTTGAAAGAGATGGCTAATTGTATGGTACACTCCAAGGGTCTTCTACCATAGTATTGAGCTAAAGCAATCAACTATGTATGTTACATTCAAAATGTGGCTCTCCAAAAATAATTGAAGGGTATCACCCCCTTTGAAGCTTGGACAAGAAGGAAACCTTTAGTTCAACACTTCAAATTTTTTTATATCTCCAACTATTGCTTAGGTACCTTAGTAGCATCGTAAGGCTATGGGTCCTCAATCCAAACCTTTCATTTTTAAGGTTATCTTGATAATGTCGAAGGATATTAGATTCTCCACCCCACCACACATGAGTTGTTTATTGAGAGAAGTGTTATTGTTTCAAGAGGGTCCTATTGACTCTACACTTGATATTTCTCCCTTTATCATGAATTCACTTGGTCTTGATAATTCTTTTGATGATCTGACCATCACCACCAGTTCCTAAGCAGTGTCTTTTTTTTATTCTTTTGAAAGTGAGGCTAGTGATGAGGATTCTTCCTCTTCTACACCGCATGCTTTGGATGATGATATTTTTGCACCCAACTCTCCTCCTTCTCACCATGTTTGGGTTAGAAAGACATTTGGTAGTGCAGGTACATGGGTAGATAATCCAGCAAATGGTAGACATACACAATCAAATTATTAGGATGGACCATATGATTTCCTTGTCTCCACCTTAAATCCACATAAATTTAGAGATGCACCAAGTTTTCCTGAGTGGGATAGAGCTATATAGGAGGAATATGATTCCTTACTCCAAAATCACACTTGGGAATTGACTCCTTTCCCCAAGGGAAGAAAGATGGTTTGATGTAAGTGATTCTACTAGACCAAGTTTGCAACTTATGGGTCAATTGATAACTATAAGGAAAAATTGGTTTCCAAGGGTTTTGCTTAGGTTGTTGGCATTGACTACACAAAGATTTTGTCTCATGGCCAAGATGACTTCTATTCGACTCACATTTGCTATTACCACAACATATGGCTAGGAGGTGCATCATATGGATGTGAAGAGTACTTTTTTTCATGGAGACCTTGAGGAGGATATCTACTCAAATGTAGTAAATTAAGAAATTCCTAGCCATCAAATTTTCCCTTGCATTACGTAGAACTATTGTTATCTTAAACATTTTACTAAAACTTGGTGGTTTAAGTATTGTGTTTCTCCAATAACCTTGTATAATAATCTAATGATATTTAGTATTTTTTGGTTGATTCCTTATTTGGAAGTATGTTTAGACTACACTACTAGACTAAAATCATGTATTGTCCATTATTATCTTTATTTAAATAAAAATTTAAAACCCTAACATTGAATCTAGAGGGGGCATGCATGAACCTGAAAATCTACTAATGCTTTCCCAAGCATGTAAGCCAATTGATGGTTAGAAGAAAAATTGACGTCGACAAGCAAATAAAAATTTTGGAAGATAAATAACACAATGAGCAAGACTCAACTTAATTTCATGCATCACCACATTTTTCTATCTTCCTCCTTAGGATCTTACCCTGAAGCTATGAATGCTAAAAATTTAACTTTCATAAATAAGTATCCATTGGACACCTTGTTGAGTTTGTTGCTCCACATAACACTACATTTGAAGCAACTTAATGTCAATATTTTGCTTCAAAAGGGCCTTTGTACACCATGAAGCAACTTATGGAGCAAGCCCTCCAAGGGTCCTTGTGAATCAACTAGGCCACAAAGAGAGCTTCACACATAACTCAAAATAAGTTTAAATCCTTCAAAGAGTTTAAGTGCTTGTTAATGGAGATTTTGTTAATTTTTGAGGTACATATATATGTGATGTTTTTTATTTTTATTTTTTTGTATTTTGTGTATATATATGCATATGTTAATCCACCTAATGTTGCAAACTTCTAAAAAATCTCCTTCTATTTGAGGTAACACACTTTTTCTTGGTTATATTTTGTGCTCTTTTGGTTGTGCATTATTTCTCTTTTATTTTGTACAAGGGGTGCATATGTCATTACCTTTATAAGTAGCTTGCAGGCACATTGAGGTATTGTGTATTTTTTGGTTGTTAAAGATCCTTCAAAGCCTTAGGTGCATATATATGAGGTTCCTCCTTATGCATGTGAGAATGACAAAGGAAAAACCCATTGTGAGGAAGAATGAGTGCCTCCTCTAGCAAAGGAAGAAATTGCAGCTAAGCCAAAAAAAGAGAGGGATGATGATGCAAATGTGTAAGTGTGGAAACCAAGATTGGAGATATTTCTCTTTAGACTATCTCAAATTTAGTTTGTGTAATACTTGTTTTCACTTAGATTAGCATGATATAGTTTAACTACTCAATTGTACCATTTGTTAGTAACACTTATCCTAAGTGCATTAAGATGGAAATCCAAGCCTACACCCCATATAGTTTTCATTTGCTATTAGAAATATTCAACCAATTTTATGGGTTGATTTTATATTTAGTTCAAAGGATTAGGTTGTTGTATATGTTATTCCAAATGTTTTGGTTGTTCAAAAACCTTATTTATGGGTAACATCTTTAGACAATAATTTATGCATCTTCATGTTTCAAAGATTGAAATGTGATTCTCATGCATTGGCCCCCCAGGGTCTAAATTTGATGGTCATATAACTGAATTTAGTCATTTTTTCCTTATAATCAAAATTATATATTTAGTATTACATGAAATGAGAGATTTTGAGAAAACTATCAAATTATTTAGGATTATAGTGTCATATATTTAATTTATGATGTTTTTAAAATAAGATATATCTTTGCATTTGAAAGACAAAGTAACTTGCAATGTCTAAAAGAGCATAGTAAAAGGAGAAAATACTAAACAAGATGTATCCTAACACTTGAAAATAATATATTGTGTGTGTGAAAGTGCATAGTAAAAGGAAAAAACGATAAATATGGGATATATGTTTTACTTCCTAGATTAAAAAGGCTATGCTTATTTATTAATGTTATTACATGCACGTACTAAGTTGTTTGTCATATCTCTATTTTACTCTCTTTGTTTAGATGATTGAGCATTTAAACATTTGATCTTGCTCTTGAAAACTTTACACCATCATATGATTTTATCAATTTTCTTGAGACTTTCCTTGTTCTTGAATTTTTTCTATAGTTGCAAGTGGCAAATACTAAAAGGGTGAAGTAGACATGAGCAACGTGATCTTAATGTTTGAAATCTATGATGCACAAGAATGATTTGACAACACTTTCCTAGAATCTATTTATATTCACATGTTGCATATTATCGAGGAGCCTGTTAACGGGATAAGTGAACAAATTCTCCTAGGTCAACCTCCTTAGTGAACCAATTAATGACAATGTAATGTCCCCTTTTTACTTAATATAATTTAGAGTGATTGGGTTGCTTTCCAACCTTGGGCAGGATTTTGGACTTTTCTATGCTATATCTTTACTTCATTCCTTGCTTCCTCATTTTCTCAATTCTTTGCCTTCCACAAATTTTTAGGATTTCTCTTACCTTGGTACCCTTCCCCTTAGTTCCTCATTCCCCAAACTTCCACTTTTTTTTACCCAATGGCATTTCAATCCTTCCCATTATAGCATCCATTTTTCTTCATTTCCCTCAAATCCTCAAATCCCTAATTCCCTGTATTTTAGACGTTCAAACTTTCCTATATTGGCATGCCTTAACTTCATTCCCCACGTGTCCACAACCTTGTTTCCTAGTCTCTTGTCTCCTACAAGCTTCAGAGTTTTGTTTCCCTCCCTACACTCAAAATGAATTGATTGCTCCAACCCTCAGTATCAAATATTTATGAGCTCCAAATTCAGCTATAACATAAGGTCCTAGACTTTTCCCTATAGGCATACCTAAAGGGTATTTGGTATCTTCAAACTACAAATGCCACCACCCTGGCTTATTTTAGAGTTTTCCCTTCATCACTCTAATATCAATATGTCACGTCCCCAAATCCCTAATCCTCGATGGTATCAAATATATGGAAAAGTTTATCCCCAACTTCCTAGTCCCTTGTTTGCAAAACCTATGGACCTTTTAGTTTCTTGCTTCCAAAGGACACTTGGTACTCCATTCTCTCAAATCATAATAGTCACTCTTTCGGACATCGAGTACCTCTAAATTCCAATCCCTATCATTCCACCTTGAGCCTTCGGACCCTTTGCATCCCTCACACTTGAGATCCCTACACCTCATTCCCACACACACAACCAACCCCGCATGCACCCCCCTCCTTGCCTCTACTTCAAAAATTTAAAAATCTAAATATCATGGTACAAAGTGTGAATCATTTGAACAATATCTCAACTCTTGATTCATCATTCCCTCTAGAAATTGTACCCTTTAACAAGTGAATCCTCCACCCCACTCCACCCCCCCTCCTACGCCCCCCTCGCCAAACCACCCCACCCGCACCCGCACCCCCACCCCCCCAAAAACACGGCCCCCCGCACAACATTTGAACTAAAAATCCCATCTACCACCATGAATGGCCAAGGATGCTATTAATGGCCTCAAAAGAATGTGTTAAGATGGACAAAAACTTTTAAATGCCTCAACATGTGTGTATCCCAACTAGACTTTAATCTATTTAAGTCAATTAGTTTCATGAGTTTACATCTTTTGTCATTCAATCAAACCAACCCTAACCCTAAATGGACATAGTTGATTACTTGTGTTTAGTTATTGGATCTTAAGACAAAAATCCTTGGATTATAGAGATTAGTTGATGAAACCCAATAGTTTCCCTATGAAGATTATAACATATTTAGTATTTCAACATTTCAATATTTGTATTCATTGTAATCGGCAAATGTTTGACACTTTGAAGCACAAATGTATTGAAAAGAAATATTTGAATCAAATATTCAATTTCAACACATGCATGCCAATATTTTTATTTATTTATGCAATCTATTATAAAATATTTAGCTAAAGCTCATCATAGTGGGTAACCAAGCAATAAGTAACATTTGATAAAAGTTGTATTGAGGTCATCATGAGTGATAAGACAAACAACATTCATAGACATGTAAATGACCTAGATAATGATGATGCAAATTCAATACTTTGATTGGTACATATAAACACTGTAGAAGTACTTTTAATCTAATGAATTAAAAGTGCATTTAATCAATACTTATTAGTGCATATAAACACTGTAGAAGTACTTTTAATCTAATGAATTAAAAGTGCATTTAATCAATACTTATTAGTGCATATAAACACTACAGAAATACAGAAGTACTTCTAATCGAATGAATTAAAAGTGCATTTAATCAAATATTTAGGAAGAAGATGCGACTCAGATGTGACTTCCAATTCGTTAGAAATACTTCTAATCTAATGAACTAAAAGTGCATTTAATCAATATTTAGAAAGAGGATGTGACTAAGATGTGACTTCCAATTCGTTTCAAACTTTATTCTGTTCACTTGCTAGATGTACAGATGTGGATCCGTAGAGCCGTATGATATAACCCTTGTGAGCTGTATGATATCTGTACATACCTAGAGCTGTATGATATAACCCTTGTGATATTGCATTCATCGTCAACCATTTTTTTACAGTTTCAACTAATTGTTATAGGTGTGGTTACCTAGAGCCGTATGATATAACCCTTGTTATATTGCATTCATCTTCAACCATTTTTTATGCCTTGTTATATTGCATTCATCTTCAACCATTTTTTATGTCAGACAAAAACTCTAGCTATCGTAATTTTACTCAAATCAATAAACTATCAAAACATTTTACGCTTTATCCTTAGTCTACTTAATAGTGATACATTTTGTATCCTTTATATCGCAATTTTATTGACTGCTAAATTACCTCTTAACACAAATTTTATTCTTGTCACTAAATTATAAAACATATGAATCCAATCCTCATGTGAATCGGTACCTTAGAGACTTTTGGGTACATCTCTAAATATCGAATTGACAGAGCTTGCTGGTGCTATTCAAAAGCCTCAAATGTGGTCAACACATTGGCTGTATATGTGGGGATTATGTGACCGTTTATTTGGTGATCCAAGTCTCCTCACGAACAACTGTTATGAGGACATTAAATCTATGCTACAATATTACAATCAAATTGTTTTTTAATATTCATAATTCCATGAAGAGTCCCACAGGGCAATCAAAATAAAACAGTGTAATGACAAATTCCTCAAGGACTACTTTTTATCCAGCCACTTAATAAAACATAACCTTTGAAATACTTTGAAACTGTAAGTCTCACTATGATTAACCAAGTTTTTGCTTCTGAAATACCCCAAAAAAATCATTACACAATCGATTGAATACTAGTAGACGTTTTGGGTACACAAAACTCTAAATGTAGACAGCAGCACTATATCTTTGTTATCCTCGTGCTAAAAATGAGGATCTAAGAAGACCCAATGGTTAACAAAAATAATCCCATGAATTCCCTTAATTCAGCAAGGCTACACGCTCTTTGCAAGAAATCTTTTCAAGCAACCAAACGGCCTCATATGCTCAACAATCACCGTATAATGCATCAAAAATCCCCCACTTTAGAAGACACGCCGAGCGAGATGGTCCTCTGTTTGCACATAATTGGACAATTATGGAGGCGGCTGCCATTGGCCATCTCCCAATATGACCCAGTATTGGTACAATATAGAGAACCACTTACTCTCACCGAACTGATGTCCGCCAAAGCATCACATTAGAACCTACATTCTAGCGCTGCACATGGGATCTGCAGTCCTATTGTATCTTACAAAATATTTTACTTAATAAATTCAGGCCGTTCCAATATGAACTGTGCCATCTTATGCTCAAGTATAGACATATCGACACAAAGCAGTTTACTTGTCCAAAGCTGCCACTTTCAAACCCCTTCCAAGATATTCCTCAGATTCCGGAAGCCTTCTGCAGAAATATTATGATATCTCCGAGGAGGACGCTCAATAACAGGTGGAGGCTCAGCCGAGAAACAAACGACCACAGCTGTGAGATTGTCCCGAGTATTTCGCCGCAGAGCCTCTACAACTAGCTCCCTAGAACAATGTTCAGGGTCATTACGCTGGATAAGCTCTTCTCGCACCATACTGACTGCACATTCACTTGACATCACATCCCAAATGCCATCACATCCGATAATCAAAAATTCATCTTCCTCTGTGAGAACAACCTGTTGAAATTCAGGCTCTGAACTGAGAGGAGAAGGGGAACCTTTGGGCATTTTCAAATCCCAATCACCTAATGCCCTGGCAACAGATAGTTCACCATTAAGATATCCATCATCCACAAAGCCTCCCAGAGCTTCAATTCGCATTCTCTCAGACAAAAAATCAGGTTTATGGTCCCTAGACAGTGCCACTGCTCTTCCCCTTCTACACAAAACTGCCCGGCAGTCCCCAGCATTAGCCACCAGAAGAGACCTGAACAAACAAAAAGCAGTATATGCTCTGAAGTTATAACTTGAGAAATAATAAAATGGTAAGCTATTAGATTTTGTACTTCGAATTTAAAGACACCAGCATCCAAAAGGAAAACATTAATATAAAACAAACCTGCCCAAGATTAGCGCTATCAAGACTGTTGTGCCAGAAGAACTATCAATATCACAGTGATCTGCCAAAGAAAGGTCTGCCAACAGAAATGCGTTCTTTACTGCCTTTTCAGCTGCAATAGAAAAATCGCCATCTTTTCTCACTAACTGGAGAAAATCTTCATCTTCAAAGACAAGTTTAAGAAGATTGTTTCGAACAAATATTGCTGCATCTGCACCACCGTGTCCATCAAATACCTATTGGGCATCGAACTTCAATATCAGAAAAGTGTCATTGTCAACAAAAACTGATTCCACAGAGAAATATATTAGAAGTTAGAATGAATAAACAATATATCATCCATTTTCAACCGTGACGCCACGAATATTAATTTGGTAAAATAGACATTCATAGACTAGAAAAAATATGTGTCCAAAAAGTATTTAATCATAGTTACTCCAAGGCCGGTGAGGAATACGAACACCATCCTAACATTAAAAATTTAGCGTACACTTGCTGTGCACAAGTATCCATACAAATAAAATGCAACGCTCTCAAAATATTGTAAATGTTCTTGTCATCATTTAGAATTATATATTCTATAATGCAATTTTAATAAACATTTCAAATTCTAGGGCTAACCAATTCAGATTACAGTAGTGCTCAGAGCTAAATATATGGTGTGCAGATCAGTTGCCAACAGCCATTTATATCTTTTTGGAAAACTTTTAAGGAATATATGAACCTTATTTCTGAGCATGATATGTAAAGAGGGAGAACTCACCCCATAAAAGGCATTTGGTTTTGGTCCCTCGAACACCAGGCCAAGATGCTCTGATAAATCATCAACACATATGTGTTCGTCCTCCATATAGTGCCTCTGACCAATATCTGTGCAACTGCCTGACCGTAGTGTTGGCATAAACTGTGCCTCCCCATTCTCTAACGAAGAGTTTGCCATTGAACTGCCAGACTTTATATTCTGATAAAGAAATTCACAACGCGGTTTCAGAATATAATCTTGATGAAGAAAAGGAACATTTCAAAGAACCATATAATATAAATCTTGTAGGAATTGACCCCAGTATTTAAGTAAATATAAAGTCAGCCTCCATGAGTGATTTTCTCAATCATATTGGTTACTACGAAGGCAGGTCTACCCGCTTAGCACACAAGAACCTGAGTATTTTAAGCATTTGTGAGTACAGGGTACGGTGAATAGTCGAGTGCTTTGGGCTTTCAAGTTTTCAACCCTCTACTCTCTTTGCATAAAACAAATCCATACATATTCAGAGAACGCATTAATTTAGAGCCAAATTTCTGAAACTCGTGAACTGAAACGTGGATGGGATGGGAATTTCACAAATATGTGCATCTTGGTCAGAGAGAGAGAGTACTCGTTGATTAAAATATATAACAGACTTGCATTTATTTACGTTATATAAAAATAGTTAAGAAACATGCAAACAATACAAGGACATCTGACGCCACTGTACGCTATTCAATCAAAGCAGTTGGCCAGAAACAAAACACCGAACATGCAAACCACACAAGTACATCTGACATCACTGAAAATGAAATGAAAATGAAATATTTTAATGACGTCCACGAGGCCAAAGAAGCCTATGGGACCCAAGATCAGCACCGGAACAGCACACAGCACAGCCCTAGACACAATGGAGGTGCCGTTCGAGATCAGCCCTTCGAGAGTGAATTTTGATGATGAAGTTTGCAATTTTGTCGAGTCTTGAATCTTCAAACAAGGTATTTAAATTGTCAACCTGCACCGCATCCCCATAGCTGGCCCGAATGTCTTTATAAGCTGAGCATTCTATGATAAAGTGCCATTCTGTCTCCACCATACCTTCGTTACAAAAGCGGCATATTCTATTTTCCCACTCTTCTTTAGGAACCTCCCACCTACCCGTTTCACACCTAAGATGGTGTGAACTAGTCCGCAATTGGGCTATCAACATTTTTGCTTTCCATTTGATATTCGCTCCTATATAAGCCTTTTCTTCATGGTCCCTTGTGGGATTGAATTCTTTGATATAATAATCCTTTTTACGCCCTGTTTTTTTCGTCCATATACCATATTTAAATTTTTCTCTCACGTAATTTTTTATTTCTCCATTTGTGTTTGGACACTCATGCATCACAATATCCCATTTCTTCATCCACTTGATATTAAGTTTCATCCATGTGTTCTTTCTTCTAGTTAGCTCCTCTTTCATAATTAGCTTAGGCCATCTATGATCCTCCATATTCTGGACCTTCTTTAAGTAGCTTAATAACCGGGTCATCGCTGAGGCCTCCAGAGGAAAAGTACCGGTCTCAGCCAATAAAATTTCATAAGGCACTGCAGTCTTAAGCTTGAGGCTGCATATAATTAGATGTTTTTGTATCCTTTCCACTTGTCTCCATTTCTGATCTGACATGCTGCTGCCCCAGATTTCACACCCATAGAGAATTACCGGAGTAACAAGAAGACCAAAAAGCGTTCTTTTAGTTTTCCAATCCCATAATTCGGCATTTCTACATCTATTTTGCAAAGAGTACAACGCTTTCCAGCCTCCTTGAATTCTTTTTGCTCTACATGTTTCCCAGCTAAGCTTGTTGTGAAAATCAAGCCCAAGGTACTTATACTCATCCACTATTTCTAGTGGCTTGCCTTCAAAGATAAATTCAATCTGCTGTTTTTTTCTTCGCAGTGAGAAGATCATTATTTTGGTTTTTGAAGTGTTCACTTGCATCCCGACCTCTTGACAAAACGATTCAAGGGCCTTCAAATGTTTTCTCAAATCATGTGCAGTTTTAGCAATTAATATGAGGTCATCGGCATATAACAGTAATTTTATTACAAAGTTGGCCAAAAGGATGCCTTCCCCACCAACCTTGTCAATCCATTCTTCCAGCTTATCAATGTAAAGCCCAAATAGCGTTGGGGAGAGCGGGCAGCCTTGTTTGACACCAATGTCACTGCCAAAGCATTCTGACATACCATCATTGGTTCTGATTTTAGCTTTGACCTGCTCGTAGAGCCTATGAGCAGCCGCCCTAAGCTCATGCGGAACTCCCAAATCCTCCATTCTCTTCCATAGCTTGTTCCGAGGGACCGTGTCAAAGGCTTTTTTAAAATCAACAAAGCAGCAATAGGCTTCGTCTCCTTGAATGTCCCAAATTTTTTCAATCAAAAATCTAAGGGTAACCCCATGATCAATAGTGGAGTGCTTGGGCCTAAAACCAGCTTGACCTTTTGCTCTTTTCCCCTCTTTTTCAGCCCAGCTGCTAATCCTGCGTTCAATCATGCTTCCAAAAAGTTTCCCCATAAGAGGGTTAACCATAATAGTTCACGGCAATCATGAACGTTCAGGCCTCCTAAAAATAAGTTCACGGGCCTTGTTTACTGCCAATCGAGCACAGGTAATTAAATCCTCCACACGACTACAGACATGCTAGCATAACAAACAAAGCAGTACCTAGAGAAAACTGACATACAAACCATGGAATTGAAGGCCCTTACACTGCACAAGCAGTAACACAGTCTAAACATCTGGAAAAAATGTATTTAAATAAATACATAACCTTCAATTACATGAAAGCAAATAATGTGTTGAAAATGAATTAACTGTGTCAAGTTGATAATCAGTACCATGTGCATGTAATTTCTGACCAGGAAACATCAAAAACCTAAGTTCAAAGACATCTATTGTTGTCCCTGCCGCCTAACTCTCCCATCCTCAACAACCCAATTGGATGGTCTGTCCGATAGAGAAAACCCTATTGCGAAGCATGCAAACACGAGTCTCTGGGGTCTCAATGTTTTGCAGGGTTGAGATTCATTCCTCTTGCAAATAAATACAAACCCCCGGACACTTGGCGAAAATTCTCTTCCCAGCCAAACTTTGAACTCAGTTGGCATAACATGCGCTGACCCTTGGCAGCGCAGATTCAAGTCAAATGAGATCTCAATTAAAGCACTCTTTGGCATCACTAGACTCTTAACAAACTGTAGGCAAATGGAAAAAACTGAAACAGATCCACACAAAACCAGCAAAACTGCTTCGCGACAAACAAGATGTCTATCAAAGGCCCATGATCAATAAGGTTTAGCATGTACACATGATGACAGTACCGACTATACTATACCTCCGACAAATTCCATAATGGATGCTTCATTCAATTGCAAATATCAAATAAAAGGAACACCATGAAATATAGACGCAAAATCCATCACAAACTCCATACAATCATGTTTGTGCAGGTGGATGTCACCCAATATTACTAAAAAAGTTTACCATCAAACCCTAAAGCATCATATCTTCCACGCATATCTCAAATTTACACACTAAAAGAACCCACGCGTTAAACATCCACAACTCAAACACGATCCCCGCTAACTGTATTTTCCACCTGCAAGAACTCTTTCCTCGAACCTGAAAATGTACTATCTTCCGTCCACAGCTAAAATTTCCACACTAAACAAACCCACGTCTTGATTCACACCGACCAAATACAAACCTTAATATTTATCGTTTAGAACGTATCATCAAATCTGAAAATATTCCTCCCCTCCTCCTACATCTGTATAATTCCACACCAAACAATCCAACATGCACCAATTCTCCAGTTCACAAATAGAGATCCTAATTTTCAATTTTAGATTGAAATCCTAAAAATACCATTTACAAGAAAACCTAGAAATAATTCTTCCTACACAGGTAGAAATTTCACGCTTAACAAATACAAATGCCTCAATTCTACACCGCACTAACACAATCCATAAGATTCATTTTCTTTCGCCCATTTCACATAACATCAAACCCACAAAAACATTCTATCTTCCACCCCCAACTCAAAACTTGACCCAAATTTAACCTAATACCTAACGTTTACTCAAATTCTGACCTAAATCCTACCAGTCACATTTTCAACCCAGTTAATAGAAACAACAATTACACGAAACCTAATAACAATCCATCCTCCACAGCTGGAAATCCCACACTCGACAAACCCACATATCTCAATTCTGCACCACACAAACACAATCTATAACATTTACGTTTTCCACCCACTTAGACAACAAAAAGCTGAACATCAAACCCAAAATAAATCTATCATCCACCCACAACTCAAAATATAACACCAAACAGACCCACAGCTAGAAGCTTCATACCAAAAAAACCCACACGTCTCAATTCTGCACCACACAAAAAAAATCCATCCTCCACAGCTAGAAATCCCATAAACAACTTCTCCGCATGTCTCAATTCTGCACCAAACAAACACAATCCATAACCTTCATATTTTTCACAAACTTGACAACAAAAATGAATCCATAAACCCCACAAATAATCTATCATCCACCCACAACTCAAAATCCGAAACTAAACAGACCCCCACAACTCAAAATACGAAACTAAAAAAGACCTCCATTCCCACCTCCTAAGCACAACCACTAAAATTGAACCCCAAAAAAAGCCCTAAAATTTTCAAAACCCAATCAAAACAAGCACAAATCACTAACCCCACAGCACAAAAACCAAGTTCCAAAGCCTTACCAGCTGTATGTGAGTTGGGTTTGGAGTGGATGGAGAAGAGAAACAATCTGGAACAAGAGCAAGGGGTTCAACTTCATCCAGCTGGCATCCAATCTCCTCCTTGAAAGCCCGGGACTTGTACGCAGCGTCTACAACAGTACACAAATCTCGTCCTGCAACCATTTCTCCTTCTCCAAAAAAACATCAAGATCAATAAATAACAAGCGCCTCCCACAAATTCACAACGCTTTCCCCCCGTGGCCAAAATATCCACCACAACCCGCCAATTCGTCTGCTAAAAAGCACTATTACAATCTGCTAAAATATCTCCCAAAATATTTCTTCCTTTGCGGCTACCTGCAGCTCACACATTAATTAATCGTGGGAGGAACAGGCATTCTATTACTTATACAAACTCTAAGTCAAGGTGGAGTTAAAAAGTTAAGCACGTAGCTTCAATCAACGGTCCAGTTTACGCCCACGAAGCCGCCGGATTTTAAAAACCATTAAACGTTGGCATATAGCCGGGCAAGTCCGTCTAAACGCGTTAGACGATGTAATACGAAATAGTCGTGGTCGGTATATTACATGACACGTGTGGGGTAGTAAGACGTGAGGAATGCGTAAGCCCGTCGAGTGAACCCGCTTACGGTTTAACTATAGAGGAGAAAAAGCATCGATGCCTGCCGTAGTATTTAAGCTACACATAGAACCTCCTAGTTTGTTATTTTAATATTAGAATATAAATTCTTATTAAAAAAAACATAAAATTAGTTGTTTTGTGTTTTAAAAATTTGGCCACAAGTGAATTGGTGTTAGAGAGGTTGCTTCTAGGTACAATCACTGAAAATATTTTAAGAAATTATAATAAAATTTGGATGATTGAGAATAATATTAAGCATTAATTTGTTATTTTAATATTAGAATATAAATTCTTATTAAAAAAAACATAAAATTAGTTGTTTTGTGTTTTAAAAATTTGGCCACAAGTGAATTGGTGTTAGAGAGGTTGCTTCTAGGTACAATCACTGAAAATATTTTAAGAAATTATAATAAAATTTGGATGATTGAGAATAATATTAAGCATTATGTTATTGAAAATTGGTAAAAATAATTTATTTAAGTTGAGGTTTGGTGAAGCTTGGAGTGTTAATGGTGGTCATGTTGTTATTGATGACACAGGTGCAAATTTAGAAGGTTTTAAAATGGGAGTGGCAATGGAGTGTATATATCTATAAAAGTAGAAAAGGACTCCCAAAGTGATTATTTAAGAGTGTATTAGGCAATCTTGAAAAGATTCAAGACTTCATAGCATTTTGAAGGAAATTCTTCATTTTTTATTATAGAGAATGCATCTAAGTGGCAAACTACTTAGCAAATGATGGGATCTTCCAAGTGAGCATTCAAGAGTGTATTAAGCAATCTTGAAAAAAATAAAAATGTCAAAAGCATTTTGAAGAAAATTTTGTGTGGCAAACTACTTAGCAAATGATGGGATCTCTCAATTACCATTTTTTACAAATGTAAGTGATGGGCCAGATGATTTGGGGATCAATGAGCTCTTAAATTCAAGGTTTCCCTCGAGATATAGCACCAATTTTAAAGATGCATTTCATATAAAATCACCTATTTCTCCCAAATTTTAACCAATAACCACAATCAAATAAAATCCAGTCATTTCAAATTATAATGACAAGTAGGGTAAGAGGTGTCACCTTTCTCATGATTCATATGATTTGCATGTGTAACAAGGCACCCAACTTTATTTTCTACTCATGCAAGGCTTTTACTAATGTTTGTGTAGAAACCTAAATTTCACCACCTTTGATTATCTATTTTGCAATCATCCTAACTAATTTCCTCTAACATCACCACATTGATTAATTAATTAGTTAATTACACCATATCATTACATTCCATTAACTAATTCATGATTAGTTAATTGATTTCTTCTTAATTAATCAATTCCCATCTTTATCAACTACTATTATTTCACAACTAATTAATATTTTATTATTAATAATTAACTAATCATTTTTCAAACAAATTCATGCACACATAATTAATTAATTATGTAATGATGATTAATCAATCATCTACATAACTAAACTCATGCATTCCACAAATAAACTTCATGCACACACAACTAATTAATTATAAAAATAATTAATTCATTATCCTCTCACATGCCATTTTCAAAAGTCAACTTCCTCCATTCATATAATTTTATTTTATTTTATGACTTATGCATGCACATTCTTAAATGAAATAAATCAAATAAATTAAAGCTTATGCAAAATTGTAACTCAAATTACTAAATCAAGTAAATTGATAAATCAAATAAATTAAAGCTCATACAAAATGGTAACTCAAATTACTAAATCAAGTGAATTGAACTCAACCATTCATCTTCTCATTTGAAAAACCTATAAATCCACCTCTTCTTTCATATAGAAAAATTTATAAGAATACACTACATATATCTTGTATGTGTAGACATTAAAATAATTATTCTTTCATCTATCATTATATTATCATTTAATCTATTAATAATATTCATTATTGTCCTATTATTATTTATTTATCATCTATTATTATTCATAATCATATAATTAAATAATTCCTATAATTTAATTAAAGTGAGTTAACATTATCCATTAAATTAATAAACTAAATTAATTAATATTAAATTCCACCTAATATGCATCAATTACTTATTTAATTAATAAGTAAATTTTAAAAATTCACTTCATCTAGTCAACTACTTAATATATCTAGTCTACTCAATCATGTTTTGGGTCCACTCATCAATCTATTCATTATATGGAATCCATACGATCGTACAGGTTGTATTGTCCTGCATAGGGAAGCTTGGGCAACTTTTTGGTTTCTAATATATACTAATTTTTTTTTATAAATACACAACATAGTATGCCAAAGATATACACATTCAAAGCATATATAATGATGATTTATACAAAGGTGGATATACATAAGCTCACAAAATATGGGGACCTTAATTTTAGCTCTTGGTCATATAAGTGACCAAGGGTTATGGCTAGTACTTGGTCTTTAGTCACATGAGATTTTAGCCCATGGCCATTTCTAAATAAAAGGAGGTTAAATCTAAAGCCCAAGCCTCTTATAATCTAGCAGCAAGCCCCATTTTCCTCTAGTCCCTTGTCATATGTGAGACTAGGAGCTAGTTTGGAAAGAACTAAATTGTGCCCCTCCCTGTTTTTAGTAAAAAAGGCACTTTTCTCTTAAATTCTCATAACTTTCATATCCTTAATCAAATTTTTAATTTTTGTTGGCATTGGAAAGTTGGTTTGGAGCTCTACATAATGGATTAAGTAATTATTCTTTATGGCTAGTCATTTGAGTGCAGTATCTCTCTTGTTGGTCAAAACAAACTTTGAAACTACTAATTTGTGGTTTTGTAGGATGATTTGTAGAAGACATTGCTTATAGATATTTTTTATTTCCATTTGCTATGTCTTCAATTTTTGTTTTCCCACAATTAGTATTGAAATTAAAATTAATTTTCACACTTTGATTTAGGTTCTAATTGTATACACCTAAAAATGGTTTGGATAATCTAATTAATTAAATACGATTATTTGATTAATTAACCTTTAATTCCTCTACTATTAAATAAATAGAAATATTTATTTATATAGTTCACATTTAATTCTTCTATCTTTATTATATTATTTCCTCTTAATTAAAAAAACAAATTTAATACTTTGTTTTATGTAATTATTATTATCAAATTCTTCTATAATTATCTTCCATCTTAATCACATCATTTCATCTAAATTAAATAAACAAGTTTTATACTTTTTTTTGTTTAATTACCACACTTTCTCCATATTTATTTAATAAACATGGACTTCTATAGTTTGTTTTTATTGTATTAAATATCCTCTCTTTCCTAAAATAAATCCAAAAATTCAATTAAAGGATATTCTACAGCTATTTCTTCTTATCACTCAAAAGTTGCACCTACCAAATTAGATATGATATGTCTAATTTAATTTATCTCAACCTTCACGAGCAATTTGGAGACAAATTGGAGACAAATTTACAGGTGAACTTCTTCATCTTCTTCCATTGATTCTTCCTATCATCTGGCCAAATGTTTTTGTGGGGAAGAACCAATCCCCATGATCAGCTCAGGTTTCTTCATCCTTCACTATTGAATCCTCAAGATTGAATCCAGACCTTTGTTGTGTTGCCCCTTCAAAAATGTGTTGCCGTGAATCTATAAATACAACCTCCTTCTACAAGAAATGGATCCCAAATTTGTGCAAACTTACTCTGCAGAAATACCAATTAAGCAACCAATCATCTTAGCCATTAGCAATTATCATTTAGCAATAGAAATAGCATAACATTTTAGAATAGAATCAATATCATGGCTTTTCATTTAGCTGCATCATAGTTTACTGTAGCTTATTTTATCAAGTTTCATGTCAATTTAGATTACATTAGTTTCATCATTATCATTTGGATATCATCATATAGCATTAGATTATTGCATTTAGCAGCATCTCATTCTCTAGATTGGCATTTTAATAGTCATAATGCTTACCAAATCTGAGAGCCCTGTGACTTAATAAATCTTTGGAGATAGAGAGCAATGTGATGCTTTCAAGAGATTTCCTGTGTTAATTAGATTAATTATTGTTGATTCTCTTGATATAATGTCTTATTAAGAAGTGTTGTTTGTTATTTTACTCATTACTTATTCCACATTTACATTTTGGCACCCACCGTGGGGCCTCTAACCCCATATTTTACATCTTTTTTTTTCTGGGAAGTGTCCATGTAGGCTTCTAACGTGTTTGTTTTAGCGCGATCGAGAGATTTTACGGTGCATATGACAGATACTTTAGCACATCCGACGACTGTTCTAGCACATCCATCAGAAACTCCAATGCATTTGAAGACTGTTCTAGCACATTTGACTGAACTTCCAATGCACTAGACTGTTCAACTTTGTTTTAGCGCATATGATCAATTTTGTAGTGCTTATGATAAATTCTATAGCACATATGATTGATTTTGTAGCTCATTTGATCAATTTTGCAACGCATATGACTTATGTTCTAGTGCATCTGTAATTTGTCTAAATTGTTGTCTAGATCCAATGCGACTGTGGCCAGTGGTTTCATTGTTGCTTTTGGATTAAAATGAACCAATCCTAGGGTAGTCATTTGGATTAAAATACACCAATCTTAGGGTAGTCATCATACATTTCTATCTCAGTTAAAATAAACATCATGACTTTTGTGAAGCAATATCTTCACGTAAAATAGTAAATTGTCATTTGGGCTTTAAAATAAAACTGAACATTGTTTGTTGTGATTGTACGGTGATAGGCCTATGCTCTCCCCTTAATTGGGTGATCAAAATGCCAGACTCATCTTTTAATTTCATACACTTTATGCTTTGTTAAATCCTTTAGAAGGCCTGTCATAGTGGGAAAATTTACTCACCCTATTGGAATGACCTGAGTGGGAACAACCAAAGCCAGGTTTTCCAACCCATTATAAAATAAAAGTGAATCTGGGGAAATCCACATTTACCGGAAGTGTGCAAGATAACCATCCCCAAAATCTTTGTTCTAAAGATTGGGAGGTCTCCTGAGGGAGTTTATCATTTGCCACTCTGAAAGAATACCCTATCTATGAACCTTAGAGTAGAATCCAACTGTGTCAGTATCCAAACATTATAATACTCACGGTGCAAGGGGAGGGAAGAATCTGCCCCCAAGACACTCACCATATAATTGCCAAGGACCATTTTCTCAAGGGATTGAGAAATATAACTTTGAGTACACACCTAGAAAAGACAAAAACACAGGCACCCTCTAGTGGGTGACACGACTATGTGAGTCGACATAATTTTAAGATGTGGGTTGTGTTTATTATGATGACCTTTTGACCTTAAGAGTGAGTCTGCTTGAAGTGTTTTCTTTGTCAAATACCAGTGGTAATCAAAGAGGATCATGTTTGATTCTTGAACATACACTTATTGTTTAGATTCTAGGACTTAAAAACAACTGTTTTACAACTACTCGCTGTGTTTTCAAAACATTAATTTAGATAAGATCATCCAAAAAAACACAAAGAGTTTGACAAATCAATATGTGAAGATTTATGTTAAGGGATTGGAAATCAACAACATTTGTCAAGAAATACCTTGCAAAAAGAGTCAAGAAACCAAAGTTCAGCAACTTAGCTACAAAATTTTTTTGGAAAGGAGATGCTTCTTATATCAAAGTAGGAAAATCTTGCTTAAACATCAAACGTTCATCCATAGATATCATGGCTTTGCTAGAGGATATACTAATGATTTTACTTTAGAGCCTTTATATTCACAAGCTTATTTCCAAGGAAGAGCTCTTTCACAAAAGCATAATCATAGTCAACCCATTCGTCATTCTTTCATCCCACAACCAGCAATACAATATTCCAACAACCCAAATCAATTGTTACAGAGAAAAAACTTGGAAACTTTAGTCTTTTTTTTTTGCAGAAGACCATTTTTCAAACTTGCTTTTATGCGTGAAAGGTCACTTTTTGAAGGTATCATCCATTTAGATCATCAAATTCAGAGATTTACTAGCAAGATGCCTTGTCAAAATATCCATGATTCAAAAAATTACACCTTGAAAATCAATCCTTTTACTGAGAAAAACTAGAACAAACGGACAACACTATGAATAGTCCCAGAATAGCGCATACATAGTCTGTTTTAGCGCATTTGCAGTCCAAGTAGCGCATTTAACCACTGTTTCAGCGCATCTGACTAATCTTACAACGCATCTGCAATCTGTCACCAAAATTTACCAGTATCTTGGTGCAACCACAGTCTGTTTTAGCGCATATACCCTATTTGACAGCGCATTCACCATATCTTTTAGCGCATACACAGTTTGTTTTAGCGCATCTTCCCTCTATAATAGCACATCCACAAAACAAGAAAACAAAGAGCTATTTTAAACCCCTATCAGACTTTTGACATCAAAACTCAGATCTTTGTTAGAACAAAAACATTTTCTTAGTCCAAATAGTGTCTTAAACTTGGAAAAATAGGATTTTCCAAGTCAAACTTTATCAAATTAAACCAAGATCTTACAACCATAAAATGTCTAAATCATCAAACACAAAATTCTTGATTATTACGTTAAGTTTCTTTATCAGGATTTTGTCATCCTACAATCACGAAACAAAACACAATAATCAAATTTTTAACTTAGTCTCATCAATAGAATTTATCATTCTATTCGACTTAAGTTAATATCCTTAACACTCATCCAAAAAGATCAAAGTTTAGTGAGAATAACAAACAATTGTATGCCAATTTTGACAAGGTTACAAAGACAAACTTAGGGAAAAAGAGATGAAACACCAAACATCGTGGCTGAAGAAAATCCCTTTCACAGATTCCACCAAAATGACACAAATGAAATAACCCAAGAGGACATCCAAACAACACAACAAGATCCCAATTTCCATAAATTTATGGAAAAAAATTTAGAACAAGATATGGAAAAATACCTTTTGATGCTAGTTGAACTAGGTGTAAAACTTCCAAAGGACTTTGACATCAATTGACTAAAAGAAACACCTAGAGCAGCTGAAAATGAACCACAAAACACAAATCAAGTGGTTTCCCTAACACATCAAATGAAAAACTTGCAACAACAACTTCAAGATATGCAAAAAGGAACCATGAAGAGGTACTCATTACAAGAAATTTTTTTGTATCCTTTTCATCCAAGTGTGGACATGATACCATTTCCTAGACATTGTGAATTCCCAAAATATGACAAGTACAATGGTAAAACGAGCCCAATTGATCATGTGAGGGAATTTAGAACCATGAGTATAGAATTTTCACAAGAAGACACTTATCTAATGAGGTTATTTCCAAGGAGCTTAGGAGGTAAATGTATGGAATGGTTCTCTAAACTACAACTAGGAATTCAATCTTTTGAAGAACTAGTCAACAGATTTATCTCATAGTTTTCCTTTAATATTCAACATGAGGTAACAATAAAAGACCTTTACAACATGAAACAAAAGAAAGGTGAAACATTCCTCTCATTTTTACAACGATGGCGACAGTTGTTTGTTAGATATCCTCATTCTATACCTGAAGAAGAAAAGATGGAACTATTCATTGACAACCTAACTAATGGCATCGGATATAGGCTTGAACTACAATGCCCGCCTACATTTGAGAAAGTGATTGAAAATGGACTCAAGATCAAAGAAGCCTTGGTCAAAAGAGGGGTGATAAAACATTACAATGAAGGATCAAACAATACAATTTCCTCAAATCACTATGGCAACAATGATAAACCTAAGCTTTGGAAAAAGAATATAAATATTGGAAACAATGATGCTACAAATGACACACAAAATGCGAAACCAGTATTTAATTTGACAGAAACTATTGCAAAGACCAATCAAAATAATGACCAAAACATCAATCAAAGTGTCAATCAAAATAACAATCCGAACAATGGAGAATCTAAACCACAATCATATCAAAGACCATCAAATTGAAGAAGATTCACACCATTGGGATAAACACTAGAATCGAGAGAACTTATTGCAAATGAACTTATCACCTTACCTGAAGCAAGAAATTGGGAACCAAAAGTAAAACCATCTTGGTGGAATGATGCTGACTATTGTAACTTTCATAAAAACAAAGGACATAAAACAAATGATTGTATGCAGTTGAAACATCTAGTACAAGATTTGATTGATAGCAAGAAAGTATTCATAGAAGGAAATCAAATGAACAATGATCATGGTGCATTTAAAAATCCTTTACCAAATTATGAAAAGGGAGAATCTTCTTCTACAAATAGTAAAGGTAAAACTGTAAACCATATTTATGACAACACTATTCATTGTATCTCTATAGTTGAGAATAATGATGTTGCTAATAATCAAACTGATAACATGGAAATCAATGACATCATACCCATAGATCTAATCCCAAACATCGATACATCCAACAATTAGATCAATGTCATGAAAATCAGGGGAAACCAAGATTATTAACCAGTCAATGTGACAACAAGGGGGCAATCCAAGGTAATATTAAAAGGAGTTTCACTTAAAACCATTGCTACCCCTTCAAGTTGATAAAACATAGTCGATCAACTACAGAAAATACTGGCACAAATATCAATTTTGGAACTCCTTAAAATCTCACCATCTCATAAGGAGGTTTTGGAACAAGCTCTTGTGGCCACAACAGTACCCAATAATCTGGATGTTTGTCAATTCCAAGCTATGGTGGGACACCTAACCATGCCTCACTGCCTATAATTTTCTGAACAAGATGACGTATCACTTACTCATCCGCACAATGTCACCCTTCATAGTGAAGTTTGAATCCATAAACACTGAGTAAAACGTGTCCTAATAGATGGTGGAGTTGGTTTAAACATTTACACTTTAAAATTGATTTGTGCACTAGGATATCTTGATAATGCTATTGATGCTAGAAGGAAGATCACAATAAAAGCCTATGACGAAGAAGAGAGATCCTCCAAAGGATTGATTGTATTACCTATTCAAGTGGGACCAATTGTGAAGAATATTGTTTTCCAAGTATTAGACAAAGAGCTGACTTATAACATACTCTTGGGACGTCCCTGGATTCATGAAATGAAAGCAATACCTTCAACTTATCATCAGTGTTTAAAGTTTCTAGTCAACAGACAAGAGATCACTATTTCAGCTGATTACAATCATCCTCAAACTTGTAACACACTTAAAACAACTCAAGACACTTTGGTGTCGCATAATAGGGAAGCAAACACTTCTAGTTCATCCAACAGTGAAAGGCAACTAAATGTTGTATCTAAATGGGTTGAGAAAAAGGACCAGTCAAAAGAGACAAGTGTTGTTGACTCCACTACATCAAACAATGAAGCTCAACTGGATTCTCTATCACAACAATTCAAAGACAAGATCCAGTTAAAAAACAAGGGCATGGGAGAGTATTCCATTGAGCAATCTTTATGTTTTTCACAATTATTGACATCTCTGAAATCATATGGGCAGCCATCAACATCAACACAACCATCATCACAACCTACCATAATTTTTAATGATATATTTGTAAAGGCAGGTACTTTAGAGGACGAATCTGAAGAGAAGGACATCCTCAATTGGCTCTACAAAGATGAGGAAGCATCTACATCAGCAACTATCAACATAAAGACAGATCAATATGGAAAGGGAAAAAGAATATTAGATAAAATGGGGTATGAAGGACAAGGACCTATTGGAAAAAGAAAAGAAGGCATTGTAGAACCCATCCAACCTCTCACACTTCTGCCAAAGGACAAGATAGGATTGGGTTATACAGGGGAAACAACAAAAGAAAACACTCATAGAGTTGTAGAAAGAATCCTTCAAATGTGGGATAGTTCAGAAATAGATTCTAATGAGTATGAGTGGGATTATTTATCATAAACATCATGTAGGGACATACCAATTGATTTCATAAAAAGAGTATGCACCCACATGTGAGGAGGGACAAAGCTTAGGAACTAGACCACTTGTATTTGGATCACAAAATATCGACGACTCAGGTGAAGATGAATAGATATCAGGTGAGATAGATGACTTGGAGGAGTGTAATATCATAGACCTTAACATTAAACCACGAAGAATTTTGACAACATTGCTATTAGAACCTTTACTGTCGTTGACCTTAGCCAATCCGATGACTTTCTACCCTTACTGCATCCTGAACTTATCGCTTGTGAACCAACTGAACCTATCAATGTACCTATCTTTGTGAATGATGATGCTATCATAAATTTCCTTTGTTGTGAGGAACCTGACACAAGTTCTAATCATAAATCTCATAATGATGTTTTGAGGCAGGAGGGTGTCAAATCTTTCAGTTGCAAAATTGAAAACAAGAATAATGGATCTAATGGTGAAAGCCATTCAATGGCAGCATTAGATCTCGAAAAAGTAAAAATAAAGAATGCATCTGATGGTGAAAACCTCTTTGAGGTACCAAAGGATGGGAGATTTGACACTCTTTTGGAACATTATCATGAAAGATCATCAGTGTTGGTGGATCCTACACAGTCTATCAATATTGGCACAGTAGAAAAAGCAAAGACTTTACATCTGGCAGCATCTATTACTGAACAAGAAAAGCCAAAATTCATCAAGTTCTTTGAGGATAGAAGCATTAACTTTGCTTGGTCATACTCTAATATGTCAAGTTTAGATCCAGATCTTCTAATGCATCATTTATCTCTACCATCTGGGATAAAACCTGTGAAACAAAAACTAAGGAAAATGCATCCGCATATCGCCTTGATGGTAAAGGTTGAGCTAAAAAAGTTGTTAGATGCAGGATTCATTAGGTCTATCGATTATGTTGAGTGGATTTCTAATATTGTACATGTATCTAAACTAGATAATAGTATCAGAATATGCACTGATTTCAGAGATCTAAATAAGGCATGTCCAAAGGATGATTTTCCTTACCAAACATTGACATTATTGTGGACTTAATAGTGGGACATGCCATGTTGTCATTAATGGATGGCTTCTCAGGGTATAACCAAATCAAGATAGCACCCGAAGATCGGGAAAAGACAACATTCACATGTCCTTGGGGCACATTTTGTTAGAATGTCATGCCCTTTGGGTTGAAAAATGCAAGTGCAACATATCAGTGTGCAATGACCATTATTTTCCATGACATGATGCATACTTTTATGGAAGATTACGTGGATGATATATTAGAAAAATCATATACTAGAGAAGGACATTTGGAGATTCTAGGAAAAATCTTTACCAAACTGGAGAAGTTCAATGTCATTAAATCCTAAGAAATGTGTTTTTGGAGTTACATTGGCAAAACTTCTAGGTTACATAGTTTCAGAAAAAGGCATTGAAGTGGATCCTGCCAAAGTCAAGGAAATAATGGAAATGCCGCCACCAAATAATATCAATCAACTAATATCTTTACAAGGCAGGCTACAATCAATCAGGAGGTTTATCTCCTAATTAGCAGATAAGTCATCCCTTCAATCATTTGCTACATAATAATGTCTCTTTCAAATGGGATCAAGGATGTGAAACAACTTTCAATCAAACACACTAAAACAAATTAGCAGAAATGCCCCATACATATTTGGCACCGTGTACAATCATACTCTCCAACACATGACCCCAACCAACAGAAAGTCCCTTTGACCTGCGATCAGGACAAAGGAACCCTCCAATAAAACCAACAAGAATGAAAGGCAGGGTGGCATAGGCATCCACCATATCACGCCATGGAATCTCGTATCCACAAATAGTATCATCCTGGAACACTCTGCGTAGAGCATCGGTCCCGCCCTGCTCTGAAGAATCATTTACTACAATATCACCAACAACGGGTATCCTCAAAATTTGTCAAACATCCTCAAGAGTGACTGTCATCTCACCAATAGGAAGGTGGAAGGTATTATGCTCACTATGCCACCTCTCTGCTAGGGCTATTAGGAGACCCCGATTAATCCTAATCTGGGGCATATCTAATAGAGAAGACAAACCACAACACGTAATGACTGCTATCTCAGGTTGCGCTAGCTACAGTATCAAATCAAATGTCCTAGGGAACCACTCTCGAATATGTAGGTTCGTTAATGACTCCTATCATCATGAAAGATTCAAAGTCAGTACTCTTTGTCAAATCATTAAAATTAGCCTATCAAATCTAATCAGCTCTAGTGAGATTTTGATCAAATCTCGTGAGCAAGCATCATTGAACCTCACATATCATGAGGTCAATCATCAATCTTAAAATTGTACCTCACCTATCATGAGGTCAATCCTCGCCTATCATGAGGCTAATTATTGTCAATCAATCATCAAACCTTGCCTATCATGAGGTTGAACATCATCTACTCTATTGAGATCATCAATCATATCAAATCAAATGACTGACACAATCGAAATCGACAAAATCAAGGATAAAATTGACAAAATCTATCATTCTGACTTCGATGTGCTAAAACAGTGTTTCTATGTGCCACAACATTCAATGCACCATTAAAACATCTCAATGCACTAAAACAACCGGTCAATGCACAAAATCAGCAGATGCATCATTTTCGAAATTCTATACACTATTTTAGGCGACATATGCCCCATTATAGCCTATGCGCTACTTTAACCTATGTATGCACTAAATAATCTATCCTATGCGCTAAAACAAAGTATGCACTATTTCATCCTACGTATGTGCTACAAAAATTGACCTATGCGCTAAACTAGTGTATGCACTAGAACAGTAAGTAGATGCGCTACATCGGGCGATGTATGCACTAAAAGAATTCAAAAGTTTAAAACCAAATAAAAAGTGTGAAAAACGAGAAAACATGAAAAAATGAGGAGGTTCACGGGCACATACCGGAGGTCCATAGGCGGTCGGGCAGTTGTGTCGACGCATGCGCTCGAAATGGTGAGTGTAGCAGGTGATTGACATTTTGCTCCACAAAGCTCCAAATCACTCTCTCTCAAATTTCAAAACTCAAATTGCACTAATGAATTCTAAATCACCCCTTTTAGCTTTTTAATAGAGTGATTAAAGGTGATTTTTATGGGATTTATTTAATTTATTTATTGGAGACTTGATTGAAAATTCATCACAGGGGCATCTTTCAAACTATTTGTCGGGAGATAAATTATTTCATCATCATATTTTTATCAAATCATCAGAAATCATTGAAAATTTTGAAATATTCCAAAAAAAATAAAAAAAATCATCAATTTATCTCCTGAGGGGGCTTATATCCATCATCACAACAAAATCAATATCTGGGGCATATTGAAAAAAATTCGTCAGTACTAGCAGCAACAAAAAAAATTTCTTTAAAGCAATGTGTAAACACATCATTTCAAAGAGGGGAAAAATGTATACACCTAAAAATGGTCTGGATAATCTAATTAATTAAATATGATTTATTTGATTAATTAACCTTTAATTCCTCTACTATTAAATAAATAGAAATATTTATTTATATAGTTCACATTTAATTCTTCTATCTTTGTTATATTATTTCCTCTTAATTAAATAAACAGATTTAATACTTTGTTTTATTTAATTATTATTATCAAATTTTTCTATAATTATCTTCCACCTTAATCACATCATTTCATCTAAATTAAATAAACAAGTTTTATACTTTGTTTTATTTAATTACCACACTTTCTCCATATTTATTTAATAAACATGGACTTCTATAGTTTGTTTTTATTGAATTAAATATCCTCTCTTTCCTAAATTGAATAAATCCAAAAATTCAATTAAAGGATATTCTACAACTATTTCCTCTTATCACTCAAAAGTTGCACCTACCAAATTAGATATGATATGTCTAATTTAATTTATCTCAACCTTCATGGGCAATTTGGAGACAAATTGGAGACAAATTTACAGGTGAACTTCTTCGTCTTCTTCCATTGATTCTTCCTATCATCTAGCTAAATGTTTTTGTGGGGAAGAACAATCCCCATGATCAGCTCAAGTTTCTTCATCCTTCACCATTGAATCCTCAAGATTGAATGCAGACCTTTGTTGTGCTGCCCCTTCACAAATGTGTTGTCATGAATCTATAAATACAACCTCCTTCTACAAGAAATGGATCCCAACTTTGTGCAAACTTACTTTGCAGAAATACCAATTAAGCAATCAAGCATCTTAGCCATAAGCAATTATCATTTAGCAATAGAAATAGCATAGCATTTTAGAATAGAATCAATATCATGGCTTTTCATTTAGTTGCATCATAGTTTATTGTAGCTTCTTTTATCAAGTTTCATGTCAATTTAGATTATAGTAGTTTCATCATTATCATTTGTATATCATCATATAGCATTAGATTATTACATTTAGCAACATCTCATTCTATAAATTGGCATTTTAACAATCATAATGCTTACCAAATCTAAGAGCCTTGTGACTTAATAAATCTTTGGAGATAGAGAGCAATATGATGCTTTCAAGAGTTTTCCTATGTTAATTAGATTAATTATTGTTGATTCTCTTGACATAATGTCTTATTAAGAAGTGTTGTTTGTTATTTTACTCATTATTTATTCCACACTTACACTAACAATTAACAAGTGTCTTTTAATCCTAAAGAAGTGCGTGTGTATGCTCTTCTCTCACATGCTTGCATGATCTTGAGAATAAAAAACATACGCTCCTTCCCAAAATTCTTCTTAGGATTCCTTTTTAGGGATTTCATCACCCTAGAGAATGGCCTCAACCACATGTTCCAACAAGGTATATAAAGAGGAGAGAAAAAAAATGTATCCCAAATGATTCATCATCGTTTTTAGCATAGCCTTAGGGCCCCTATTTATCAGGACACAAGGTGAAATGACATTCATTTTTTCTTATGTTACATGCACATGCAGATAGGATTTGGTTTATAGATGTAAGTCTCACATACTTTTAAGTATATTGATGGTTCCCCTAAAGAACTTGTATATCCTAGTTTAAGACCTTTCAGTCATGCTTGGATATAATGCACCAATAAGTTGTTAACCCCAAGAGTTACTCAACCTGTATCCTAAAAATGGATGTATATATTATGTATGCTCTCACCTTGTGATATTATGAGTGGTCTTGGGTGATCAAAAGTATTTATTTCCCCAACATTGGACTTACACATCATGCTTGAATAAGATATATATTGGTAGGCTTACAATCAAGTACACTCCTTTTATTGAATAATTTAGGATTGTGAATGTCTTCTTTGTTGAGTGTTATGAATAACAAGTCCATGTTTGCAACCTTAAATCAAAATACCAATAGTCGAAATATATATATATATATATATATATATATATATTCTTCTTAGTTTAGGGTTTTCCTCTTGCTAAAGTTTAGACATCAACTATCTCCCACAAGCAAAGATTGGCATCCACCAATACACCTATCCCATTCATCCTATCAATCCCATTCTTTATAGACACTGGGAATTGTTTGACTATCAACCAACCATCCTCATTTTATCACACAAATCCACACAATTCAATTTTCCAATTTGTACCACATAGCATTAACCAAAATCCCAATATCCAATTTCTCAACTCAATCCACAAACCACATCCTAATGTTTATCCCCATCTCATCTTATTTCATAATCCAACCCTAACTCTTCATCCACAACCATGGATAATTAAATACCAATCAAACCACATCTAAAATCCTAGGTAACCCCCATCATCCTCTATCCATCTATCCTAATCTAAGTCTTATGCCCAAATCAATCATCCCCTGGTCCAATACAAGCAATCTTTCCCAAATTATCATCCTCAACCTAGTCCCTACCAATTTTTCATAATCCACATTCCAACATCACAAACCAAACCCTAACTCCAACACCATCCTCTATTTTTCATCCTATCATTTTTCTATTTCACACATAATTCATCTCAAAACCAAACCACATATCAACCACATTCATCCATACTTGGTCCAAAACAAATCTCAAACCCAAATCAAGTCATATTTGAATTAATCTAAGTTAAACTATCATTTTAAATCAAGACCAATGTCTTAATCATTCTCAATTTTTGTCCTCTTAAAAAAAATCTATCTTAAATAGCAAGTTTATTAAAATCCAAATCATCCCATCTACCTTAGACAATATTACCTTAAGAACTTCACCTATCTTAAGTTAACTAGTCTATGAATCCTAATATATTTTTCTTGAGAACTCTTATCTCAAGTAGGAAAGTTTAAGTCATCCAATCCTAGTCTTGATTATAGGTTAGTTTTATTTAAGAGCTTCATTTCATATTTTATGCATCATCCATTACTTTTCCATCCTCATTCATGCTAACTATCCCTTTTCATATCAAACCCACCAATCCATCCAAATCATCAAATTTTCACCAAACCAAACATTTTCTAAACTTCACACCTTCATCCTTAACAATCAAATTCAAAAAAATAGCAAAAAATCCAAAAATACTAAAAAAATAAAAAATCTAAAAATACCAAAAAAAATCCAAAAATACCAAAAACTTGGAATAAATTTTTATTTTTTAAATCTAAGAAATACCAAAAAAATCAAATAACCATAAAAAATCCAAGCAAAAATTAGATTTTCCTTTTCATGTCACCCATCACTAGGTTACAAACCAAATTGAACATGGAACAATTTAACAATAATCCTTTGGTACCTAGTGCTAGTTAGTATACCTAAGGTGAAATTTTAAGACCCCAAATGCATCATGAGATAATAGAAGAGCAAGAACACCTTGTGAACCAATTTGAGTATTTTCCTAGGTTCATAAAATTTTTCAATAATGACACTATACAAGCATACCTAAACCATCTCGCCAACCTTAATAGAGATCATTTCTTGGGACAATTAATTGAAGAAGGATCCAAACTCCCACCTAAATTTGATATGCCCAATCTTAATAATCTTATCCAATAAGAACACACATTGGCTAGTCACCTACAACAGACAATCCACAATGCATCCAATAACTACACTAACTAAATAGGGTATTTTCCACCTTTTTCCACACTCCATCTAATCCTCCTAGTACAAATACATTCAAAACTAGTGGCACCCATATCACGATACTTTTGATCATTTCCCCTCCAATTTACAACACAACATTTCACATCATATTCAAACTTCATCTAACCCCATTCACCTAAATATCCAATCCAATTTAAAAAACCAAAACATTTCTCTTCCACCTAATCCACCCCAAATAACATTCACATCTATGTCACAATTAATTTAATTGTTACCCCCTCTATTCATACTACAACCAACCATAATTGTATCTCACACATTTGATCACTTGATTTATCAACACCTACCAACATCTCCAACACCATCATAACATATTCCACCTATCAACACACTTCAATATGTTTATCAACAACCACCATCTCATCATCACCTACAAAAACCTTGCAATCCATCTATCAAGAACCTCCATACCACCAACAACACATAACACCTATTAACACACTTCAATCCACTTGTCAATAACCTCCATCCCACCAACAATATGTTCCACCAACAAATGCATGTCAATCCCCTTATCAACAACCACCATTGTATCAACACCAATACATTCCATAAATAAACATATATCAATCCAAACATCCATGAATACCATATAACAATCCATCTCACTCTCCAAATCCAACTCTTGTGAATTCATTTTCCATTGAGTGGCAAGAAATAAAGGACAATGGATACAAATAGGGACCTTTCAACAAAAATGAACATATAAATTCAACAACTTATGTCCCTACCCCTTTGATAGATCAATATCAATGATGCATTTCCTTAAGAATTTTGAGATACCAGATTTTGATAAATATAAGGGAAAGGGAGACCCTTGAGATTATGTCAAGGAATTTTGCATGGCATGCCAAGAAAACTCCTATAGCAATGTATACCTTATGAGATTCTTTCCTCATAGTTTAGGAGGGAAAGCACCTAAGTGGTTCTTACACCTACCTCACCGATCCATTCAAACTTTTGTTGAATTGGTTGAGAAATTTGTAACCCACTTCTACAATGTTGGGCACGAGTTAACTATGCTTGATCTTTGTAATGTCAAACAATGAAATGGGGAAATTTGTGCTTCCTTCAATGATGAAGGAGTCTCACTAGTCACTTTCCTTGGTCAATACCAAAAAACAACTTGTCTATATCTATAATGTGTCATACTTAAATAACACCAAATAAATAAACTATGACATTATGAATAATAAATTAAAGAAATAATCAATCAGCTATTTTCTATCATAGCACAATATGTCCAAAAACAATAATTTATATTCATTTCTAAATGTCAAATTTACAAGTGTAGTGTAGAAAAAAGTAACCCTTTTTCACACTTAATTTGGAAATGAATGATTAATAATAAAATGGACTTAATGATGCCTTATTTAGGGTGTTGTAAAGTTTATCTTTACACTTTCACACTAATCAATCTTTATTAATTAATTGAGGTTAAATTGAGGTTAGTTGGCCCCTTAAATTCAAATCCAAGCCTAATTAATTGCATTTTTCGAGGGATAAAGCCCGACGTTCTCTTAAATAATATTACACAACACTTAATTTTGTAAGGAATGTGTCCTAGGATAGTGACCTTGGTGAATGAGTCCTCACTTAACTTAGGACACCCCCTTTGGGATATGTTATTGGTGGAATTTTAATGATTTAAAATCCTATATCTGATGTCAGCTTGTGTTAGTTGAATTTCGGGATTTAATCTTAAGTTATGTATAAATACAAGGTTATTTTACATAGTTTCACCTAACATTTTCAAGGGAGCACCTAGAAATTTTCATTCAAGCATCTTAAAATTTCACAAGAGCATTATAGAGCATTCAAGAAGGCATTCAAGGGCAGATTATTAAAGTTTATTGCAACAATCAAAGATCCATTTCATCATGTCAAAGTCAGGCATGTTGTTGAGCTAATGTGTTGATGTAGCATTGGAGATCCAATTCAAGCATATTCAAGGTGTTATTTCTAATCAAGTGTTGTGATCAAGATCTACATACATTGAGGCCGCTTCATGCAAGATTATTGATTTGTACTCCAAGGTTCAATTGAGGATTGGTGAGTTGTGGCATTACGTTGTTCATTCATCTTTCCTTTATGCATTATTTCATTACAAGGTTTAATTACCAAAATGGGGTTTGACCAAGGCAAACCCCTATTCCCTAACAATCAACATTTTTCTCCTCTTTGATGTGTGATTGTAGGTTTTAGGTTGAAGATTAAGTGGAGAAATTTTTTTGTCAAAGTTGTAAAGTTGTCAAAGTTGTCATCTTTCTTGCAAGATCATGGAAAGTCTTATACAGAATTCATTTCTGACTTTCGGGAGTTGAACACCTAGGATCTAGGAGTGCAACGAAGAAAATAACCCAAAAATTGACTTTTCAGAACCCTAGCAAGGACCCATTGGCCACTAGGTGAATGAGTCCTTAGTGAGGCTCGAAAAAGCACTTTTTGCAATAGGTACACATCAGTTTACCATCTTAAAACCTACCTTTTTATTGTTATAATAGTTAGGTTTGATTTATGATTTTCAATTACACCTTATAGCCCTCATAAATTGAATGAAACAAACTACTCAAAAATTAGGTGTACCCATTTGTTAATCCATTTTGGGTCACCTATTTTTCTTTGTTTCAACAAGTTACATAGTTTGACTTAGACCAACATCGCCTCTTAGTCAACTCAAGTTACATCATCTAGTATAAAGTACAATAATAAAAAATGGAATTCCATGTGATTCCTCTTCAACACTCACTGCATCTGGTGGATGAGAACATGGTTCAAGCACTTTTCCACCCAACCACAAAGCTACACTTCCCTAGAATTCTTCCTAACTCGAAGAATACCCGAACTTGCACAAAATTTTTAGCAAGAGAATACGATATGCAAGGTGGAATCTAGTGCATACCTAACAACTAGATCTATGTTAGGAAATGGCAGACAGTTACATCATAAAAATTAGACCATTCAACATAATGGACTACAAATGCTTGGCCAAGCATATGTTGTATACAACTTAAAATAATAGATTTTGGAAAATCAAATCCTATACTCTTTGTTAACCCATTTTCGGCACCTATCCTGGAAGGTAACCTCCCACATACATAAGATAACATGCATCTTATCTAATTACACAGTTTGTAACATTCAATCTGGTTTAAGTAATTTTTCTAGCCAATTTTTTCATGAAAAAAAATCAAACAATCTACAACATAGTCTACGCATGTCTTATCTTGGCTAATTAAGTTCAACAAATATATGTAAGGAACTAGACTATATTTGAAAATGATGCAATCAAACCTTTAATCATAATACATGATCCATCTCATCAAATAAAAGTAAGAATATTACAGTTCATGCATCGACATACAAATTTCCAATATTTCCTCTATTCCTTCTTACTTGGAATGAAATATACATTTTCAAATAAGAACATAAATCTATTTTAAAGAAGGTATATCACATGTATGTGTATATGAATAAATGAAAGATTTATGCATGTACACATATGTGGCCTTCTATTAAAAATTGTGTATGTGTATATGTTCTTTTGAAAAAAGAAAGATCCATTCTACATACAAATTTCCATGTTTAGAAAGATGCCAACTTTCATCAAATGCACAAATAGATTCAATTGGAAATATGAGGAACATAAATAATAAGCAGTCTCTCTAGACTTTGCTATGAATTTGAATTCCAAAGAGAATGTCTCAAGGTTGTTTTGCATAGAAACATTTTTTTTTAATCAACATCATAATTAATCTGCATTAAAAAGATAATCTATACATATTCTAGATTCAATATGACTTCCTTTTGAAAAGTGACCATTCATTGTTTAAGCATATAATAGAGTTACTCTTGAATTGTTATGTTCAATTCATTAATAAGAACATTCTGACAATTATTACTAGGTCATTATTAATTTTGTAGTAAGAAGAAACATCAAATGGTTATTGGAGTTAGACATAGGTCAAAAAAGTACATTTCTAAGAAAATTTGTCAAAGATAATAGTATCGACCTGCACCTAAGGATGATATGACTATTGCTCTGTTTTGAAACAAAGACTAGAATATGGTAACTCATTCAGAACGAAACATATCGTTCAACCCATTCATTATTTTCAGGGCATCAACATCTAAGGACAATATTATTATTGTTGTATCATTTTAAAACATCATTGAAAACATTTAATATTGTTTATAACAATATGATGAATATCATTATATTGAATTCATCGTTTAAGCAGTTACAATCAAGTTTGGAACGATATGTATGCTATCATTTGCCCTTATGCACCATTTAAATCACTCAATGTCTTTTAAAATGATATGGAGACTGTTGTTCAGAAAATATAAGCACCTTTAAATTCAAGATATGAGAACAACGATTAAGAATCACTCGACACTATTAAAATCACTACCATGATGTACGACCGTATATATGTATATATATATATATATACATCATTTTGTTTCTCTAGAAACATTAATAATGGAATGATGGGTATGCATCATTTGGCCTATTAAGGCTCATTTAAACAAAATCAATGAATACCAATTTTACTTTTAAATTCTGAACTTAATAAATGGAATGATGAGAATGATTCGAAACTAAAACATGTTTACAGAAAATAAAATACATACATAAATTTGAATGATGGTATTGTTCTCTGGTTCGATCACCCAAACTACAGGAACTATTCAGATACAATGATTGGCCTAATGGTTTAGACATCATCCAAAAGGAAACAGAGTTAAATGATCAATGCCATTAGCATTGATTAGCCTTTTAAGGCTTCATTATGGAAATGAGAGGGTTCAATCAAGCAAATTTTCACACATGCAAGGATCATTATGACCCTGATAATTTGCATAGATAAAGCTGGGAAAACTGAAAAAGGTGAGCCATGGAGGCAGTTTCCAAAGGTTGGATAGAGACATGGTTTCTCTTTCTTCAACTAAAAGGTGGGGTCGATGCTGAAATGACAAGCCCGACAACATGCATTTACAAAGACCCAAATGCAAAGATAATTTAAAGAAATCTTTTTTTCTTTAGAATCAAGTTTATTAATAGAAGATCAGAGGGATTCGATGGAATAGGAAAAGCACAATATACAAAGGAAACATTCTAATAAAGGTCAATCTTACCTTTGTTTGCTCACACAATTGACCAAGATATGGAGTGTAGAATTCTATGAGATTCTTGAAACAAATTTTTCATTCCTTTCCCTCCTTTATCGACCCCCTTTTCCTGCTTTTCAGAACAAGATTCTCCTTCTTCCCCTCGAGTTTTTCTCCCCTCCACTTTTTGCATGATTTTTCCTCTTTGTAACTATGATTTTTCCCAAATTGGGAGGCTTCATTAAGTTAGTCACCCCCACTTCTTACACTCAGAATTTCCCACCCCCACTTCTTGCACTCATAATTTCTCCTCTATTTAGGGAGTTATGGGCGACCTTCAACCCATTCAATCCCATTTTCATTTATTTTTAAAATTTGAATACCAATCAAGTGTTAACTATTAAGTTAATAATTTTAATTAACACTTTTTCATTTAAGCGTTATTTCCATAAGATTATTTAAATTCTTTTCCCATGTGACACCCTTTTTATCATTTTTCTAAATTTCAAATAAATAATTCCTTTCAACATTTCAAATAGGAGAAAACAATTTACCACATAAATATATTTCCAATAAAATTAGCATCAAATAGACAAGGTAAGATAAATGCTTCAATAATTTTTCTTCCATAAGCTTACCTATTTAACCATTTATACATTTCACACAAGCAAGATGATATCTATTGAATTGCAAGTTAAATGCAAATGCTATGATTTTTAGTAGTGTGTGCACGTTCTAGATTCCAACATGCTTACTGATCATCATCTAGCTAAATACTCCTACCTCAACCATGTTCTCAGTCTTCAACCTGTTCTTGCATTCACACACTTTCACTTACAAATTTTCATTAGTAACCATTAACTAGTGCTTGAAATGAATAGATTCCATTCTTCATCATAGCATCCGTCCTTCATATTCAATCATATGAATATAGATGTATTTCAAATGACATTGAAATCTGAAATTTATCACAAGTCAAAACTGATAAATTTCATTTTCCATAAATATTTAAATAACTTAGCATTATTAAATGTAAGAAAAATTTGAGACGTGACAATATATTTGTCACAAATCTTAATCTCAAGCCTTTTATTTTGAGCAACATAAACAATATCTCTTAAATCATCATGTAAAAGTTCCACCTACTTCTAGAAATCCATTGTTACTTTATATCTCACCAACACAATTTGTTGTAGGAGCCCTCTTGGCTCAACATGATGATCAAGGAATAAAGAGATATATTCTATTTAATTCAAACTTTAGTAGCATATGAACTCAATTAAACCCAAATTAAAAAATAATGTCTAGCTATAGTTTTTATTCCTTGAAAATTATGATACTATATACTCAATAGAAAAACTCAATTTATTGCCAAAATTGATCCTTTAAAGTATCATCTATCAAAATAAACTCTCAAAGGTAGAATAGAAAAATGAGCTATGTTTCTTAGTGAGTTTGAAACTGAGTATATAAATAAAAAAGTTATAAAGGGACAAGTCTTTGCAAATCATCTTATTGAATCACCATTACTAGATAATCAACCTCTGAGCATAGAATTCCTAGATGAGTTTATTCTATCTTTTGATGAGTTGATTTATTGGATACTTTATTTTGATGGCTCTTTCACTACACATGGCTAAGCGGCGGGAATTTTTTTCTTTACACCACTAAATGACCTAGTCCCTAAAGTATTATGTATTTGTTTTCTTTGCACCAATGATATGACTGTAGCATCAAAAATTGTCACCCTTACAATTTCACACTGTTTGTCCCCCCTAAGTTATTGAGCCTAATTGGGTCCTTAATTTTTTAGATTATGCATTTTATATCCCATTTGTATCATCTTCCAAGAAATTGCAAGCATTGAATAAATGCATCCAGTTATTATTTTTCTCTCGACACTTAATATCTTGGAAAATACCTGGCCAAGACCCATTCACCCTAGGGCGTATGGGTCCCCCTATTTTGTTGGGGACCAATTTTGGATATGTCAGTATTTGACATTTTTGTTAAAAGGTGTAGGACAACTGAGAGGGGGGGGTGAATCAGTTGTCACCAAATTTAATCACAAAACTTCGAACACTTATCAACTTTACAACCACTCTATTCTGTTATTAAGTATGAACATGAAATGCAAATAGCAGAAAGAAAAATCAACACAATGAACACTATATTTTACGTGGAAAACCCAATAAGGGAAAAACTACGGCGAGGATTAGCTCACAATATAAAGTAATAGAAAAACAAAATACAAGAGGCTCACTACCCAAAATAGGACTCACTGTCCAGATACAAAGGCTCACTGCCTACAAAAAGGACTCACTATCCAACAGGGAGGCTCATTGCCTACAGATACAAAAGATAACAGAAAGATCCACCACAACAATTTTACACACATCAACAGCCTTGATCAAAAGATTGCAGAAACCTTAAGCTCACTACTTTTAGGAATCTAATACAATGAAGTATTATTGCCTCAACTTACTTTTGCACAACTTTTCTCTTCACTTGTTGCTTACTTCATTACTTTTCCATTATACAATCCTTTGCATCTCGACTTGCATTTATACCATCTTCAACCTTAGAAACATTCTCCAAGGTTGGCCACATACGCTTCATTTCATAAATTCAAACTAGGTCGGCAACTCAACATTCCCGCGGTGGAAAAGAATGAGAGTGGACCAATTAAACACTTAACCAAGACCTAAAGCAAAAAATGGAGGACTGCAGAGTAGAAACATTTCTCCCAGTCCACAAATAACCAACTCTGCCAACAACTCACACACCGGTGAACACAACTTTCACCTTTCATCAAACCAACAACCACAAATCAGGAGAAATCACCAGCAAAACACCAACAACAAACCTTTAGATCCACACAAACATAGGTTCAACACAGAAGAAATTCATAGCACATACTGGAGCACATTCTAAACACATACATAACTCTGAATTCACTCTTTATTAATTTTCTCAAAAGCACTTGGTAATCCATCATTTTACCACATCTGCAACATCATAAGGATAGCTCCATGTACTCACAATATCTCAATAGTGTCTCAACTATAAATACACAATCTGCAACATACTGAACTATGTTGACATCAATGACAACATTAATGACAACACCACCAAACTTTCTCATACTTGCAACAATCTCCCCCTTTGTCATTGATGGCAACACATTATGTGAAAAAACCATCAAAGACTACATTATGTTTTAAACAACCTACACAATATTCTGGGAGAACACCTTTTCTCTTTCTCTTTTATTGTTTTTCACATAAGTATCTCTCCCCCTTTGACATCAATGGCAAAGATCAAGAACTTTGATCACTCCCCCTTAGGAGTGCACCCATTCAACTCATATTGCAATAATGAAAATTGTCTACTCCCCCTGCGGAGTAGACCCATTCATTAGTCCAGATAAATGAAGAATCTGTGAATTCACTGGACTGATGCACTTCCATGTGCACCTAGTTCGAAGGGCCAATGACCCCCAACCTCTCCCTAAGATACTCAAAAGTATCCTTTGGAAGGGCCTTAGTAAATATATCTACAATTTGTTCCTTTGTTGACACATACTCCAACCTACTTTATTCTCCAACACCTTCTCTCTTAGGAAATGATATCTGATAGATATATGTTTTGTTCTTGAATGCATTACCAGATTCTTTGAAATGTTTATAGCACTTGTATTGTCACAAAAAATAGGAATAGGCTCATCACACATTACTCCAATGTTTTTTAAAGTTTGCTTCATCCATAAAACCTATGTGCACCAGGATACTACAACAATATATTCTGCTTTTGCAGTGGATAAATAAATTGATTCATTTTTCTTACTTAACTAAGAAAACAATCTTCTACCAAGAAAGAAAGCATCTCCATTGGTATTCTTCTGGTCATCCATATAACCAGCCCAATCTGCATCGGTATAAGCACTCCAAGAGAAATCAACATCCTTAGGATACCATAAGCCATAATTTGATGTACCTTTAATATATCTGAATATCCTCTTTACAACTGTAACATGTGCCTCTTTAGGATTTGCTTGAAATATGGCAACTAAACATACTACATGCATGATATCCGATTTGGTAGCAGTAAGATACAACAATCCACCAATCATAGATTTGTATTTGCTATGATCAGCTTTAGCAGATCCATCATCTTTAATCAGCTTACATCCAGTCACCATAGGAGTACTAACCAGGTTGGAGTCATCCATTTTTAACTTCTTTAACAACTCTTTCACATACTTAGATTGTGAAATGAATATCCCTTTAGCAGTTTGATTTACTTGAAGAACAAGAAAGAAATTCAATTCACTAATCATGGACATTTCAAATTCTTTTTGCATTTCCTCTGCAAATCTCTTACACATACTTTCATTTCCTCCAAAGATGATATCATCAACATATACTACTACTATCGACATTTTTTTACCTTGCACTTTGAAGTAGAGATTGTTGTCAGCAAAGCCTTTGTTGAATCCTTTTTGTGTCAGGTATCTATCCAATCTCGCATACCATGCTCTAGGAGCTTGTTTCAGTCCATACAATGCCTTCTTTAATTTACAAACCATATCCGGTTTGTCTAATAACTGAAATCCTTCAGGTTGTTCCATGTATACTTCTTCTTCCAATTCACCATTCAGAAATACAGACTTGGCATCCATCTGATATACTTTGAAATCCTTATGGGAAGAAAATTCCAAAAACATCCTAATAGCTTCCATTCTTACCACCGGGGAAAATGTCTCTTCAAAGTCCATGCCTTCAACTTGTGAGTATCCCTTGCATACAAGTCTTGCTTTGTTTCTTATAACTTCACCATTTTCATTCAACTAATTCCTGAACACCCACTTTGAACCAATTACATTCTTATTCAGAGGTCTAGGAACCAGTTACCATGTCTGATTCTTCTCTATTTGCTGCAACTCTTCTTTCATAGCTCTAACCCAACTTTCATCTTCACATATAGACTTAGGTTCTATTTTAGAAAGTAAGCACAAATTTACCTCAGTTGTTATTGTACTTCTTGTCTTCACACCTTCACTCCTATCTCCAATTATCTGTTCTTCTAGATGATTGTTCTGGACATACTTAGGAGTCTTAACAGTAGGTTCTAGAGTTTTTTCTTCTTCTTCCTCCTCCTTATTCTCTTCAGGTACTTGTCCACAAATAGGATCATCAGGTTCAACTTCACTTATCTCAATGGGTCTGTGCATGTCCTCATCAACCTTCACATTAGCACTCTCAACAATCTTCCTCAATATTTTATTAAAGCATCTATATGCTTTGCTGGTAGTTGAATATCCAAGGAAAATCCCTTCATCACATCTAGCATCAAACTTCCCAAGATTTTCATCATCTCTTTTAATGTAGCATCTGCTTCCAAATACCTTAAAGTATTTCACAGTAGGAGCCTTACCAGTCCAAAACTCATAAGGAGTTTTTGTGTTGTTGCCTCTAATCTAAACTCTATTAAGAACATAAACATCGGTGTGTATTTCCTCTCTCCAGTACACATCAGATACATTTGCTTCTTTCATCATGGTTCTTCCAACTTCCTGTACAGTCCGGTTCTTTCTCTCAACCACTCCATTTTGTTGAGGGGTTCTTGGAGCAAAAAATTGTCTATTTATGTCATGCTCTTCACAAAATGCATTAAAATCACTAGAAGTGAATTATCCACCTCTATCAGATCTCAAAAATTTGATTCTTAGGTTCACCTCATTTTCTACTCTTGCTTTGAACACTTTAAACCTATCTAGAGCTCAAGTATTTTCTCTAAGAAAAGAAACCCATATCATTCAAGAATAATCATCAATAAGAAGCATGGAAAAACTGTCACCTTTTAGGCTTCTTGTTCTAGTAGGACCAAAGAGGTCTGTATGAATTAATTCCAACATTATGGTAGTAGTTTGCTCTTTTGCTTTAAAACTGCATCTTGTGTGTTTCCCTAGCTGACAACTTCTACAAATTGTATTAGCAGGCTTTATGATTCTAGGAAGACCTTAGACAACATCTCTTAAACTGATCCTGACCAGATTATCAAAGTTTATATGTCCCATTCTTCAGTGCCACAACCAACTTTCTTTAACCTGAGATACAAGGCACTGACCATCAACACCCTTAAGCTGATAGATGTTTCCATGAGTTCTCCTTCCTGCAACAACCATAGCTCCAAATCATTTTCTGATCTCACAGGTATTATCCTGAAACACAAGTTTAAAACCTTTGCTACACATTTTTCCAACACTCAAAAGGTTATGCCTTAGACCCTTTACACAATATACATCATCAGTGTTGTGTATTCCATAAAAACTAATTGTGCCTTTCCCAACAATCTTTGCTCCTGAATTATCACCAAACATGACCAAACCACCATCATACTTTTCAAGTTTAGTAAACTTACTTTTATCTTCGGTCATGTGATTAGAACATCCACTATCAATCACCCAGTAGTCTTCATCCTATCTAGCATGAAAGGTGGTGACCAAATTACCTTCCATCTCATCCTTCTTGTTCTCCAAATCACTTTTTCTTGCACATTTTCCAGAGTTAGCAAAAATAGGTTTACTCTCCAAAGCTAAGAAGAAGCATTCACTATCATCATTCTCATAATCAAATTCATCACCAGAGATTCTAGCTTCTTCTCTAACATAGTACAACTTTTTGTATTTCTTATCCTTTCTATCTTTATGATTTTTGTTCTTCTTATGTACAGTTCTATTTGGACATCTTGAAGCATAATGACCAATATTACCAAAACTGAAACATTTAAAGGGAAACATACCTTTATACTTACCGATACCTTTCTTCAACTTCCTTGTAAAGTTCACTTCCAACTCATCTAAACCATCACTATCCAGATCATCTTCAATCTTTATTGCTTTAAATGTTGTTTCTATCTTTTCCTCTTTCTTTCCAAACTTTCTCATCTCAAACACAGTCAAGGTGCCAAATGGATTTTCTTTAGTATATTTATTAGGATCATATGTTTCCTCAATAAAGAAAACTTTTTCACTGTAACATTCCGGTATAGTCATTAGAATCTTCTCAATTATATCTTCATTAGTCAGAGTACCCCCTTGATTTCTAACTTCATTTTCTACCAGATCAATTCTCTGAAAAATAGCTTGCAATATCTTTTCCTTCTTCCATTTTCATATTGTCATATCTACGCTTTGCCATCAACTTCTTTGTCAATTTCACTCTATCATTTCCTTCATAAAGATCTTCCAAAATTTTCCAAACTTCATAAGCAGTTCCTAGAGAGATAACTTTTGTTCGCTCAGTCTTGGATAAAGCACTCTAAATAGCATACCTCACTTTTTCATTCTCCTCATAAGTAGAAACCTCATCTGCAGTAGTAAGACCATTCATCAAAGCAACATACTTCATCTCAACAGCCTTCCAGGTCTTGTAACCAAGAGAGATAATATATCCTCTCATCTGCACTTTCTAGTCATTGTAATCATATCCATCAAACATATGGATAGCCAACTTATGTGCCATCAGATCTTCCTTAAGCGGTTAAGCTCTACACCAAGGTACCAAAGCTCTAATACCAATTTTTAAAAGGTGCAGGACAATTGAGAGGGGGGATGAATCAATTGTCACCAAATTCAATCACAAAACTTTGAACACTTATCAACTTTATAGCCACTCTATTTTGTTATTAAGTATGAACATGATATTAAGATAACATAAAGAAAAATCAAAACAATGAACACCAGATTTTATGTTGAAAACCCAACAAGGGAAAAACCACAGTGAGGATTAGCTCACTATATAAAGTGATAGAAAAATTGAATACAAGAGGATCATTGCCCAAGGCTCACTACCCAAAATAAGACTCACTGTCTAGATACAAAGGCTCACTTCCTACATAAAGAACTCACTGTCCAATAGGGAGGCTCACTGCCTTCAAATACAAAAGATAACAGAAAGATTCACCACAAAAATTTTACACACATTTGTAGCTTTGATTAGAAGATTGCAGAAACCTTCAGCTCACTGCTTTCAGAAATCTAACACAATGAAGTACTGTTTCCTTAGCTTACTTTCGCACAACTCTCCTCTTCACTTGTGGCTTACTTCAGTACTTTTCCATCATACAATCCTTCACATCTCAACTTGCATTTATACCATCTTCAACCTTAGAAACATTCTCCAAGGTCGGCCACATACACTTCATTTCATAAATTCAAACTAGGTCAGAAACTCAACATTTCTATAGTGGAAAAGAATGAGAGTGGACCAATTAAACACTTAACCAAGACCAAAAGCAACATCTCAGATCAACCACACACTTCCTTAACTAAATTTTAAATTCTTCGTATGAAGTGTAAACACCAGGTTAGCCAAACCTAATGAAAACACAAATGAACATTGAAGTACATGCTTACCAACAAGAAGATAACATGTGGACGATGTAACACGCTTCATCATGCATGAGAACACATCTTAGATACTTCCATATACATCTGCAGTAGGTGTAACAACCTTCAAACACATAACTCTTTCCAACAGTCCATCCACACTATGATATCCCACACAACTCTGAAGCTCATCTTTCAAAGCACCAAAACTCGAACATCTCTGCCATAACCTAGAGAACATCATTACAAGACATATTCTAGATCCGCAAGACCTAAAACAAAACAATGGAGGACTATGGAGTAGAAAAATTTCTCCTAGCCCATAGATAACCAACTCTACCAAAATAGTTCACACACCGATGAACACAACTTTCACCTTTCATCAAAACAGTAGCCACAAATCAGGAGATATCACCAACAGATCACCAACAACAAACCTTTAGATCCTCATGAGCATAGGATCAACACAGAATAAACATAGAGCACATACCAGAGCACATTTTGAACACATACATAACTCTGACTTCAGTCTTTATTAATTTTCTCAAAAGCACTTAGTAACCCATCATTTCAACACATCTGCAACATCATAAGGATAGCTCCATGTACTCACAATAACTTAAAAATGTCTCAACTATACATGCACAATTTGCAACATATTGAACTATGTTGACATCAATGACAACATTAATGACAACACCACCAAACTTGCTCATACTTGCAACAATTTCAACATTCAAAGTTCAACTTGAAAATATCGGCTATCGAGATTTAATCTTTGAGAAATTAGATAAATACGTATAAATACCTAGTTATTGCATCATTTGAAATCTAACAAAAATTGAAGAGCAATTATTGTGATCAAAAGCACTATCAACCAAGTCAAGAGTAACATTTCAAAGCTTTATTGTAGTAATTCAAGATCCTAACATAATGTTGAATCCTATGTGAGTTTGTGTGTGTTTATGTTATCATTGTGTTGTGAAAGCTAATACTTTTGTAGGTCTCTAAGCAATTTCAAGAAATCAAGCAAGCAAGATCCAAGACCTTGAGGTGATGTGTATGAATTCAATCCTTCAAGGAAGCCATTGAAGGGTGGTAAGTTGTATCACATTGTGATTTCATCATTCCTTCCTTTCATTTATCCATTTATCATTGACATTGTCATTGTGGAAGTGGAAACACTAACACAAGGTTTGACCAAGGCAAGCCCCTAAATGACACATCTCTTCTATTTGTCAATGTGCAGATTTTAGGTTTGAAGAGGATTGAAGGAAGCTTGAATAAAAAATGTTCATTGTTGCATTTGAAGCCCTAGATCTTGTCAAGCCATAGAAAATCACCTATAGAATTATTTGACAGTGTCCTGACAACTCTGCAACCAGAAATTAGAAGCTCAAATATGTCATTAGAAGACCCCAAAAGTAGAGAAGGACACCCTTGCAAGGACCCATTTTCCCTTGGGCGAATCAATCCTCCTACAGTGATCAAACCCAGCTTTCAATGATAGGTACATATCACTCAACACTTCTCTGATCTGCCTGCAAGTTGTTATAGTCTATCAATCATCAAATTATTTTATTTGATTTTTTTGAAGGAGGTGTATGAGCTCTGCTAGGGTTTTTTTTTTTTTTGCGGTCACCCTTTTGCATCATACTACGCACCCTGCGTAGGAAAACCCTCTTTTCTTGTGTGTACGACCGCATTTACTGTGGTTTTTTTGTTTTAATATGCCTTCAATTGGCTCTAACCTAGTAGTTCTTACTGGTGTTAGCGGTTCGATGGCAATAATCAATGGCTCCTCCTTTAAACAAATGTCCCCAGAAATTTGTTTTGAAAGTCTTTCACGAGGTAAGTGCTCTGATTCACCAGCTGATGTGGTTTTTCCTTTACCAGATTTTGATATTGCCTATCAATGGCTTGAGCAATACACCCTTGTTGGGTATTTTGTTGGGAGAACTCCCCCTGAAAGTGTGCTTAAAGATTGGGTTAACAAGGCTTGGGTTCCTCATGGGGTCCGCCTTGATATGGTCCAAAACTTAACCAAGGGTTTCTTTTTGTTCCGCTTTGCAGAGGTCAATCATGTGTAGGCCATCTTAGGCCATGGGCCTTGGTATGTCTGGTCTTCTCTGTTAGTTTTTCAAGCATGGACTCGTGACTTTGTTGTCTCGGACAACACCAAGTTGCGGGTCCCATTTTGGATTGAATTCCCTGGTCTACCCTTGCCTTGTGTGCTATTTTTGAATAGTATAGCCTCCTCACTGGGGAGGGTTATTTGCATTGAGCCAGATAGATTCTTTCAGGCTTGCCCCCAAAAGAGGGTTTGTGTGGAAGTGGACCTTTCCAAATATTTAAAAGACTCCATTGATATCCAAATTGGAGCTCTCTGCCACACCTAGAAAGTCACATATTTTAATTTTCCCAACACATGCTATAGGTGTCAGTCAGCGAACCACAAGATAAAGGACTGCCCTTTAGCAGTGCCTCGTACACCTTCGCCACAAGATGTTGAAAAGCCTCGTTCGGCAGCTACATCTGCTGCCAAACCTTATGTGAAATGGACTACGGTTACGAACCGAAAGAATAAGTCCACTGGTTCTGGGTCGGGTCTTGTGACCTCTAAGCCAGTGAAAGATGTTTCAAACCATTCTATGAAGGGGAAAGAAGCTCCGGTTGGATTTGATTATGTTTCACAGTAGCCAAGGCCAAAGGCTACGCCTCGGTCGACTGCTATCATGTTAACATAGCCAAATGTGTCTTCTCCTGTGATAGGAGCTCACATGAATTCTCGCAGCCCTTCCCCTCCTAGGGAAGAAGGGGAATATGTTCATGAAAAATGGAGGATGTCCTCCCCGTCCATTTAGATTGGATCAGTTCTGGCATAATTTTTACAGAATCGTTTCTCTTCTCTGAATGAAGAGGAATCAGGTTTTGAAAACATGGAGGAGTTTCACTCATGAAGTTCCTTTCATGGAATGTTTGAGGTCTGACAGACCTCTCCAGAAAGTATTCTATCAGGGATACCTTGTGCAAGTACTCTGGTGTTGAAGTGCTTTGTCTCCAAGAAGTTAATTTTTTTCGTTTTTTGCTTGCTGCGGCTAGTTGTTCTATTTAGCTAGCCAATAAAATATTTTGTACTACCCATGATGCTGGGCGTGGCAAAGCTATCACCCTTTTGGCCCCACGGTGGCAATCCTCTATGGTCGACCATGGGTTTGATCCCACTCATCGGCTCATCTGGATCCTTCTCAACATTGATAATCATTCATTTGGGATTATTAATGTCTATGCTTCTAATGATGTTGTGGAACGCTCTTTGCTCTAGTGTTGGATTGTTGATTCTTTACCAGTTGCTACCTAGTTACTTTGTGGGGACTTCAATATTGTAGAAATGGCATCTGACAAAGATGACACTATGCCATTTAGATGGACAACTGGGGAAAGGGAGGTGTGGTTTTACATGCGCAATAAATTGGGGTTTTTTGATCCCAATATTGGTCATCGCCATTCTCATTGTCTCTAGCACACTTGGTGCAATTACTGAGCCGGTTCTGATAGAATATTTAATCACCTTAATCGTGCCATGATCTTGACGCAATCTTTTTTCTCATTTGACAACTCCTCTCTCCCGGTTAAGCTGTTAGTGGATGTGACTTTGTCATACCACTTCCCCATTTCTTTTTGCATTGAATGGGAGACTTGACAGCCTAGTACGTGTAAAAATCATTTTTTTTTAAACACATCTTTACTCTGCCACAAGCCTACCCTAGCCCACATTCGCAAAGTTTAGAATTTGGAGTGTAGGCCAGCTCAACATACAGGCTAGATTTCTTGGTGGAATGAGGCTATCATCCACACAGCTAGATTTTTGTGCATTTATGGGCACCAGCTGGCTATTTTTCGTCGGCGGTCTTATGAGGCTACCATCGTTGACCTCTATGCTACCTTTGAGGATTTGGCGGCCAGCCCCTTTTCTACTTCATTACAAGTTAGGGTGGCAAAGCTAAGGCACACAAAACAAATTGCTGACAACTATGTTGTTAGAGGAGAGCAAATCAAAGCCCGGTTACATTGGCTAAAAGTTGGTGATCGTGCCTCCAAAGAGTTTTTCTTGGCTCTGCGTGCCAGGCACTCATCCCTGGGCATTAAAAAAATAAAAGATGGCACTCAGGTGCTCTTTGAGCTGCCTAACATTCTCTAGGCCTTTGTCCGTCATTATGAGCAAGTATTCACTACATAGGAATTCACGCTTGTGTGACAACAAGCCCTTCAGGATTGTCTTGTTGTTGTGCCAAATAAGCTTTCTTCAGCTCAGAAATTTTTTTGTGATCAACTTTTATCAGTTGATGATCTCAAAGAGGCTATCTACTCCATGGCTGATGACAAAGCCCCGGGAATTGATGGATTCCCTTGTGAATTCTACAAAGCCATTTGGGACTATATTGGGCATGATCTACATCAAGTTTACTTAGAAGTTTTTCTTTCTAATTCCCTAGGAAACTTAATTAATAAAGGTAAAATAAAATTCATACCTAAACCAGGTGACCCAAAAGACATTTACAACTGGATACCTATCACACTTCTTAATGTCTTCTACAAGATTATCACCAAGGCTTTGGCTCTTAAAATCCGCCATCTTCTACCTCAGATCGTGCACCCGGAACAAACTGGGTTTATCAAATCCAGATTTATTTTGGATAATATCATCGCTGTTTGGGAAGGCATGGAATAGGCCAGATGCTCAAACCAGAAATCCGTGTTCATTAAGATTGAATTTTCCAAGGCTTATGATCGCATTGAATGGCCGTTTATTCTTGTTATGCTGCAAGCCTTGGGTTTTGGGCCCAATTTCATTCAATCTGTTTGAATGCTCTTTGTGGATGCCTTAACTTGTATCACCATCAATGGTTGTCAATCCTCTACCTTTGGACTCTTTCGTTCCATTAGGCAAGGGTGCCTATTGGCCCCCTCTTTATATGTGCATGCAACCGAGGGTTTTGGTTACCTTTTGGCCAATGTGGTTTCCCAGCGGTGAGTCAAGGGAATTCCTCTGCCCAACTCTCAGGCTCAGCTTGTTAATGGCCATTTTTCTGATGACTCATTCCTCACCCTTCTGGAGGATGAAGATTCCATTGTGGTGGCTCTTGAGTGTCTTAATACCTTCTATCTTGCTTTCAGCTCTACCATCCAGTGGCATAAAACTTTGTGTTATCGACAGTCTATCTTGCCCTCTCTGCTATGGCTGCAAGAGTATGGTTGGAAGTAGATTGGGCCTGGCAATTTTTTTTGATTTATGGGCATTCCCTTTGCTTTTTAGGAGTCTTCGGCTGAGCTTTGGCAAGCCGTGCTCTCCAGAGTTGAGCAGAAGCTTGCTTATTGGGTTACCAAGCCCCTCTCTTTAGCAGGGAAATTCCAGGTGTGTTCCAAAATCCTAGCGACCACCCATGCTTATTATTCTTCTTGTTGGGCCCCCTCCAAAGCTGCCTATGGCAAGCTTGAGAAGCTGCTTCGTGACTTTCTCTGGGCCTCCTTTGAAAATCACAGAGGGTTTCATCGTGTGGCTTGGGAATTTTGTTGCCTTCCCAGAGACTCGGGAGGTCTTGGGTTGTTATCTACTCAACGACAAGGGACTGCTCTGTGTGTTAAATGGATTATTCATGCCCTTACTAGGGACAAGGCTTGAAAAATTCTTCTCAGGCATAGTATTCAATCCGACTTCCTTGTTCATAGACTTGCCTAGAAGGGGATTGGCTTTCAAACCCTTATGGTCATGAATGAACCAATCCAGATTGTTGGGACTTTTGTGGCCAAAAGCATCTGGTGGGTCTGGGAAGTTGTCAAACCTTGGCTTTGTTGGGTTGGCTCTGGTTTTTGAGATGGGCTCTCTCTCAACTAGCACAATATTTGGTGGTCGCCTATTTTTTATAGCAATGGTCAGCTGTTGGCTAAGTCGCCTAGGCTTAAGGCGCTTAGATTTCACAAAAAGGGTATCTAGACCCTGCAACAGATTTTTTCCATACCCACCATGCGTATCATGTCGTGGGATGTTTTTTGTGCCCAGTACAGGCTTCATAACTAGGACCATGCTACTTATGATAGTATGGTGAATGCCATTCCTGCTGAAATGCTTCATAAGGTTGAAATTTGTGGGACCAAACCTTGGTGGAAAGACTGGAAGTGGTATCCAGACACCCCTTTCAGGAACTACAAGCCTCAGCTTGGTTATACGTGGCTCTCACCACATTTTCCTATGATTCAAAGTTTGAACCAGAGGTGGCTTCTTCAATCTCCCACTCATGTCTAGTGTAAAAGATTTGTTGCCACTTGGTCTGCAAGTGTTGAGCCGAAGCTTGCCCACTTTGCCTGGTGTATTCTTTTCTAGGGCTTGCCTGTGGGCTCTTGGTTGGTCCACCTAGGGGTCTGGGACCCTTGCTACCCTTTTTGTGGGAAAGATGAGAATTTTAAGCATCTTTTCTGGTTTTGTCCCAGAGCTCAGCAGCTTTGGACTTGGATTCATGACTTTTTTCGACCCTTTGGCTAGAACCTTTCTCCTAGCATATGGTGTTGCTTGGAGATTCTCCCAGAATTCCTACAAAACTCACCTAGCTTTGGCACACTTTCAGGGTGGAAATTATCTTCAATATTTGGAAGGACATAAATGCTTGCATTTTTTCACATACTCAAATGGATATTCATGTATCTTTATATGCTAAAGCTATGATTTTCTCTAATGTGCTTTTACAGGTTCAAGTGCAAGGTAACAAAGTTGCACTTGAGGTTGCTCACCTCCAGGTTCTCCTGGACCACAGGGGTAATGCACCTTGTACTGTTGCTCAGGTCCCCGCTTCACCCACCTCTTCCCGTGGCCGTTCGCCCTCCAGGGTCCGACAATGGAGTGGCTCTATGTGTCCCCATTCACAACCCATGCCTCGGCAGGATTCTCGCACTCCTCGGTGAAATCGTTCTCCTCTGCTACGGGCTAGCCAGGGGTGGCCTTCTAGTGGTGCTTCGAGGAGTGGCAATGGTGGTTCTAGGTGTCCCTCTGATGATCCTCTTGCTTCTGGCTCTGGTTGGCCAATCACTGGTAAAGCATTCCCGCGTCTGGCACTTGCAATCTCGTCCCGATGTGAGGAAGAAGATAAAGAGAAAAAAGATGTTGATGATGGTTGGGGTCCTCCTCCTGACGTCACTCCAAACCCCAATGATGTATGGGGGAAAATTTTGAATGACAGAGACCCTCTTGGCTCTGCTGGCACTACTTTGGCCGCTTAATGGCCTTTCTTATCTTTGTAATTTTGGACTTCTAGGCTTAGCCCATGTGATCTATTAATTTTCTGGGTGTTGCCCATGTGACTCTTGGGGTGTTCCTTTCTACCACCCACCCTTTTTTTGTGAATATGTATCTTTATATTTGAATTAATAAAGATAGCTGCCTATTCATCAAAAATATATATATATATTTTGTATATGTAAGGGGTAAAAGTGGAAATAGGATAATCAACAATGAATTCAAAAACACGAGATAGAACCCACATACCAATGAGATATGATTGCAATCAAACCATGAATTCAAACAAGTGTTAGATAATCAAATTAAAACATTAAATGAATCCAAAACATGAACAATATTACCATCTCATTGTGGACTAACTTGTGTTGGTTGAAATGTTGGATTACTTCAACACAAAGCCTCCATGATAGCTTGCAAAAGCTTGATGTGTGATGATGAAAAATATGACCTAGATGCTCAAAATGAATGCTCAAAACTCAAATGGATATGACTTAGTTATGAAAATTGTAGGTGATAAATGTGAAGGATGAAGGTTTATTTAATAGATTTTAGGACATTAAATAAAAAATCTAGATTAAGAGGTACCGATTTGAGATCAAAGGAGGATGATGAATGAGAGGAATTGATTTCCTAATTAATTGACTACAACTGGCTATAGGATTCCAGTTAACTGGTTGCATGAGATATTAATTGAAGTGCTAAGTCAATTGATTGATTGGAAGACTCTGAGTGAGTGGGAGTTAAGAGAATTGATTGATCAGAAGAGTGGTCAATCAATATCAGTTGACTGAGAGAGTGTTAGTTAAGATTTGAGGAAATAATGCATGATATAATTAATTAATTAATTATTGGAGGAATGTGCAAGATAAGATTGATTAATAAATAAAATGTTTATTTATTAATGGATGATGTTTGAGATAAAAGAGGAGAATTAAATAATTAATGTAATTACTTAATTTAGAAGAAGTGAATGATAAATAATTAAAAAAATAAAATAAAATTATTTAATAATATTAGAAGAATAAAGAATAATTAGTGACATGATTAAATAAATAAAATTTATTTAATTATGTGGAAGATAACTCACTGAGTGTGAGTTAACTAGTTGCATGAGAAGTGAAGTGAAAGAAAGTGGTAGAAAATAAATTTAGATTTGCATGATAGGATAATAATTAATTTAATTAATTAATTATTTGAGGAATGTGCAAGTGGGAATTAGATAAATAAATAAAATATTTTATTTATTCATGATGAATAGATAATGTTGAGAGAAGAGGGATAATTAATTAATTAAAGTAATTACTTAATTTAGGAAGATTGGGTGAATGTTAAGAATTAAATATATAATTAAATAAATCAGATTTATTTATTAATAAAAAAGAATAAAGAATTCAAGATATAATTAAATAAATAAGATTTATTTATTTAATCAAGAAGATTAATTGAATTAAATATATAATTAAATAAATAAGATTTATTTATTTAATCAAGAAGGTAAATTGAAATGAATTAATTAAATAACATAAAGTCATTTAATCAATAGTGGAAATGAATTAATTAAATAATATAGTCATTTAATTAATAGTGGAGATATGATTTTAGATAATAATTAAATAATTGAACATTATTTAATCATTAGGGAAAGATGAATATTATTGCTAAAATGCTACTTCGCGGGCTAGGACAATTTCAGGTATCTACAGTATATTAGGTCATATAGTCTAAATAGGTCAATCATTGCAAATCAATTCCAATCCATCCTAATCCTTAATAGGATGGAGATCCAAGTCTGATTGGCTCACCTTCATGATTGAAAGTCAATCTACTCACCTTGTTGATCTCCATCTTAATGAAACAATAGAAAATACCTATTTGAATCCTAGGTTTATACATTAAACCCCCAACAAAGCTCCCCCTATTTGTTTTCTTTATTTCATTTTGGTGAACCTGACCTGTTAACATTACACACCTTCTAAAATTTCACCCTAGATCTAAGTTTTGTATATCATTGTGTTGTATTTCTCATTTAGGGTTTCATTTTTGCATCATAAAAGACATAAAAATTCAAAAATTACATATCATTTTGCATCATAGGTTGCATTAGGGTTCATTTCAGTCACTTAGATTAGATCTACATTGAAAATTACATTCGTAATTGTCATTTGTATTGTTATATATTTACATTTGCATCACATTGTCTTAATTTGAGCAAATTCTAGAGCAATATTGACTTTCAAAACTATTTGCACACATAAATAAAACACTTAGACAATTTTCTACACATTCAATTTTTAATTTTCAGAAGCCTTATCAAGGATGTAGACGCCCCCAGGCACCTATGTCCTTGTACACTTGCATCAAAAAACTTTTTCACAACTTTCTATCTCTATCTGCTCAGTTTGTTTGTGGTTACAGATCTCTGAATTATATTTCATAATTGCATTTATTTAGGCATCTTTCATATAGTTCATAAAAGTGAAAAACATTGCATTGTGTAGTTTCAAATTTGCATAAAAAATCATCATTTCTAGGTCTTAGCATAGTACAATCAGTCATTTTTAGATATGAAAATTGCACTTTAAACTTGTTAGAACATTTTTTCCCACTTGCATTTTGAATCAAATTAGCATAAATTGAGTAAATTTTGGAAAGATATTCACTATTCAAACTGTTTGCACGTAGACCCAGAATCTTTAAGCAGTATCATACATAGTCAAACTTTGAAATTTTGAAAGACTTTCCCAGGACTTATATGCCCTTGGGTGCCTCTATCCTCCTACTCTTTTTTCCTCAAAGTTTTTGTGACAAAGTTCTCTTAGGATCCTATGTCCAGACTTGTCTTTCATTCAAAAACCTATTGCATAACAATCTGAACCTTAGTAAAAAGGATGGATCAATGTTTTTCTTAGAAGTTAACTTCTTTGAAATCCTTGGAACTAATGTTTCAAGCTGTGTGTTTGGTGATGACCATAATTTCAATGAGAACATTGATGACCCTTCACCTCCTAATGCATGTCCTCATGATGTGGATATCTTGGAACATGATGAGGAGAGCATGAACAAATTCATACATAATTCTTCACATAATCTTGATAAAAATGCAACCTTTTATCCTTCCATGATATTTCTTGATCACCTAGACCAACAACCAAAACCTCCTACCATACCACCACTTGAAATGTTCGCCCTCTTACACCCAGAGAGTGAATCACAAGGCATACCTCAACCAATGGACATGGAAGCACCTATCAATAACAATCACATGGAAGGAACATCAACCAATCCCCCATCATATGTTCACAAAGTTACAAACACACCTATTAAATTGGAACAAAGATATGGACAGGGATTTAGGATCTTGAGAGAACAAGGATGTGACATCGACCCCCTTTTGGAACAAACAACATTAGAAGAAACTAAGGGAATAGGTTACCAAGGTCCTCTGCCTTTGCATCAAACATTTTCTCCACCAACCAAGAAATACAAAAGATAACTCCATATTCTCCACAAAATAATGGAGTTGCAGAAAGAATGAACATGACACCGATGGAGAAGGCTAGGAGTATGTTGAGTGGTGCTAGTCTAGAAAAAAGGTTTTGGGATAAAGTTGTTGCCACTGCTTGTTACCTGATTAACATGTCTCCTATATAAACTCTTGTTGATAAAACACCTATACAGGCATGGTTGGATCAAAATATTTCATTAAGACATAGAGCTTTTGGTTGTGAGACATATGCACATGTGCCAAAGGAGAAGCAAACAAAGTTGGAGAAAAAGGCTGTGAAATGTATCTTCATCAGATACAGTTATGGTATGAAAGGATACAAGCTTTGGGATCCTATTGCCCAAAAGGTAATACATAGTAGAAGTGTTATTTTTAGAGAAACTAAGCCTTCTATTACATTGTAGCCAGAACAAAGTAAACAAGAATATGTGATTCAATTTCCTTCTACACTTGAGAAAGTTGAATCAAGGCCCATGGATAGACAAGAAATTAAGGAGAGCTCATCTAGCTCTAAATCTTATGAAGAGGAGGAAGAACCTACAACTCATCTTGTTTGTAGGTCTACAAGGCATAAACAACCACCTAAATGGTATTCACCTAATGATTGGAGATGTATTTTTGCTTTGAATACTAACATGGATGAACCCAGATTGATAGAAGAGGGATTAGGTATGAATGATGCAAAATCCTAGAATATTTTAATGGATGAAGAAATGGTAGCTTTGAAAAAGAATGATACATAGGATCTTGTACCATTGCGTGAAGGAATTAAACATGTTGGTTGCAAATGGGTGTTCAAGAAAAATATTGGTTCAGATGGAAGTATTGAGAAGTACAAAGCAAGTTTGGTTGCAAAAGGTTACTCTCAAGTTGAGGGTGTTGATTATGGTGAGATATTTTTTTCCTATTGTAAAAATGACATGCCCATTAGATTTTTGCTTTCTATTGCTGCTACTTATGATTTAAAGGTTGAGAAAAGGATGTGAAAACTGATTTCCTTCATTCTACCTTGGAGGAGGATATTTATATGACACAATAAGAGCAGTATGTGGTGAAAGGTAAAAGTAAATTGGTTTGCAAATTGAAGAAATATTTGTATGGCTTAAATCAGAGTCCTAGGATGTGGTACCAAAAATTTGATACATATGTGTTGAGTTTGGGATTTGAGCGTTCTAAATCATATCATTGTGTTTATTATAAAATTGATAGTGATCATTTCTTGTTTATTGCATTATATGTTGATGATATGTTATTTATTGGTAGAGGGAAAGGTATGGTTTCAGAATTGAAATCTCAACTTGTTGCTAAATTTGAAATGAAAGATCTTGGTGCAACTAAACACATTCTTGAGATGGAAATTAAAAGAGATAGAGTGAATAGAAAGCTATGGCTCTGCCAAAGTAAGTATGCCAATTCAATTTTACAAAGGTTTGATATGTATAATTCTAGACCATTGTGTGTTCTTGTTTCAGCTCGAACAAAGTTATCTATTTCAGATTGTCCAACACCCCCATCAGAGATGGAAGACATGAGAAGAGTGCCTTACTAGAGTGAATTTTGAAGCTTGATGTATTCTTTGGTTTGTAGAAGACCATAAATTTCCCAAGCAATGGGAGTTCTTTCCAAATATATGTCTAATCCTAGTAGAGTTCATTGGGATGCAGTTAAAAGAGTCTTCAAATATTTGCATGGTACCTTAGATTATTCCTTGTGTTATCATAGTAATATGATTGAAGATGAAATTTCCCTTGATATTCATAGTTATGTGGATTTAGACAGGGCAGGTGATGTTGATATTAGAAGATCCACTAGTGCTTATGTGTTTACTTTATTTGGTGGTGTGATTAGTTGGATGAGTAAGTGACATGTTGTGTTTACCTTGTCCACTACTAAAGTAGAGTATAAGACAACTACTCATGCTTGTAAAGAAGCCATCTGGCTTAAGAGACTGTGTTCAAATATTGGAATTTAAAACAAGGTGCAGTAAAAATTTATTGCGACAATTAGAGTGCGATATGTCTAGACAAGCACCTAATATGTCATGCCAGGACCAAGCACATTGATGTACAATATCATTTTGTTAGAGATATGGTCAAAGATGGAAGGGTGAAGTTGGTTAAGGTAGAGACTTTGATGAATTTTTTTGATTCTTTAACTAAACCAATGAGCACAAAGAAGTTCAGATGGTGTTCAGTGACTATGGGCCTTTCGGCCCCTAGCAATTAAGAGATGATGTTTATACACCCTCTCGTTGTATTTGCAAGGTGTTCGATAAGTGGGAGATTTTGGTGAGAAAATGTGTCTCAACCTTGCAATTACATAAGTTACTGTTCATCTGATGACAACGAGGGAGTGCAGGGGGTCTTCCCCCATGAGGGGTCTGGGGGGATCATCCCCCCTGTTGGGGTTCAGGGGGAGCGTGCCTTGGTGGGGCTTAGGGGCAACACCTCCAAAAGAAAAAAATTATTTATATTTTATTATTGTAAATTGGGACCATTCATCATTATGTCTCATATCTGACGACCGATATTTTATTAGCTTGAATTGCCTAAGATGGAAACCCTATTTTATGAGGCCATTGTATTGCAACCATGTATTGTGATGTATTTTGAGATTCTAATAGCGGTCGTGTTGCCTTTGGATACCTGGTTGGTGATACTCCTATGAGAAGCTTCCTCTACATGTATATTGTAATCTTTGTGATTTCTGAATAATATATTGGGTGACTTTTGGAGTGTGGGGTTTCTCTCTCGAAAGGGTTTTCCCCACGTAAATCATTGTGTTGTGGTATGTATGATGTTTTTTTTTATCTCTATTTAAGTTTCTATAACTGTTAAAGATTTGTAAAACTTTTGCATTATTCTCCTCTCAAGATTAGTGTAAGAAGTTGTTCACTACCTTAGTTTCCTTACTTTATATATGCATATATATCCTATTTTTTCTTTCAAACATGTATCTTAAATTTTGAAATTTGTATGTATGATCAAGTTGAATGATGTATGTATGTATGTGTATGTATCCTATTTAAACACTCATGTACCTATAATTTAAATAGTTCTTGTAATTTTGTACTTGTTTTCTAATTTTTGTATAAGTTTGGCAGGTTCACTTGTATATCATGGATCATTTTGACATTAAGGATATCCTCAATCCCCCAATTTATCCCCCTTCACCTTAACACCCTCCACCTCCACCCCTTCCACTTCCACCTCCACCTCCCCCTCCACCTCATAACCCCCACCTCCACCCCATGGATCCATTGAGGCTCGCTTGTGAGCTTAGATCAATGGTAACATTAGATCTATTCAAGACCAAATCAATGTAATTAAAAATGAAGCATTGATTCCACCTAACTTGAGGCATTTTGTATCTTCGATGCAAAACTCTGTTGATGTTGTCAAGTCCATTGATGTGGACTTAGAGAGTCATTGACGATGGAGAGAGGAGAGGAGGCACTTTTATTCTAATGGACTCTCCTATAGACATATCCTGGACCTTAAAATAACAAAATCCCATCTTGGTCCATTTTTTATTGACCCAATCTCCAACCAACCAATTCCTACAAACAAACCAAGAATATCAATGAGGCGGTGTAGACATCCACAAATGTCTTCCAATATTTTGGATCAGCGGTGGATGGTATTTGAACATCCACCACATGCTAATGCGGATGTCCCTCTATATTTTTTGAGAAAATTATATGTATAGTTTGTGATGGTCCAAAAACCTAATTATTTTGATATCAAATCATTTCAGGGTGTTGGTGGCAGCATGCCACAACAAACGTTAGGGGCATGAGTTGATCAAAGAAGACACATTCTTGCTCAACCTCTTGTAAATCCCCCTTTTGTTGCCATTCTTGCACCATGCAACATCATGCAGTGGTATCCACACTAGGAGCTTTGAGTGCACTCGTGGCCAACCTTCTTATGTGTTTCATAATATTCAAAAGCAGGAAAACCATTCTTCCTTGTTAGGTATTTTTGTAGCCAAGTTCCAACAACCACCATTGAACCTGTTGGATAATGATAGCCATCATCATCTTCTTGAGGTGCTATTAACTTATGTTTAGTCTCCACACACTGAGCCAACCATATTTTGTTTCCTCTTCATTCTCCTCAGGTACAACAACATCATACACATGTCTTGAAAATAAAATTTGATTTAATAACTTGTGTGTCCATATAATTTGACCAATATACATACATGCATTCATATATATAATTAAATACATATTAAAAAATAGTAATAAAGTGAAATAAATTGAATTAAGTTACCTTCTTGTACAAGGTCTAAAACATGATCATAGTCATCCGATGCAAACACTAAATCATTTTCTTCAATTGTTGTTTCATATTGATCATGTGCTTATGCAGGTGTCAACAATCTTTGCTTCCACTCTTCAACCCATTATATGTATTCTCACATGCTTCCCAGTCGCTTGAAATACAAAACTAACAAAAACATGTAAGCTCCCTTGTCTAGATAGTCCATGTGCTTGCATTTGAACTCTTAAATGAATTCAATTTAGTAGATCCATTTATTGTATCAGAATCAAGTCTAGGTATAATTTTCTCTTCTTCAACCAACTGAAAGAATTGAAAAATTATAGAGTACTCACTTGATCCTATAGATAATTTTGTATTGCACCAATCTATAATACCATGTACATCTTTAAATTTTATTGCATCATCAAATTTCAATTGCTCTCTAGCAAGAATTATTTTAACACATACATCAGCTCCATCACATTCTCCTTTACCATGTACACCTTCGAAAAAACTCCACACATGTTGTACATTATGTTCCTTGTGAACCCTACTTAACAACAAAATATTTGAGCATTCTTGAAGTGTCATGTACAATTATCTGACCATGAGATGTTCTATCCTCTAGATTCCTCTTTCTCTTAAATTTGTATAGAATGTATTGAAATAGTATTGAACAAACTCAGACGAGTGTAATCGGTTGTCACTTAAATAGAAATGATACTCCCTCAAAAAAATTCTATCATCCTCCATGCTATCATTTGCTTGCCTATATACAATATGAACAAACATAGCCACTTACATTGAATTGTAATATTGTGATTGGATTTCCTCTTGTAGAGCAAGACTATAGTTCTCCATAAAATCAACCATTGATAGTATAGTTCCAACTGGAAATGTGTTTCTACATGTGAGAAAATGTCCAACAAGCCATCGATCATGTTGAGAGTGCTTGGCATGTTTTGGTACAATCTTACTATTAATTTTTTTTTCTAGGTAAGCACTACTAAGGGGGTAGATCCCATAATATAAAGTCTAAAAAAAGAGATAAATGCATTCCCTAGCCGCCAAGGGTGCAACAACACAACAAAATTGTACCAACCAAACCTACTCTTCTAACCAGACAGATTTGCAACAACCCAAAAATGGGTGTGCCCACAAATTACAGCTTTGAATTCCCTATTTTCTTCAAGGGTCTTAAGCACATTGGGTGTTTTTGTTTTGAAGTTGAGGTTCTTTATCTTTACCTCAATCTAGGTTTGATTGGCATTCGGGGAGAAGTGCGGACCCTTGCACATATCCTCAGGAAACCCAATACTGTTGTTAGTAGAAATGGCCACTGGAAAAGATGACAGAGAGTTGGATACCTCCAAGGAAGGTGGAGAATCAACAGTGCAAGCAACATCTGATTTTTGTATTTGACTCATTCTCAAGATTATGGCCATTCACCTTGACTAAAGAGGGGGGAAAGATAGGAATCGTTCACTGAAGTGAGGGGGTGGAAGGAGTAGCAGACTTCACAAGAGGAGAAACAACATAGTGGTGAGATTCATACCCTTCCCACCATGAGGGTCTTCTATAAGGAACAACATCAACATGCACCCCAACATGTATTTTTCCACACTGAACGGTAACATGGCTTGTAGCAAATCAGATTCTACATTTGAATGCAATCTTTTCATAGTCTATTGGTTGGAACCAACATCTCTTTCCAACTTTGAGAAAAATTTCTACCAAAAGACCTTTTGAGACATCTATCTCAACACACAAGTGAGCAAAGGTCAAATTTTCATAATTGATTGTTTCTTTTGAGATGTGATATTTCCCCAGAGCATTGTCGATCACCTTCACACAACTAATTTTCCATAACTACAAGGGGAGGTAGGGTAAGCGAACCCACAAGAATTCTATTGTAAATTTCTCAGTTCGTGGATCAATTGAGGGGAACCAAGATTTCATGCATAAAAAATCACCTTGGAAGAACGATGGACCAGTGTTAAGCACCATTTCTTTGTCTTCCATAGATTCAAATTCTAAGATAAAAAACCCTTTTGTGCATGGGTAGATACTGATTTCATCTTCCAGATAATCCTTCCAATTTACATCAATCCAAGAATGGAGATCACATAGTTTAGGCCATACCTTCGTATATCTACAAATCATAGTGTGATCCACCAAAAAATCTTCTCTGTCATAGGTGAGGTCGTCTAGAAAAATCTCTAGGGAAGAGTACAAATGACGAACATTGAAAGGAGGACTCAAAGAAGCACTTCCATGAAGCATTTGAGGAGTGAAATTGTGCCTTGTGGGGGACAAACCAGTAGCCCGCAAGCCATGATTATCCACCACCCCATGGAAAACATCGCATGGTAAATGGGGGTGGGAGGTTAGGGCATACACAAAAAATTTCCTTCAGTCACAGCCTGTGGCACCACCATCACCCAAATTCACCTTGGAGTGAGGGTGACATTTTGTATAAATTATTTTTCCATCTTCTAGACATGGACATCCAAAGCCCATCTACCAAGAGTCATTTGCTAGAGAAGCAGGAAGGTGGAAAGAATTGTCACACCCACCACATGAAAACCTCGCACAGATTGCAAAGCAACAAAATCCACCTTTGGGCATGCAAATGTAGGCATTGCACACCCAAAGACCAATTTTCCAAGGTCAGTCATAGAGGAGCACTTGTAGAAATCCAGATCGAAGGCCGCAAAAAATTTCGAAGTAGAGGACGCCATTGAAAACAAATCTTACTCTTAAATTTTGATATGAATGCATGGACACTAATTTTTTTTGTAACTAAATCACAATACTTTCCAATTTTTCCATATTTTAAAGAATACTCAGCATTCTTAAATCTTTTAACATCCACTAATTGTTGTCCAAAATTATTTTCAACACTTTCATGCATACAAACTCCTAAGAATGAAAGATTGCCACAACTAGTGCATTGTCTAGAAATACATGTAACTTAAATAAAATAATTTCCTATTAGATCTTTTACAAAACAAACTTGCTATAAACTCCTTGATTGTTTCAAGTGGCATATTAATACCACATTCTTGCATAATCATGTTAGTATGTAAAGTACAATGTATATATCGAAAAACATCATAATAATAACGAAATTGCACATGCATTTTACAACAACAAGAGATTCGTTGCTTATTAATTTTCACATACCAAGGTTTACATTTTTCAAAATATCTTTGAATTATTCTAATATTACTAGGTAACACTAAATCACCACAAAATTTTCTATAAAATTTGGTTTGAGTTGTGTCTAATAGGTGTTTTGGATGAGGATAATGAATTTTGGACCCCGCTCTTTTTTTCAAAACGTCTCTAGCATTAGATGATACCCTAGTATTATCATGCCAATATTTTTCAATCAAAGATTTGATTTCAATATTCAATTTCATGTTAGACCTTGGGAGTCGACTACTAAAACTCCAACATTGGTTGATTGGATTATTTTCTATACTTTCTCTTCTCTTTGCCGCTCTTACTAATGTTTTAGGATGTATTTTTAGAATTTCACTAATATTGATTAACATTCTTTTATTCAAAGTTGTTTTATTAACTATAACAATTTTTATAGCTCATCATGCCACATTCTTATCTTTGGATCAACTATTCTTTCCAATAGACTCAATGGCACCAGCAACAATAGATATATCATGTTTAAGTGATTCATCTTTTCTTCTTGGTTTAACAAAAATGCCTAACTTTTTCATTACTTTTCTCATTTTCCACATTCTCATCAATTGCATCATGAGTGGACATTGAAATGATAGTTTTTTATAATAATTTTTTTTTGTATAATCTATTGGCATGCGTTCTTATTTGTCTCCAAGAAATCTTACTAGGAAGATTATCCAAAAAAGTACTTCATTTTCAACATCACAAGGATTTTCATTTTTATTTTCAACTTCAAAAGGATTTTCATTTTTACTTTCATCAACAAAACAATTTTCATTTTAATTTTCAACAAAAGGATTTTCATTTTCATATTCAACAACAAAATGATTTTCATTTTAATTTTCAACAAAAAACAGTTTTCATTTTCATTTTTAACAGCAAAACAATTTTCATTTTCATTTTCAACAACAAATGATTTTAATTTTCATTTTCAACAAAAAAATGATTCTCATTTTTATTTTCAACAACAAAACGATTTCCATTTTCATTTTCATTAACAAAAAGTCTAAATTCATTATCTCTACAAATATTATCGATCTCAATATTATTAAATCCAACTTGTTTTAAATCTTCAACAATAAAAGTTTCCATATAATTCAAAGGTGGATTTGACGATGTACCTAGATTCGTGCCTATTCTGACATTCTCCATAACAATGAAAGGTGGATTTGAAGACATACTAGGATTAGTTTGTATAATCATATAATTTTCCACATTCACCTCTTACAAATTTGCATCATCTATGTATCCATGATCTCTTCAATGTTTTTATCTTCAATAGTCATGGAATTAGATGCTTCAACATTATTCATTGATCGAATCCTCATTCTTCTATCTCTTTATCTTTTTGCCTCCTCTCTCTTTTCTTGAATTTTTTCAAGGGTCAATACCTTCCTATCTTTCCTCTTATTATTACATTGTAAAAGTCTTCCTTCTTTCTTCCTCCTTCAAATGAGTAGAAAATGAACACAATTCTACTCCAAAACTATCCCAATGATGCCTCCTTTCAAAATTCAAATCAAATTGCAAGTTCAAGAGCTTGTAGAATACAAAATTCAATAGAAAATGGGAGAAGTAGTTGTCGATCGTACATTGTCAAGTTACAGAATTGACAGTAATTTTTTAACAATAAAAATTAAAAAAAAGGTAAAAAATGGAACGAGATCCCATTTTTCTTTCCAAAATTCTTATTATTAAATAAATCAAACGTGATCCCGATTATGAAATGGGGTCTCATTTCATAAATGTGGCCCCGATTCATAAACGGGATCCCGATTTTAAAAAATGAATTTTTGGTTGGGTTTTTGCTTTGTTTTTTGGTTTGGGAAAAGGCTTGGGGACCTCAACCTAAGCTTTGGACCTCGTTTGACCTGCAACTTGAAGGTCATGTCAATGTCACAAGAAAAGAGTGACTTTGGACATATGTCTGAAGACCTTTTTTGTTTAATTTTTTGACAAAATTAAAATCCATTATAGATGAGACTGTGTAGATTCCAAATATGTAATTTTTTTACTATTAGATTATTTTTGCTATTTTTCAAATAATTTTTGATGATATTGGTCTATAAACTTGAAATATCAGGGATTTTTAGTATTTTAATAACATTTTATTAAAATAATTTTATGAAAAATGAATTATATGTAGGCAATCTTTAGACAATTCTTTTTAATTTGAAAAAAAATGACAAGTTTAGGTCATCTTATGTGAGACGTACTCGATAATTTTTCAAAAAAACAAATATGGCAAATAAAAATTAACAAAAAATTACAAAAAAATATTGTGAGCATTCTTTAGTGTGTTACAAATCTTTTCCCAAAAGGGTTTAAAAAAATATGATTATTTAGGTCAAAATATGGATGACGTAAATGTGCATGGTATGCTAAAAAAAGTGACTTAAATTAAATAGTGGTTTTTAGACATGCCTATTCAAAATCAATTTGTATCATATGGGTATTAAAATTAATTACATATTTGGAAACTAGACTTCGAGTACTACATTTTATGACTAGTGAATTGTTTTAAGATTCCATCTCTAAGTGCTTCAAATTTTAAAGTCAAATGTGACAAATTCTCAAAAATAAGGAAAAATACTTCCACTTTTTGGCCAAAAAGTGGACTCAACTTCTTGCACAAACCCTTCATTTGGTATATTTCTATGAATAGATGGTTTGTCTAATTAAACTTGAGGAATAGGTGCAATGGTCTTAGCTACCTCTTCCTTCTGCTTCTCCTACTTAATGTGTTTTATAACATCATTGAAGGTTTCAGAGTCAGTTAGCCATGCCCTCTCAATGTAGTCATTTCATCTAGGGGTTTCATATGAACTTCTCACTCTTTCTTGGCCTTAAGGTATTGTTCATTACCAATTATTGATTTCCTAGTGGTCATCTTAGTTCTCACTAGATTGGCACAAGAACACCCAAACATTAGTCATGGTTAATGTTGGAATTTAAGCTTAAGCAGTGAGCTAATAGGTCCATGTGTTGAACGTAGTAGCTTTGATACGTAACATCTCATCCATTTAACAAGGAAATTACTAGTGTTTTTAACCATGTATTGAATAAATCAATTCCATGAAAATAGGATATAAATTTTTTCTCTTTCATGATAAAAAATTATAATTGCATACATAAGAATTTCATAAAGAAATATTTTTACTTTTCAAATTGGAAAGAATATATATTTTTTTCCATTTTTAATTTCCACATAAATGGTTGCAATTAAGTAAAGATATAACATTTAAATTTAGAGTACAAGGTTAGGAATTCCATATCTGAATTACTTTCTATCTCACAAACCTCGATATGTCATCTGCAAGAGGGATAGTATCACCCAGGTGCTTTACCTCCAACCACAAACCGACAGTCCCCCACACACCTTCCAACTAGAAGTGGCCCTAACCTTCAACGAAGAGCATAGTTAAGGACCCCCTAATATTGTCATCTAAGTTCAGGTGTTGTGTCTTACTTAACCAAACGGTCATACAACTATATATTCCCTCTAATTATGCATGATGCTATTGATTGGTTAGGCAACTGTCGAGCACAATGAATTGACAAGTGCAAGCAATGACTATTGTACTTACTTTGGCAAAAAGTATTGAATCAAATTCAACCACTATATACAAGTGGAGTCATACATTTACCCACCTCTAATTTGACTTGTAAACCTTAACTAACTTACGATTACCCCCAAAATTACTGTTTGACCAATGGTTAATCATATTGAAAAGTTCTAACTTTGAATAAATTGACTCCCTAAGTTAATAACTCAACTGAGTTGGTTAGTTATTCCCAACTTCAAACACCTGAGTTACGTTCATGTAACTACCTAGGTCTTGGTTGTTGCCACTTATTCAAAGCTTTACCATAACTCATGAGAATAACTACCTCGTAACTAAAACTTTTAGCAAATCTTGACAACAAAATAAAGACATATTGACCTCCCTAATCATAATATAGCATAAAGACGACTTAAACAATAAACCTGTGGTGATGGGTATTTCTTCATTAAAGAATATAAATTTTCTTGAGGGTTAGTCTTTCTTGATAATCATTGTAGTCTAGTTTAAAATATTCCTTTCAAAATTATAATCTTTTTTGATAGTATTGATGATGGTAAGAATGCATAAGGATAACTAACACGAGTACTGGATATACATCTTTATCTAGAAACAAATACTGACCAAGCTTTGGTCTTCTTTAACATAAATCTTTGGTTCATAAATAACTAATCTTTTGAACTTAACAATAAATTCAAACAATGGAAATGTGGTTTAACTCCTACCCACCATCAGGATTCTTTCTTTAAACTCTAGATTTAATCTTTTGATATCAACTGATAAAATTCCACATAGAAAAAAAAGAAAGATAAATCCTGTCAAGAATAGAAAATGACTCTCACCATTGTTATGGTAGATTTATTCAACTATTTCTTTTTTAATGTGCTAACACTCAACCCAAACACAACCAAAAGAGAGACTCTAATTCCTACTCCAACTCTGGGAAGGTTGGATGATAGCAAACTCCTCCCTAGTTCATCTATTCTTGCTATGCAATTCATGGTAAATCAAAATGATAACTCTCCTATCTACACTTTCTCCCAAAAAGAAATTCCACGACTCTCTTTTCTTTGCAGTCCAAAAGAATAGAATAATGATAATGCACAAAGTCACAAGTTCTTACAAACATCCCATAACTACTTTTCCACCCAACATGGTGTAGCAAATTTTTCTTTGTTTCACATAAGATAAGAAAGAATAACTAAATTTTTAACTTACTCCACCACCCTTTTCCAGAGCCTCAACCCCTATCCACAAGCTAAATACAGTTTAAAATTAGTTACTTGTGCAAATTTTACGTAGCATATGCCACAGCTTCACCAAGATTTTAAGAAGATTAAAAAATTAGTTTCAAAACCAAACCGTCATGTGGCTTTTTCCCATGATGATTGCCAAAACATTTTAAGTCTAAGCCTCATAAAAGTGGAATATAGCTTGGCTATTATGGGGTCGAACCTTATCCCCTAGCTGCGGCTTAAAAAACCTCCCCAAGGAATATTTAAATGTAATTTAAATATATTTCAAAGTATTAAAATAATAATGTCATATATTGGTGCCAATAACACAAATTTGGAAATTGATAGTTCTCTCACCACTATATTGGCATTATTGTCATATTATTATATCGACATCTTTGCCATTGATGAAGGGTATCATGCCTCACGGTGAGCATTACATTAACCAAGAACCAATGACAACCTTTAAATGTTAAAAACAATTACATATAATATCATCGTTTAATATATAATGGATATATATGCATATATATGCATTTCTAAATTTGTAGTATAATATATATACATATATGAATATACATATTAACGTCAATGCATGATCATCAATTACATGTGTACATATATCCCTATGAGTATACATGTATGCATATATATTTATTCCATGTAATAACATTTACATATATACATATCTCTCTCTATGTATATCTTTATAAATTAAACACAAGACGTAACTTACAAAATATCACAATAAGTTTGAAATCAAATTAACATGACATGAACAAGATCATTTAACATCTAGGTTCAACTTACCCAATAGACACAATTGGTGACCCTAGACTCACATTGATTCAATGGGTTTTATAACTTGACCTATATGGTGCAAGGGAATTCAAATAGCAATACCACTAGGCACTTAGAACATACCCTTCTCCTGGGTGATACTCTCCCTCTCCCTTTGGAGGGTGTGAAGTATACCTTGGAATTCACTTAAGGAAATAACCAAGTAGTTAGTTGTTAACATATACATCATATTCATATCATTACATAAATAACAATAATTCATTTAAGTGCAAAACCATCATATCGCATAAAATTTCATCATAACATTTAAATTTTCAAAGTTTCATATTCACACATTCATCTTTGTATTTGACATAAATTAAAAAGTAATTTATAAATCAAAGGTGGGGTGTAACATATCTCTAGCTTACCAGATATTTTTTGTGGTACTCAATTTTGCACACTTAAATCTTTGATGAAGGCTTCTATGCTTGAGCTTGTGTTCACGACAATTCATAACATTAAAGTGTTGTGTTTGAGGGGAAGTAAGGTATTTATTGATTACCACCTTCTTAATGTAATCACTACACAACCTTTTGGGATCTATTTCCCATTAAGGAAAATGATGACATACACACTTGTGGAGCCTTTCTTGAAAGATTTGGCAAGATTTTTACGGTAAGTTGTGCAACAAGGGTTCCTTGAACATTAAATGCAAAGAGAGTGGGGCAGATAACTATCTTTCATGAAGTTTTCAAAACGAGTGGAGCCAAGGCATGGACACTTGGAAGTTTCCAAAAGGGTGGCAATAGAATGTGTTGGTGACACTTATTAGCAAAAATAAATAATAGCAAAAAAGGGAAACTATGTAAAAAGGAAGTAGATAACTTGGTTAAAGTGCTTCAAATGGATTCCATTAACAAGAATCTGTAAGGCATTGCCATCTTTTTCTGTCAATTCAAATGCAATGCCTTGACAATTGCTAATAATATGGAAAGGTCCTCTTCATAACAAATCAAATTTTGCATGTTGACTTGGCCTTGTGATCCTTTCCTCGTACTTTAAAACCAAGTCTCTTGGCTTGAAGCCCGAGTTAGAGGCTCTCTTGTCAAACCACCTTTTCACCAACTACTGGCAGCCAGCCATAGCATCATTGGCCTTCTCTCTTTCTTCTTGGAGGTTTAGAAAGTTTTCTAACTTGACCTCCATAGTTTTGTTCTCTTTAATTTCAAGATATTTTAATAGTTGCAAGGTGGGGACTTCAATCGAAACGGGCATCACTACTTCCTTCCCATAGACTAGCTCGCATGGGGATGCCTTTAGGATCTGCTTGGGAGTGACCCGATCAACCCATAGTGTCATCCATAGATGTTTGTGCCACTCTCTTTGTTGATCAGAGACCATTCTCTTAAGTAACCTGAGAAGGTTTTTGTTTGTTGATTCTGTCAACCCGTTCTCTTGTGGGTAATAATTGGATGACATCTTGAAGAAAATACCATTCGTAAGTGTGAATTTTGAGATGCTTGAACTGAGGAAGGCCCTCACATTATCAAATATGATTATTTTTGGGGGGATGAACCTTGCAACTAATTCCTCTAGGAAGTCGAGGATCACCTTTTCAGTTGCTTCTTTTAAATGAATGACTTTCATCCACCTTGTGAAGTAATATGTGGCCATGAGTATCCATTTATGGTCTACACTAGATATAGGATTGATCATCCCAATGAAATCTAAGCCCCATTATGCAAAAGGCTTGTTGTTCACTAAAGAGTTCAATGACAAAGCTGAATTATTTCACTTTCTTATGAAGAATTGGCACTTCTGACACTTTTTGACTGCTTGAAAGAAATCTAAGAAGAGGGTCAACCATTAATACCCTAAGTGCATAATATTAATGGTTGTTGTTTTTGTTGAGAAATGACCACCCAACAGGTTGAAATGCATATCCTATAGAATCTTATTGGCTTGATGGTGTTTGATGCATCTGAGGAGGATTCCATCAAAATCTCTTTTGAATAGGACCCCTTGAACCAATGTATAACTAGCTCTTTGAAGTTTGTAAGACCTTCTTTTCTATGTGGGGAGATTGTCCACATATCAACTAGTTCCTATGAAGTGGGTCCTGTCAGCAACCCAGGACCCATTGGTCTCATACTAATTCACCAAAACTGTCTCTGGTGCATGTTGCTCCTCTGTCGGGATATTTGTGCACTGTGCTAGGTACTCACAAATCCCCCTCCCTAAAATTACCTTGGTTGATCATAGTTTAATGTCATAGTCGAAGATATTAGTGATCTGATTGGCCCTCTTGTCTATAATTTCCCCTTCCATGGTATATTCTTTGATGGGGTGTGATACGTAAACCATTATCTTATTTTTTGACACTAGGTGCTTGAACTTCTTAAGACACTTGACAATGGCAAAATCCTACATCTCGATGAAGTTATACCTAGTTTCATACCCTTGCAAATTCCTTGAGTAGAATGCAATGGGGTGCTTACCTTTTTCTTCATCCTCTTTTTGAGTTAACAAAGTTTCCAAGCTATGTTCACTTCCATAAACATACATGACAAATTCCTTAGAGAAGTTAAGATTGACAAATACCAGGGCAGTGGATATTGCATCTTTGATCTTGTCAAAATTTATCCTTCCCTCCACAATCCATTTGAAAGCTTTATCTTTCTTTAACATTAGGGTGATGGACCTCACTAGCCTAGCGAAGTCCAATATAAACCTACTGACAAAGTTAACCTTTTCGAGGAAATATTGAACTCCTTTTTTATTTATGGGTAGGGGTAAATTTATAATATCATACACTCTCTCCAAGTCAATGGAGATGCCTTCTTTGGTTACCACATATCCTAGTAACTTGCCTTGAGGTACTCCAAAGAAACATTTCTTAGGGTTCAAGGATATCTCAAACTCTTGGAATTTTTGAAAAATAATTTCTAGGTGGTCAAAGTGATCTTCCTTCTTCTTGGAGAATACTATGAGATCATCTAATTAGATGACGATTATTACATTGATTAAGCCCTGGAAGGCTATATCCATGGCCCATTGGAAAGTAGCTCCTACATTGGAGAGGCTGAAAGACATTTTTGCATATGCGAAGGTCCCCCACTTTGTGGTGAAAGTGGTATTATGTTGAAAGTGGTCTTATGTTGATCCTCCTCCTTCACCCATACCTGATTATAGCCGAAGAAATCATCGAGTAGGGAGAGCATCTCTAAGCTTGCAACTATTTGGAGGATTTTCTCCATAGAGGGGAGGGGATAATGGTCCTTCAAGATCACTTTGTTAAAATCTTTGAAATCCACGTAAAGCCTAATTTTTCCAATCTTTTTTCTTATAGGAAATAGATTAGACACCCAAGTTGAATGTTTGATGGGATATATGATTCTTGAATCAATCAGTTTCCTTAGCTCCTGAGCCATGAGAGACTCAAATTTTGGATTTACTAGCCTCTACCTTTGGCGCACTGGTTTAGCTTCCTCAATCGTCTATGGTGTTTTGTATCACCCTATGGTCATACCCTTTTAGGTTGTCATAGGTCCAAGCTATGACCCCTTCATAGTCATTACAAAAGGATATCAATCGATCCTTATCTTTTTGGGAAACCTCTTTCCCAACTTTCACTTTTCTTCCACCTCCTACATCAAGTTCAGAGTAATCACTTTTATTTGCAAAAAAATTCCTTTTGTCCCTCCTGTCATCATCAGAATCAAACAGATTCTCTAGGGTGATTAGTCCTTTTGCGATTTTGTTGGACTTAAGCTATATGATTGGATCTCCATAGGCCTCCTCAATTTTTAGCTACAACTGCTCTATGAATTCACATGACTACTGGAGGAATAAAAAAATATGAGGATCAGTTTCAAACACTTGCTAATTTTTATCATTATCTGAAATGGCAAGCCTGATGACAACCTACATCGCATATTCATTAGTTAGCAGATTGGTCACTGGGTCGAATTACAAACCAACCATTTTTCATTATGTTTGCTTTAACATTTTTTGACCTTGGGATAATTTGAATATTAAAGGCTTCAAAGGCTTCAATTAGATCCCATAACCTATGATGGTAGGACCTCATGCAAATTTTCTTTGTAGTTGTGACTCCTCTTGTTTCACTACTAGTTCAAAATATTTGAAAACTTAGTTGCTTCACACCCATTCGCTCAACAAGGCTTAGGCCATGAACCAAGGCCTCATATTCAACATCATTGTTCATGAAAGTAAAATGGAAATGGAAATCTCTAAGGATCTCTTCTCTAGAGGGTGATATTAGTCGTATGCCCGCCCTAGAGCCAATTTTGCATCTCGCACCATCGAAATGCAGAGTCCATAAACCAAAATTAGATTCAGGTTCTTTACTTTGATCTTCTTTCTTCTTTGTGATCTTGGGGATGACTTGGCTTTCGTCATGAATTACATAAGTCTTGAGACTGGTGACATCAAAGTTCCCAAATGGATCATTCCTTATGAACTCATTAATGAGGACCTCCTCTTTTGAGGTCATGTTGTCGATCATTACTTCTTCTTCAAGCATTTCTAAACAATACATCTCTATCTTCAAGAAATATGTATGCACTGCCTCAAAATTCATCATGGCAATATTAACAATGTGCTTTTGGTGCAATGGTTCAAATAGCACCTTCATTTTTGAACCATATTTGGTCCTTAAGATCAAGTGGGACCAATCTAAAGATACATATCTACCTATTTTGGCTCTAAAATCCCTTGATAAACATAGTTCAAAGATTGGTGGAATTTTAATGACCACCACCTCTTGGGGTACTATGATACTATGACAAGAATACAAAGTTAGGGTGAGAGCTTTGATGACCCCTACGATCTGAATCTTCTTCCATTTTAACTACATTACTCCCTTATCCAAGGATTCATACTAAAGTTACAGTGCATATAAAATTTGCTTGAGCATCACTTTAGTGTTGGCACTAGAATCAATCATGGAATTGTGCAACGATTTATTTTTGACAATAAGAGTCAAATAGAAAGGGGTGGGTTTTTTTTTACTTACCCTTGCTTTGGTATTGATGAACATAGATGGCACATCAGGTTGCACATTCCCGCTAGTCTCATTTTCTTTGGTTTATAGTGGCTTTTCTTGGGGGTTACTTTGCATATGATTCTCTTGATGAGCAAGCTTCTTTTGATCTTCTAATGCTTCCCTTAGTAGAGATTTCTACTCAAGGATTGATAGAATGTCCTAGAGAGGAACATTAGTTGGAGCCTTCTTCAACTACTCAGCCACATTCAATGACCCTTGAGGTTGGACCTCGAGTTATTTCAATCAATTTTGTACTACATCACTTCATTTTTGATATATTACAGGCGATGGTTGGGGACCTAGGTTTTTCCCAAAATTCACCTTAGGTCTAGTGAAGGCTTCTTGTGTTTCAATTGACTTCTTCTTAGAGCATGCAGTAGTTTGACTAGAATTGCATAGATCTCATTATAGGGGTCTCATTTGCATACATCATATGCTCACTTTCCAACCATGAGAAAAGGGCATGTTCAGGGGATATCTCTTCTTCTTGCTCTATAGATATACCTTGTACTTGAGCCACTAGGATGGCATTCTCAACACCAGGGAACTGGTATCTGTAAGTAGATACATCAGGTGTGCTTCCTTGTCTTCTTTTCTCAACAACTCTTTGTTACAAATTTCCTCTAGGGAAATTTTAGGGTGTGTGTGATCATTGCATGAGAAATACCATGAATTTGAGTCATCTGCCAAATTATTTTGGCCAACAACTAACTCCTTGTGTGGATTTGGTGGAATCATTTGCAAAGGGGTATCAACTAGGATGATTTGATTTGTGGGTTGTGCTTGGTGATTTAGTCTTTGTCCCCCCTAGTATTGGTTGTGTTGGTTATGTTTATATGGTGGCCTTTTGCCTTGATAATTTTGAAAATGGGGCTTCAGAGGCATGACCTGTTGTCTTTTGATATTTATTATCTCATTGGAGAAATTTTGTAGGATGTTCTTCATGTCATTCATCTCCACATATAGCGATGATGAAGTGACCACACTTGTCTGAACAACTGGATACACATACATAGGAGGCATGACTTGAGAGGTTTTGAGAACCTCCTCTTATGATGATGTTGATAGTTCTGGGAAAACAAGCATCAACAACCATGTGGAAGATTTTTGGCATCTGTCAAGCTATTTTCTGCTCAAAAAGCTAGCTCATATGCATCTAGCAATATCTAGCCTCCAAGTGATTGGATCATCACAACTATATTCGAGTTGAAAAATTTGAGATAAAATACAATAGCTATACCTGCAGGTGGATGAGCCACAACTGGGATTCTTTGCTAGGTTTTATGGAACTTGGTATTAAAATCTATAATAGCCTCTTGTGGGGCTCTTTTGATAGTAATAAGATGTTAGAGGAGGGATGACCAGTCTCCCTTTTCATTGAATCGGTTGAAGAACATATCCCCAAGTTGGTCCCAAGTGGCAACGGAGTTGGATGCCAAGGATTTTTACCAATCGAGATCTCACCCTTTAAGAGAGACAACTAGTAGCCTTAGAGCTACATTCTATTTTATAACGTGGTGCACTATGCAAACATTTGCCACATCTTAAAGATGCTCTATGGTGCTTTTAAGGTCCTCCCTTATGAATTTGGGGAGTGTCTTTAAGGCATTAGTAGGAATAGGATCCCAAGTAGCTAGAGCTAATGGTAGAATAAGTGGGCTACCACTATTCCATGCAACAAAATTTTTGGGCGGTCATGGAGTAGCCATCTACGATGATTATTACATTGCGCTCATCCTTGCTGCTCTTCGGTGAGTTACAACCACAAGAGGTGGTAGTAGTAAACCTGGCTTTTGTACTACAAATGACCTTGTAATAGGTCTTCAAATCATAAACTCTAACTTCTAATTAGGTGATTATGGTTTCATGTCCCACTGAGCGTGTCATAAAAGGAACTGTTGATGCTTAAAACACTCACTTCTAGGAAAACAACATCCTATGGGAAGTTTCACATACATGGGACTTAATTTTACTATCTGCGAAATGACCTTTGAGATTTTAGAAGTTGACTCTTCAATTGTTTTGGGAGAAAAGGGTAAGAAGGAAAGCAGGAAAAACTAAAATAAAACTAAGGCGATGTGCCATAGACACTTTTGGTATTCATTACTAACTTGCATAATATAGATCAAAACCTTCAAATGTCACTAATAATTTAAAAGAACACTTGCATGATCTAAAACCTATGACATTAATCAAATGTTTATACTATAAAAGCAAAGAATTAGAGACAAAATACAACTATCAATTTCACACATCTTGACATAGAACACCGCATCCTCTTCATTGTTAGGTGGAAAAAAAATTAAAAAGGAACAAAGGCACAATACAAAATATTATGGTCCTTCCTGCGAGGGGCACTTGTTAAGGTCTTTGAAAATGAAGCAAAAATTACTGATATCTCTATTCCAAAACTAAAAATTACAATGCTCTTCTCTTTGGATAATAGTTAACAAAATCTTATTGAAAAGAACCCGTTACAATGGTAACATCTTAGAATATATAGGCGTCACTACTCTGCATGGTTGGGACTCTTGAGGTTGAGAAAACACAAAATAAAAATAAATCCCATCTTAAAAATGTATATGATTTGCAAATCCTAGGCACGACACTATCTTAATGCTCATCATCCTCCAAATGTTGATGCATGCTCCACTAGGACTATCATGGTGGCTTCACCAATGTCACATCCTTTTCTCGTGAAGTTAAACCTTTCAATCTTTGAAGCACATGGGGATGATGTGTGGAGGCTAGTGTTTGACCAATGACACATCTCAAGGATTGAAACGAGGGGATTCCATATCTCCTTTCTTATTTATTTTGATGGTGTAGGATCTTAAAAAATATATCCAAACTGAATATATAAATAAAGCATGGGCTAGAGTAAACATCCCTAGAATGAATGAATGAATCATCCATGTCTTTTTTTTTGTAAATGATACAATTATCTCATTAATTCCACCTTTGCAGAAGCTAAATCTATTTGGAAAGTTTTATCAAGTTATTGTGCAACCTCAATTCAATAAATTAACTCTTATAAATCTAATATCTTCTTTTTCAACTACTCCTTTATTATCTAAATAATAATCTCTAATTTTTTGGGTGTTAAATAAAAATAACTTCCTTGTCATTATTTGGGTATTCCATAATTTGATGGTAGAAACAAAATTAAATGTCAGAATCATGATATTTCCTCACTCTAATCTAAAATATCGTCCTCAAAAGGTAATTGATTAATTATGGAAAAGAAAAATACAATGATTAAAGTTTTCCTCTCAATCATCCCTATTTATATAATATTGGTCTTGAAAAATCTATCAGGTATTATGGAAGATATAGAAAAAATTGATTAGAATTTTTGTTTGAAAAGGTAGTGCAAATAAAAAATGATAAATTAATTTCCTATGATAAGATTTTAAAACCAAGATCCTCATGAGGTACAAGCATTCATGATCTTAAGGCCCAAAATCTAACTCTTGGTGCAAAATTGGCTTAGAATATGTATGTGAAACCCAATGAAAAATTGTATTAAGTAATACAAGATAAGTATCTTGATTCAAGGGATAGGGAAATAAATTTTACAATATCTAACCCACAATGGGCTCTAAAATATGGAACTTTATCACTAGCTCCAAGAAAATAATTCTCGTCACTTGTCTTGGATTGTACATAATGATACAAAAATTTTCTTTCAAAGGATTCTTGGAATAGACACCCTTGATTGAGCTAAAGGAAATATTTATCAAAATCTAAACAAAACCTGAAACAATAGTTAGATGCAAGAGTAAAATACTATTAATATTTCATAATTGGAAATTATTAGTGTATGTTTTTATTTTCCTATATCCTAGGTTTTTCCTACACTTTTATTAAGCTTTCTTATGCTAATAAAGTAAGTTTAATTAATTAATAGGTTGTTGAAGTGTCATCATCCTAAAAGGGAGTTACGTTTACTATTTTTAGATTGTTTGGTGCTCACTCCCTATTGGTTGGATTTGGCACCTCCACCCTCTCCCTAGTTCTATTTAATCTCACTACCTAGCTTGTATTTCTATTGATTCATGGTTCATTTTTCATGCAGCTTCTCTTTGAGCTCCTAATGCAATATTGACATATTAGAATTTGAACATCTCTTAAAATCTTTGGTCTATAATTATGTTATTCATTTACAATTTTATAGGTCATTTCTCTATTAGAAAGTTCTTTGTTATTCATATGTTTTATATTTCTAACATAAATTTGTTTCTAAAAGTAAAATGATAGAGCTTGGACCATTGTAATATCCATTCACTTTTTTCTTTTAACACAAATATATTTATTCTACTCTTTTTAAGATGATGAACTAGCTTGGATAGCTTCAAAGTATATAAACTACACAAGAAAGAAAAATTATCTTATCTCTTCTCAACCTTCTATATTTGTTTTATGGCCACACAAGCAATGCTAGAATAATGAATCCCTTCCAAAAGTAGGTGCATTATATTATCTTTCCCTAAATAAAAATATATACACATCAAAGAGATTAGAAATTTTGGGAATTTTTTCTTCTGTAAAATATTTGATTTGTGGGCAAGTTGAGGAGAACATGGATCTCCTTTTATTAAATTATAATTTCAATAATAAATCTTGGAAATGGATGGCTAGGAAGTTATAATGGAAGGTTTCTTTTATGAATACACTCATGAGTCACTTCCTTAGCTAGAAAGTTTTACATAGAGAATCCACCTATGTATGTGTTTAGAAGATCAATCCCTCCTTAATTATTTGACATTTGTGGATTAAACACAATTTCAGAATCTTGAAAAAATCCTTTTCCATACTTGAAGAACTAATTCCCACCATAAAAAAATTAATATTTAAAATAGTTATGTTGTGATGGGGTTGCTTGTTTTTATTGTCTACTCTTTCTAGCAGCCTATGTTTTTTGTAAAGGGTTTCAAGGCCCCTTCAAAGCCTGCTTTTTGTAGAATAAAAAACATTTAAAAAATTATTTTAGGAAAAATGTTTTTAAATTGGGATAATGAGATCTTGAAGCAACGGTCCTTAAAACCCCCTTTTCTGAGGATCCGTTATCATGGATAAACATAAACCTACTAGAAGTGTTTCTTATTGGTCTCTCCTTTCATCTACAATGGTAAAACTGAATTTTGATATAGCCTCCATGGGTAACCCAAGAAAGTCTAGAGAAACTGAATTTTGATATAGCCTCTATGGGTAACCCAAGAAAGTCTAGAGAAAATTGTATGATTATAGATTAGGTCGGATATCTTCTAGTGGCTAATTTGAAGAAAATACCAAATTGAAAAAAACATCATTGAAGCTTATGTCCAGCTTATGTGACTTTAATTAGCCCCAAAAGGAAATTTTATAAATATTTCAAGTGAAGGAGATTCAATGATTGTCATCAATGCAATCAAGGACATAAAAGCTTCCAATTAGAGACTTCTACATGTTTTTCATTCCATATGGATCTTATTAGACAACTTTGAAAATTACATTTGTGGTCTTGCTACATGGAAGCTAATAAGTTGGCTAACCTTTTTGGAAAATTAGCAATAGACCAAGTCAAATACTTGTGCTTTTACTCTATTTTTCTTCTTCTGAGGTTTGACTATTATTGAAAGTTTCCCATGAGTGCATGTCAAAGAACTAAACTTGGTCCCTTTTAGATTTAGTGAAAAGCTTCACTAAACTCTGATGTAGGAGCATCCAAGTGAATGGACAATCTTGCATCTCCCAAAAACATCTCAACTTTTTTTTTCATTTGTTTTGGTTTGATTTTCATTCAGAGTTCCAATTTAATTTGGTGGTTGAGTGAGGAGAGACTAAATGACATTGTTGTCATTGATTGAGAAATATCGTGTATCAACATATTATAATTTATGCATTTTTTTATGTTGCGATGTCTATTGGATTTCATTACAATTGGTTTTCTGAAGATCGACTATAAAAATGAAATAAAATATTTACCATTCAGCTTATTAGGCATAATTTATCCTTTTTGACCGATGCTAAATTGACCGCAAAGAGGCATATGGGTTGTTGGTAGCATGATAAAAATAAAAAGAATTCATTTTTAGTGTAGTAGAAAAAGGAGAGAGAGGGAGGCATTGGGAAGTGAAGGGGTTGTGTAGGAGAAAGAAAAGGACACACACAAGAAGAGGAGAGGAGGAGGCCATGTAGGAAAGAGAAAATCACACAATAGAAGGAGAAGTGGAGACATCATGTATGTAAGGAAACTTGCAGCCATCTAATGATAATTTACACATAACCCAAAAGAGATATTCATGCAAATAAGTACTTAGAATCCACATATAGGAGAATAGAAAACATACCCATCAAAGATGACACAAGATATACCTTGGGAAAACCCTCAAGAGGGAAAAACCCAGCCTCTAAAAACATCCATACTCCATCATATTAATCATCCATGAAGAAAATACAAGAGTTACAATGAACACTTCTGAAGCATCAAGTCCTCCAATGCATTCCCATGTGTCCAAGCATGAATCCACACATCCCATGCCATGCTTCACAAATGCATTCCTCAAGAAGACTCAATAATGATAGCCAAACCACTCAGCCAACCTAAAATGCTACAAGTGTTTTCTTTTATAGACACAAGCTCACACAAAATAAAATTAGTGGTAAGGTGAAACCATGTACCACAAAACAATGTGAATACAAAACCACTAACCCCTTATTTAATATTGGGTACTAAGACATCACATTATTTAATGTTTCCCCAATGTTAAATTATTATCACATGTCTCCCACACATTAAATAATAATACAATGTTACAATACAACATCATGTGGTCCCCAAATAATTACCTAGAGTGATTAACCACACCACTAAGGTGCATCACAACTAAATAATTATTTAATTACAACATTATTATAAATCAATTTATGCAATGGTGTACAACACCATATCTCAACATTCTCCCACTTGTTGTATACATTTCATAAGGGATCAATACATAAAATACATCATCATAGCCATACATGAAATCACATGAATCTGTAACATGCTCTTGTGCTCCATCAAGATACTTGCAATAAGAACAAAGTGACCATCTCAAACAAGAACTCCTCTCATCTTCCAACGTGCCACCTATGGAAGAAAAGGAACTTGTCAAGGTGAAGATGCACCAATCCACAAGCACAAGAGTCAAATTCAAGTGATAACAAAGGCTCTAACCAAGCTACTGTCAACTGAAAAAACCCACAAGATCAGAAATAACATCCACAACACATGATAATACATCCAATCATGCGTACCTCCAAGGTATCAATACATCAGTAAACTCGCACCAAGAACGTATGCAACCTATAAACTGCAACCAAGCTCCCTATATCAAACCTATCAATGAAGTGAATACATATCCAAGAACTCCCATTGCATAGGTAATTTCAAACCATATCAAGTCTACCAATCAACACTATACATCAAGGTGTTATAAGTAAATCAAACCATGAAGTACATAACAATTATTCAAACATGTAGAACCCAAAGAGCTGCATAATCTCGTACATGTTTCCACCATCCTCCCCAAACCATGAACATCTAGGAAGGAACCATGAAGAGAGAAACTTGTAAACCATAATGTCCTTCTATCAACACCTCAAAATTGTACTGATGTGTCAAGTATGATCTCCTAACAACCCCAAATGAAAAGCATCAACAACATCCATACACTCAATCTCATAGATCAAGTACAACATATGAATCAATATAAAAATTCCAACATGGATGCAAGCCTCTCTAATCAATAAGATCAAACTCATAGTAACCATCCCCATAACTAAGAATCATACCATAAACCATCTCCTAACAATCCTCATCAAAGAATGATTTCATAAACTCAAATGCACAAGGAGATAACCATGCCATAACATCCCTCGAATGAATCCTCCAAAACTAACTAACCATAGCTCAAGATCCATATCTATGAAAGATAAAGCATATAAACTCATGTTAAACCATCCTCAAATGAGTATCCATAATCAACCACCATGAATCAACTCAATCCCATGAGAAAGAAAAGCACGAAACATAACACATCTAAAAGATATAATGGGAAAACACCTCTCAAATAATAGATTGCTGAGTAGACCAAGAGTGGGGAATGAGAATTCTCCTCTAGGATAACCAAGTCATCATGACTCACTCCAAGAACAATATCCTCTATTAGTCTATAATGAACTCATGTCCATATCTAGGTGAAAGTCCCTCAGTCTTCCTACTGAAACCTCCAAAGAGTAACCATCTCAAGCAAATGTATCTAATCACAAGAGAACTCCAACCATCACTTAAGTCTCCAAGTATCCATGAGTACCTACAACCTATCAATACATGCCAAAATCCAAATGCAACATATAACCATCATGAAGCAATCAAGAAAATGATCAATGTATCCAATACAAAGAGAACCACACACAATTAATGTCAAAGCTCCAATCATGAATCAGGAACATAAACATGAAAACATGATCTAACCATCTCCTCCTAGGAGATCATATGCACCAAAACATACATATATACATCCCGGTCTCAAGAGAACAAGTACCATGCCAAACTCTAAACCGGTATCAAGAGTAAACCATGACATAATAGCAAAACACTTTAAACCAAGAATACATATCCTCAATCACATGAATATAACCATACCCAATGATGCATCCACGTCACTACCAACAACTCCCACTAAACCATGATACAAGCTACACATGGCATCGTGACAACCATCCTCTCCATGAAGATCATCCAGGTTTGTACACACTCAATTGTAATATCAATAACATACAAGTGAAACCAAGATCTCCAAGATAAGAAGAAACATACAACCACCAAACCATCATAACATATCCATCATTGCCAAACCATCACTATCAAAAGCTCCCATTGAAAGTGTATAACCAATGAATGTAACTAGGTATCATGACATCATGTTAACAATCTCCTAATGAAGATCAACCAAAGAGTTCCCTCACATAATCAAAGAACTCAAATACAACATGAGCTCCCTAATAAGAAATCAAAGTAAACCATGATCCTCATACTGAGAAGATTCACTGCCACAACTTGAATCGGGATCCAATCCAACACCACCAACAATGCACCTGTATAAACCATCATGACATGCCAAAGCATCTAAAGAACAAGAAACATCCATGACACCATGATCACCACCAAATGTACCAACAACTCAACCCAATTGTGTCCACATATCTGCATATCATAGTCAACTACATAGGTCTCATATCATGACTGTACCTAGTAATACCATCTCACCTCCTCAACACATGACATCAAAACTAGCAAACCAAGTGACTAAACCAAGCCACCAAACTGAAAATGCATCAACACTGAAATATCTATGGGCATAGACAACCCATGTCCAAGTCATAGGTGCAACAAGTATAGACTACCTACAATGCTACACAACTTGTAGAAACAACAATGAAGCATACAAATCCAACCAAATACTGATAACCATGTAAAATAGAGAATAATATAAGATGTAAAACTGAGCATACAATGAATCCAACATCAAATCTCCTAGATCCGATAATCCATAAGCTCATAATATCACTATAGTCAAAATAACCCATATACAACTTAGGATAAAATATCAACAAATAAATCATGTCAAAACAACTCCGAACTTGATCCTCTGTGTAGTGATATGAACAAGATTTTTGTAGACTATTTGAGTTCCAAAATATGACTCTGTATGCACCCGATATCACCTCTTGAAGCTCAAATAGAACACCTGACTTCTAGCTAGAAAAACACTATCAAAACTACAAAATATCAGAAAATCACTAGCACCATAGTGTAGAGCTCTGAGTCACCTTTCCAATGAGTCCAAGAAGAGAAAAAACAAAACACCTGGAGTTATACACCCTAGAAGTAAAACTATAGTTTAAACTTGAGGCAAAAAAAATTTAGCCACCCTTGGTCACTGGGCAGTGACCCCACCAGGGTAGCGTCACTCCCCTAGTGGTGGAGTGGTGGCGGACCCAAAAATTCTATTAAATTCAATCAAATTTCCGTAAACAAAATTTTTCGTCTACCCTTGGATTTATATTAATAAAATTTTAAATATTAAAAAAGCATTTAAAATGGTTTTTTATTGCCTGCATGGGGCAACAGTAGTTGGGTCCGCTTGTACTGGGGGTACTCCCAGTGGCGGTACCAATTTCAGTGGCTACCACAGGGTATCATGCTGGTAGCGCCAACACCTGCGTATGGTGGGAGGGATGACTCCCCACAAATTTTATTTATTTTATTTTTAAAATTTTTGCAATAAAGTTTCAATTCAACCCCTTTTTCATGGTTTTTGAAAATATTTATTTTTAATTTTGCACAATTTAAAATACCAACAGATTTTTTTTGATGGGGAAATTTTTTTAATAATTTTTATTTTCTGAGTACAATAATGACACCCGTACGGTCCAAAAAGGGGGTTTTACTAAAAAAAAAATGCATTTTTTTCAACTTCTCCAAAATAGGTCGAGTTATATATCAAAATCCATCTCTCAGCCAACCTAAATCCAACCATGAGGTCCATTTTGTCCCAGGAGGTCATTTGTAAAATTTCCCCTAGAAAACTCCCATTTGAATGCACAACCAAGAAACCCTTTTTGCCCTAAATTTTTTACACCCCAAATCTACAAACAACCCATCATAACAACAAACCCAAAACCTTTAGATCTACAATTAACAACCTGCAAAACCCTCATATATTGCCATGTCTTTCATTCTCTCATGCATTTCATAGATTCAAACTTCAAGCAATATTTTCTCAACCTAGGGTTATAATAAAAAAATATTCAACCATGAAAGCTCTGATACCACTTGAAAGGAAACTTGCAGTCATCTAATGACAATTTCCACATAACCCAAAAGAGATATTCATGCAAATAAGTACTTAGGATCCACATGCAGGAGAATAGGAAACATACCCATCAAAGGTGACACAAGATATACCCTAGGAAAACCCTCAAGAGGGAAAAACCTAAAGCATCCATACTCCATATTAATCAGCCATGAAGCAAATATAAGAGTTACAATGAACAATTTTGAAGCATCAAGTCCTCCAATGCATTCCCATGTGTCCACGAATGAATCCACACATCCCATGCCATGCTTCACAAATGCACTCCTCAAGAAGACTCGATAATGATAGCCAAACCACTCAGCCAACCTAAACCGCTACACGTGTTTGCTTTTATAGAAACGAGCTCACACAAAACACAATTAGTGGTAAGGTGAAACCATGTACCACAAAGCCATGTGAATACAAAATGACTAACACCTTATTTAATATCGGGTACTAAGACATCAAATTATTTAATATTTCCCCAATATTAAATTATTATCACATGTCTCCCACACATTAAATAATAATAATTTGTTACAATACAAAATCAAGTGGTCCCCAAATAATTACCTAGTGTGATTAACCACACCACCAAGGTGCATCACAACTAAATAATTATTTAGTTACAACATTATAATAAATCAATTTATGCAATCGTGTACAACACCATATCTCAAAAATGTAGGAAAGAAGACTACAATGAAGGAGATAAGGGGGTGTGCAGGTAGTGAAGAAAAAAGTAATGAAAGAATAGAGATCATAAGGGGAAAAAGAAGATAAGCATAGGGCTAAGGGGTGCTAAAATAGGGGAACCAAACATTTGGCAAACAAGACAAATTTTTTTTGATTAAATTTCATTTGTATGCATATAGACATTGACCATAGTAAAAAAATGGATTTACAACTAGTGTTATGGTGTAGTTTTTAAGTTGTTTAAATGGTGAATGAGAATGTGTAATTCAAATTGTGTTGGCTGATTAATTTATCAATCTGGTAAGACTCACAAATTTTTATCTACATCAAAATGGTATTAGAGAAAGGTTTGTGATTGTGTTGAAAGAAAAACCTTGACAGTTATTGTTGTGGGTGAGTGAAAAGATAAGGAGACTACAACTATAGAGGATTATCAACATGGAACAAAGAGGATGTAAAGAGGCCACAAACTAGTGATATGGTATTCATGGAGATGTTGAGAGACATCATAGATATATTGAATTCAAAGGAAATGGCACGATGAAGACGAATACCTACGACAAACATCAATGATGATGGAAATGAAGTTGAAGCACCAAAAATTGACTTGGAATATGATGGTGAAAATGAGGTAGAAAGCATATTTTTGAGGGCAATGGAAAAACTCAGTAGAATACCCTGATTGGATCCTCCTAGTTATAATGGAAATTTTAATCGACAAGAATTAATAGATTGTATATTCAAGATGGAGAAATATTTCAACTTCAAGTCAATTGAAGAACCAAAAAGAGTGAAGTTTGTGTGCAAAAAGTGAAAGGGCATGTGTCTTTATTGTGGGATCACGTGTAGATTGAAAGATAATATTGAGGAAAAGAAAAAATAAAATCTTGGGATAGGATGGTGATAAAGTTTAAGGCAACATTATTGCCTACAGATTACTAGATCAACTTGTTCAAAAAGATACAAAACTTGAAGCAAATAGAGAAGAACATGCAAGAATACACCGAGGAATTGTTGAATGCACAAGAGAACTGAGAGGGGGTGAATAAGTTATACATTAAAACATCAAAAACCATCATTAACATTCAGATCTAAATTAGTCCTTAACAACCATTAAATTCTCATCAAGCATTAGCAAAATGTAAACATGAGAAACAATAATGAAAAAAACATCCAAACACATGAGAACACTAGATTTATGTGGAAAACCCAATAAGGGAAAAACCACGATGAGGATAAACTCACAATATAAAATAATATCAACACCAAATATAATAGACTCACTACCCAAAACAAAGAAGGGCTCACTGTTGAATCAAAAAGAAGAAGAAAGAAGATTGTTACAAGGAGAAATCCATCTTAGAGTAATAGAAAAATTCCACCACTACTTCACTAGAACATTCACACTCTCTTTGTAGAATGTAGATACCTTATGCTCACTACTTCCAATAGTCTTAAGCATTAAATTTCACACTACGTTTCACACTTTCACACTTGACATCTTAATTCTTTGCATTACACACATCACTACACACCACACACTTGTCCAACATCTTCAACTTACGTTTATAGGTCATCTTCAACCTTGAAAACATTCTACAAGGTCGACCATGCACCTCAAATGTGCATATTCAAATCAGGTTGACACCAAAATATTCTTGCGGTGGAGAGGAATGAAGGAGGGCCAAATCACACCTTAATTTAGACCTAAATCCACTCATACATGCCACACCATGCTTCCAAAAACATTGAAGCTTATCTGCAATTAGTGTAAACACCCAAGGTCAATCGAACCTGTTTTGATGCCATTAAAAATTTAAGTACATGCTTCCTTAAATGATCCAAATACAACTCATGGACCACACACAATACTTCAACATAATATGTAATATTCCATCACCCTAAAATCTAACAAATCCTTCGCAACATCATACACTTGAAGAGCATATTCATCCTGCACAACCAGCTAACCTTCCACACACTGCAACACCTGAATCCAAACTTGTAGACCATCAAAACTCACACAACTCATAATGGAGATCGATATGAGCAATATAAGCACACTTCTAGATCCACAAGACCAAAAAGAAAATTTTAGAGAAATATGAAGAAAAACCACTTCTCCCAAACAACACTGCTTACACAATTCACACACTGGTGAGCACAACTTCTCTTGAATGATCCAAAACATGAAACTATGGATGCAATACCTTTGAACACATCTTATCAACATATCCAAACCACACAAGTAGATCTTCAACCATGAATAAATGTAGAGAAAAATAGTGAACACCACTCTGCCATACTAAACACTCGTTACCACACTATTTCTCCTCTTATTCAAATTTTCTCAAAATCACTTGGAAACCAAGCACCATAAACACATTATCATCACCTATAACACCTTCTTAGCAACTCAACCACACAAGAGGTTGAACATCACCCACACATGTTCATCAAAGAAGCACTACAAGTTGACATCAATGATACTACTAATGACAACATAATGCAACTAATCAAAGAATCATCACGTACTTCCACAATATCCTCATGGACCTATTGACATAAATGCAACAAAAAAGATCTATTGGCATCAATGACAACACAAAATTCCAAAAATCTCTCCCTTTGTCATTGATGGAAACACATGGAAAAACCATCATCAACAAACACAACACAATAAAAACTCTAATCACCAACAGTTATATACTGTGCCATACTACTCAACACTTTCTCTTTCTCAAGACTTCTCTCTCCCTTACTTCATAAGTTTTTTCATTTAACTATCTTCCCTTTGACATCAATGGTAAAGGGAAACACATGTCTTCTTTTATTTTCTTCCCTTTGACATCAATCACACTTGTATCTTCTTTGCAACTTCCTTTTCTTTTACTGCAATCTATTTTCTCCACACCTTCTTTGCCCACCTTTGCATTTTACTTCTCTGCACACTCCCCCTTAAGAGGACAATAGAATCTGCAACACAACTGAAAAAGGAAAACACATGTATCATTCAATGACAACACTTACTCCCCCTACTGCAACAACCAACAATGCCACTACCTACTCCCCCTGACAGGTAGCCACCAACATCAATCTAAAACAAGGAATGAATCTTGAAAACACTCGACTAATACATAATCTTATGAATCTAATTAAAAGGAGGGGAAATGACCCCCAACTTCTCCTAGATATACTCAAAAGTATCCTTAGGAAGAGCCTTAGTGAATATATCAATGACTTGATCCTTTGTAGGCACATACTCCAACTTCACTTCATTCTTTGCAACCTACTCTCTCAAAAAGTGATATCAGATTGACATATACTTAGTCCTGGATCCTTTGAAATATTAATAGAAATTATATTATCACATAAGATTGGAATTGGCTCATCATATTACACTTTGATATTCTTCAAGGTTTTCATCATCCATAATACATGTGTGCAACATGATGCTACATAATGTATTTTGCCTCTACAGTAGATAATGACACTAAATCCTACTTCTTAATCCAAGACACCAACCTGCTTCCAAGAAAGAATGGACCACCACTTGTACTTCTCCTAACATCCACACAACCTACACAATCTACATCTATATAAGAATTCAGATAGAAATCAATATCCTTTGGATACCATAAGCCATGTTCCAGAGTTCCCTTCAAGTATTTGAATATTCTTTTTACTGTTGCCACATGTGACTCTTTGGGATCTTCTTGAAATATAGCCACAAGACAAACTACATGAATGATATTCAGTCTAGTAGTAGTTAGATATAGTAGTCCTCTAATCATTGATCTATACTTGCTCTGATCAACTTTAGGAGATTCATTATCTTTACTTAACTTGCAACTAATAACCATAGGAGTACATACCGATTTAGAGTATTCCATCCCAAACTTCTTCAATATTTCCTTGACATACATGGATTGTGAAATGAATATCCCATTCTTTGTTTGATTGATTTGAATTCCAAGGAAGAAATTCATCTCCCAAAACATAGACATCTCAAACTCTTTTTTCATCTCTTTTTCAAATCCTTTGCACATACTCTCATTTCCTTCAAAGATTATATCATCAACATACACAACCATAATCAAGATTTGATCTTTCTCAACTTTTAAATAAAGATTTATATCTGAGATACCTTTATTGAATCCCTGCTACAACAAATACCTATCCAATATTGCATACCAAGATCTAGGAGCTTGCTTGAGTCCATATAACACCTTCTTCAATCTAAAGATCATATTAGATTTATCTGATAACTAAAAGCCTTCTAGATGTTCAATGTAAACATCTTCCAACTCACCATTTAATAATGCAGTCTTCACATCCATCTGATAAACTTTGAAATATTTGTGTGCTACAAAATCTAAAAACATCCTAATAGCTTCCATCCTTGCCACTAGAGCAAATGTCTCCTCAAAGTCTATTCCTTCTACTTGTGAGTAACCTTTACACACAAGAATTTCCTTGTTCCTAACAACTTCTCCACTCTCATTCAATTTTTTTTGGAATACCAAATTAGTTCCAATCACATTCTTATTTGAGGGTCTTGGGACAAGTTCTCAAGTCTCATTCTTCTCAATCTGCTTTAGCTCTTTTACCATATCCTTGATCCAAAATTCATCTTTGCATGCCTTAATCACTATTTTTGGTTCAATTTTTGAAAGTAAACATAGATTTACTTATTCTTTTGTCATAGCAGCCTTTCTCCTTGTCAATACACATGTACTTTTGTCACCAATAATTTGATCCTTAGAATGTTTCTTCTACACATACTTAGGAGTCTTAGGGATTCTTTTCGGAGCTTCTTCCTCTTCAATCTACACTTTTTTTCCTTACCGTCATTTTCCTCTTCTTCTTTACAATAGGACTCATCTCATTCATATCCATCTATTAGCACTAAACTTTCATGTAAGTCTTCATCCACTTTGACACTTGCACTTTCAACAATCCTTTTTAGCCTCTTGTTGTAGCACCAATAAGCCTTGATTCTTGTGGAATATCCAAGGAATATTCCTTCATCAAATCTTGCATCAAACTTTATTATGTTCTTCATCTCTTCTGATATAACAATTGCTTCCAAAAACTCTAAAATATTTGACAATAGGAATCCTTCCATACCATAACTCGTAGGGAGTCTTTGAACTATTTGTTCTTGCTTGTGCTCTGTTAAGTATATAGAGTGCAATATGAATTACTTCTCTCTAGTAGACATCCAGTAGATTTGCTTCCTTCATCATTGTCCTTGTTGCTTCTTGAACAGTCTTATTCTTCCTTTCCACTACTGCATTCTACTGAGGAGTCCTAGGAGCTGAATACTGCCTCTTTATTCCATTATCTTCATAGAAAGTGTTAAAATCATTGGAGGTGAATTCTCCACCTCTATCAGATCTCAAACATTTGATTTTCATATCCATTTCATTCTCAACCATAGCTTTAAATGCCTTAAACTTATCTAGAGGTTTTCATCTTTCTTTGAGAAAAGTTACCCAAGTCATTCTAGAATAATCATCAATCAACAACATGAAATGCATGTCACTTTGAAAACTTCTTGTTTATGTGGGTCCACAAAGGTTTGTATGCACCAACTCCAAAGGTCCTATGGTGGAATATTCTTTGACATTGAACCTTTTTCTTGTTTTCTTCCCAACTTGAAATTCATTGCAAATTACATTTATAGGCTTTGTAATTTTTATCAGATCCCTCACAACTTGATTTGAACTGATCCTCACTAGGCTATCAAAATTTATGTGACATAGTCTTCTATTCCATAGCCAAATTTCATTCATTTGAGTCATAAATAACATAACATTAGCACCCTTAAGATGATAAGGAATTTCCATCTATCCTTCTTCCTGTTGCAACCACAATTCTAGAGCCTTTCTTGATCTCACAACCACCATCCTAAAATAGTAGATTATATCCTTTGTTGCACATTTTTCCTACATTTAGAAGATTATGTCAAAGCCCTTTAACATAAAGAACATCATCCGTATTATTCTTGCCATCAAAATTGATTGAACCTTTTCCACATATCTTAGCAAATGTATCATCACCAAACTTAACTAGACCACCTTCAAAATTTTCAAGCTTAACAAACTTACTTTTATCACTTGTCATGTGACTTGAGTATCCACTATCAACAATACAATAGTTTTTGTCTTCTCTAGCATGAAAAGTAGTCACCATAGTCCCTCTAACATTATGACCTGCTTTTGAAGCAACTTCCTTCATACATCTCTCAGAGTTAGCATAATTAGTTCCAACATTTAGAGCCATGAACAAGAATTCATCACTTTCATCATTTGGGTAGTTAGATTCATCAACATATATAGTTTCATCTTCTTTAACATAATAAATTCTCTTAAATAATTTACCTTTGTTCTCTTTGAATTTATCTTTTGAAGTTTGGACTAGACATATTGAAGCATAATAACCTATCTTTCCATAATTGAAGCATTTGAAAGGTGACTTACCTTTGTATTTTCTAGTGCCCTTTTTCATTCTCCTCACAAAGTTTTCTTCTATCTCATCAAACTCATCTGGATCAGATTCCTCATTCTTCTTTGCTTTTCCAACTTTAAAATTAGTCTCTTTTCTTGAACCACTTCCACCAAATTATCTCAATTCAAAAGTAATTAAACCACCAAACAATTTATCTCTAGAATAATTATCTAAATCCTAAGCTTCTTTAATAGGAGAAACCTTATGACTATATGATTTAGGAAGAGTTCTTAGTACTTGCTTTACCACCTCATATTCTTCAAGTTTTCCACCAAGAGCTCTGATGGAACTGACAACTTTGTCCACTCTATGCATGTAACCTATGATGTCTTCATTTTCTACCATCCTTAGGGTTTCAAACTTAGTCTTCAAATTTTGCATCTTTGCTTGCTTGAACTTATCATCTCCTTCATAGATACTTTCTAGTTTCTTCCATATCTATTTAGTAGATTTAAGATTCATAACCTTCACAAGTTTTGAATTAGAAAGACCAATCAAGAGAGCATACCTTTCTTTTCCATTTTTCTCATAAGCCTTGATCTCATCATTAGTACTCAGACCATTTGCAGTCATTGTATATCCAACAACAACTGACTTCCAAACTCCAAACCCTAGTGAAATAAGGAAACCTTCCATATCGATCTTCTAGAATGCATAATCAGATCCATCAAATAGAGGATCATCTTTCTTGTGTGCTATCCTAGATCTACCTCAAGCGTTTGAGCTTTCTTCTAAGGAACCAAGTTGTGATACCAATTGTTGAATGCACAAGATAACTAAGAGGGGGGTGAATCAGTTGTACATTAAAACATCAAAAACCCTCATTAACATTTAGATCTGAATTAGTCCTTAACAACCATTAAATTCTCATGAAGCATTAGCAGAATGTAAACATGAGAAAAAATAATGAAAACACATCCAAACACATGAAAACACCAAATTTACGTGGTAAACCCAATAAGGGAAAAACCACAGTGAGGATTAGCTCACAACATAAGATAATTTCAATGCCAAATACAATAGAATCACTACCCAAAAGAAAGAAGGGATCACTACCAATAGCTAACTTTCAAATTAGAAAGAAGAAGAAATAAGATTGTTACAATGAGAATTCCATCTCAGAGCAAAAAAAAAAGCTTCACCATTGCTTCACCAAAACATTTACAATCTCTTTGTAGAATGTAGACACCTTTTGCTCATTGCTTCCAGTAGTCAAATGCATTAAATCTCACACTACATTTTGTACTTTTGCACTTCACATATCATTTCTTTACATTACACACATGACTACACACCACACACTTCTCCAACATCTTCACCTTCCCTTTATACCATCTTCAACCTTGAAAAAATCTACAAGGTCATCTATGCACCTCAAATGTGCATATTCAAATTAGGTTGGCACCAAAACATTCTTGCAATGGAGAGGAATGAAGGTGAACCAAATAACACCTTAATTTGGACTTAAATACACTCATACACACCACACCACACTTCCGCAAACACCAAAGCATATCTGCAATTAGTGTAAACACCCAAGGTCGATCAAACCTATGTTGACACCATTAAACATTTAAGTGCATGCTTCCTTTGATCCAAAGATGAGTCATGGACTACACACAATATTTCAACACAATCTAGAATACTCCATCAACACCCTAAAATCTAACAAATGCTTTGCAACATCATACACCTGAAGAAAATATTCATCCTACATAACCAACTAAGCTTCCACACACTACAACACCTAAATCCAACCTTGCAAAGCACCAAAACTCACACAACTCGAACTGGAGATAGATATGAGCAATATAAGCACACTTCAAGATCTACAACACTAGAAACTAAACTATGGATAAATGTGGAGCAAAAGCATTTCTCCTAGACAACACTACTTACACAGTTCACACACTAGTGAACACAACTTCTTCTGCTAGATGATCTAGAACATGAAACTCTGTATGTAACATGTCTAAACACCTCTGATCAACATATCCAAACCACACGAGTAGATCTTCAACCATGAAGAAATTTGGAGCAAAACATTGAACACCACTCTGCCATACTAAACACTCTTTACCACACTGTTTCTCCTCTTATTCAAATTTTATCAAAAGCACTTGGAAACCAAGCACCATGAACACATTCTCAAAACCAAGAACACCTTCTCAACAACTCAACCACACAAGAGGTTGAAAATCACCCACAGATGCTCATCAAAGAAACACTAGAGGTTGAAATTAGTGATACTACTAATGACAACATAATACAACTAATCAAAGCATCATCATAGACTTCCACAATCTCCTCACAGACCTGTTGACATCAATGCAACAACAAATATCTATTGACATCAATGGAAACACAAAGTTATGATGGGAATTTTACAAATTAAAATTCTAGGCAAGACGTGTGGAAGATAATGTTGAAAAGGTGTCAATATATGTGAATAGTCTGGACAATTCAATCCAATATGAATTAAGCATGATTCAAATAACCAAGATGGAAGAAACATACAAATATGCATTGAAGGTGAAAGAAAATATTGTCAAGAGACAACAAAGCAGTTCTCGAGGTAGAGGTAGATTTTCACATGGAAGAGGAAAATCCATTAGTGTTAGAGGATATAGAAATAGTAAAGAAGAAAAAAGTACATATCATGCAAGAACAGAAAACAACAAAGGAAAAAAAAGACTTCTCAAGAGGAAGAGGAGAACATTCTCATGGTAGAGGATATATTGGTAGAGGCAGAGGAAGATGATTCAGTGGTACATGTTTTTAATGTGTAGAAATGAGACACAAAGCATTTAAATGTCCAACAATCTAGTAGGATGGTGGAAAAGAAAAAGAAGGCAAGGGTTCATGTAGCATAAGATGAAAATGAAATTGTGACTTTACCAAAGCATGGAGAGGATCCTGATATGGAGATTCTTTAATGTTAATAAGGAATTTATTTTGAACAAGGTGTAAGGTGAGTGGAAAATGTCCCAAAGTCATTGTGGTCAATGGTAGCATTGATAATATAGTATCTGATAAAAGGGTAGACAAGATAAAATTAAAAAAGAATCAAACATTCCAACCCATACTGAGATTTGTGGTTGCAAAAGGAGAATAATTTAGTGTTGAATGAGAAATTATTGGTGAGTATTCAAATTGCCAATTGATGTGTTCCATATAATTTTGTGAAGATCAAGGCAATTTTATAGACAAGTTGTTCATGATGGTAAATTGAATACATATCGAATAAAGAAGAATGGAAAAGAGTATATTTTGAACCCATTGAAGGATAGGCAAGAAGAAGGTGATGTCAAACCCAAGGTGTGCTTGATTTATAGAAAACAATTTATGAATAAGTTAAAGAAATAGAAGAAATGTTTTACAATTATTCCAAAGCCTGCAACAATCATGACCATGGAAAAAATGAAGATTTTCCAATTGAAATTCAAATTTTTTTGGAGGGGTATGCAAATATATTAATGAAGGAGCTTCCCAATAAATTTCCACCAATGAGGAACATAATCCATTGTATGGATTTGATCTTTGGTGCAAGTTTTCCAAACAAGACACCATATAGAATAACACCTATCAAGAATGAGGAGATAAGTAGAGAAGTGCAAGAGTTGTTGGATAAGAGGCTAATTAGAGAAATTTTAAAGTCCATGTGTTGTACTAGTAGTGTTGACACCCAAAATAGATGGAGAATGTAGGAGTTTATGGTGAACTCCTCAAACACCCCAGGATCACCTGCAAGACAAAATAACTTCCACAAGAGAAACGACAGAAATATCATGCTATCATTAAGGATGCAAGAGTGCCAAATTGAATATGGCAATGTACATATGATGCCTTACTTATAAAGGAAAGGTGGTGAATGGGATTAGAAAATATCATGAAAAGTGTCTTAATCCTATCACATGAGACAACTAAGTCAAAAAAACCTAGGATAGATAAGATCTAGAAAAGACAACTCATCATTCTAGAAGGAATCTTAGAGCCCGAGTAAACTAACATGTGAATATGTCCCCTAATTACCTAGTGAGTGAATTAACTAGGTATAAGAAATTTTATTCATATCAACACCCCCTTAAGTACAACTTAGGGAGAAGATTATTATGCAAATGATGCAAAGATGCAAGGATGGGTCCCAACTACTAGGCCATGTTAGGTACCCATGTACAAATAAAATGCAATCTCTCACCAACGAAGAAAAGGAGAAAACCCAGTGGGAAAAAACTCCTCCCCAAAAGAGAGATGAAATATAGTAATGACATCCATCAAAAAACCAATCAATTTCTATTCACACAAAGGATGACAAGAGAGATCATACAAACCCTTGATAATGAGATAACCTGCTACAAAGAGAAACACTGGAAGCACACTTGTGGAGTAACACTAGAATCCATAATCTAGCAAGCAAAGGAAAGATAATTCTATTTTCTAGAAACCATATTAGAGTCACTCAAGGACTCAAGTTAGAATCATTATAAGCAATAATAGAATCGATTCCAAGGAACACTAGAAAGCTCACAAACTGGCACAACCCTGGAATCTATGAAGCAACAGTCAATTGAAAAATGATCTAGAATTGAAATGAAACGAAGAGATCAAAATTGCACCAAATTTTGTGGATGGAAATGTAGAGATCCTCAATACCTTTGCAACACTGGAAGAATCATGAAAATCAGAGATCGTGGAAAAAGTTATGAGCTTGGGAGCCATAAAACAATATCTAACTTCAACCAAAAATAAATGCAACCAAACAACAAAATTCTAAAAAATCACATGTACCACTAGAAAATACACATCACCAACTTTTCAACAATATTTTATTTGCAAAATTCTACAGTAGTCTAGCAGGGTGGCGGGTCAATGTGTCACTGAGAAGGCGGCTCAGGAAATGTCCCCAGGCTGGTGGGTTGGGTGGCATGGATCAGAGCGAGATTGCATTAAATGCAAATGGTAGTGCAACAATATTTGCATGGAAGGAAATGACAGAGGCTGCAAGAGTCTTATAGTTAGTGGCTATGACTAGTTGTAGTGATGGCATCACCACATGTATTATAGGTGATGTTGGCCTTTATAGTCTTTTTCATTCTTCAAATTTGGACATTCTCAACTATGAAGACGTTGGTTTTCCTCAAAGCATCTTGTAAGCTTTGGGCCTTCTTTGGAAACATCTCCTATGGCAGGTTGATGTCCACCTTCAAGGATTGGGATCCCTTGGTTTTAGAGGTTGTGTAGTTGTTGTTTGGGAGTGAGGAAAACTGCTAACATAGTGTCGTGTTTTGTGGCATCCTTACTAGATTTAGAGGTTCCTAAGGCCATGATGCTTCTGATGGTGCATAAATTGGTAATGAGTAACCTGCTAGGAGGGGTGGTGGATGCCATAATCATTGTTGAGTTGGGAGTTAGGCTCCCTTAGCCGAGGGACATGCACAGAATGTTAATTCCTAGTTTCATAGTAAGGTGTTATCCCTTTCTCATGGACCTCAAAGGGGAAGCATTACAAGAACACATAAATCAGGCTAGGTGTGGACTCATCTTTCTGAAGCATCACCTATACCTTGAACCTGTAGGCGAGGTGGACTGGTGTTGGCACTTTCGTGAGTACCTGGTGGTGGAAGGAGTGGAATTGGAAGAATAACTGGTTGATGATGGGCGTGTTTTGATGGACTATCATTTTTTCTAAGTCATTGTCGAGTGTTGGTGGCTCCCATTAGTGCCATGTGGTTTGTGGCCATGGGCGACATATGGTGTTGGTGCATTGGTGACGTTTTTGGGTGGGTTTTCTTGGTGGTTTATAGGTAGCACCACAGCCAGGGTGGAAAAATTGGAAAAAGTTGTAACACCTGGGTTAGGGTCTGATAGTTTGTTCTGTCTCTGGGCTGGGTGGGTGATGTCATGGGTCAGGGTTGGTGGTGTCTTGAATATCTTATTTCATTGTCACAATCTTTTGGCATATGGTGTCTATAATGGTGGAATGTAAAACTCTTTTTTTTTAATATTAATACAAATATTTTTACATACCAAAAAATATTTCATTTGCAAAAAATTTCCATTTGGATCAAAAGTTATTCAAAAATGAAAAAAATCCCTAGAAGAGGAACTTTGAACACTAAACAGGTGCAAAAGATGTAGACTAAATGGGCATAAAAGTATAGCCCTTGGTTGCGGCATATAACCCTATTAGCATAGAAAAAAGGTTTTTAAAAAAATAACCGCCATCACCACCATTGACGACAGACAAGCAGAGCGAGGGTGGAGCCTCAATGGCGACTCTTGTGTGCCACCCACCCCAATAGACCATTAGGATAATACAATATGATCGTGGTGTATTCAAATAGCTTGTCAGCTTTTTAAAAGGTTAAAACAAAGTTTTTATAAAACCCATAGTCGACAAAAAATGTGTGGTTGACTTTTTTTAAAATAAAGTTTTAAATAATTTTTTTTAATATAAACAAAGCACCAATAATATAAAACCCTACGATTAATACATGAATGGTATTGATAGAGATGATGTTGGGTACACTGTGACTTTGACCAGTATGCAGATGATGCAGATGAAAGGAAAAATAATGTAGAAAATAGAATATTCTACTGATAATTAATGAAATTTGTACTCACAATTTGACAACAAAGAATACACAAACTTGACCATAAAATATACTTGTGAATATGTCAAGCATGTCAATCTATATGCTACAGATATTCTACACCAAGGTCATACAACCATGTACAACCTAATTTTTTTTGCCTCATGCCCCAACTGATGTCAAAAATCAACCATTTGGTAGTCAATCTTTAGGTTTTTAGGGCTCCTAAATGCATTGGCAAGGTCAATTTTCAAGTTCAAACTACTCTAAAATATTAGCTACCATCTAGATCTAGCAACTGAAACCCTAGCTTCAAACCCTTACAGATCAGACAAAATATATCAGATTTTAATGAAATAAAAGTCAATCTTGAATTTCTTTGATGCCTTGGATTCAATGGCAAGGTTCTCAAGACCCCAACTCACACCCAACAAAAATTTCACACCATGATTGGTCCCTCAAATATTGGAAGAATTCTGTAACATTGAAGCTCTAATACCATGTAGGAGTTTATGGTAAACTCCTCAAACACCTCAAGGTCACTTGCAAGACAAAATAACTTCCACAAGAGAGAAATGGTAGAAATATCATGCTATCATTAAGGATACAAGAATTCCAAATTGAATATGGCAATGTACATATGATGCCTTGCTTATAAAAGTAAGGTGGTGAATAGGATTAGAGAAGATCATGACAAGTGTCTTAATCCTATCACATGAGACAACTAAGTCAAAAAAACCTAGGATAAGATAATATCTAGAAAAGACAACTCATCCTTCTAGAAGGAATCTTAGAGCCTAAGTAAACTTAACATGTGAATATGTCCCCTAATTACCTAGTGAGTGAATTAACTAGGTATAAGACATTTATTCACACCAATAGAGAATAGTGGATACGTACGGATTCTAGAGCCTTAAATAAAATAACAATCAAATACAAGTTTCCCTTGCCACAAATGGATGATATTATGGACTATTTTAGTGGATTCAAATACTTCACCAAAATTGATTTGAAAAATGGGTGCCATCAAATAAGAATAAGAGATGGAGATGAAAAGATCACATTCAAAACAAAGAATGGTTTGTGTGAATGGTTGGTGATTCCATTTGTATTGACAAATGCACCTAGAACTTTCATGAGACTGATGAATGGAGTCTTGAATCCATACCTTGGTAAGTTTGTTATTGTGTATTTAGATGGTATTTTAATATTTAATAAAATAAAAGAAGAGCATTTACAATACGCTAGAGCAGTTTTACAAAGGTTGAAAGAGGATTTTTTTTGGTGAATTTGAAGAAGTGTAGCTTTATGAAAGAAGAGTTTGTATATTTTGGGTTTGTTGTTTCCAACAGTGGACTAAAAATGGCTCTAGATAAAGTTAAATCCATCATAGATTGACCTTCACCAAGGAGTAAGTTCGAAGCAAGAAGCTTCCATCAATTAACAATCTTCTATAGGAAGCTCATCTAGAATATTAGTGGGATTTGTGCATTGATTACGAAAACTATGAAGGGTAATTGAAATGAATTTGTTTGGATAACTGCAATAGAGAGAATTTTTAATGTATTGAAGGAAAAAGTGACAGAGCAATGTGTGTTAGCACTTTTGGATTTTGGAAAAGCATTCCAAGTGGATTATGATGCAAGTGAGACAATGATAGGGGGAGTTATAAGTTAAGAAGGAAACCCAATATCTTACTTCAATGAGAAGTTAAATGAAGAAAAAATAAAATAGTTCATGTATGATCAAGAGTTCTATGCAATTTTACAAGAACTAAAGAAACTTAGAGACATTATTTTCTATCAAAGGAGTTTGTGTTGTACACCAATCATCATGCATTGCAATTCATAAACATAAAAGGTAAATTAAATCATAAACATGTGAAGTGGATTTAATTTCTTGAAAGTTATTCATTTTTTTTGAAATATAGAAGTGGAAAATCAAAATGAGTGGATGATGCATGAAGTAGGAGATGTTTGTTGTTGAATGAGATGAGAGTAAGTGTTGTTGGTTTTGAATCAATGTGGGAGTTGTATGAGGGATAAGTTGATTTAAAAGAAGCATGGATAGCATGTAAGAGTCCAATAGGAACATATAAAACTTTATGGTTGGAGTATTTTACTCAAGGGAATTTGTTTTTTAAGGGGAAGAGATTGTGTATACCTCAAGGATCAATGAGGGATAATTTGATAAGAGAGAAACATAGTGGAGGTTTGAGTGAACATTTTAGGATGGAAAAAAGATTGGCACAATTGAATAAGAGCTCTTATTGGCCAAGGATGAGTGCAAATGTGAAAAAGATAGTGCAAAATTGCCAAGTTTTCCAACATGCAAAGGGAGTAAGACAAAATACTAGGTAATATCAACCATTGTCAATACCAAAAAGACAGTGGGAATTCATTATCATGGATTTTATTTTGGGGATACCATGAACAAAAAGATAGTGCAAAATTGCCAAGTTTTCCAACATGCAAAGGGAGTAAGACAAAATACTAGGTAATATCAACCATTGTCAATACCAGAAAGACAGTGGGAATTCATTATCATGGATTTTATTTTGGGGATACCATGAACAAAAAGAGCTAATGATTTTTTTTTTGTGGTGGATAGATTTTCCAAGATGGCTCATTTTATACCATGTCAAAAATGTAATGATGCTTCCCACATAGCTAATTTTTTTTCAAAGAGGTAGTTCACTTACATAGCTTGCCAAAAAGTATCATTTCGGATCGAGACACCAATTTTTTTTGTCATTTTTGGCATAATTTATGGAAGAAGATGGGAACACAATTAGGATATAGCTCACTTTACCATCCTCAAACCGATGGTCAAATTGAACTTGTGAATTAGAGTTTGGGTAATTTTTTGAGGTGTTTGGTAGGTGACAAGCCCAATCAATGGGATTTAACATTGACACAAGAATAATTTGCATATAGTAATTCAGTTAATTGAAGTGTAGGAAGAAGTCTATTTTAAATTGTGTATGTATACAATCCTAGAGGAGTATATGAGTTGAGGGATAGTGCAGATTTGGGAAGAAAGAGTGCAATTGCAAAGGATTTTATAAAGTACATCCATGATTTGCAAAAATAAGTGAAAGAAAACTTGGAAAAGAGGGTCAATAAGTACAAGGAACATGTTGATATGCATAAATGAGTGCAAATTTTTTTGATTGGTGACATTGTGATGTCACATTTGTGGAAGGAGAGATTCCCACAAGGAATATATAATAAATTGAAGTGGAAAAAGATAGGCCCATACAAAATTTTGTGGAAGTTATCGTCAAATGCATATGAGATTGAGATTCCAATTGGTATTGATATTTCTCCAGTATTCAATGTTGTAGATTTATATCAATAATATAAAAGGGAAACCATTAGACCCTCCAACTTGTAGGATACACCAAAATGGATACACTAATTTCTAGAGAATAAGTTTGAATAAATTGATCAAGCGATTGATTCTCACATAAAAAAAGGAACAAGAGGGAATGAGTATTAGGAATATTTGGTCCATTGGAAAAACCATGTAGTTGATGAGTCTTCATGGGTCAACACTTCAAATTTGGTGAAGTATGGAATTACGATTCCAACATTGCCAAAATGTTCATGAGTTTCACACTCATGAAACATTTTTCTACCTGGTGCATTCAATGTAGGAGCATCCAAGAAAATGGGAAATATTGCATCACCCAAAAACATCTCATCTTTTTTTTTGTTCATTTTGGTTTGATTTCCATTTGAAGTTGTAATTTAATTTTGTAGCCAAGTGGGGAGAGACTGAATGACATTATTGTCATTGATTGACAAAATTTTGCGTATGTATTTTTTTTATGTTGTGATTTTTGTCGGATTCAATTGCATTTGGTTTCTTGAAGATATAATATGGAAATAAAATAAAATATTTGAATCATTCACCTTATTGGGCATAATTTATCCTTGTTGACCAATGCTAAATTGACCCCAAAGTAGTGTATGGGTTGTTGGTAGTGTGAGAAAAATAAAAGGCATTCATTTTCAGTATAGGAAAAAAAGGAGAGAGAGGGAGGTGTTGGGAAGTGAAGGGGTTGCGTAGGAGAAAGAAAATGTTGTGCAAAAGAAGAGGAGAGGAGGAGGTCATGTAGGAAAGAGAAATCCATGCAACAAATGGAGAAGTGGAGAGGTTACGTAGGGAAGAAGACCACATCAAAGGAGAGAAAGGGATGCACAAGAATATAGATTTACAATCAGTGTTATGGTGTAGTTTTTTTTTTTTTTTAAACGGGTGAATGAGAATATGTAATTGAAATTGTGTTGGCTACTCAATTTGTCAGTATGGTATGACTCACAAATTTTGATCTGCATAAAACTCACTTTCTATTTGGTTGGAGGCTAGTTAATCACATGGTGTGCCTTGGAAATATTGTATTCCAAAACTAAAGCAACTAGAATTAATTCATAATTCACCCTTCTTATTTTCTCCAAATGGTCTTATTTGATATTGATTTTATTTTGGTTTTTTGTGAATCTATTGATAGGCCTCCCACCAATCCTTAGATACTCACAATACTAATACTCTCCTATGCTTGTATATCTTAGAGGGTGACTACAATATGGAATAAATTTATTTATCAACTCCTTTTGGATCTATATATTGGATGTGTTTCTTTAAACCCCCTCCTCAGCTTCTTTTTTGTGTAGTTTTTAATTTCAACTTTCTATTGGAGCCGTGATAAATAGTCTAAGTTAAACAAAACAATTTTCATTTATCCACAAAATAGGAATCATTAAAAATGGGACTGCATGACTCTATCAATAGTATGTATCTCTTTTCCTTCAACTATCCTTGTGTCAAATCTTCTTTTTGTTTGATTATGGGTGAAGATTTACTTAAGGACTCTTTACTTGAAGGTTATTTTTCTCAAAGTTAATCTCTATGCCTCTCTCAAATGTTTTGGATGTTGCTCAAAATTTTGATTTTTTTGAAGTGCTAGGTTGGGTTATGTTTAGGATTATCTCCTTCCAAAGGATAAATTTCACTTGGATTTTGACCTAGTCACAACTAGTTTGTTGGTTTAGCCCTAATAATTAGTCTATTCTCTCTAACTTAGTTGTGTAATGAACTAGTTGTTTCATATGTTTTCAAAGCATTATAGAGTTGGGTCTTAAATTAATTTGGTATATGTTTGAATAGTTCTCTTGATTCTCATTAATTTGAGTTGGATATGGAGGTTCTCACCAAGATGAAAGGGTTCCTTGATGCCTTGATTATTTTGATATGTCATGTATGAATTCAATCCCCTTGTTCCTCTCCTACTTTGGTAATTTTTCCTAATATTCCTTCCTTTTTGTTAAAATATGGTGTTCTAAGCTCATCAGTATATTCTAATCACCAATGTCTCTATGTCCAATTTTTCTTTTTTTTCTTTTAGCCTCTATTTCCCTTTCTATTGTCCTAAATAACGAGATGGAACTAGATGGTTACAAAGTTGAAGAGAAAATTCATTCTTGGAGACTACGAAATGGAGTGATTTAAAAAGCTATAAAATCTGAAACAAAAAGATATGAGTGCAAAAGATTACACAGAGGAGTTTTACAAGTTAGTTATTTGATTGAGAAGGCACAAAATCGGTAGGGAGAAGGTAGCTAGGTATGTGAATGGCTTGTTGTTTAATATTTAGGATGAAATGAGTATGCTAAAAATTTCCACAGTTGAGGAAGCATACTAATATGCATTGAAGGCCGAGGAGAAATTAATGAGAAGAAAAATAAAAATTCCAAAATTTAGGGAAGATTTGCAACTAAAAAGGGGCAAGTGAGCAACAACAAACCTGAAAGAAGGTTGAAGAAGAATTCAATCCCAAATGGAGTAAAGAGGTGGGCCAAAACACCAAAGAAAAGGAGGTATCAGTAAGAGGACATGGTAGCAACAATAGAGGGTTTCCATTTAGATGTTACCAGTGTGGAGAAGTTGGTCATCGTGCTTTCAAGTGTCATAAAATACAAGAGGGTAACAAGAAGAGTGCAACTAGGAACCACTTGGCACAAGAGGATGAGGAAAGTGGTGCATCCCCAAAAGGTGAAGAACCAAAAGAAGGTGAATCTCTCATGATGAGGAGAGTGTTGATGAACCCAAAGGTGGTGGAGGAGGAACCATCCCAAAGAAGGAGTCTCTTTTAGACTGTGTGCAAGGCAGGAGGTAAGTGCTGCAAAGTTATAGTAGATAGTGGTAGTATGGATAACTTAGTTTTAGAGGAGATGGTAGAAAAGCTCAGTTTGAAAAGGAGTAAGCATCCTAGCCCATACAAAGTTTCTTGGTTGTAGAAGAGACATGAAATGACTGTGAGTGAATAGTGTTTAATCTATATTCAAATTGGTTCTTAGAGAGATGAGGTGTTGTGCGATGTGATGCCTATGACTGTGTGTCATGTGTTGTTTGGTAGGCCATGGTAGTTTGACAGGGAAGCCATCTATGATGGCAAGAATAATGTTTATACCATCTAGAAATATGGAAAAAAGTATATGTTGAATTCTTTAAAGGAGAAGGAGAAGTAGATAAAATATTCCAACTCTATTGTTTGTTGCAATGCAGAGAAACAACACGTAGAGGAAGAGAAAAGGGATGAGTACAATGATTTGCAACCATTCGAAGGGAAGATTTCAAGAGGAAAGGGAAGATTAGGTTATGATTTATTGCAACAATGCAACAAAGGAACAAAGAGTAGTAGCCCAAAAGAATGTGGTGATCACCGATGTGGACCAATGGTAAGAAGTTGTTTAGAAAAATGAGATAATGCCAGTGGAGGTGGCTTGAGTGTTGAGGATGAGTTGAAGAGTAGAAGAGGGAAGGCTCCTGTAGACAAGGAGCAACTGTGGATTAAAAACAAACATGGGATTATCATCCCATGCACCTTTCAATGTTCCTAAGTTTACCAACTCAAGGAAAATTTCACTTACCCAACGCGTCTAGTGTAGGAGCATGTGGGTGGACATGTGATCAACACCACCCAAAAATATATTGTTGGTGTTGATTTCACAATTTTGGTTTGTTTTGTTTGGCTTTTCTGTGTCTAATTAGTGTCTAAACCTCTTAAATTTCACATCTTTATTATGAAATTTTGGAAGAAGATATATGTCACAAAGAAATGGTGTATCATTAAATGGAATTCATTGGTGTAAAGCCAAATCTCCATTTCTTTTGCGAGCAGACATGGACGCCCATCAAATTTTAACATAATCTACTAATGTTGAAGTTACAACTGCACTGGTAAACACGTGTGCATATATGGAAGCATAGATATCAATGAGAATTTTGTAGATGTTGTCATAACTATTGTCCCAGTCATGGAATGCAAGCTTAGCTACATAGATAATGCACAGTAGTGTTTAACTAAATGCCTCATTAAAACTTTGACTCTTAATGATTGTGGGAACGGTGCACAACAGGGGTATAAAATATAATATGAATTGACCAACCCAAGTAAAGTTTGTAAACACCATATGAAGGAGAATTGATCACCTTAGCATTAATTTGGCACTAAAATATTGAATTCTTAAAAAAGAAGGGAAATTGGTTTTTATTGGTGTCTTTTCACCTTTGTGGAAATAGGAAGAGGGTCGCGGGTTTAGAATCAGTCAAGAAAGACAAAAGATACACCAAGTAAAGAAAAAGATTAGGCCGATAAACTCAAAAAAGGCTGATTTGATTTGTGAAGGCCGATAAAATCTTTGGAAGGTCAATTACTTTGTAATTTGAATGTTCAATAAATATTTGTCTTTTTAGCTTCAAGAAATGGAATAAAACAAAACTTTTGGGAACAACAATATTCTAGCTGGGAGAGGTCACACCAGTGAGTGAAGGCGTTGAGAAGAGAATTGGAGGGAAAAGGAACGTGAGAGTGCAGAGGTTAGAAGGGCTACATAGAACCCAAATTGGGGCAATGGATATGGATGAACAACAGTGCCATTCTCAATGGCAATGAAAATTAAAACAATATAAGTCAAATTAAGGATCACAACAACATATTTACAATATATGTTCAAAGTGGCATAAATGTGTAGGGTATGCAATTTTATCCCTTAAAATTATATTTTCATATTAAAAGAAAGTATATTCAAAAATATATTTTTTAAAAAATCTATAAAATTTTAACATCAATATTTTATCCCACCCTTTTACTTATCCTAAATACACTATATTTTCCTTGCAATTATGGCTTGCAATCAAATCAACCTCTATATAAATGTAAACAAATTATTGATTGTGTCAATGAGTAATCAACATTGACATTTTAATTTTTATATTTAAGATAAGAAAAATATACAAATCTAAATATATAATTAAAAGAGAGATGGAAAATATGTTGATTAGCTATACTATTGTGTCCTTATCCTTGGAATTGTTGATGTGTCATGATTAGAGCTAACTGTGTAAGAAATAAAAAAATTATAATGAAATGTAGATGATAGTAGTAGGTTGAATATTGATGTATGGTGATCCTAAATAGTTGCCATAATGTTGACTAATTGTCCTGATCATGTCCTTCAACCATGACCCTATCTTTCACACATGTAAAAGCTAAAATTTAATTTACCTTTACTAGATTATTGAATCTAGAATGAGATGTTTGAAGAACACACTTAAGAATCTGTTGTATGAGGGTTGAAATTTGATACATTCTTATATATTTGTCAAACCTTTATTATTGGTTTTTGTTAGCAATCAGATATGCACCCTGTGTCAAATTTGCAAAATTGGACTATCTGTTGAAACATGGAAACTCTTTTCAAATGTGGGTGATCTATGTGAAAAGAGAATCTCCAGAGTGACTTGGTTCTTCGAATGATGGATCCTATTCTAAGTAATTTTATGGGAAAAGGGATAGAGGAAATGACTGAATTTAAAACCTATGACTTAAGGGAATTTCAAAATTGATAATGATTTAATGATGATTTTGATTTTCTTCTCACAAATAGCTTTCAGAAATCAACAATATCTCACAACCTCTCATGAACAATCAACACATAAATAATTTGCATGAAGATTTGAGTTTAAACACAACATGCAACCTGTATCTAATGAACTTTCTGCACTAAAATTGCAACTCTAGGACATGATAAGGATTCTACAAGTAGAAATCACAATACAACATCAAACTAAAACTGCAAAAAACACAAAATTGAGAAGTAGGAATGCTACTTCTATTCAACTATAGGAGTATGCCCAAAATCTGAAATTGAGTACAAAGGAAGTTTACAAGCTCAAAAATGTGTATGATCAAGAAACTAAAATCTGAACTCCCCAGAAAAACTAAGTTTTCTTCAAGATATATCTTCAAAACCCTAATCCGAGCTCAATAAGAAAGCTCAAGGAAAGGTATCAAAAATTGCCTCAAAAGTCTGCACAAAAGTGGAAAAAACACACTTTTTGCAAATACATACTGAAAAGCCTCTCAAAATAGGCCAAATATGCTTTTAGAGCCAAAAAAACACCTTATCTCTCCAACAGGAATCTCAAATCCAACCCAAGGAAAAAGCAAGAAATCTGCTAAAAATAGTGAAGAATTAAAGCAATTTATAAAATATTGCTTTAATCCTGCTTTACATGGCTTGTAGATTTTATATCCTCACAATTAGATTTATTTTTTGCATTTAAAGATTTTGGAAATCTTTTGCAATAATATAACTTATCTCTCCAATACAATCTTGATTTTCTTAAAAATTCATAAAATATAAGATGTATCTCCTATCCATATCCTAATTGATTTCTTCAAAATCAATCTGAAAACAAAATAAACCCTAAGTCATAAGTGCAATGATTTTACAAATTTTATTGATTTCCCACAAAATCAATTAAAATCAAGGATATTTATCACTATCCATTTCTTACTAAGGCACTATTAATCACAAATCCCTAAAGTCTATAGCCCCTTACATTGCCAAAAAATTAATCAAATAAGCCTAAGGACTTAGGCAAATGGCACCACCATATTCACAAGGCTTGACCTAGGCATTGAAAATTGGCCACATGACACATTCAACTTGGAACATTTGATAAGTAATGTGAAATAAAATAGGCCCCAAGTTCGAGCAAGGTCAACATGGAAAAAACAAGGGCAAACCCTAAATCACTTCATTTCATCTTTGTGACTCTTGGGAAAAATGCTCTGCAAGTAGCGCCACCATGAGAAGGTTAGGGTTTTAGCTTTGAGACTTGATTCAAGCTCACTCATCTTTGATTTTGATCACATTCGGCCTCTACTTCTTAATGGTAAGCTCGTCTATCATTTACTTGATTCCACTAATTCTTGGCTTCTTTGATGAGAATGAAGGCCTCACTGGCCGCTGCTATATCATACTTCTAATGCATTTTTTCCATCTTTGTACTCTTCTCCCCGCTGGCTGCCAACATATGAGCTAGGGTTCCGTTTTTTGAAGAAGATTTGAGCTCCATGTTCTTTGATGGTAAGAATTCTATGAGAGTTTCATGTGAGTTCTCTGTGACTTCTTGCTTCATTTTCCACATAAATTTCTCAGCTTTGGCCGCGGCATAAACACAATTTCTAATGTATTTTGGTGATTCAACACTTTGTGTGTTGATGCCATATCATTGGCCGCCATACTTGAGCTCGACTTTGAATTTTGAAAGCTCTGTGAGCTCGACTGAGGGTTATGTATTCTTCTACAGGAAACAATGGTAAGCCTTCTACTCCCTGTTGTTTTCATTCCAGTAAAAGAAAGCTTATGAAGCTTCCCATTTCTACAAAAGGTTGATTTGTAACTCCATATCCATATGCAGGTTGCTCCATTACATGCTCTTATCAGGCATTCTGAGACTAATCTGGGCTCGACCCATGATGGTTTTCTACTCCTGCATTTTCTTCTGTGATCCATGTCTAAACCCTTACATGGGTAAATTGTATTTTGAAGAACATGCTTATCTGGATGCATTTCTTGTTATATTCAAGCTCGACTATGAGAGCACTAAATAAATCTTTTTTCCTGACAAAACCCACCTGGGTATATGATATTCTGAAGAACACACATTTCTATTGCCTTTCTATTGAAAACCCTCACATGTGTATCTTGAAAATAGTAAGAAATCTGTATATTTTGATATTCAAAACCCCAATGTGGGTATTCTGGAAATCATGGAAAATCTGCATTCAGAGTAAAAATTTGCATCTGGGTATTTATAAAAACTTGAAAGAATCTTCTCATTTATGTATTTTGTCAAGAACCCATGTGGGTGTTAATGAAAATGAAACTATTTTATTTTTAAATTTCAAAACCCCAATGTGGGTATTCTAAAAATGAAAGAAATATGTCTTTTAAGGAGAATAATGTGTATTATAGGTCTCTCCAAAATTTGAGGTTGAACGCTTCATTGCAATTCATTTGTATTCTGAATTTTGTAAAAACCCCTATATGGGTAAATGTTACTTTGAAGAAGACTACACTTCTGAGACAAAAAAAATCATATGGGTACTTGTGATTTCTGTATTTAGCTCCAAACCCAATGTGGGTATTTGACATACTCAAGATTGTAAATTTGTAGCTCTGTTTTATCTTTGTGACACCATATGATTGCTTCCTTCTGTTAAGACAAACTTTTATAAGATTTGCACTATGTAAAAAGATGCTTCCCTTGTATGAAAACAGAACTTGCTTTCTGCATAAGACATCTCCATTGATTCTAAAAGAGGAAACTCTATAGCTTTGAATGATAAACAATGGAACACTTCAAATCCCTATTGTATTCCTCTTGGGACAACAAACTAATCCTTCAGGAAAAATGCAAAACATGTGTTGAAACCTTTCATTCCTGAAGGTGGCTAGTGTGATTTCACTTTACTCTCACCTTCCTATGATCAAAAGCTTTCAGGCCTATTGTTTTAAGAGAATGACCACCTCATCTTTCACTGTATAATTGATTGCTTGTAGGGTCAAAAATCATGCAATGTAAGCAAGGCAAAAGAGTCTGCATTTTGATTATGTGTAATCCACACACTTCCTGTACTTCCCTTCAGTTTTCTTGGTGGGTTAATGTCTTCTATCTGGCACTCTTCATGCATTTTTATGCTCCATTTAATAAAAACTATACCATGCACTTGCTCTCTTCTCAAATGAAAATCTGAAACAATGCTCCTTGTTGAGGCATTATGTATGCATGTTCACTATCATTGCTTAAATATATAATACTGTTGTAATATCATGAAACAAGATGCATAAAAAAACCCATGACAGAAAAATGCAAACTGTACAACAATACCTGTGATTTGTAATTATGAAAATGATGTATTCTAGTTGAATTGATTGAGCTCATTTAAACCTACTATTCACCTGTAGCTTTCAGGAAGCATACTTGATTGTTATGAGTGAACCGTCGGCTTAATAACTTGATGAATGAACTCTATTTTACTCTTCTAGTTGTATATTTACTTTCTTGATGAACATGATGATTGCACTCCTTCTCTCAGCCCCATCTGTAATGTATAAGGGGCAACATGCCGAGCTCTACCCTTGTAGGAGCCCATTTTTTCCCACATGCTTGGTCTTCAAAAGATAATCAGCTACATGACTTTTCCTATACCTGCACAAGGAAACAAACGATGTTAGCATAAAAACAATGTATGATGGTGATGCTTTCTCTTTTCAGTTCATGTTTCTGCTCTTTCCTTTAGTTGATTCCATGCATTTCGAAGAGTGAATTATATGTTTGTTGGTAGAGCTTGTAGTATAACTCATATCCAAAGCTCTTAATTGACACCCCTCTCAATCTCTTGTAGGCACACTCAGGAGCGGAAGCAGGAGGGAGCAAGCAGCAAGTGTCTCAATCGAAGATGCAGAATCAAGCAATGATGGATATGTCTTCTGCTATCTGCTTTTTTTTCTTTTACCTTCAGCTGTATAGTGTACTTTCTGTAATGAATGGAATTAGCTAAAACCACGACTTGTGTGGATAGTAAATTTCTTCTTTCATTTCCATTATGAAAGAAATGCATTGAAATGCAATGTTGTACTTGTCATTTGTATTCTTGCAATCAAATGAACATATTGTAATGTGAATCATTTCATGAAATAAACGAAAGCATTTTGTTATGCTTTATCATTTGTATATTCAGTTCTGTACTCCATTTGGTTTTGCAAAAACATGAGTAATATTTCTGAAACTCAATTTTCTCAAACACTTGCATAACTGTCACTTGATAAATAAAGTGTAAACAACACTTGAGCATAAACAGAAATAATTGTTCTTTCCACCTTAAGATATAACAATATTTAATCAGCTCCACCAATTGAGCTATAGCAAAAAATTCAAAACAATTTTCACATGGTTGGAAACACAACGATGCATACTACCTAAAACGATGATTGATGCAATCTATATTCTTTGGAATAGTTCATGCAAGTCTATATATTGACATATGATTTTAATTCCTTTCTCCACATTGAATATGCTGTCATGTTGTGAATGATTTATTCTAATGACTTAGGACATGTCTTTAAATTTGATAGCCCAGACCTCAAGTTAGACACTTTGGCACACAATCTAGCAAGAAACAATAAGATTTTTGAAATAAGTCGACTCAAAAATCAGTGGAAAATGAATTTGAATATAAGCTAATGTGATTGTGTCAGTGATTTCTTTTTTACTACAAGAATCAAGTAGCCCCCCTATAAACTTCAGTATGCCTAGTTTCATGTGATCAGTGATGTTGGTGCTACATGCCCACTGGTATCATGGGAGGGAGGGGGAGGAGGAGACTAGACCTTGTGACCTCTTGCCTGCAATAGGATGCTTTAGCCAATCAAGCCAAGGCCCCCACCTCATTGTGTTAGTGATTTCATCCAAGGCACAAAATCTACTATTTGGAAATGCTCATTCAAATCTATATATTGACAAATGATTTTAACTCATTTCTCTACATTAAATATGCTCTCATGTTGTGAATGATTGATTCTAATGACTTAGTACATGTCTTTAAATATGATAGCCCAAACCTCAAATTAGACATTTGGCACACAATCTAACACGAACAATTAATTTTTTTAAATAAGTCAACTCAAAATGGGTGGAAAATGAACTTGAATTTAGGCTAATCAAATTGCATAAATGATTTCATCTAAACGACAAAATTGTATCTATGAATGAATAAAAGATAAAATGCATAGACAAATGAGAAACAAAATGAATAGATGAAATGTTTTCCAAAGTCTACTAATTTACACATAAATGAATACTCAAAATAAATATCACTCAACAGATCTCAAATAAAAATGTGAGGCATCCATTTATAAATGGAGATCAAAGCGGCCAAGGATAATACTTTTATGGAAGAATAAAATCAGACAGTTTTTAGTGCCCACTCCATTCTTACCTATCATAAGCAAAATTCCCTTAAAAAAGTCAAGAAAGTCCAAAGGACTTTTCCCATTCCATTCTTATTATAATTGAATTGTGTGGACACTAAGGAGACAACAAGATCATCATTTTGGATTTTGGATGGTAATGGGAAATTATTTGCCTTGTCCACAATATATACTAATAATTAAATTTAATCCACTATAATTATCATCTATAAGCTTGACACGTGTCAAGATACAAGGTAATGCATGGGACCATTCCTACGTGCCCCCAACAACATTCACATCTTTTTATATTTTATTCTCTCTCTCGTACAAAAATTACAATTCATGTGTAGACTCGAACTTGAATATTGAATATTGAATATTCTATTATTTATTTTTTTAGAAACAAGAGGTATTATTTTAATATCTAGAGTTGTAGGTGAGAATCATAACATACTGTAATCAAGCTGAGTGCCATATTTGTGGACAGCAACCACTACACATTATTATTATATTATTTCAACTTAATATATAAATCATAAACCTACAGGTCACAATTGTTTTTTATTGAAGTGGGTGGAATTGCAAAAGAGGTCCTTATGGAGGTTGTGAAGAAGTAAAGTATAAAAAGAAATATAAATAAATAAAATAAGAAATAATGTATTAGTAATAATATAAGAAGGTATTATGTAAATAATTGTATAAAAAACTATACAAACAAATATAGATCAATTGATTAGTAAATGAACTACTTTAGCAAGAAGGTGGGTATCTTATAAGTCAATAGCATTACCAACAATGACAACTATAACAAAAATTATAAGAAGGTGAGTATCTTTTTGAAAATCATGCCCCATTTGTTAGAGGATGTTACTTATAGGGCATTAGGCAAATTCACCACCAACAATTCACCGCGGGAAAATTTACTGCCATGAAAAATTCACCATCAACAATTCAACACCACGGAAAATTAATTGCAAATTTTTAATGCGATGAATTTTTGGCAACAGTGAATTGGTGGTGGTGAATTTTCCTATAGCCTACTTATAGGATACTATTGAAAAGTGTAATGGTGAAATTTGCATGTCCATGTCAATCCCATTTAATTTTTGTTCATATTTAGAGAATATCTTAATACAAGTTAAATATAATTATATTTTGATATGTGGTATATTTTTTTTGTCAAGTTTGGTTCCTTTCTTAATCTCTATCTATCTTTACTCACTTTCACTTTGATACATTTTTGTATGTTTGTCATTGTGTTCACTAATTTTCACCTATTTGTCATATATTTATATCATTTATTAGCCATGATGTCCATTCATCCATTCATAATTTTTAGATTTCATATTTCATATCTTAAGTGACTTTCATATGAGTACATAGGAGCAACCTCATATAGCATGAATTTGGTATGAAATTCAAAATTTTAAAATTCAAAAATTCAACATTCACTCTTTCCCCATAGTTGTTGGGAGAAAATCCAATAAACATTTTTGTGGTAATTAATTATGTAATTATATTTAAAGACATTCATTTGAGCATTAAAACACATAAGGGAATCAGACAAAAGACAAAATTCTTAGAGCACTAAGGAGCATTCATAGGAACACTTCACTTTGGAATGCTAGAATGGATTTGAATTTTGTATCAAAATAAACATCTAGATCACTTGTATATTTGTCTATTGTCTACCCATATTTTTCATAATTATTAATTTGATCTAATCAAGGGAATAGTTCTAGGAGAACTTGATCTTTGTGATCTTGTGATTTCCCCTGGGTATTTTGAATATTATTAGTCCTTAATCATCAACAAAGAGTAGATGTCACAACAAATCAAATAGTAGAAGACTACACTATGCTAGATAAGAACCATGTGTCAAAGATTGAATTTGTGCAACCAATAATTGATTCATAGTTACAAAATCAACACTAACAAAGTCATGGACCTCCACAAAATCTAAATACAATGAGCATAGCAAGATTACCAATTTTTCAATATCATATGATTGAGTATGTCACATTGATTATTTTATCTTCATTATAATTCCAAGAACTAGATACACATATACTTTTACATTTAATTTCATAAAATAACATTAGTTTAAACACTTTATCATCCCCATATGTCATTTACTTTAATCTGGGCTATTCACACAAATACTTTTCTTGATCTCATTCATTTAGCCTCGATTATATTATATATTATATTTTCCTTTATAAATATAAATAAAACACTTCTTTATAGAGGATAAATAAATACAAATAAACAATATAATTAAATTATTTTAAATAAGAGAGGTTTTAGAAAATTATGCTTGATAAATTTAAAACAAAAATAATAATAATAAAAGTAAATGTGTACATTAATGCCAAACAATATGAGGTTAATTTGATTGTCAAAAACCATTTTTATTTGACATTTGAAATTAGAAATGAGATGGATAAGTTGAGATGATTATGCTTTGTGAGATATGAAATTATGCACAAATTGAGGAGAAGCCATGCTTGTGGTTTTGATCTATGCGCCTATGAATCTAATCTAATATTTATGGTTATTTAACATTCTTGTGTGACATTAAACTTGGGTTATTTAGATCTTTGATACCTACAATAAAGCTTCTATTGTACTTGCACATGTGATCCATAAATTGGGATATATATTCCACACAACCAGTCATCAACATATTAATTGAAAAAGTTTAAATTTTTTTATAGTCCTTTACACCAGCTTAACAAACAAATTTAAATGCCACATAACAAATAGAGAACTAGAAATATAAATACAAAATAAAAAAAATATTGCAACTCAAACAAAAATTCTAACACAAAACATACTTCTAGAGAAAACCCTTCAATTGGAAAAAATCCATGAAGGGTGAATAAAAACCCTTTATACAACTATAAGACAATTATTACAAGTATTTTATGCCTCATAGGCTAATACAAGAGCATATTCATGGATAAAACCACTTGTAACAACTCAAGATACAATAATTGAATGGATATCAATCATCAATCCTATGGAGAAATAGTAAACACCTATGGATTATACCCATCAATCAAACAGTTTCCTAATATAACCAACATTATTCATGAAAAATAGAAGTAAATATGATTCCCAACATCAAATAAAGAAATCACCAATCATATTATCTTACATAAACAAACCCACCTTCCTACCCAGTTGTATTTTATTCTTTTTTAATCAACCACTATATTTTTCTTTTTAAAATTTGTTGTGAGGTATTTTTTCTTTTTTAAAGATGGACGGTAGTCCCACCCAAGGCTTAAATTTGATGATGGGTCATGCTTGTCAAGTAAATTTTTATAATAGTTATCCATTCATAAAGACTTTATTAAAAAATCATATACTAGATATATACAATTATTAACTCTTCTTCTTCAAATTTTATTTGTATTTTATAAAAAAATGGATAGATACATTCATATAGTCATCAAATATAGGCCTTGGTCCCACTCTTATTGATTGCAAGTTGTGCCCAATTTTTGCTTTAAAACATGATAATGGAATCAATGTCTACAACTCTAAAAATGCATTGAAAAAGAAAAGAAAAGTACATGTTAGTGCAATCTAACAAATTTTTATTAAGAATTTAATTTTTTGCTTTAAATGTATGCCCCCTTAAAATATTGATAAAAACAAAAATATCAATATCTATATAATCTAACAAACTTAGATTTCTTTATTAAGAATTTAACTAAAGAATATTTTTTGCTTTAAATGTATACTTAAAATATTGATAAAAGCAAAAATATCAATATCTATATAATCTATTTTTTATATTAAATTTTTGACTAAATATTAAAAAAAGTCAAATATCTTTCACAAATAGAATTATATTTTAGAAAGAAGAGTGAATTATCCTCATAAACCATTAAAATAAAAATAAAAATAAAAAAGATGAAAGAATAAATGATTTGGAAGAGATTTGGGTTGACCATATTATGCAGTTTAATCCACAAAAATCACGTTGATCTTAAAAGGTATTTGGTCACGACGCCTTTACCTTTTTTATATATTTATAATTTCTTTTTACCATTCAAAATAATAATGCATGTTATGAAAAGGTTTAGAAAATATTTTCCTTTTTCACATTTTAAAATATTTGATTTTTCTATTATTTAATTTTTCAAATATTATTTTAATATATATAAGTTTTATGTGAAAATAATTGTAAAAAAGTTATTTATTATGTATTTTTAAAATTTAGTATTTAGTTTACTATCTTTATTTATTAAGATTATATTTGTTTTTTATTATTTGATGTAATGATATGCTTAAATTTATAATTTATAATATAAATAATTTTTTTATAATTGGATATTTATTTTTGTTTTGATTTTTCATCTTTTTGTCATTTCATATGTTATTATGCTTGTAATCTTATTTTTAATATTTGAAAATTATTTTTTCTATTTCAAATCTTGTTGTTTAATCCTATATCATATGTAATCTTTGTTTTTGTTAGGAAAAGGTGTGTTGTCCACCTTACATAATGTTATTAATGTAATTATTTATTTATTATGTGGTACACCTAGGAAATCTAGGGATGCGTGCATCACATGGGTCTAACATTCTTGGAGCCATTTTATGTGTTGTATGCAACATTGGTTTAAATATTTAATGTGGGGTTACACATGAGAATAATGTTTAATATTGGAAAAACTCATTACTAATATTAAATGAGGGGTTACTGGTTGTAAGCTCATGGTATTAGTCACATGGTTTTATGTAATACCACTTTGTGGTTTTGTGTGAGCTTGTTTCTATAAAAGCAAACACATGGGTAGTTGTTTAAGGTTAGAATATTGGATAGTTGGCTTGGCTATTTGGCTAAGGGGTTGAGAGTAACTCTTGTTAGCATTTGTGAGGGTTGAAGCATGGTATGGGATGTGTGGTTACACACTTGTTCACATGGAGTGCTTGTAGAGGGCTTGACATTTAAATGTGTTCATGGAGGACTTTGAAGATGTATTGTAATATTTATTTCTAAATAATATATGAGTGGTTGATACTTTTGGAGGCTGGGTTTTCCCAAGGTATATCTTGTGGCATCTTTGATGGTATGTTGTCTATTCTTTTGCATATGGATTCTAAATGCTTGTTTGCATAGATTTATCTATTTGGGTTATGTGGAAATTAGCTTGGGTGGATGCATATTTCCTTTCAATCTCACATTCAAATAGACTCCAATAACCAAATTGAAGATTAATAAATGATGGTCAAAATGATCATTTTGAATATTTGTTAAAGGATCCTGTGGAAGAGGAAAATTTAATGAAAATGGTCAACAAAGTCCTTACCAATGTTGGTGAAGACTTCATTGACGAAGCCGCGAATGATTTAACTTTTGGGGAGGAACTAAGTAACACTTGTCCCTCTCCTCCCATTTCACAAACCCTTTCAAAAGGGAAAACGTCTGTTGAACAGGTGTCACTACTAAACCACAAGGAAGTGACTTCTTCCTCGATAGCTCTAACCTCATTCACTCTAATTTCCCAAACAAAATCATAACCCAAATTGTTGTTATCCCCAAAAGGAAAATGGGGAAGGAAACCAAACAATGAGAAGATGAAATTAGAAATTGTTGTTGGCATTCAAACTACATTGGAAAAAAATCTTTGGTTTTCCTCCAAAAACCAATGAGGTATGCCTAATTCTGCTCTATTATCCCAGCCTGAGTTGGCTGAGGAGTGCAAGACTCCTAAAAAGAACTCACGACCAAGGGGAGACAAAATCTATCCTCGAGTAAAATGAGGATTTTATCTTGGAATGTTAGGGGCCTAAACGCCCCTAACAAGAGACACTTGATTAAGTGTCAAATTTTTAAAACAAACTCGAATTTAGTCTTACACCAAGAAACAAAACTCTCTGATAAAATGGCAAAAGCCTTCACTTCCTGGTCTAATTGGGGCTTTTGTGCCTCCTTGGCTCAAGGGACCTCGCATGGTTTGGAAATCTTATGGAAAAAAATTAATGTAATGGTGAAGGTATTTGAATATATAGATAATTGGATCAAAATCTAGGCTCAATGTTTGAAATCCAACAATTGCTTATACTCTTCAATGTTTATGGACCTTGTGCCACTTCAAGCAAAAAACACCTATGGAATTAGCTCTCATATGTGCTCACCCCTTCGGTGAATGTTATATTTTTTGGGGATTTCAATGCTATTTGTACTCCCTCTAAGAAGCTGGGGGTATCATCCCTCCGCTAAAACAATGGAAGATTTTGACAATTTCATTATTGGCAACAAATTATACGAGTTTCTTCCAAAAAATGGCAATTTTACATGGACCAACAGGCATAAAAACTTCTGATATTGCTATCAGGATTCAACCGTGTAGTTTCGAGTCAAACTCATTGACCCATGTTTCATGAGTAGTGGTTCAACAAGAACCCATCTCTCATGATATCAAATGGTCCACTTAGCACTCATTGCATCTAGGTGATGCTGCAGGTGCATCGCTCGAGGTCACCATCCCAAGATAGCCTGCCGCCGCCAAACCGTTTTCTCCAAGTTAAGCTGAGTTGAGCCGAGCCGGTTGGACAAGATCTCCGACGCACAGCTTCACCCTCCTGCATCACCTAGATGCAATGAGTGCTAAGTGGACCATTTGATATCATGAGAGATGGGTTCTTGTTGAACCACTACTCATGAAACATGGGTCAATGAGTTTGACTCGAAACTACACGGTTGAATCCTGATAGCAATATCATAATTTGACATGCTGTGGAAAAATACCTCCTACTTACCATAAAAACTTCTCTCAAATCACAGAAAGATTGGATCGCTTCTTATTATTAGCAAACTGGCTGCTTACACCATGATATTTTTCTTCATCCATCCAAACATTATTTGGATGAGATCATTTTCTGATACAACTATCCATTTTTGAAGATCGACCAAAAAAGAAAAAAAAAATTAAATTTGAAGCAATGTGGTTTCATCATGATGATTTCCTACCCCTCCTTAAACCTTAGTGGACTTCTTGCCCATTAGTGAAAGGCTCTAGAATGTTCCAACTTAGCAATAAGTTAAAATTCTTGAAATCTAAAATCCAAGATTGGAACTTCAATAACTTCAAAAATATCTTCCTGGAAAAATCCAGGGTGGAGTGAGAATTATCCAACATTTATGAAACAATTATTAAAAGAGGCATGGATTCAACATTATATGAAAAATAAAAAAGCTTGAAGGTTGAGCTGGAGGAAATTCTTGCACGGGAAGAATGCTACTAGAAATAAAAGTTGAGAGAATCTTGGCTAAAAGATGGTGATATAAATACAAAATTCTTTCATGCTTCTACCAAACTTAGAAGACAACTTAATAGAATCATTTCCATCCAATCCTCCTCAGGGAAGATCCTAGAATTTGAACAAGACATTGGTATAGAGGCAGTCAATTTTTTCAAAAACCTCATGGCACCAGTTAAGCAAGCTAAAGATTTAAACAAAATTTCTATTTTGAACAACATCCCTTCCCTGATTAAAGATGAACATAACAATTTTCTAATGTTAGAATTCTCCTTGGAAGAGGTAAAAAATGTGGTTTTTTCCATGGTTGCTAATAAAGCCTCGGGTCTTGACAATTTCATAGTTATGTTTTTTCAAAAATGCTGGGACTTCATGGGGAGGGATATCCTTATTTCCTTAGAAGAATCTAGAAGGAACAAATGTGTATTAAAGGAGTTCAACTCCACTTTACTAGCTCTAATTCCAAAAAGGCCCGATCCTTCTTGTTTTAAGGATTTTAGATCCATTGCTTTATGTAACACTATCTACAAAATTTTCATGAAAGCAATAGCATTGAGACTTGCAAAATTGCTTCCAACCATCATTTCAGATGAATAGGGGGGTTTTGTACCAGGTAAAGACACCTCGTAAGGGGCCATCTTGGCTCATGAAGTTCTCCATTCAATTTCAAATTACAAAACACTAGTTGTAGTGATAAAATTAGATATGGAAAAGGCATATGATAAAGTGGATTGGGACTTCTTTTCAGCAGTTTTAAAGAGATTTGGCTTATCTTACAGTTGGTGTAAGTGGATTGTGTAATGCCTCTTAGGTGCCAACATTTCAATAATCATTAATGGATCCCCTTTTGGGAAATTCTCTCCAACACAAGGGGTAGACAAGGTGATCCACTTTCACCTTCCCATAATTGCTGCAAGACACAATAAACTCTGGAAAGGCATCTCAGTTAACCCTTTCCCTTCACCTATTTCCCATTCTTTTTTTGCAGATGATACCCTTCTTTTTGGACATGCATCTATGGATGGAGCTATTGTGATTAAGAAGGTACTTTCTGAATATTGTTCCTTCTTGGGCCAATCTTTTAATTTAGAAAAATAAAAAATCTTCTTCCTCAATGCTAATCCTCTAGTTAAAAATTAGATTGTGAAATTCTAGGGCCAACAACACTCTCAAGAAAGCATGGTCACCTACTAAGAAGTGTTGATGTAGTATAGGGAATAAACATACTTCTTCTAACAGTCTTGGGTTGTCACCAAGTGCTCCCTAATTCCAACAACTTTCTACTCCATGTCCTAAAGCATCTCGAGACCCAAGACAATATGATCCTCCAAATGTTCCCAACTCAAGGGAGTACAAAAAGGTCGACTACACAAGCTTTGGAAAGGTGCAATGCTTAGAGAATTGTGGTACCCATTATTATAGGAAAAATCTACAAGGTACAAATAGTCCTACCATCTCTACTGTTGGTCCATAACGTACATGTGAAGCATGTCCTTAAGAACTTGGTTCACACTCTCTGTCTGACTCTCTATCTCAAGATGATAGGAAAAACTAAAATTAATTTGGAACCCAAAAGCATGTTGTGAGGAGATCCATAACTTAGATGTGAATATTGGGTCTTGATTCAGAATGATCAGTGAGGAACTCCACAAAAGTGCATAATATCCTCGTGAATACACATGTCATTGATGCAATTGAATACAAAGATCTTATAGGTGAAAAATGGGAAATCTTTGACAACTTGTCCACTGTCACCATGATAACATCATGAAAATGAGAAGACATAGACAACCCAATAATGAAATCAAGAAAAACTATATCCCATTTCCATTAAAAAATGACTTGTGGCTACAAAAGACTTGTGGGATGTTGATGTTTGACCTTCACCCACTAATTATCAAGGCATCTAGCCACAAAATCAGAAACATCATGCCTCATCCCCACCCAATGATACAATTTTCTAAGGTATGGATGCATCTTCTTAACACCAGGATGTGTTGGATATGGAGCACAATGTACCTAAAAAATCACCAAACGAAAATCATCAAAAATTGGAACATAAATATAACCAAGATGTCGTAATATTTTATCAAACTCTAAATAATAACCAATAAACCTACCCCCAAGGGCTCTCTCAAACTATCTTTTCTCTCACCTCCAAATTCCATGTATCAATAGCAAGTGCCTCAAGAATATGGCCATGCAAATCAATACCAAGGGTCAAAACTGAGATCTCATGTCTCCTCCTACTTAAGGAATCTGCAACAAAATTCTCCTTCCCTTTGATGTAATGAGCACCAAAGTTATACTCACACAAAAAATCCATCCAATGACATTATTAGGAATTCAGGTTTACTACTAACTCCAAATCGTGAGGGGTATTTTAGTTCATGATCCTTGAGATTTTATGACTCATAAGCAATCACTCAACCCTCTTGCTAAGGAACTTCCCCTACACCATCCAATGATGCATCTGTGTAAACAACAAAATTTGATGTAGTATTTGACATATCCAAGATAGATGCACTGATCAATAGCTCCTTAAGATCCTTAAAATATGTCTCAAACTTCTCTAACCACACAAAATTCTTCCTTTTCCTCTAAAGAGAAGTAATAGGATGAGCCACTATAGAGAATTCTCTCACAAAATGATGGTAATAACCCATCAAACCCATTAAATTATGTACCTCTGAGACACTTGAGGGTGCTGGCCAATCCATAATGGCCTAAATATTTGAGGGATCCACTAACATACCCTTACTTGATATGATGTGGCCCAAGTATCTCACCTCACTTTGGAAGAACTCAGACTTTTCCAAGTTTCCATAAATTTGATGGTCACACAAACATTGCAAAAACCTAACATAAGTGGACCTCACACATGTTCCTCCATTATCCTCGAATACATCAAAATATCATCAAGTAAAACAAGGACAAATATATTGATATGAATGTGAAATACCCCATACATCAAACTCATAAATATAGAAGTTGTATTCGTCAACTTGAATGGAACCACCGTGAACTCATAATGTCCATAACGAGTATAAAAAATTGTTCGATGAATGTCAACCTCATGAATATGAAGCTAATGGTATCCTAAATTAAGATCAATCTTATTGAACACCTTGGCTCCCCTCATTTGATCAAACAAATCCCTGATCCTAGACAAAGGATATCAGTTCCTCACTGTTACCTTATTTAGCTATCAATAATCAAGTACACAAATGAAGAGATGCATCCTTTTTCTTCACGAAGATGACTAGTGCTCCCCAAGGGGAAATAATAGGATGATAAGGAGTTCAAGATATAGGTTTTTCCCTAGGTGTGAGATCTCCAAAATTCTATATCTCGCTTAGGTGACATACCTAAAATATCGCTAAAAAACACATATACAAACTTTGAGAATAAGATGCTCATCAAGAGCCACCTCCTAACACTCACCCTCAAAAATATCACTCATCGAGATTTCAAACATCTAACATGCCTATTGTATGATTTGTTTCAACTGCTTAGCCAAAATCGTGTGAAGAGAAATGGGTCTCTAGACTCCAAGAATCTCTACTCACTCACTAAGATTATCCATGCACTTGATCGACTTATGCCAAAAATAAATGCATGCTTGATGAGCCTCTAACCAACCCATAACAAAGATGATCTTGTAAGACCATAAGGTAGGATAAATAGGTCCATTATGGTAGTGAAGGTGCCTAAATCCAACACACAATAATGCACAAGGGATTCAACTACCACCTTACCACCAATGGTTAACTCAACATGCTAGTTTACACTTTGCCTTACTACCACAAGCCTACATCACTCTATAGGGAATGGGGAATAAAGGAATATGAAGCACTAGAATAAAATAAAATAGATACATGAACTCCATCTAACACACCTAATGACTCGAAAATGGTGCCCTGATGCTCATCTTAATAATTATCCACCATTGTAAACACTTTATGGGATCTCCCAACATCCCCTACCATAGGCTCTAAAATTGTTTTCTTCTAAATGCTCCCTGATACTGATCTTTAAGGACAATACTTGACATAATGACCCTATTGGCCACAAGAGTAACATGGTCCTCTACCCCGATAACATCTTATTGACAATTCTTGAGACTGGTGATAACTCCCTCTACTAGAACTAGGTGGGCTACTCTACACTATTCATCCTTGGGTAGTATGTGCAAACTATGGATCTCTAGCTACTCTTGTACTATGATACTTGGGATAATGACCACTTGAACCTTACCATGCTGAGGGGCCCATGAAGATATCTTTTACTACTACTGTTGCTATTGACCTAACCTAGAGGGTGTCAAAGCCCTAGAAAACCCTATGGGTTGAGAATGAGAGCCTCACACACTCAATCTTGATGGAGATTAACCTCCAATATGACCTTTGAACCCTCTAGAAAAAATATCTTCTATTAGTATCGCCTTCTCCATGGCAACCTCTAATCCTAAAACTTAGGCCATAAAAAAAACACCACACTAATATACCATCATCCTTAGCTATGCTCAATTACTACTTAAACTCAAAGAAATTATTCTCATAATGATCATATGTCATGCCCAACTGGAAAAGCTCATGAAACTCATCAACACATCTACCTATAGTGATATGCGAGATAACGTGAATGAACCTCTCCATGAAAGTCTCCCAAGAGATAGTGGCAATATCCAAATGATGATTTTTCTCCTCTTGGCACCACCAAGTGGAAGCAAATCCTCTCAAGTGCATAATGGAACATTGAGCCTTGTTATTGCTATCATAGGGATGCATCATGAAATAATGGTCTAAGGCCAATAAAAATTTCTCTACCTTAGAAATCCCAAGTGATCCCTCAAACATAGGTGGATGGGCTTGAAGAAGGGTATCTCATGTGCCCTGCTAGCATACCATCTACATCTACTACATGCCTATCCCCTCCATGGGGTGGATCTTTCTCAACCTCTCTCTCTGCCTTGAAATGACAAGGGCTCCTAGAGCGCTCTCTCACTAACCCAAGGTTGATCCTCCTAAGAAGGATGGGAATGTACTAAATGGGAAAACTCATAACAAGGGACCAATCTTTCTATTATTTCTCAAAGGAGATAAATAACCTAAGGATTACCAAGAGGATTAATCAGTGGATCTACCTACAAATTATTAGCTTCCTCCTCTCCCTCACTCTGACACAAAATATGAATCCTAGAAGCCATCCTTTAGATGAAAATAGTTACATGGGTTAGGACATACATAATTATATCTCTAAAGCCATGCTAAGGTATAATACTATAAGGTCAAAAATCATAATTATATAATCCACATTTAGCAAGCACATGCCAAGCACATTTCACAAGTAGGCACATAAGCTAGAACTTCTAGTATATGAACATGGGATCATACCAGATGTAATGCCCCACTATAAAACCCATGGAACATTAACTAAAATATATGGGATAATTTTTTTTCAAAGTACAAGATATAAACACTTAAGAAACATTGGTGCAACTAGGCACATTAGGTCTACACATGATGTTTGTCACAACGTGAAATCGCACAAGTGGAAGACTAATACCCCACACATCTCTAACCTATTAGGAATATTGGGAACACTTACAAGACTAACCATGAAGGATTCCAACCTCCCCTAGTCTTCACAAGACAAGATGAACAATCTCCCTAACCCTAAGTTTGACAATCAAGCCATTTCAAATGGTTGCAAACAAAATGATGCAAGAGATAACATATGTCCTCAATGATGAATTTTGATAAATAGGTTAAGGTACTACTAGGACCCTAGGACCATGGTGAATTTTTTTTTTTACATGGTTTTCCCATATGAGGCCTTGAAACCTAGATGAAAGATCAAGTTCAAAGAGAAAATTTGACTTGGTTTTGAAGGTTCAAACAACCAAAATGATTAGAACGAGAAAGATACAAGGTGGAAAAATTATTTTTTAATGGAATTAGGCTTGGAAAACCATTGGCTATTTGTGGTTGAGAGGGTTTACATTCTATTTATTATATTGGGAACAAGGCCACCGAAATACAAGACCAGGGTGCCCCAACAATGTTAGACATTTTTTTGAGTTATTAGCCTACCAAACAAGGCCGCTCCACTGAAGAAAAAGCCATCCAACCATGTAAATAGGCTGCCACACTAGGTAAAAGTCTGCCCCACTGGACTTAGTTGCATTTTGGATAGTCTGGGTCAATTTTAGGCAAGACAAGGCCGCCTAGGAACAATACCAGGCTACCCAACTGTGAAATGAAGTCTCTAAATTCATTTTAAATAGAAATTGAAATATTTCTAAGTTCATTTTAGCATTTTCAAGATATAATAAGGAAAACCATAAATAAATTATGCTTAGTTCAAACATTGAGACACGTAAATAAGCTAATACTCTTCTCTACCATCAATTTTACATACGTCTCAATGAGAGGTCCATTATCGTCAATATTATAATTTATATGAATGGAAAGTATCAAAATAAAATTGGTAGTTCACATGGTACCATGATGTCCCTCATTCTATGAATCTTCGGTCCCCAATGATGGTTCCACACCACCCGACCATGCAATACCCGTAGGCTCACTCCACCGTGTTAGGAGATAGTCACATGGCCTAAACACTCACATACACAATACACATGGGGAGAAGGGTATACACTCATATAAGAAACAAATAATACACTAAATACAATTATGCAATGAATTTAACACCAACATGAAAGGAAATCACAATCTCTTTTTAGGTGCTACTCAAAACTGCTCTAGGAATAGATGTTAGTGAGCTAGTTAGGGAGTGTCATCATAGTGCTCAAAGGAATGGAATCATGTGGAATCTAGTAATCCTCTCATAAAAATGAGGATACTTAACCTTGCAAGACCGAAGCTGCTCAAGTTGGCATGCCTTCCCAAACATCTTTAACCTTTATGAGCACTCAAGGCATGAGAGGTATAAAATTGCCATTTTACCCATCAAAAGGAGATTCAAACACAATATTGTTGAGAGCAAGGACTTCACTATTATCATACATATATGTTATCGGCATGCAAAATTGAATTTAGACGGTCTTGAGAGTACATATCTATAATGATTCATTAAAAAATAATATCATTTTATTTTTAATTATATCATCTATCAAAATTTAAATTCTTTGAAAAAGTAAAAAATGACTTATAATATTTTAAATCAAATTAATTTTATAAATAATATTTAATTAAATATTAATAAAAATAAAACATCTTTTAATTTTCATAAACTATCAAAATAAAATAAAATAAAAAATAAATATAAAAAAAATGAAAAAATGAGCCTTATCTCATATAAATAGAAATGATTTTGGAAGAGATTTGGCTTGACCCTTTTTCCTGCTAATTTGCAATTTAATCCATATAAATGATAATGATCTTAAAGGCGTTTGATCCCCTCACTCGGGTCACATATCATTCACCATTTTTTGTAATGCATTTGTGGACTTTAGGTGTGAAAAGCAATAATTTATTTATAAAGACAAAAAATTGTGTATTATGTACTTTTTAAAATTTAGTATTCATTTATAAGATGATGTTTGTTTTTATTATTTGATAAAATAAGTATTTTTAAATTTAAACCTTATTGTGTAAATAATTTGTTTTATAATTGGATATTTATTTTGATTTGTTTTTTCAGTTTTTTTTCCATTTCATATATTATTGTTTTGTGCAATCTTATTTTTAATGTTTGGATTTTTGTTTTCTATTTTCATTTTTTAATATTATATTACATATAATTTTTATCTCACATTCAATTAGTCTTTAATGATCAAATTCAAGATTAATAAATAATAAATATTAGTTAAAATAGTCATGAAAATATAAATCATTAAAATACATCAAAATATGAGAATAATCCATAATACCCCTTATAATTACCATGAAAAATAATTTTACATGTGAATAGTTGGCATTTATTTGTGGGAGTTAATTTCTAAAACTAGAGGCTAATCAAGGATAATAAAAAAGTCAACAAGTGTGATCCCAATATTAAGATTGCTAGAAAACTCAATATCTAGAAATACCATATCATTTATAGAGAAACCACCCTTATTGAATAGTTTCCTATAGAAAAACCTTTATAAAATTTATAAACAAGAATTTACAAAGGTTCATACCTTCAACCTACAAGTATTGACACCAAAGACCATGCAATAGACACTTGGAAGCATGAATTTTGTAAAAGATGAAAAATCATGGAATGAGAATTCCATTTATATCAAATGAAATATATTTAAGTCACCTACTCATTGATAGTTTTTTCTTTTCAAAACATGTATTTGTATGATCAGAACAAGAGAGAGGTCTATAATAGAGAATAAAATTACAAGATGAGTTGAAATCTATGATGAATAATAAGAAAACTTAAGAGAATCATGGTTTCATTGAAGCATAAGAACATGATTCTCAGAGACTCCAGAGAAACATATACATTAATAGACTGTCCCATGGGTCCATGATTTTTTAAAATTTTAATTTCATTATAAAACACAATAGGTTTATCAACTTTGAATTCTCATGAAAATCAAATATTAGTAAATCTCACGAGGAAGATCATGGATAAGGATATATCCTTAGATGTAGAGATTCATTACTCCATAATCCTCTAATTTACTAATGATTCAATAATAGGATTCACATGACACCATTTTGGTGCACAATCCCTAATGATTCAAAGTATTATATTATCTCAAAATTTCCATAGAACCACTAAACCATTCTTCACATATCTAGAAGCTAATTAAAAACTAACAGCTGGTGTAATTTGTTCCAGAAAATCAACAATTATCACACCTTCTAATGCTATCATGAGTACCACAATAGACTTTGGAATTCCTTGGTATAAATCAAATTCAAAAAATACTTAACTATACTTCATAAAAAATGCTTCACATTCATTCCTACTTCAAAGTTATAAAGAAATATAGGCCTAAACTCTTGAGAAAATTAGATTTAATGATATTTTGATTCTATAAATTTCCTTCCTTAGGAATATGACTAGTCACTAATTGCCACATCACCACCAAGAGCAATCAATTGTACATTCACTAATGAGAGAACATGAAGACACTTGTCCAACTAGCCCTGCCACATTACTCCCAACCTCTTACCATATAGGCTTCCACTTTAGTATAATTAGATGTAATAAATAATTTGCATCTTTAATAAATTCAAAGAAAATAGGATGAAAAAAACCTCAACCTTGGTGCAAAGTGAAGTTGGGATTTGATGTCACAATAAATTGGGCTAAACTTATACTCCACATCTCAAAATCTAGGACTCTATAGGCTTAAAATTGGATCTTAACTCCCTAACCATCACTTACTTGGAGCAAAATGGAGATACAAATTTCAAGTCATATATTAATTCTAGATACAAAATCCCCCAATGAATTAGATTTAAAAACGTATTTTGCATTCACCCTCTTTCCCTTAAGGTTTTAGGAACCAACTAAAAGATACCACCTCATCCATATAGAAATCTAGGACCATCTTTTGACATGCCAACATGAATGTATTATTTCTACATGTAATATGGAGTCACCATTGAGCCCCTTTTCCTTTATCAACTTAGCCTCAAGAATAAAAAAGAACATAAAATATTGGGCTTGAAAGATATTGGATAACCAAAATCTAGGATTTTTTAAATGAGAAAAAAATCCATATGCAAACCACAATAAACAAGACTTAAGCACATTTAACATCCAAAAACCATTAAAAACCACATAATTATCAAGATAGTGAAATATAAATCCTAATTCACTAAAATCATATTAGCAAATCCCTTTAGGTCCCCAATTACCTCATAGTATAAACATTCCAAAGTGTTTAGAAATAATGTGTGAAGCATATGCAAAGCTAGAATATGTATTACACCAACATTGCTTCCAAGTAGGGTCCACATATTCAAATAGAACATGTAGAATTTATAGGATTAATTCTTGGAGTCAAACTTATTATGAAATAAGATTTAGAAATATCTCAAACTCCTTCAACATCTTTTCAACTTGCTTCTCTCCCCAAAACAAGGTTATGATGAAGGATAAATCCACTTGTCAAAATTTTGCATGCCTTATCGATTCCTCCATGCCTTGGGCACATTTTCTAATGTTTCCTCTTGAAAATGGATGTAAAATTTCATTTCCTTGGGTACATTTTCTTGGAGTCTCTACAATACAGTTTATAAAATATTCTCTAAAATCCTTGTTTTAAGGCTCAAACCAGTGCTTGGTAAAATGATTGCCCCAAACTAGAAAGGTTTTTTCTAGGGTAGAAACACCCTTGATAATTTTATCTCCACCCACAAAATTATCCACTTAATGGAACATTCAAAGAAACCTGGGATGGCCTTCAAAATTGATATAGCCAAGGCCTATGATAGAGTCTTCTAGTGTTTCTCTTTGTTGTTATCAGGAAGTTTGGAATAGAAGGAAGATTCCTTCAGATGATCTCTTCTTGTGTTACCTCCCCCATGTGCTCTGTCTTGGTAAATGGTGTCCCCAAGGATTTTTATCTTGTGGCCGAGGTCTGAGGTAGGGTGATCCCCTATCTCACTACCTCTTCATAATTGTTGTTGAAGTTCTTGGGAGGAACATTCAAAATTTGGTGGAATCCAAAGCTCTTAAAGGTGTTAAATATGCTTCCTCCCTTATGCCTGATTCACACCAATAATTTTTTGATGATACTCTCATGTTTGGGGAAGCCTCAGTGGGGGAAGCTAGGCTTTGGAAACAGGTCCTTAATGACTATGTTGTTGTTTCTGGCCAGTTTATCAATTATGAAAAAAGAAAGATATACTTTTTTAATACTGGCCAAATGGTTAAGGATAGAGTGGTGAAAATATTGGGATGTCAAGAAGCTTCCCTACCTGAAACTTATCTTGGGTTACCTTTGATTTCCAAGAAGTTGGAAAATAATTACTAGAATTAGCTGATTGAGAGAGTTCAAAATAAGTTGGCTGGTTGGAAGGGGAAGCTATTAAGCTTGGCTGGGAAGATCCAACTGTTGAAAGCCTCTTTACAAAATATTCCTATTTTCTACTTATCCCTCTTCAAAATTCCCATCTTTATAGGGGAGAAAATTGAACAAATTCAGAGAAGATTCTTGTGGTCAGGAACTGAGGAAAAAAATAGATTGTCTTGGTCAATTGGGAAAAAGTGTGCACTCCTAAAAGGGTGGGTGGTTTGGGGATAAGGAGAATCTCATTAAATAAATCCTTGCTGGCTAAAATTGGTTGGAACCTCCTTGAAGGCTCTAAATATTGGGTGAAGATTTTCCAAGCTAAGTACTTGAAGAATAGGAATCCAAGTTGTTTCCTCTCTATGTCTGACTTGCCTAGAGGTTTTGCTTTATGGAATCATCTTGTAAAAATAAAAAATGTGCTAAAACAGGGGGTTAGAAAGAGAATTGGAAATGGGGAAAATATTGACTTCTGGAAGGACCCATGGATTGAGACTTCTACCTTATCCTCAATTGTTGAATTGAATCTTCTAAAACAAATCCTAACCATAATCTATGGAAAAAAGGTTTTAGACTATGTTAACTGGGAGATGGATGAACCTAATTAGAAGGAGCTCAAAATGCTATTAAGAAGGGATAATTTAAGAGGTCAAAGACAAATCAATTGGGATTCCATGCTGCTAAGGATTCACAATCTAATTTGAGAGGCTAAGTGGTTTGACAGAGAAAGGGAAGATGAATGGTTATGGAAAGGAAACACTTCAGGTTGTTTCTCGGTTAAAAAGGCTTATGAGGAATTGGTTAAGCCATTGGTAGATATCATAGATCATCTCTGGGATAAGGTGTGGTTAAATAACTTGGTCCCTAAAATAAATTATTTTTGGTGGGCTACTTCACATGGTAAAATTCTCATAGTTGACAACCTGGTAAGAAGAGGTTTCCAATTGGTCAATAGATGCTCCTTTTGTAAGCAAGATGAGGAGTCAATAATGCATATATTTTTTCACTGTGAGTTCTCTAGAGAGGTTTGGTCATTCTTCTTGCTGTTGCTATCCATTGACTAGGTGTTTCCTCACTCAATGAAGCTATTTATTGAAGGCTGGTCAAATTGCCCCTTTTCCCATAATTTATATTGTTGATCTCTAGAACCAAGTTCCCCCTTTGTGACATGGGGAATATGGAAGGAAAGGAATAACAATATTTTTAGGGAGGTGGAGAGAAGCAGTCACGAGGTTAGCATGGGTATCAAAACTCAAATTAAGGAAAATCTAGAAGTTGGAAGATATAGATTCTCCAAATTTTGGCCTAACTACAAAGAGTTGAGGATAAAGCAGATTTGGGGTATAAGTAAGGATCTTACTAACCTCAACTAGACAAAGATGCTAACTTGAATGTCTATAGTGTGGACTCCTCCTCAGAAAGATTGGAAAAAGTGCAACTTTGATGGGTGCTCCAAGGGCAATCCAGGAATAGTAAGGGATAGGGGTTTGCTCAGAAACCATATAGGGGAGTGCATAGTGAGCTATGGTATTAATTTGGGTGTTTTTTCCAATAAAAAAGTTGAGGCTATGGCTACTTTAGGAGGATTCACAATCCTTAAGGAGCACGAATTAAAAAATGTCATTATGGAAGGTGGCTCTAAGCTTATTGTGGATATTTTGAATGGAGAGGCTATGCCACCTTGGGAGCTAAAAAATATTATTTACAAGTGTCTGGTCCTGAAGAGTTTCTTCACCAATTGTAGGGTGCAACATGTTTATAGAGAAGACAATAAATCTACTGATTGTGCTGCCAATGAGGCATTGAGGTGTATGGGGTGGAATCATTGGGTTAAATATAACATGCCTAAGTCTTTGAGGGATATTATTTTAAATGAAAAATATGAAAATTATTACAATCTACAAAGATGAAGAGTTGATGGTGTGTGGGAAGTATGGGAGACATTATGTTTTTAAATGCTTGCAGATTAATGATGATATTGGGAGTACGAGGCAGTATTTGATGAGCTCATTCGGAGGTAAAATAAATCATTTATTTCTTTCTGAGGTGATTGAGGATCACATGGAGAATTTTAAATTGAGAAGGGATGTCACTTCTATTCGTGCCGATATGCCTTATGTCATCCCTCCATTTATTTCTAAAGATTTCTAAGGTTGGAGATTTAATGTGAATTTTAATACTTGTTAAAGAAATGATGAGATAGTGGTTCCAAGAATTGAGTCACCGACTTTTTCTAAAAGAAACTTCTAGATGCCTCATTTCTTATGGGCTTTGTTCATCACTTTGAGCAAGATTTTTTTCTACAACACAAGTAGAGAGATAAAGGAGAGGAAGGTTATATGGAATTGTTTGTAGCAACCAAAAAATTTATAGAGTATCAAAATGGGAGGATTGAGGAAGCACACAAAGCCTCCTAACTGCCAGGCTCTTAAGTAGAATGTGGATATGTGGGAGTTATTCAAAAATGTTGGTATGGTCTTTTGCTTTGCAATGTTGAAGGGCTACAATGAGGATTTAATTGCCAAGTTCACCAATTCTTGGAGGAAGGGAAGTATCACTATCAGAGTAGTCAAGTTTGAGGTGACGATGAGTTTCATAGCAGAAGCAACTAGATTATAGAACCACGGTTTAAAAGTTTCTAAGAAGAGTGGGACCGACTATCAAAAGTTCGTGGACAAATTTCTGCAAGAAGGGGAGAACCTCAAACATTTCCAAAATGGGTATGCTAGGTTAGAGCTTCCACCTCCCTATGCTCAAGTTAGTTTATTTGTGATGAGGTATTTTACTTTGGAGGGTAGATAAACATTCGTTCATGCTTACCATTTCCCCTTGTTAAATCACATTAGGAATGGTGAGAGAATTAACCTTCCCTTTTACTTATTATTGTCTCTGCAACTTAATATTGAGAAGGCTGCTAGCCCTCCCCTACATCAAGGAGTGATGCTTTCCCTATACAAGAATGCTCTTGTGCTTAGCCCTCATGGTAAACCTCTGGTTGCTCAAATTGATAATCCTGACTACTTTGATGGAGAAAATGAGGAGCACCCTATGGATGATATTCCTACTGAGATACCTAATCCCCCCTTGCCTCCTGTAGTGGCTGCTAGGAGGGTGTTAATTCTTACAAGGAGCCCTTCCCCTATTGCAAATGCTTCCAACCCCTCAACCCCTGTGTCTAATAAAATTGAGCTAGAAAAGGTGTCTTGGAGATTGAGCTTGTGAAGGCTACCTTCGAGAAGAGGAAACACTTTCCTCTTCTCTTCGACTTACCCAAGGCGAAGAAGATTAAATTTTTCCCTAACCCTCAAAAAATTCATGACTATTAGTGAAGAAAGTGGGAAAAATGAGGATTTGAAAGAGAATATGCAGGGGCAAGGTAGTTGGGGAAGTGGTGGTCAGAGGTCAACACGTCTGGCCAAAGCTGCTTCTAAGGACAAAAAAGGAAAACAAAAAGTTACAGTGTATGAAGAGGAAGACTTGGAATTTGAAGATTTTGAAGCCCAAGTGGATGAAGATTATGAAGATATGGACTTTGAGGGGTCTGCATATGATATGGGGGAAGAGGATTCAGAATATGAGAAGGAAGAAGAAGAGGATGAGCAAATTGAGATAGAAGAGGATCAAAAGAATGTTAATTTGACTGGTCAGGATGATGAAAATATGGGCAATGTGACTAATACTGATGACTCTAGCATTGATTTTTTGAAGAGAAGACTAACTTATGTACTAGTTCAACTAGACGATATGGAGAAAGCATTGGTTACGTTGATGAGGGTGACCAACAAAATGATGTGACAGGCGATGATGGGAGTTGTTTCTAGTCAAACAAAAATAACCAAGAAGTTGAAGAAATTGGGAAAGTCTGATGAACTAAAGGTGTTGGATGATTTAGAGGGACCTGACTGGAGGGATTGTATCTCCCTCATTGGAGAATATGGGGACCTGTTGAAAACAACCAAGTAATGGCTTTTATGTTGTTGTTTAAATGTATACTATCCTCTTTTTGTCTTTTTTCTTCATTATCTTAGACTACTATTTTATAATAGCCTTGTTATACATTAGCAAAAAAATCTTTTTTTAATTAATTCTAGTTGGACTATGGCTATGGTTTTTATTATGGCCTGCATGCCACACTGGTTGTTGTTTTATGATGCTAGTTGGTGGTGTTGTTTCCCACCTTGTTCCAGTTCCCTTTTGGCTGTAACCATGGGATCAGGGCCCTTTCCCTTCTTAACTAATAAAAAAAAAAGGTCCATAGGGGCACCTGAGGCATAAAACAATAAAATAGAACTAAAGGCCTTCAAAAATCACAATAGTTTGAAAAGCTATTACTTTTCACTCACTAGGATATAAGCTATTTTTTTACACCCCTTTCCATAATTAACATGTCAATGTTGTGACCACACAAACATTGTCATACTCAACCAGTTAACAATAGGTCAACCCCTAAAACATGGTGTCTATCTAGAAAGTGAATTCCCATAGAGACCATATAAAACCTACATGTGAACATCTTTGTGAAAGAAAAAATTAATAATATTTTTATCCAATTTTGGCTATAGAAATCAAGGTGAAGATAGATGTACAAACTCAATGTGAAAATATAAAACTTAGGATATTATAAAACTAGCTACAGTGATCCTTCACATTCATAACATAAATTTGATCTTTCAAACTTAAGACTACACAAATCCAAATGTGAACTACTAATAAACTATAAGAGCTAACAAACTTGCATTCTATTCAACCTTAAGAGTAGGCATAGAAAAGAATGCAAAGTGATGTAAAACATAATTATATTCAAAGTAATTAGAAACCACAACACATAAATATTTCAAGTATTTCATTCATCTAAAACAAAAATACTTCCAAGTGATATAAAACTTATTGTTAACCACCCTAATAATTGGGATCCATAAAATCATTTCAAGTTTAAAATCCAATCAAGGAAAACCAACATCCAAATTCTTGAAAGTAGGTAGAAATAACACCTAGACACAACAAAGTATTAGCTTCAACTTATCAAAGCCTTTAAATATGTTTGAAATCACACATTAAAATAGGTTGTGTACTATTGAGATGACACTACATGGCATAACCCTAGAAGCATAATAAAGGTCTCAAGATACTAATGCCTAGTGACAATTAGTTGATTACAGAAGACAAGAATTAAAGAAAAATATAATCCACGCTATTTTGACATAAATAAATTTCAAGAGATAAAAATAAATCATACAAACAAGATAAAAAAATTAGCTTATGTTGTGAATTGAAGCAAATACCAAATTCATGTAGATAATTATAAGGATGAAATAAGTCATGGACAATATCATAATTAAGAATGACCCCAAATATTGTTCAAACCAAAATATTTATTATATTTTTAATAGGGTCAAAATCCATGCCAACAATAGGTATAAAAGTGTGAGGTATGTTCTTTTATACATTGAAAAAAAATTACTTAAGAAGGGTTGTAACTAAAACAATATAGTACTTTTTAATTAATATATTGTGAAACAAGAATAAATAATTATTAAAAATAATCACTACAAATAAAATAAAGTTAAATTTTAGTATGTTGTATGCTAAAAATTTTAGATCTTCAAAAGTCAAACATTAACAATTATTTATGTTGACCCTTGGCATAAGGTTTTGTCATTGATCTCAAAAAGGTAGCTTGCATTTGGCATTGGATGTTGTTCTTGATTGTGTCTCCACTTGGCATACTTGGTTGGTTCACATCACAATGATATTGGTTTGGTATTTCGGTTGAGATAAAATCATGGTTATCTCACTTCATTGATAGTTTCCTGGCTTGGCATACAAGATTTTGAAGCTCATTATAGTACATATTGTATCATGGTTTGTCATCATGCATTTGTGGTAAGAAGTTATGGTTATGAGCTCCATATTGACTTTCATACAAGAGTGTTATGCTAGAGTCATTCTTTCACTATATGACATTTACAAAGTGTTCTAAGTGTTCTCACACTTACTTGGGCAATACAAGGTTGGTTATCTAACATTTTACAAGGAACATTTATAAGGATCTATGGTAAAGCATATTTGCAAGGTTTCATGGTCATTAAATGGTAAGAATTTTTTAATACTTACAACTTTCATGTGGAAGATAAATTGTTTTATAGGAAATATTGTTTCCTACGACTTTTTTGCTTATTCGAAAGACATTGAATGCAAGGAATATGGTTTTATGATGATAATGCTAAGTTCACAAGGTATTGTGGAAACCGACACAATTATATTTCATTGTTTTGGCACATGTTGACTAAGCTGACTTAAGGCTAGGACACAAGTGGTTTTAACAGATTGAAGAGGAATGTTGATGGAGTTGTGCTTAGACTGAAACAAAATAGGAATAGTGTAAAACTAAGGGCAGAAACAAGTGTTATCATTCCCTAATTTCTTGATTCTTCATTTTCAAAACTAAGTATTTCTTGTTGTTTCAGTTTTCTCTGTCGTTGTCTTAGGGATTTTGTTTGGTGGAAAAGAACTTTTCTTGTTTTGTGTTTCAACTAAAACTAGTTAAGCTTCCATGAAAGATGTTAATGCTTTTGTTTCTAAACCCTAGTCGAGTTTTGAGAAGAGAAGAAAGTTGTAACTATATGTAACCCTAGTTTGGTGTCAGGTTAATGACAAACTGTATCTAGTTTGTTATGGGAAAGGTTTCTATTTGATTCCTATTACCCTAAGTTGGGTTTGTGACTTAATGTTGTGTTAAACCTGTGTTAACATTCTCTGTTCAAATTTTTATATAACTGAACTTTATTTTGTTAATCCATGTTTGGGTATGATGAACAAAGTGCAGTAAAGTTACAAGTTATGAAGTTATGAAGTTTGTTATTCGTTAAGAGGTGTTATAGAACAATTATGAGGATAGTTCATTTTCAGTTCAGAAATAGTGAATATTATAAATGCTATGTTAAAAGACAGTTAGAAGGTGGTGTCACATTGGTGACTTGACATGAGGTAGTTTGATACAATTTGGATATGGTTTTCTTGTTGGTTATAAGCTTGAACAGGTGGCAGCATTTGATGACATCTACATTGGATATTTAAACAATGTTTTTACACTATTGTTGGTTCAAAGATTTTACAGAAGGGTTATGATACTAAAAGTTTAATCTATTTTTCTGTAATTGAAGTTTTGCAAACATGATGCAAAACAGATTGTATCACTAATACATTTTGTATTTTAAAGATTCTAGATTAATGAATCTTTAAGATATTAAGTGTATTAGATTGGAGGTAAAATATGATTTCTAGAGAAACAAAGTAATCCTTTGTAGTTGAATTATTCTTTATTAAGAAATGTATAGTGAAGTTAAAATGATCAAGTCAATGAGAGATTGATCATTACCAGTGAGGCACATTTAATGTCAATGAGACACATAGCCAGTGAGGCATTTGAAATCTATCAGTGAGATAGTATTTCCAGTGAGGCATTTTGTAGCCAGTGAGGCTTGTATTGCCAGTGAGGAAATTTTACAAGTGGTTTTTCTACCCCAAGAGGGTTTTCCACTCAGAAAAAATTGTGTTATGGTTATATTTTGTCTATAATTTGTTTGGTTCGCATGAATACATATCAATCATGTATCACCGTTTAGTATGATATTCCTTGCTCTTAAGTCTTATGTTCACAAGTTAATTCTAATCATAAATATTGTATTGGTGTATCTTTGATGTTGATCTATCAAGTTTAGCTGTCATAATGCCTATCTTATATCAGCAAAATTGTCTCATGTTAATAGAAGTTGTCTTGATATTCATGTTAGTCTTGTTAAAGGTTTGAGTTGATGTCTCGAGTTAATAATGATTACCAAAGTTCTAGATGCTAAGTATTCCTATTCTCATGATAGTTATGTTTCAAAGGTTTGAAAGACTATATCAAAGTCATCTTGAATTAGTATACCAATAATTCACCCCCCCTCTCGGTGGTATTGTACTCCAACAAGTGGTATCAGAGTATAGGTTTCCTATAGAAGTCTAATAGGCTCGGATAGGTCTTGATAGTGGAGTACCATGGGAAAGTGTAGAAGAAATAGAGAAAAGAAAGAAGCCAAGAAAAAGGTTGAACAACAAATCCTAGTCAAGTCATGTGATGAGTTGTTACATGAGTCTCCTCTGAATGTTGATATAAGTGTGATAAAAAGAATAGTCTTGCAGTTGTGAGTTTTGACAAAAAGGACTTTATTGTAAGTATAGATGAACAAAAACTTGATGAAAGAAAAGATGATTTTATTGTTGAGATTGATGATGAAGAAAAAAAATTCTTTAAGGACGAAGATGATGAATAGGAGTGTGAAGTTGATTTAGAAGGCGAACTCTTTAGTGCTTTAGATATAGTCAAGCAACTCAAAAAAGAAAATTAGAAATTAAAACACCAAATTCAACAAGAAAAAGATTCCAAAGATAAGGTATGTTTAGATTTTGCAAAAGTTTCTTTAGAGATTGAAGAAGCAAGAAATCAGATTGATGAATCTAATAAACTGATTATTTGTCTAAAAACTAAAATTGAAGAACATAAAAGGGTTGTTGATTTTACAAAATCTGATCTTGAAGTCAAAACTCTTTAGTGCCAAAAGTTAGAAAGTGAAATAGTTGTTCTAAGGAAAGATCTTGAAAATGTAAAGATTCAGTTATAGAAAAATTAGGAGTTTGATTAAAGTACCAACAAGCTAAATGAGATGTTGGATAAGCAAAAGCATCACAAAGACATTTTTGGTTTAGGGTATGAAAAAGGACAAAGCTCTGGAATTCAAGATAAGCCTAAACATGAAATAGTATTTGAAACAAAAGATGGAAAGGTTTTTAATGTTAGACAGACTCCAAGAAAGAAGGTAGACCTAAATTATTACTTTGCTTCCCATGAGATTGAAACCAAGAAGAAAGAAAAAGAGAATGTTGATGGTAGAAGAAGAAGATCAAGCAGATTCTCAAAGCAATATCATTCAAAAAGGTATAACTACTCTCAATTTAATGGTTATTGCTATTTATGTTTTGCATATGGTCATAAAGAATTAGAATGTTGGATGTATGAAAAGAAAAATGATGGGAAAAATAATTTTAATGAGTTCGCATATAGAAAGAATAATGTCACATGTTTTATATGTAACCATCGTGGTCACATTGCAAGAGATTGTGGTACACAAGTTCTGAATTATGATGTTAGATTCATGAGAAGTTATAGATCCTTGGTCATGTGCAATAGATGTAATGGTTTTGGACATAGAGCCAAGTTTTGTAAAGTAAATTGTTGAAATTACCTAATCAAGAAGATACTTTGAGCAAGCAAAAGAAGGAACCTATGAAAATCTGGAGAAGAAAACAAAATCAGGATACAAAGGATTCTAAACTTGTGCATATTGCACAAGGGATATCTCATAGTACATAAAAGGTAGCATGAAGTAAGGGGGAGTTGGTTAGTGATTTAATTTTTAGCCCCTAGAGAAAACAGGAAACTTAAATAAAAGCATGAGATTGGTATGCAATGTATCTATCTGATATCCCTAGTTTGATATATATATTTGAAAAGTTTGTAAGTTGGTAGAAATATTCAATGTGTTGGAAGTGTAGGGTTATCATGCAGGGTTATAAAAAGAAGGATATGAGGCAATGATTCCTTAGTCATTTGGTGATTTGTTGATCATAGGCTTTGATATAAGCTGTTTGGCTATACTCTTTTATGTTTAATTGTTATACACATGCTATTGCTACTTGTAAAGTGAATATCTTGAATTTCTCATTTTCTGAGACAATAGATATGTTTTGTGCATTGCTAATTTTTGCTTGAAAATTGCACAAACAATGGAGTTGCTTTGTGAATCAGGTATATGGTCTGTATGTTCCAGAGTTTACTTTCAGTAACTTATAATGTGGAAATTAGGAGTACAGGGCAGTCAACATCTGCATATCCTACGCAGGTAGTGAGCATTACTTTGGGTACTTGGCATCTTGATTGCAGTGATATCTATGTTGATGTCAAAGTTCATGGTCCTATGGTGTCCATTGCAAAGTGTTGATTTGATACTTAATGCTTGTTACATTCATAGTATATAAGTTATTAATGATCTATTGCATATAAGGTTCATGTGTTTCAAGCACTAAATGGTGAATAAGAAACATTTCAGGAATATTCATTTCTATTAAAATTAGTTTGGTAGTGATATTTGGTTGAGGATTTATATGGCAGGTTGACATGACTACTTGTTGGAGCTATTGGTCTTGACATTGGCATGTAAATATTGCCATTTACATATTTTGTTGAAATAATTGATTGGTATATTACTATATTGGCATTTGTGGTATATTATTGACCTTGACATATACTTGCATATTTTATGCACACACAGACACACACAGACACACACACACACATATATAAGTGATGTGAATGATAATAGATTCAGGTACATGGAAAGGTAAATTCAGATCCAGATTGGTATACTTAATTGGTATCCATTCATAGGGTAACTTGATTGGTGTATGGTTTACATGTATTCTTTGATTAGTTTTTGGCACTGATATGGAAATACATCTTTTAGTTTACATGTGGCATCTTTGGCATATTTCAGTGATCATTCCACTTAACAAGGTTGGTTGATATTAGTGTAGACATTGGAACTTGGATAAGTGAAACTTCAATATTTATGCTGCTATATAAGGACAATAATTTTGAAGCTTACACTTGGTTCACTTTGTTTGATATTGATATTCAAATTGTTTGCAAGTTGGTAATGGACAGTTTGAGTTGATTATGGCAAAAGAATAATGCTTGGTAATTTGATACGGTCAATAATGCCCATGACAAGTTGTGAAAAGTACAATAAGCATTATGATAGTAAGTTAATGTCTTATGACAAGTCTTAGTTAGTGATCTGCATAACAATTGTATAATGAGATGATTTACTTAATACACAGTAACATCCTTGTTTTGAAAGAATTTTGTTCCATGAACCGGTTGTATGAAGTTGCATTATGGGGTAGAGAAGTCATAATGTTGACCTTTGTTGCCTTTGATTTCTTGATTGCAAACTTCCTATTGACCTCTATTTGTGTGCAGAGCTTTGGGATAGTGGAAAAATATTTCTTCTTGATAGTGTTTTCTACTAGTGCTCTATATGATTGTGATGTCTCTCATGGATGTCAAATTTCTTTGACACAAACTCTAAAATCACCTCTAGATTAAAAATGCTTATGAGTGGTTTCTTCTTGAGGATAGTGATAAATATGGTTGTTTCCTTTACACTTGATGTACAGTGGTTGATATAGTGGCATGTATATATGTTTCTATTAAATAATTGCTAATGATATTGGTACAAAGTAGTGCTTTGGTTTTGTGACATAAAATGGTTCTTTTCTGTCCTAACAGTAATTACTTTACTTAATATACTTTGATATGTATACTCTGGAATTCTCACTGCACATGTCACTTTCTTTGTTGATGGACAAACAAGCTATATGCTATAGTTTCAAGTTTCAGGTGGATCTTGATATTCATATGCTAATGTGGTTTTATGGCATATTTGTGTAGTGGTACTATGACAAGCGTGCTTTATTGTCTTAAAATGATAGTGAGTATGGTATAGTTGTTTTGCATACATGAATATGGTATATGGCAGTACTTTGTAACTAGTATTCAAACCTTGGTGACAAAGAAAGATGACAAGGTAACAGGTATTCAGTTCTCAGGTATCACTTGACAAATGTATACATTGTTACTTATTTGAAAACACATCCTTGTTTCATGGACATAGCATATGATTGTTGGTGATTGACATGACATGCTCATATATGCTCATAGGTTACAAGTTGTATTTCCATGTTATATGTTACTGTGATTGTATTGGTATATGGTTACATCAATAACATTCAGTGACATCTTGATTCAATGAACATTCATAGTATAGTGATCATGGACAAGTATTCTCAGATTCTTGGATAAGTTTTGGTTCTCTCAACGTTGTCCTTTGTCATTTCTGTCAAAAAGGGGGAGAAAGAGTGGGATGGGATGGATCGATTTTAGATTGGTTTTGACATCAATGCCAAAGGGGGAGTTTGTTGACCATTGGCATAAGGTTTTGTCATTGATGTCAAAATGGCAGCTTGTGTTTGGCATTGGATGTTGTTCTTGATTGCATCTCCACTTGGCATACTTGGTTGGTTCACATCACAATGATATTGGTTTGGTATTTTGGTTGAGGTAAAATCATGGTTATCACACTTTATTGATGGTTTCTTGGCTTGGCATACAAGATTTTGAAGCTCATTATAGTACATATTGTATCATGGTTTTTCATCATGCATTTGTGGTAAGAAGTTAAGGTTGTGAGCTCGATATTGACTTTCATACAAGAGTGTTATGCTAGAGTCATTCTTTCACTCTATGGCATTTACAAAGTGTTCTAAGTGTTCTCACACTTACTTGGGCAATACAAGATTGGTTATCTAACATTTTACAAGGCACATTTATAAGGCTCCATGGTAAGGCATATTTACAAGGTTTCATGGTCATTAAATGGTAAGCATTTTTTAATACTTACAACTTTCATGTGGAAGATAAATTGTTTTATAGGAAATATTGTTTCCTATGACTTTTTTGCTTATTCAAAAGACATTGAATGCAAGGAATATGGTTTTATGATGATCGTGCTAAGTTCACAAGGTATTATGGAAACCGACACAAAGATATTTCATTGTTTTGGCACATGTTGACTCAGTCGACTTAGGGCTAGGGCATAAGTGGTTTTGACATATTGAAGAGGAATGTTGATGGAGTTGTGCTTAGACTAAAACAAAATAGGAATAGTGTAAAACTAAGGGCAGAAACAAGTGTTATCATTCCCTAATTTCTTGATTCTTCATTTTCAAAACTAAGTATTTCTTGTTGTTTCAATTTTCTCTGTCGTTGTCTTAGGGATTCTGTTTGGTGGAAAAGAACTTTTCTTGTTTTGTGTTACAACTGAAACTAGTTAAGCTTGCTCAAGATGGATATGGCTAAGGACTATGATAGGGTGGATTGTGTTGGTATGTGGCGACTGATCATGCTATACTGTATAGCCCATGGTATACTGTACACCCTGGCCCCGAGAAAAAAATTTTGCCCTTTTTTTTTTCGCGTCGTCAGCGAAAAAGGAAAAATCTCCGGAAAAGAAAGAAAACCGACTTTGTAAAACCCTAATTCGAAGCTTCTAAAAGCTTGTTAAAAGGGGTTGGGATGGGGGTTACAGTATGAGGAAAAATGCGATTATTCGCAAGATTGTAATAGGTTTTGCACTGGATAATAAAAGTATTGGATGGCTGCGGTTTGGTGGATGTAGCCCAGATTGGGTGAACCACGTTAAATTCTCTGTGTTATGATTTATTTTGTGTATGTTTTAGTTTCTCTGTTTATTAATTAAATCTGCATTTAATTGTTAGATATCTGCCATCTCTAACCCTAACAGATTGGAATTTCTTGATTAAAGTATTAAAAGCTTTTGGGTTTTTGGAAATATTTTTACATATGATATGGGAAATGATCTCTACCATGAGCACCTCGGTGATCATAGACGACTCTCCTCATTTTTTTAAGGTGTCAAGAGGAGTTAGACAAGGGGATCCTATCTCTCCTATACTTTTTACTCTCATGGAAAAAATTCTAGGGAGGCTCATGCATAAAAGAGTGATGGAAGGTAGCCTGAAAGGTTTAAAACCTTCTTTGACAAATCTGGCTTGTTCACACCAGCAGTTTGTGGATGATATGATGCTTATGGGAAGTGCTACTGTTGGTGAAGCTAGAGCTATAAAGAGTTGTCTTGTTCATTATGAGGAAGGCTCAGGACAAAAAATTAATAGAGCCAAAAGTTCCCTCTATTTTTTTAATACCCCTGAGCACAAACAGAGGAAGATTGCAAATATCTTAGGCTATGGTGTTAATTCCCTTCCTTCAAATTACTTGGGTTTTCCTTTAGGGTCCAAACCTCTAGAATCTTTTTGGATCTCTTTGGTTGATAGGTTTTACAGGAAATTGGCTGGATGGAAAGGGGCCCTCTTGAGTCAAGTTGGAAAGGCTTCTCTTTAGAATCTGCCTATTTACACCCTTAGTTTGTTGAAGATCCCTGCTAAGTTTGCTGATATTATTGAAAAGATCTAGAAACGGTTTCTTTGGTTGGGGGTTGAGGAGAAGAAGAGGATTCTGTTGGTGGCCTGGAAGAGTGTGTGTAGACCTAGGAAGTTTGGAGGCCTAGGTTTGAGGAATATCAGAGTGTTTAATAAAGCCCTTCTTACGAAGTAGGTTTGGAGAACTTTTGCGGATACTCGCGAATGGAATACTATTTGGCGTAGCAAATACTTGCGGAAGGTTGACTCCTTTGAAGAATTTATCAACTCTCAGAACCTTCCCATTGGTTCTTCTCTATGGAACAATACCATTAAAGCCAGGGACCTGGCTAGTAAAGAAGCTTTTTGGAAGGAGGGTGATGGTAAGAAAATCTAGTTTTGGGAAGATAAGTGGATTGGTAATGAGTGTCTTTGCAATATTCTGACCTATGGAAATCATATGGAGGATTGAAAATCCAAGTTTGGCTATTTGGTTGGGGATTATTGGAGGAATAATCAGTGGGTTGAGATTTTTGTAATTAGTCAGGATCTCCAACCTCTGTAGGCCCTTCTTAATTCGGTTAGGCTTAGTTCCCAAGGGCGGGAGGACACTATGGTCTGGAAGCTGTCTTCCTCTAGAATCTACTCTATCTCTTCTGTAGTGGCATCCTGTTACTCTTGCCTCCACGACCCTGTCTGGCCTAAGGTGTGGGTGCACAACCTCACTCCAAAAGTCAATTTGTTTGTTTGGATTCTTCTTCTGAACAAACAGTTGACTAATGATAATCTTTATAAGAAGGGGTTCTCTTTTCCTAATAGTTGTTATTTGTGCTGTGTTGAGGCTGAGACTTCCTCACATTTGTTTCTCCTTTGTCCTTTTGCTTATTCCATTTGGTGTAGGATTCTGTAAATGTGGGATCTTAGCTAGGTTTTCCCTAGAACTATTGTGGATTTTTATAATCAATAGAAGGCCCCCTCAAAAAATTGGGCCCTGAATTTGCTTTGGAACTATATCTTTCCTCACCTTGCTTGGGGTATTTGGAAAGAACACAATAACATAATCTTCAGAGATGTGGCTCTCTCAGAGGAAGTGGTCTATGGTAAGATAACTAGAGCGGTGGTTGAAAACTTTAATTTTCCTAATAATAGGTATAAAGGTAAAGGTAAGATTAGAATGCAGGATTATGAATGTAGAATGGTGGGAGCCTAGAAAATTAATGTGGATATGTTCAATATGTCCAAAAGTACCAAGGATCCTAGAGATGGCATATTTTGGAGTCTCCCTCCCCATGGTTGGGTCAAAATCAACTTTGATGGCATGGCCAAGGGAAATCTTGGGCCTGCCGGGAGTGGAGGGGTGATAAGGAATGAGAATGGGTGCTTTATTATGACTGTGGTAGTCCCTTTAGGCACTCAGACCAACCATGTTGCCATAGCCTCTGATGTTTTTTAGACCTTGAAGCTGGCTAGCCAATTGAAGTTTAAAAATGTGTGGATTGACGGGGATTTGAACAATATAATACAATGCCTAAAGGGTCGTCATAAACCTTCATGGCCTATACAGAATTGGATAGACCGTTCTAAGGAGATTATTAATAACTTTGAGAAAAGTTATATCTCACATTCTTATCAGGAGATAAATACGGTGGTAGATTTCTTCGCCAACAAAGGTGTCAAAGCTCAGAAAAAGATGATGTGGCAGGGGCAGGATGAGTTGGAGGTTGACATTAAGATCCTGATGACGTATGACCGTGTTCACGGGAAGGTGCAATTTCCCATTCCATTGTATGATGGTTGAGTGTCCTCCCCTGCAGTCTCAGGACTACGATTTAATGATTATTCCTAGTTGGCTGAGGAGTAATTACTTTATCTCCCGTTTGCATGTGATTAGTTTCACACACTTTCTGGGCATTTTAGGAGTTTGTTTCTGCAAGGTTCTAGACTATTCTATTCCTGCCGAAAATACGAGGGGTGGAAAAAGTCGCAGGGTGGAGCTGATAAGTAGTGCACAGTTAAGGAGCAATCTGAAGCTCTGGAAGAAGTTGGAGAATGGTGGCATTACTGTCTTCATTGAGAAACTCCATGGCTGGGACCTAGAGGTGACTAGGTTTTTTGCAAAAGATTGGAAGGATGGTGAGATTAACTTATTTGGTAGACATGTGATCATCAACGAACAGTTAATTGCTGAGGTTACAGGCCTCTCGATGGAGGGTATCAAATTCTACAGGGATAGGAAGCAATCTGATGAAGCGGTCAACAAATTTCCTAAGTTGGACGCTGAGAGGGATGAGTTACGAAGGACTTCTAGAAGCTACTATGACTCAGACATAATTGTCTCACACTAGAGGAGGGTTTTGATTGTGCTGAGGGAGTACGTCACTTTGGATGGTCGTAATACCAGAGTCTTTGGGTAACATTTCATCCTTCTTAATCATTTTAGGAACCAGGTCAGGATTTCTCTTCCTTTTTATCTTGCGTCTTCTCTGAATACCAGTTTGAAAAGCCATAGATAGAACCCTACCAGGTACTCTATTCTTCATGAAGGACTGCTTGTCCTTACTTATGATCAGTTTAAAGAAATGTCAGCTTTGCCATACCAGACACCGTTGCCTAAGGATAGGGTTGTTGAAAAGGATAAAGGAAAATATAGGGATTCTCCTCAGAAGAAGGGTAAGAGAAAGGTGTCAAAGGACACCTCCTATGATGTGAATGATGAGGATTCACAATCGGTTTCATTGTTTGAGTATTCTAGCCATCCTGCGACTGATAGAGAAGAGAGACCCCATTTCCCTATGGACCTCAAGGCGGGGGATCATTATTTTAAGGAGGAACGAGAATTTCCCACTGATGTTCTTGCTATAGCCCACAATGGGGTAGTGGATAATTTTAGGTTAATGAGATGGGTGTTCTTTGAAATTAAGTAGATTACGTTGAACCAGAGAGCCATGAATAGTAAAATGGAGAAAGCTGATGATGACAATAATAGAGGCAGTGGTAGTGGCCAGGCTACCGACTTATGGATTGAGGAAGAGAAGAAGTATATGGTTGAGTGCCTCAAGAAAACAATGGATGAATTATAGGATTTTAAAAGCAATCATGATGGTAAGCAGGCGGATATGGAGGAGCAGCCGAGGAACATAAAAAACTCTCTCCACAAAGTGTTGATTATGAACCATAAGATTTTAAAATCCACTGCACAGACCATGAATACCATGGTGGAGAACCTAGAAAAATCCCATCGGGTTAAGATTGTTGTGTTTCTTGATTTGAATAAAGAGGAAGGGCAGCTGAATAGTGGAGGGCCAAGTAACAGGACCAAAGCAAATTTGAAAAGGAAGGCAGACCAAGATTTAGTAAACATACAGGAGATCAAGAAGTCTGCACTTAATATGAACAATTTGGAGCAGGAAGCGACATAGATCCTCTGGAACTTGGCTTAGGGGTTGGCTGTTTTGTGGTTTTTTGTCAGTTTTTTGGCTGTGCTGCCTTGGTTTCTAGTGTTTTCTTCTTAGTGGGCAGCTTCTTGTTTTTGTTTGTGCTCTGTTAATGTTATATCCTTCACCATCTAACTCTTAAGGGTTTCATGACCCCTCTAAAACCCGTTTGTTCCTTATTCAAAACTGAAACTAGTTAAGCTTCTATGAAAGTTGTTAATACTTTTATTTCTAAACCCTAGTTGGGTTATGAGAAGAGAAGAAAGTTGTAACTATATGTAACCATAGTTTGGTGTCGGGTTAATGATAAACTGCATCCAGTCTATTATGGGAAAGGTTTCTATTTAATTCCTGTTACCCTAAGTTGGGTTTGTGACTTAATGTTGTGTTAAACCTGTGTAAACATTTTGTGTTCGGATTTGTATATAACTAAACTTTATTTTGTTAATCCATGTTTGGGTATGATGAAAAAACTACATTAAAGTTACAAATTATGAAGTTATGAAGTCTGCTATTCGTTAAGAGGTGTTACAGAACAGTTATGAGGACATTTCATTTTTAGTTCAAAAATAGTGAACATTATAAATGCTATGTTAAAAGACAGTTAGAAGGTAGTGTCACATTGGTGACTCAACATAAGGTAGTTTGATACAGTTTGAATATGGTTTTCTTGTTGGTTATGAGCTTGAACAGGTGGCAACATTTGATGACATCTACATTGGATATTTAAACAGTGTTTTTACACTGTTGTTGGTTTAGAGATTTTACAAAAGGGTTATTACTGAAAGTTTAATCATTTTTTTTGTAATTGAAGTTTTACAAACATGATGTAAAACAGATTGTATCACTAATACATTTTGTATTTTAAAGATTCCAGATTAATGAATCTCTAAGATATTAAGTGTATTAGATTGGAGGTAAAATATGATTTGTAGAGAAACAAAGTGATCCTCTGTAGTTGAATTATTCTTTATTGGGAAATGTATAGTGAAGTTAAAATGATCAAGTCAGTGAGACATATTGATCATTGCTAGTGAGGCACATTTAATGTCAGTGAGACACATAGCTAGTGAGTCATTTGAAATCTATCAGTGAGATAGTATTTCCAGTGAGGCATTTTGTAGCCATTGAGGCACTTTTCTGATTAAGCTAGTGAGGCGATTTTACAAGTGATTTTTCTACCCCAAGAGGGTTTTCCACTCAAAAAAATTTGTGTTATGGCTATCTTTTGTCTATAATTTGTTTGGTCTACATGAATACATATCAATCATGTATCATCGTTTAGTATAATATTCCTTGCTCTTAATTCTTATGTTCACAAGTTAATGTTTATCATAAATATTGTATTGGTGCATCTTTGATGTTGATCTATCAACTTTAGTTGTCATAATGCCTATCTTATATCAGCAAAAGTGTCATGATGTTCATATATGATGCTCTATCTCATGTTAATAGAATTTGTCTTGATATTCATGTTAGTCTTGTTAAAGGTTTTAGTTGATGTCTTGAGTTAACAATGATTACCAAAGTTCTAGATGCTAAGAATGTCTGTTCTCATGATAGTTTGTTTCAAAGTTTTGAAAAATTATATTAGAGTCATCTTGAATTACTATACCACTGATTCACCCCCTCACTGGTATTGTACTCCAACAATTTAGTACACATTTTAATTTGTAATAAAACATTTAAAATTATTTATTATCTTAATTTATAATTTTATAAATAAAATTATGAATATAAAATTTAGAACTTGAACTTTTGTATACATAAACAAAATTATTTTTTATTTTTTAAAATAATTATAAAATTTTATTATAAATATTTTAAACATTATTTTATACATGCATTCAAAAAATAATGTAACCTGTTTAAATTTTAAATAGAAATCAAGAAAACATAAAAACTAAACATAATAATAAATAAAATAGTTAGCATATAAGTTAAATAATTTTATTGTATTTTAAAGTTATTATGTATAATATTGAAAAGTAGGCATAATATTGTTGAATAATATATTTACTTTTAGTATACTATTAATTTGATTTTTTTATTAGGTGACAGAAACTGGTTAAAAATTATATAAATAATTTATATAAAAAAATTTAGTGCTACAAATTAGGTCATATTATGTCACAATGTCTTGGACTAGGTCACATCATAGAGATTAGTCAATGTGGTTTGGTCTTGTCCTATGTTGACATGACCTTTATGAATCTATGTAACTATCTTTTGGACATATTTTTGAATATGGTTCTTAGATACATGGTGGGGATTACTTTAAGATGAGAGGAGAGATCCTTGTCTTGATAATATTCAAATTGATAGAAGAGAATAAGATGTTAAAATCATGCTAAATATGCAATGTGTATGTAGATCTTATGAAGTAGTGCAAAGATGTAGTGTTATAATGTAGCTCGTTAAATTTTATTTCTTGGAATCAATGTCTCTAAGTCATTCTTTCTATCACTCGATGATTGTAATGATTTAGGAGATTTATAAATGCATGTCTACAATCATTATATGCAATTTTTTTTGGCAGGTGGACCAACAAGATAACAACTAATTTTTAAAAGTGCACTTTAGGCAGTGGAAATTAGATCATACCATTTAATCAAGGTGGCAAATGACTAGAGAAGTGAATTAGTCAAAGATAAGGTGATCTATATTGGTGGTTGGTTTATGGGTTCTAAGTAAGGGTTCATTTGTGTGTTATATAAGTCAAATTAAGGATCACAACAACATATTTACAATATATGTTCAAAGTAAATGCAGCTTATATTATCAAAATATACATATGTTCAAAGTGGCATAAATGTGTAGGGTATGCAATTTTATCCAGTAAAACTATATTTTCGTATTAAAAGAAATTATATTTTAAAAAAATCTATAAAATTTTAAAATCAATATTTTATCTCACCCTTTTACTTATCCTAAATACATTATATTTTCCTTGCAATTATGACTTGCAATCAAATCAACATCTATATAAATGTAGAAAAATATTGATTGTCTTCTATATGATTGTGTCCTTATCCTTGGAATTGTTGATGTGTAGTGATTGGAGCTAATTGTGTATGAAATAAAAAATTCTAGAATGAAATGTAGATGATAGTAGTAGGTTGAATATTGATGTTTGGTGATCCTAAATAGTTTCCATAATGTTGACTAATTGTCCCAATCATGTCCTTCAACCATGACCCTATCTTTCACACATGTAAAACCTAATATTTAATTTACCTTTACTAGATTATTGAATCTAGAATGAGATGTTTGAAGAACACACTTAAGAATCTACTATATGAGGGTTGAAGTTTGATACATTCTTATATATTTTTCAAACCTTTATTATTGGTATTCACATGGTTGGAAACACAACGATGCATACTGCCTAAAACGATGATTGATGCAATGTATATTCTTTGGAATAGTTCATGCAAGTCTATATATTGACATCTGATTGTAATTCCTTTCTCTACATCGAATATGCTCTCATGTTGTGAATGATTGATCCTAATGACTTAGGACATGTCTTTAAATTTGATAGCCTAGACCTCAGATTAGACACTTTGGCACACAATCTAACAAGAAACAATAATATTTCTAAAATAAGTCAACTAAAAAATGGGTGGAAAATGAATTTGAATATAAGCTAATGTGATTGTGTTAGTGATTTTTTTTTACTACAGGAATCAAGTAGCCCCCCTTTAAACTATAGGGTGCCTACTTTCATGTGATCAGTGATGTTGGCGCTATATGCCCACCGATACCATGGGAATGGGGGGGAGACTAGACCTCATGACCTCTTACCTACAATAGGATGCTTTAGCCAATCAAGCCAAGGCCTCCACCCCATTGTGTTAGTGATTTCATCCAAGGCACAAAATTTACTATTTTGAAATATTCATTCAAATCTATATATTGAAAAATGAAATTTATTCATTTCTCTATATTAAATATGCTCTCATGTTGTGAATGATTGATTCTAATGACTTAGTACATGTTATTAAATATGATAGTCCAAACCTCAAATTGGAAATTTGACACACAATCTAACACACAACAATAATTTTTTTGAAATAAGTCAACTCAAAATGGGTGGAAAATGAGCTTGAGTTTAGGCTAATGAAATTGCATAAGTGATTTCATCCAAACAACAAAATTGTATCTACAAATGTGTACAAGACATATAAATGAATGAAAGGTAGAATGTATCAATAAATGAGAGACAAAGTGAATAGATGAAATGTTTTCCAAGCTCTACTAACTTTTACACATAAATGAATACCCAAAATAAATATCACTCAACACATGTCAAGACTAACTTAAAATAAATATAAAATAAATAAATAATTTAATGAAAAGTATATAATTATTTATATTGATTTTCCCTCGAATAAAAAACATAAATTTATAAACATATATAAAAATGTGAGGCATCCATTTATAAATGGAGGTCAAAGAGGCCAAGGATAATATTGAAATTCTTTTATGGAAGAATAAAATCAGACAATTTCTAGTGCCCACTCCATTCTTACCTATCATAAGAAAAGGAAAGAAAGTCCAAAGGACTTTTCCCATTCCATTCTTATTATAATTGAATTGTGTGGACACTAAGGAGACAACAAGACCATCATTTTGGATGGTAATGGGAAATGATTTTCCTTGTCCACACTATATATGGGAGAGGGGTCTATAGTTTGCCACCCTAACTTCACACTTCTCAAAGTCTTTGTGAAAATTTCAAATCATTCCCAAATTTTTATAGTAGCTTATTTGGAAAGTCCCCTACTTATAAAAATTGGTTTCAATGCCACATCATCAAATATGATGCCACATCAACATGATTTTTTTCAAGGTATCTAAAACGGCCCAAAAAAAGGGTAAGACCAATAGTGGATCACCAAGTCATGTATTATTGGTGCGTTGATGTGGCATCACATGATTTTTCAGTTTGTGTACTTTATGGATAAAAGTGTTCTGCAATTGAATATTAATTGTAAGTTTATTGGATATTAAGCCTACCCACTATGGGGCCCACTCAAGCCTACTTCTATACCCACCATTGTACCCCTACCCATAATGGGCCCTTTTCCCCTACTAATCATTAAATTTAATCCACTAAAATTATCATCTCTAAGCTTGCCACGTGTCAACATACAAGGTAATGCACGAGACCATTCCTATGTTCCCCCAACAACATTCACATCTTTTTATATTTTATTTTTTCTTTCTCCTACAAAAATAACAATTCATGTATAGACTCGAACTTGAATATTGAATATTCTATTATTTATTTTTTAGAAAGAAGAGGTACATTATTTTAATATCTAGAGTTGTAGGTGAGAATCATAACATATTGTAATCAAGATGAGTGTCATATTTGTGGACAACAACCACTGCACACTATTATTATATTATTTTCTTATTTCAACTTAATATATAAATCATAAACCTATATGTCACAATTGTTTTTTATTGAAGTAAGTGGAATTGCAAAAGAGGTCCTTATGGAGGTTGTGAAGAAGTAAAGTGAAAAAGAAATTAAAAAAATCAAATAAAAAATAGTGTGTAATAGTAATAATATAAGGTACAAAATTTATAAGAATATGAGTTAATTATAAGGATTAGGTAAATAATTGTATACAAAAACTATACAAGCAAACATAGCTTAATTGATTAGTAAATGAACTACTTTAGTAAGAAGGTGGGTATCTTATAAATCAATAGCATTATCAACAATGACAATTATAACAAAAACTTATAAGAAGGTGAGTATCTTATTGAAAATCATACCCCATTTGTTAGAGGATGTTACTTATAGGGCATTAGGCAAATTCACCACTGAAAAATTCACTGCCAACAATTCACCGCGGAAAAATTCATCGCCATGACAAATTCACCTCAAGGAAAATTCACCACCAACAATTCACCGCCACAGAAAATTAATTGCAAAATTTTAATGCAATGAATTTTCCAAAAAATTCACCGCCATGACAAATTCACCTCAAGGAAAATTCACCACCAGTAATTCACTGCAACAAAAAATTAATCACAAATTTTGAATGCGATGAATTTTCTGCAATGGAGAATTGTTTGTGGTGAATTTTCCTTGAGGTGAATTTGTCAAGGCGGTGAATTTTCTCGCAATGAATTATTGGCGGTGAATTGTTGGTGGTGAATTTTCCTAGAGCCTACTTATAGGATACTATTGAAAAGTGTAATGGTGAAATTTGCATGTCCATATCAATCCCATTTAATTTTTGTTCATATTTAGAGAATATCTTAATATAAGTTAAATATAATTATATTATGATATGTGGTATATTATTTTTTTCAAGTTTGGTTCCTTTCTTAATTTCTATCTATCTTTACTCACTTTCACTTTGATACATTTTTATATGTTTCTCTTTACCTTCACTAATTTTTAGCTATTTGTATATATTTGTATCATTTATTAGTCATGATGTCCATTCATCCATTCATAATTTTTAGATTTCATATTTCATATCTTGAGTCATTTTCATAGTACATAGGAGCAACCTCATATAGCATGAATTTGGTATTAAATTCAAAATTTTAAAATTCAAAAAATCACACTCTTTCCCCATAGTTGTTGGGAGAAAATCCAATAAACATTTGTGTGGAAATTAATTATGTAATTATATTTAAAGACATTCATTTGAGTACTAAAACACATAAGGGAATAAAAAAAAATCCTAGAGCACTAAGGAGCATTCATAGGAACACTTCACTTTGGAACGCTATAAATGATTTGAATTTTGTATCAAAATCGACATCTAGATCACTTGTATGTTTCTCTATTGTCTAGATACCCATATTTTTCATAATTATTAATTTGATCTAATCAAGGGAATAGTTCTAGGAGAACTTGATCTTTGAGACCTTGTGATTTGCCTTGGGTATTTTGAATATTATTAGGCCTTAATCATTAATAAAGAGTGGATGTCACAACAAATCAAATAGTAAAAGACTACACTATGTTAGATAAGAACCATGTGTCAAAGATTAAATTTGTGCAGCCAATAATTGATCCATAATTACAAAATCAACATCGACAAAGTCATGGACCTCCACAAAATCTAAATGCAATGAGCATACCAAGATTACCTATTTTTCAATATCATATGACTAAGTATGTCACATTGGATATTTTATATTGATTATAATTCCAAGAACTAGATACTCATATACTTTTACATTTAATTTCATAAAATAGCATTGGTTTAAACACTTTATCATCCCCATATGTCATTTACTTTAATATAGGCTAATCACACAAATAATTTTCTTGATTTCATTCACTTAGCCTCGATTATATTAGAGAGTATATTTTCCTTTACAAATATAAATAAAACACGTCTTTATGGGGGATAAATAAATGTAAATAAACAAATAATAATTAAATTATTTTAAATAAGAGAGGTTTTAGAAAATTATACTTGAAAAATAATAAATAATAAATAATAAAAGTAAAAATGCACAGTAATGTCAAATAATAGGAGGTTAATTTGATTGTCAAAAACCATTGTTATTTGATATTTGAAATTAGAAATGAGATGGATAAGTTGAGATGGTTATGCTTTGTGAGATTTGAAATTATGCACAAATTGAGGAGAAATCCATGCTTGTAGTTTTGATATATGCACCTATGAATCTAACCTAATATTTATGGTTCTAACATTCTTGTGTGACCTTAAACTTGGGGTATTTAGATCTTTGATACCTACAATAAAGGTTCTATTGTACTTGTAGATGTGATCCATAAATTGGGATAAATATTCCAAACAACTAGTCATCAGCATATGGATTGAAAAAGTTTAAACTTTTCTAGTCATTTACACCCATCTAACATACACATTTAAATGCAACATAAAAAATAGAGAACTAGAAATATAAATAAAAAACAACAAAACATTGCAACTCAAAGAAAAAGTGTAACACAAAACATACTTCTAGAGAAAACCCTTCAATTGGAAAGAATTCGTGAAGGGTGAATAAGAACCCCTTGTACAACTAAAAGACATCTATTACAAGTATTGTAAATTCTTCATGGACTAATACAAGAGAATATGCATGGATAAAAACACTTGTAACAACTCAAGCTACAATAATTGAATGGATAACAATCACCAATCCCTATGGAGAAATAGAAAACACCTATGAATTATACCCATCAACCAAAAAATTTCCCAATAATAAACAATAGAAGGAAATATGATTCACAACTTCAAGTAAATAAACTACCAATAATTCCTCCAATGAAAATAAAACCTACTACAACCACACAACACTCCCTAAATGGTTCCATGAACCATCAATGGGATGAGAATCTCATCTCGAGATAACAAAATAGCTAACTCTTGTTTTAATAGGCGTTATCCTCTTATGTTTATCTTAGTGCCATTGTGACCACTCTTATAATCACCATCACAAGGAGTCATATTATTTTAATTCTCTCTACCTCATTAGTCGTACCTTAGACACACCTCCTTGTCTTTGTTTACATTGATTTTTCTCTTCACCTTTTTCTTTATCAAATGAGCATGTTGCTTCAAACCAAATATGTCCATTGTGATTATATTATCCTATTCCCCAAGCAAAAATCCTCCAAAAAAATAGTCTTTCCTCCCTCCCTTCTAATGCCTTTAATGAAGAAAAAGTAGAGGGAGATAAATCATTTATGAATTGCATATCTCAAAGAAGATCTTAATGAGATCACTATCCTATTTTGTATAAAATTTACTATATTCCAACTAAAATAAAATAATATTCAAATATGATAGGTAATCATTAACCTTATCAAATTTCAATAGATTAAGTGTACATAGCTCATTATTATCATATAATCCCTCGACTCATCAATCTGATCAAGGAATGTCTTTAGCATATCTAATGAATGCTTTGGGCTTATAGAGTTTATATGGTGAAAAAAAAGTTTAAGAATAACACAGGTTAGACAAATGCCTATGTATATATGTTCTGGATCATAGTGGGTATCTTTATTATCCTTCATAGAAGGTAATATTTAAATAATTAATACTTTTAAAATGTCATGTATAATCCACCATAAATCATTGGTTTTGATTGCAATCTTAATAGATGTTTCCCAAAACTTATAACTATGTCTTATTAATATAATGATCCTTTGAATACTCTTCATATTTAAAGAAGCTAAGATTACAAAATGTGAACATAATGCTAATACAAACAATAGAAATGTTGGATCTTAAAAAACATTATAATTGTCCACAACTAAACTCAAATGAATTTCATATAATTTTTTTTTATCTTTTGATAATTGAATTTCAAATCATATATTTTTTAAAAGAATCTAAAAATATGATCTTATATCTAGAATTCTTGTCATAGATAGAAAATAATTCCCTTAGAAGATATAATTCCCATTTGTAGAAAAAAAAATACACTAAAAAAGATCCAAAAAACCAATCATCTTTGAACAAGTGTGTAATCTCTAAACTCTACAAAGATTTTGTAACTACACCCATAGATGCCTTCTAACTATGACCATGATATATTTGTTATCATTTTTATAATAATCAAACTTTGAAAAGGAAATAAATTGTGACAAAACATATATTTAAGATATTGCCACTCTTTCACACCTTCACTTTGGAAAAGGACCAAAAACCTAGTAATTTTTGTGAGTTTGAATGCCATGTGATGTTAGTGATATAGATCCATAATCTCATAAATAGTAAAATCCACAAGCTTAAGAAAGAACAATAATATGTGGTGGTGTGAAGAGATACCAAAAGATAAATATTACAAATAAGATGAATCAATATAAGAGTTGTTGAAGTGATAAAGACGTATATTTATGTATATTGCACATATAAGATAGGCATGAACTAGTCATAAATCACATGTATGAGTAACTCAAAGGATATTGATAATGTGGGTACACTCTACCATCAAATTTTTATTAGCAATTAAACTAAGTTATAAAATCCTCAAAATGTCTAATTTATTGATGGATACAATATATGGGATTCCATCAAAATTTCTTAAAACTTATTTATTAACTAGGGAATTCAAACTATAAACTTCTACAATGCTTGGTGATTTTGGAGTGAGAGAGTGAGACCATAATACAACTATCTAGCCTTTCCCCTATCCAAGGTTTGGAAACATAAAATACAATCATTTCATATTTTTTTTATAGTGCTCAAGGTACTTGATCTATGTTAATACTTATTTTGGCATGCATTTTGTGGGGCCAATTATTTAACTTTATTATTTGGATTAAAAAGGTCTAGTTTGAACTTTGTAATTCTTGATAAAAGACTCCTATGTTGAGATGCACTATCAAGCCCTCTTATAGGTCAAGTTATAATACTTTAGTTTGGAATTGGTTGAATTGGAAAGGAGTTATGGTCCCTAATTCAACTAAATTGTCTTGCTTATTTGAGAGCTTATATCAACACCCTTCTTAAGGACCTTATGTATTTTATTCAAATCCAACAATTTTAAAATGTAGAGGAGTTTTTCCTATCAACATAAGGTTGTAAATTTCTTGGATTCAATGATGATATGATGATCTCCCCCTTAGATTGTTTATATTCCATTAAACAAATACTAATTTCAGCATCAAGGTATATCCTTAGTGTGCTTAAATCCTCCCTTAAATAAATAATCAAAAGTTTAAAATGTGAAGAGGAAGCTTCTTATCTACGAACCATACAATTACAATATGTTCCTATATGAACTCCTTTTTATGTTCTTACCTATTTAACTAATAACTCAAAGGAATTTTCAAAGAAAAGTAGATCCTCCACTTTACTAGGAAAAATATTGAATTATACTTTTATTTTACTATTTGAATTAGACACAGTATTTTCTTTTTTTTTTATATATACTTTTAAACAATAAAGCCTTTATTTATAATTCATTGATGAAACTAAGGATTGTGATGGTGTAAGTAAATTTTGAATATTAGAAACATAGCCATGATCAGATGTATATTCTTATGAACATATATCCTTGCAATAATTAATTTTGTTCAAAAAGATAATAAATACAATTCTTTTTGATAAAAAATTAATAAAAGATACACATTTCTTATAATAAAGGATTTCTTAAAATTATCATGAATTCATCTATATAATTTGTAATCCTACTAAAAACATTTCATTCAAAAATTATAGAAAAAATCATGCATACTCATCAAAATATCAAAAAATTCATTTTTTGATATTCAAATGAAAACAATCATGTATAAAATATATTAATTGAATTTTAAAAAAAAAATTAGTTTGATAATTTCATAAAAATAACTTTTAACCCCATTAATCCAAATTTGACCTTACATTTCCACAACTAAAAGATGTGATACCATAATTATTGTATTCATTAGTTGTCCCATTATATATCTTTAATATGGAATGTCCTCTGATAATCTATCATCTAGGTTTGGCCTTTAATATGGAATGTTCTCTAATAGTGTATCATTTGGGGGTAATAGACAAACTAGGTTTTCCTCTAATTTAGGAAGACATATTTTTGTCCATTTTGATCATATATATTATTGGGAAAAATTTAAGGTTGTTTGTCTATAAAATTTGACTAATTTCTTACTTCATAAAATCTTTTATAAGAATGTTTATTTGATGCAATTGTTATTTTTCATTATTATTTTTTTGATGTATGAAAATTTTTAGAGATTTTTTTTTTTAAAACTCATGAAATTTTAAAATAATTTGTTTAAAAAGAAATATTGTTTTCAAATTATTATTTTCACAATATATTTGGGTGGTTAATCATATTTTTATATTAAAATTTAAACACATTTTTTAAAAATCATAAAAGATTAACATTTAAGATCACACTCAATAATTTAGTGTGCAAATAAAAAAAGTAATAACATTACACACATTAACCATTATCTTACATAAACAAATCCACCTTCCTACCCAGTTGTGTTTTATTCTTTTTTTAATCAGCCACTATATTTTTCTTTTTAAAATTTACTTTGAAGGGGTCTCTTCATATTTTTTATTTTTTAAAGATGGATGGTAGTCCCACCCAAGGCTTAAATTTGATGACGGGTCATGCTTGTCAAGTAAATTTTTATAATAGTTATCCAGTCATAATTGTCTTTAAATATTAAGACATACTTTATTAAAAAATCATTTACTAGATATATACAATTATTAACTCTTCTTCTTCAAATTTTATTTGTATTTTATAAAAAAGATAAATACATTCGTATAGTCATCAAATATAGGCCTTGGTCCCACTCTCATTGGTTGCAGGTTGTGTCCAATGTTTGCTTTAAAAGATGATAATGGAATCAATGTCTACAAAATGTCAAATGTAGTTCAGAGGACTCTAAAAATGCATTGAAAAAGAAAATAAAAGTAGCTGTAAGTGCAATCTAAAAAAAATGGATTTCTTTATTAAGAGTTTAACTAAAGAATATTTTTTTCTTTAAATGTATACTCCCTTAAAATATTGATAAAAACAAAAATATCAATATCTATATAATCTAACAAATTTGGATTTCTTTATTAAGAATTTAACTAAAGATTTTTTTTGCTTTAAATGTATACTTAAAGCTTTCTCCTACTATTCCCACCCAACCCTGGATATAGATTGGGGTAGGTGAGATAGGAGAGAAGGTACTTGCTTACATTTTTGTTTGATTCCATGGGGTTGGGTGGCAAATGGATGCAAAGAAATACCTATTTTCTATACCCAAGCATACATACATTTGGGAACAAATAGAGGTGATGGGTTGCAATTCGAGGATTCATAGCAGCAGGTTAGATTGCACCCTGCAACTAGAGAGAAACTAGGGAATTTTAGAACTATAAACTAGACTTTCTAGCGCCAGTAACAAATATTGATTAACTAGGGAATTAAAACTATAAACTTATACAATGCTTGGTGATTTGGAGCTAGAGAGTGAGACCATAATACAACTATCTAGCCTTGCCCCCTATCCAAGGTTTGGAAACAGAAAATATAATTTTTTCATAATTTTTTATAGCGCTCAAGGTACTTGAGATGTTAATAATTATTTTGACATGCATTTTGTGGGGCCAATAATTTAGCTTTATTATTTGGATTAAAAAAGTCTAGTTTGAACTTTGTAGCTCTTGATAAAAGACTCCTATGTTGAGATGCACTATCAAGCCCTCTTATGGGTCAAGTTATAATACTTTGGTTTGGAATTGGTTGAATTGGAAAGGATCCATGGTCCCTCATTCAACTAATTTATCTTTTTTATTTGAGAGCTTCTATCAACACCCTCCTTAAGGACCTTACATATTTTGTTCAAATCCAACAATTCTAAAATATAGAGGAGCTTTTCCTAGGTTGTAAATTTCTTGGATCCAATGATGATATGATTTTCTCCCCCTTGGATTGTTTAGATTCCATTAAACAAATATCAATTTCAACATCAAGTTGTATCCTTAGTGTGCACAAATCCTCCCTTAACTAAATAATTAAAAGTTTAAAATGTGAAGAGGAAGTTTCTTATATATGAACCATACAATTACAATATGTTCCTTATTATATGAGGATATGAACTCCTTTTATGTTCATACATATTTAACTAATACCTCAAAGAAATTTTCAAAGGAAAGTAAGTCTACTTTATTAGGAAAATTCTTTAATTATAATTTTATTTTACTATTTGAATTAAACATGATATTTTCTTATTTTTGTTAAGGATTATGATGGTGTAAGTAAATTTTGAATATTAAATTATAACCATGATCAAATGTATATTCTTATGAACATATATCCTTGCAACAATTAATTTTGTTCAAAAAGATAACAAATAAGATTCTTCTTGATAGAAATTTAATAAAAGATGCATATTCCTTATGATAAAGGACTTCTTAAAATTATCATGAATTCGGCTATATAATTTGTAATCCTACTAAAAATACTTCATTCAAAAATTATAAAAAAAGATCATACATAGAACTCAAAATATCAAAAAAATCATTTTTTGATATTCAAATGAAAACAATCTTGTATAAAATATATTATTTGAGTTATTATAAAAAATAAATTCATTTGATAATTTCATAAAAAGAACTTTTAACGTCATTAATCTAAATTCAGCCTTACATTTCCACACCTAAAATATGTGAGACCATAATTATTTTATTCATTAGTTATCCCATTATATCTCCTTATTAACACATGATGATATCTTTAATATGGAATGTCCTTTGATAATCTATCATCTAGGTGTGATCTTTAATATGGAATGTCCTTTGATAATATATCATCTAGGTTTGATCTTTAATATGGAATGTACTCCAATATTATATCATTTGGGGTAATAGACAAACTAGGTTTTCCTCTAGTTTAGGAAGACATATTTTTGTCCAATTTGATGATATATAATATTGGGAAAAAATTAAGGTTGTTTGTCTATAAAATTTGACTAATTTCTTATTTCATAAAATCTTTTATAAGAATGTTTATTTGATGCAATTGCTATTTTTCATTAATTTTTTTAGATGTATGAAAATTTTAAAATAATTTGTTTACAAAAAAACTGTTGTTTTCAAATTACTATTTCACAATATATTTGGGTGGTTAATCATATTTTTACATTAAAATATAAACAAATATTTAAAAATTATATAAGATTAACATTTAAGATCACATAATGGTTTGAGCGGGAGGAAGAGCGGTGGTGGAGTTTTGAACTCGACCAAGGAAGAGAGTGATGATTCCAAAGATGATCCAGATGGGGTTTGCCTTTTGGCTGTGTGGGGGTTCTTTGCTTGGTGTGGCACTGCTTTGTTTGGAGCAATGTGTGAGGATTGGCGCGGGCTCTGCTGGATTGGAGGCCTTTGTTTTGCTTCTCTGGTGCGTCTGGGCTTTACTGTTTTGACGGCCTTTGCTTCCTGGCGTGGGGTTTCTTTGGCCTCGTTTCTGTTGCGGAGGCTATGGTTTGGGCTTTTTCCTGCAATTTCCTATGATGGCTTTGTGGGGAAGAGTGTGGTGGTGGTTGTGGTGGTCTTTGAGGTCATTGTGTTTAGTTTGTGTGTCGTGGTCTTCATTGGTGCTTCTTCTTTGCGAAATGTTTGGTTTTTCTCTTGTTTCCCTCTATTTGTTGGTGGGGGATGGAGTGGTTTGTGGCATGCTGGTGATGGTCTCTTACCAAGTTCTGTCAAAGGGTGGTATGGTTGCTTGTTCTACTGCTATGCTAACTTTCTTCTCAGATCCTATGGAGGTGGATTTAGCTCCTATGGAGGTGGAGTTGGGAGGTGATTGTCTCTGGATTCCTCAATTGTTGATCCTTTTGAAGTGGGTGCTTCTCTTATGGAGGTGGAGGTTGAGGGTATTGGAGTTTTTAGGTGGTAGTGGACTTGTTGGTCATGACATTATCTCCAATAGAGGGGAGCTCCCTCCTTTTGAGGTAAAGTTGGAGTTGGCTTCTTGGTTCGTATGGTGGCTTGATTGGCTTTTACAAGTTGTTGGATTCCTGATTGATTCTGATGGTTCTCTTTTCGGTTCAAGGTACCTAAAAAACCTGGTTAAGGGTTTAAGGTTCCTTCAAAACCTTTGGATTTAAGGTCCCAAGTAAAACCTAATTGTATTTGGTTAAGGGTTCTTGGCCCCTGTATTTCCTTTGTGCAGCTTGTGTTGTCCTGTTATATTTTTAGTGCTATTGTTGATGGGCTACTGATGGTATATGGTTTATCTTTGACGCATCATATTCTTCTTGGATAGGGTTGTGGGTCCCTTCAAAACTATTTTGTAATGGGTTTTGGGTCCCATCAAAACCTGTTTTTCCCCATAATCAAAAACATTTAAGATCACACTTAATAATTTAGTGTGCAAATAAAAAAATGTAATAGCATTACACATATTAACCATATCTTACATAAGCAAACCCACCTTCCTACCCAACTGTGTTTTATTCTTTTTTAATCAACCACTATATTTTTCTTTTTAAAATTTGTTGTGAGGGGGTTTCCATATTTTTTCTTTTTTAAAGATGGATGGTAGTCCCACCCAAGGTTTAAATTTGATGATGGGTCATGCTTGTCAAGTAAATTTTTATAATAGTTATCCATTCATAATTGTCTTTAAATTCTAAGGCATACTTTATTAAAAAATTATATACTAGATATATACAATTATTAACTCTTTTTCTTCAAATTTTATTTGTATTTTATAAAAAAATGGATAAATATATTCATATAGTCATCAAATATTATAGGCCTTGGTCCCATCCTCATTGATTGCAAGTTGTGTCCAATGTTTGCTTTAAAACATGATAATGGAATCAATGTCTACAAAATGTCAAACGTAGTTCACAGGACTCTAAAAATGCATTGAAAAAGAAAAGAAAAGTAGATGTAAGTGCAATCTAACAAATTTGGATTTCTTTATTAAGAGTTTAACTAAAGAATATTTTTTTTGCTTTAAATGTATACTCCCTTAAAATATTGATAAAAACAAAAGTATCAATATCTATCTAATCTAACAAATTTGGACTTCTTTACTAAGAATTCAACTAAAGAATTTTTTTTGCTTTAAATGTATAATTCCTTAAAATATTGATAAAAACAAAAATATCAATATCTGTATAATTTATTTTTTTATATTAAAATTTTGACTAAATATTAAAAAAATCAAATATCTTTCACAAATAGAATTATATCTTAGAAAGAAGAGTCACGTATCCTTATAAACCATTAAAATAAAAATAAATATAAAAAGATGAAAGAATAACTGATTTTGGAAGAGATTTGGGTTCACCCAATCCACATAAGTAGATCACGTTGATCTTAAAAGGTATTGGTGGGTTAGATGGTCACGTCTCCTTCACCTTTTTTATACACTTATAATCTCTTTTTACCAATAATGCATGTGTGGACTTGAGGCGATGTTATAAAAAGGTTTAGAAAACATTTTCCTTTTCACATTTAAAAATATCGAACCTTCTATTATTTAATTTTTAAAATATTATTTTAATATATATACTTCTAAGTGAGAGTTTTATGTGAAAATCGTTTTAAAAAAATATATATTTATTTTTTAAATTTAGTATTCCATTTTATTGTCTCTAGTTATTAAGATTATGTTTGTTTTCTATTATTTGATGTAATGAAATGTTTAAATTTATATTTTATAATATAAATAATTTTTTTATAATTGGATATTTATTTTGATTTTGATTTTTCATCTTTTTATCACTTCAAACGTTATTATGTTTGTAATCTTATTCTTAATGTTTGGAAATTGTTTTCTCTATTTCAAATCTTATTGTTTAACCTTACATCATATGTAATCTTTATCTCACATTCAAATAGTCTCCAATAACCAAATTGAAGATTAATAAATGATGGTCAAAATAGCAATGAAAACATAAACCATTAGAAATACTTTAAAATATGTGAATAATCCATAATGGCCCTTGTAATTACCATGAAAAGCAACTTTACATGTGGATATTAGGCATTTCTTCATGGGAGTACATATCTAAAGCTACAAGCTAATCAAGGATAATTAACGAGTCAACAAATATGAACTCAATTATTGCTAAAACACTCAAATTTTACAAATATGAACCCAATTATTGCTAAAACACTCAAATTTTAGAAATACCATGCCATTTATAGAGAGAATACCTTTATGGAGTAGTTTCCCATAGAAAAACAATTACTAGATGTATAAATAAGAATTTACAAAAGGTTCCTATCTTCAACCTACTACTATTGACAATAAATACCATGCAATAAACACTTGGAAGTAGGAATTTTGTAAAAGATGAAAAATCAAGGAAGAAGATTTCCATTTATAACAAATAAAAAATATTTGGATCACGTGCTTATTCATAGTTTTTCATTTTCATTTAACCATTTGTGTGTGTGTGATCAAAACAAGATAGGAGTCTACAATAGAGAATCAATTCACGAGATGACTAGGCAATTGCAATATCTAAAAGAAAAAAATTGGAGAGTCATGGTTTTCGCTTATGCACATAAACATACCTCTTAGAGACTCTAGAGAAATAGATACATCGCAAAATTTCCCCAAGATTTCATAGTTTGTTCATAATTTCAATTTCATTATGAAACACAATAGGCATATCAACTTTGAATTCTCAAGAAAAATAATGACTAGCAAATCTCATGCAAAAGATTAATGGATAGGGATGCATCCATAGAGGTAGAGACTTATTTATATGATAAAAAATTTATTAATTAGTATGATGACAAGAATTAAAAAGAAAAGTGCACTACAAATCACATTCAATGTTAATATTAGAAATTACAAACAATTTCAATTATTTAAAAAATCACATTAAATGATTGATTAATTATAAAAGAGAATTGAAAAGATACAATTTTTCAAAAATAATATTAAAATTCTTTTACATAAAACAAAATTATATAACATATAATACATGCTCCAACTTATATTTATTTAATATACAAATACAAATTTAATCAAAAATAAGAATTATTAGAATTCAAAAACACATCATTAATAAAATATCCTAGATTGACATTACCCACACTCCATTCTTACCAATCATAATCAAAATTCCTGAAACAATAGACTTCTCCCCATTCTATTGAATTGTGTGGAGGATAAGCTGACAACAAGAACTATCATTTTGTAAGGTAATGGGAAATTATTTGGCTTGTCAATGCTTACCACCCTATAACCAATCATTAAATTTAATCCACTAAAATCATCTGCTCTAAGCTTGACATGTGTCCATTCAGCGGCTCTAGAGGATCTAATAAATTCTTGTGGGGACCATTTTCACATCTTTTAGATTACATTCTTTCTTTCTGTCGTGAAAAATTATAATTTATGAAAGGCTTAGAATGCATGTTTCTAAAGATTCTATTATTTATTTATTTTTAAAATATTAAAATAATACTCATACGTCCCAATCTAGAGTTGAAAGTGAGAAGAAAGAACCACTTTAGTGGGCAGTACGTAACTTCTTAGTATCACCACATCATCATTATTATTATTTATATTATTTCCTTGTTTCAACTTTATAAATGGGAAATTATCTTGTGGATCTCAACTTCATATGTCACGGTTGTTAGAGGATGTTATGTATCTTCTAGAAAATAAGACTTTTGAAAATGAGAAGGTTATGAAAGACCTCTTAATATTATATAAAGATTTGGAAAGATTTATTAATGATGGTCAATAAAGAAATAATATTCAGGAGTCGACAATCTAGGGGTTCAAAACACACAATATAAATGCTTCTAATCTAGGGGTTCAAAACACACAATATAATTGCTTCTAAAAAGGAATAAGAAACGGTCAGAGAACTGTAGACTCAAGGCAATTTAAAGTTAAAGTGTTTGAAAGAGTTCTAAAGATTACCATTGTTTATTCCTATAAAAACACTGTGGCAACTTTCCTTGCTACCTGAACACCCAGTTTTGGGATCCAGGCCTACGCTAGAAAAATCTTTAGGGTGACTAAAAAGGCCTACATCCTTTCTTATAAGAAGATATGAAGACACAATGTTAATACTTATTGTATATGTATTTTGCATTGTCAATTGTTTAACTTTGTTTCTTGGATTAAACATGTATAGTTTGAACCTTGTAGTCCTTATAAAAAAATCTTATACTAAGATGCACTATCAAGCCCTCTTAAAGCTTAACTTATAATGCTCTTGTTTAGAATTTGGTTGAATTTCAATTATTATTTTTCGAGAGCTTCTATAAATTGCTTTTTTTGTCTTGATCCCTCATACAAACCTTAGGTATTTTATTCAAATAAAAATAATTTAAAACATAGAGAAATTTTCCCCTATCAATCTAGAGTTGTGAATTTCTTGAATCTTAATAATGACATAATTTTTTCCCCCTAGATTATTTTATATTCCCCTAAACAAATACTAGTGTCAACATCAAGGTCTATCCTTAATGTGCTTAAATCCTCCCTTAAATAAATAATCAAAGGGATAATATGTGCAGTTTAATAAAATTTGAATATTGAAACATGTCGATAATCAAATGTATATTCTTATAAACACCTATTTTTGCAATACTTTAGTTTATTTTAGATAACAACAATTAAGCTATATCTTGATAAAAATTTAAATAAAAAGATGTATATTTCTTATATGAAACTTTTTTTTGAAATTTCCATGAATTTAATATAATTATTCTAAAATTCCAAAAAAAAAGGATTATACATTCAAATCCAAAATATTAAGAAATTCATTTATTAATATTCAAGTGAAAACTAGATCACATATAAAACTTATTACTTAAGTTATCATAATAATAAAATTCCTAATTTGCTCTGATAATAAATATAACATAAAAGAAATCCTTAAATTTCATTTTAAATTTAAACTCAACCTTGAATTTTCACACCTAAAAAATCCATTATCTTAATTATTTCATTCATTATTTATCCAATTATATTTATGTATTAACGTGTAATAGACAAAATAGGTTTTCCTCTAATTTAATAATATACATGTTCTTGGGTCTCTTTTTTTTTTGACATTGATAGCATTAGGCCAAAGCCAAGATCACTTTTCCATAAAGTTTGACTATGTTTTATTTGATAGAACCTTATATAACAAGGTTTATTTAGTGTAATTATCATATCGTTCATGTAGAAAAAAAACTTTAGATGTAGGAATTTTTTTAGAAAAATTTTTAGGAGATTTTTTTTTTTAATGGAGGATTTTATATCATCTACAAAAAACTTTTAGCTATCTGATGCAAGAGCACGAGCCTTTGGGTTGAAACCTTTTTGGCTAAGTGTCAAGGATTGAGGGGTATCCATTCCACCAAATTCGCTTGGGGCATGATCCTAACCTCATCCCTTATGATGTCAAAGCCTTGCACTCAACGAGACTTGATTCTTGATGGGCTTATTAAGAACCATTCAACTTCACCAATAGATTGAAGACTCATTGACTTCTAACAAAAATTTGAACTAACATGTTCATTACTTTTATTATTAAATTATTGTTTTAATAATAATTATGCTTTTCATAAAAAAATATAATATTTATTTTTATATTTTCTTATGATTTAGATATATAGTTCAAATGAGTATATATCTTCATGGAATGCAAGTTATAATTAATTTTTGCTATAGATAATGATAAATGAAAATAATTTATATAAATAATCAAAATTGATCCATGATATTATAAAAATACAATAAAAAATAAAGATAAAGAAGTGCAAGCATAGCTTGAAAATCTAGATCTTCTTATTTATGACAAACTTCTAATTTAAATGTGTACTCTCTTATAACATTATAATATGATATGTTAATACAAAAATTAATTTTATATATATTAATGGACAAAATCTTTAATTAAATCTCAAAAATAAGAATACCAAAAATGCCAAACATCTCTCCCTCATAAACCATTAAAATATGAAAAATTATAAAAAGAATAGAAATGATTTTGGAGGTGACTCAATTTATAAAATTTAATCCACAAAAAAGGCGTTAACTCTCCTTTCTCAGTTTTGCATGTGTTGCATGGTTACGTCTCTTTGATGGATCTACTAAATTCATTTTTATTATACTAACATTGCCACGTGTCCACTATTACAATTTTGTACGTTTATAGTGTTTTTTCCGTGCAAAGTAATAATGCATGTGTGGACTTGGGGATGATGTGTAGATATAGAAAAGATATTTTTAGATTTGAAAATATTGAATTTTCTATTATTACTTTTTAAAGAACAAATTATTATATATATATATATATATATATATATATATATATATATATATATATATATATATATGATGTCTGCAGGGTCTGGGGAGGTTTTTGCCTCCCCCTAGCGTAACCCCCTCTCTAATACAGATAAGATTCGTGATCTGCATGTGGCACATGGGGATGTGGCGTTTGTGTCGTGTGATTCCAATGCACTTTTTGGGTCTCTTGCTAGTGGGGACAATGGCAACCTTAAGGGTGTTGACTCATCCAAGGAGTGCTGGAAGAATATCCTTATAGGGACTAGAAATAAAGCCCTTGAGACAATCTGTCCTGAAATTGTTCAGACAGAGGAAGGAACAGAGCTTTTCCAACCTAATACGGTCATGGATGAGGTTGCTTCTTTGCTATACCTTGCTTTGGTGGGAATATTTTTGGCTTTTAGGGTGACTATCGATATGGTCCGTAGATGGGCTAACGCTCGATGGAAGTTGACGGGTAGTGTAACTGTCTCGACAATGCCTGGTGGTATTTTCCTTTTCAAATTCATGTCAGAGGAGGATTTGATCTATTTTCTCTCAGGAACATGGGCTTATGGTAAACATTTTCTGACTTTGGCTAAATGGAAGTCAGGGTTTGACCCGTCTGCTAAACTCACTCGTATGGCTCCTACTTGGGTTCGGTTACCGGGCCTCCCGTTGGAATTCTAGGATGAAAGGATTTTTCGGTGGATCGGTAACTCCTTTGGCAATTTTGTGGTGGTGGATGCGGTCACTCTGGCTAAATCTAGGTTAGTCTTTGCTCATTTTTGTGTTAATGTCTCCATTAACAAAGCTCTCCCCAACTTTATCACCCTCAAATCTAAGTGGGGAAAATGGACTCAAGCCCTGGTTTATGAGAATGCCACCTTGTTTTGTCAAAAATGTGGCAAACAAGGCCATATTATTGCAGACTGCAAGGTTATAACACCGAAGGAACCCTTACCTAAAGGGAAAAGTCCATCCTGCCCCTTTGATAAGGAGGAGAATCATACAGATCCCAATGCCAATAATTAGGGGGAGAGTATTAAAATCAATGAAATGGATGATTATCCGTTTATTGATGGATTGTATGAAATGATGAAATCCCCTGACCCTGGGGTTAAGTCCAAGACTAATAGTGAGGCTAAGAGGATTTCCCCATATTCCTTGGAGGAAGAACTCTCCCCTCTCAAGGATTTGGGTCTAGTGGCAGGTCCTTTTGCCTCTGATGGTGAAGGAAAGGTTGTCATGTCTCCTTTGTCCTCTGCTTGGATGAACTTGGGGAACAAGAAATTGGGTGTTGTTGTCGACCAACCTCTGAGCGTGGCTTTGATGGATTCTGCTGTTACTACCTTGCAGAAGGTGGAGTTTGGGTTAGTTACCCCTACAAAGGCGAGTAAGGAGGCTGATACCTCGTGCATCTTCTCTTCCCAGCAAGTTGGTGTGGAGGATTGTGTTGGGGAAGTAACCAAATTTGTCATTCTTACTTTGAACACCAAGTCCTTTTCCTCTAAGTCTCAGGTTGATGGGGATAACTTGGAGGACTGGAAAACTCAAAAGAGGAAAACAAGAACCAAGAAAGTGGATGTGGGAATTGATAATAGAGTCAAAAGACCTTCAGAGAGACTGTCAAGGCATAAAGCCACTACTGGGGATATTGCCAACGGTTGGCAATCAACCCTTGATTCAACCCATCATAATAAAAAATGAAGTTCCTTTCATGGAACATGTGGGGACTGAATAGTCCTCAGAAATAGTTTTCTCTAAGACAATACATTTTCGATCTTAAAATTGATGTCCTTTTGTTGTAGGAGGTTTAAATTACTTACTAGAATTTTTCTTTAATTGCTAATAAAATTTGGTCAGGCTCCACTTTCTTCTATAGTGAGGTGGATGGTGCCTCTAGTGGTGTTGCCACCATGTGGAATTCTGCTAAAGTTGATGGGGAAGATTTTGTGTTCTCTCATAGTTACCTTGCTGTGACCCTCAAAGCTAATAATCACACATGGCACTTGTTCAACATCTACACCCCCAATTCTCAGGGAAGAAGAAAGAGTATGTGGGAGGAAGTTTTGTCTTTAATATCGATTGACAAAAATCCCTTGTATATGGTGGCAGGGGACTTCAACTCCCCTTTGTTCCCTTCGAAAAAGCTTGGTGGGCTTATGGAATACAATGACAACATGATTGATCTGTCAGACTTCATCAGCAGGTATGGGTTGTTCGATTTGGAGTTGCAAGGTAACCCGCTCACTTGGTCTAACAATAGGAAAGGTAACCACCTTATCTACGTTCATCTAGATAGGGTTCTAGTCTCGGTGGGTTGGGACTTGGGGTTCAATGCTACTCTTAGTTCCCTCCCTAGAACTGTTTCCGACCATAGCCCAATTCTCCTCTAGTGGATAAATAAGTCATTATTTGGCCCTCACCCCTTCGGATTTGAAATTATGTGGATGACATATCAAGATTTCAGAAAGCATATTGAGAATTGGTGGAGCTATCTGATTTAGGGATCTGCTATGTACAAAATTTCCCAAAAACTTGATCTTATTAAAAAGGAAGCTAAAGGGTGGTCTAAAGCTACCTTTGGTGACATCTTTAAGACTAAAAAGATGAGTGGGGATAAGCTTGAGGGTGTTCAAAATCTTATGGCTAAGGGATTTCTCCTTCAACCTTTGCATGAGGAGGAGGAAAATTGGAGGAAATGGAAAGATATTTTAAGCAAAGAGGAAATATATTGGAAGCAAAGATCTATGGTTCAATGGTTGAAAGAGGGTGACAAGAATTCAACCTTTTTCCACATAACGACCTACATGCATAAGAAAAGAAACAGCATTAAATGCCTGATGAATGAAGACAACCAAGAGGTCACAGAGGCTGATAAAATTGGAGAAATAGTGGAACACTACTTTAGATAGATTTACTTGGACACTGGTAGCTACCCCTTTGCTGAAGTTCAGGACAGACTTCTGAGCCACCTCCCTTCTACCATCAGTGAGGAGGATAATTTACAACTCTACGCCCCTTTTTTCGAAGGAGGAAGTCAAGAAGGTTGTGTTTTCTATGGGTGCCTATAAATCCCCAGGGCCTAATGGTTTCCCCTAGCTTTCTTTCAAGAATACTGGGACATTGTCAACTATGATTTAATCATAGTTGCCAGAGACTTTTTTTAGAACTAGTAAACTGTTAAAAAAATTGAATAATACCTTCATTGTTTTAGTCCCTAAAACACAAGAGCTGAAGTGTATGGCCAACTTCAGGCCTACAAGTCTTTGCAACACTATTTACAAGATCTTTTCCAAAGTCCTTATCAACCGGATTAAGCCACTGTTGGACAAGATTATCAACAAATGCCAAAATGGATTTTTTCTAGGAAGACAAATCCTTGATGTTGTTATTACAACCCACGAAATAATCCACTCTATAGAGAAAAGCAAGAATCAAGGTATGGATTTCAAATTAGAGATTTCTAAGGCTTATGATAGGGTTAGATGGAAATTTTTGTATTCGGTTCTTGCTAAATTTGGGTTCAATGATAAGGTGATTTTAATTATTAGAGAGTGTGTGGAGTCAATCCATTATTCTGTCTTGGTCAATAGGATTACTTGGGGTTTCTTCAAAGCAGGAAAAGGCATTAGACAAGGTAACCCTCTATCACCATATTTGTTTATTATGGTTGTTGAAGTCCTTGGTAGGAATTTTCTATCCTTGCTTCACTCTAGGAAAATTCAAGGAATTAGAGCTGCCTCCACCCTCTGTTCTTAGCAATTTGTGGATGACACCTTCCTTTTTGGAAAATCTTCTGTGGTTGTAGCTAGAGAATGGAAAGGCCTCCTTCATGAATATGCCAATGCCTCTGGGCAATGTATAAATTATAATAAATTGGTATCTATTTTTTCAACACTAAAGTTGATCTTCGAGCTAAGATATTATCTATACTGGGCTATCAAAGTGCTACTCTTCCAAGGACTTACCTTGGTTTACCCCTCATTGTGAAGGAGGTTACTCACAATTTTTGGAATAATATTTTAGAGAGAATGCAAAAGAAACTTGTTGGTTGGAAGGGTAAACTCCTTAATAGTGTTGGAAAATTGCAACTACTCTCAGCCTCCCTCCAAGGGATCCCAGTCTACTTCCTCTCCCTCTTCAAGATTTTGGGTTCCATGGCTGAAAAACTTGAAAAAATCTAAAGATCTTTCCTTTGGACTGGTATCGAAGAGAAAAAAAAAGGTAGCTCTTGTGAATTGTGATACTGTCTGCCATCCTAAAAGCCAAGGGGGTCTTAGGATTATAAAGATCACTAATTTGAACAAAGCCCTCATCACCAAGGTTGGTTGGAATCTTGTGTTGGGGAAAGTTGATTGGTGCAACATAATGAACGCTAAGTATTTGAAGTAGGGACACTTTTCCAAGGCCCTGGATTTGAATGGTCTCCCCTCTGGGTCAAAAATTTGGAACAATATTCTAAAATACAAATCTCTTATGAAGGAAGGTATTAGATGGAAAATTGGGAACAAAAGATCAATAAGATTCTGGGAGGACAACTGGATTGGGGGCAGACCTCTTGCTAACAATAATTTCAATATATTTGAGGGAACATGTTAAGAAACACTTTGGTACTTATATTGCAGATTATACCACACCTAGAGCCAAATGGAAAACACTGGAGTAGAGCTTTTTGGATAGAGCTGACCTCCACCCTAAGGTTGTTGAGCTTCAGGATCTTTTAAATAAGGAGACTTCCTCTCTTTCTTAAGGAGGACAGGGTTATTTGGACAAAGAATCAGTTAGGGACCTTCTTAGTTAAGTCTGCTTACCATCTACTGCTAAAGTTTGGTGGTGATGAGTATTGATGGAAAAAGGTGTGGAACTCTCAGCTCATCCCCAAAATCAACTTCTTTTAGTGGGCCTCCATTCATGAAAAAAAATAAACGATTGATAACCTTGTTAAAAGGGGTTTTCAATTTCCCAATAGGTGCATCCTCTATAAATCATATGGGAAGACAATCTCCCATCTCTTTATCCATTGTCAATTTGCTTCCCAAGCTTGGCAAAAAGTCTTGCAAAAGCTCAACATCCAATGGGTTTTTGACAGAAATATTCAACAATTTGTTCTTAATTGGAAGTGTCCCTCTAAACACCCTCTAATCAGGCAACTTTGGAAACTTATTCCACCTCATATTTGCTGGTGCCTGTGGAAAGAAAGGAACAATAGGATTTTTCAGAGAGAAGGAGAACAGTGTGGACAGTCTGTTGATAATCCTTAATAAAATCCTTCTAAATAACATTTTGGTTTGCAAGTGGAAGATCCTTAGCTGCCCCCCAATAGTCTAGGATAAAAATATGGCCACAAATTGGAAGTTTCCTAGTGACTTCCAAAATTTGGAGAACTCCAAGAAGATTGTCAGGAACAACATGAAATGGAAAACTCCCAAACTACCTTGGTATAAGCTAAATTTTGATGGGGCGGCCAAAGTTGGGAAAGTTGTTGGGGGTGGTATCATCAAAGACCATAATGGTTTTCTGGTTGCTACTTACTCAGGGAACCTGAAGAAACACACAAGTAATCAGGTGGAAAGTATGGCACTCCTTTAGGGCCTTAAAGTTGCCCTATCACTCGGCGTCAAGTCCCTAGAAATTGAGGGTGACTTGCAACTGATTGTGGAAGCCATGAAAGGCACAATGGTAGCTAGATGGTCCATCCAAGGGATAATTGAAGACATTTTCTCTCTTCTTACTGGTCTTAAGGAGTTCACCATTTAGTATGTCTACAGGGAAGGAAATGTGGTTGCTGACAGTCTGGCTGCGACAAGTCTTGATCTGGAGGGGCTATGGTGCTAGAGGAAAGAAGAGTCTTTTCCCCCATCTATTGTGGCACTTCTAAGAAATGATCTTAAAGAAATTCATCATGGTTCCTAAAAAAAATCTTTCTAATCTTGGTGTGGTATTTACTAACTTTTGTTAGTAAATTTGGCAGGAGTTTTTTATTTAAATAACTGGCCATTGTGCAGGAAGATTGATTGGGATGATTTTCCACGTGTCACGTACTTCCTTTATTGGTTCGTTGTAAGGACTTGTCAAGTTGAGCCTAATGACCGATGGGGTCATTATTTTTTGAACCCCCTCGATTTTTGCAATGATCTTTTTAGCCCTACAGATTTTGTTTTATGTTTTGAGTTGTCTGAATTTATTACCACTCTCATTTCTTATCATGCCTTGGACTTCTCACATGAGGGAACTAATAGGCCTACGCTGGATATGAGATGTGGAATATATGTCCATCTTTTAGTGTGTTGCAAGTTACCTTTTTCCAACCACTTTTCCATGCCCTTTTCCAAATTTAGTTTTTATTGTATTTGCTTTGCTATTTTTCTACCTTTCACTGTTCTGGTTCCCCGCAAAAATTGTGTTGGAGCTATGGGTGGTGACCGGGTGCATGTGGAGCCAGATAAATGTGATGAATGGAAGACAGATGGCACCACCTGGCATATATGAAAGGAGGGTGGAATTTCCCAGTTTATGGAATGCATGTCTGGCCATGATGAGGGCCTCTCCAAACAATTTTTCATCTCTTGGGATGCCAGAAGGGTTACCATGGGAAGCATTTCCTTTGAAATTAATGAGGAGGTCATCGCTAAGGCCACAGGTCTTGCTATGGATGGGCGTAAATGGAAGAAAACCACCAAAGTTGTTGACCAAACCAACCTCAACATGTTCTTCCAAGGTGATGAGAATCTTGTCAAGCTATGCAGGGGCTATGACCGTGAGGTGCTTCTTGAGCCATGGGATAAAATTTGCATGATGGTGATGAATTACTTCACTCTCAAGGGGAGATACAGTGTGTATCACTAGTACCATTTCAATTTCCTCAATCACCTCAAAAACCACCAAAATATCTCCATTCCATTTCTTCTAATACATTCTCTTGAAAGTTCTGTGGTTGATGTGGTTAAAGCCATGAAATCGAATCTAAATTTCACCATTCTCCATCAAGGGCTTATGTCTAGACTCTACCATTTCCACCTTGCCCTTTTCCCTCCTCGGACCATCACTGTTGAAGAGGCTTCGGTCTCTTCTGCTCTTTCGTCTGCTAGCATTATGGACACCCCTAGCCCTAGTAAGAAAAAATGCATTAAAAACCCTATTGTGAAAGCCTCTCCACAAGACACATCCCCATCTTAGGGGCCTATGGTGAAGAAAAAGGATAAAAAACTCATAGCTCCTACCTCGAAAAGTAAGGCCAAAGCCTCTAAGAAAAAAAAATTTAGGCTTCAACAAATTGACTCTGACATTGAGATCACCGAGGAGACTAGTACCCCTCATAGGTCAAGTAGACTAGTCATCAAACAAGAAAAAGAGAAGATTTTTAAGGAGGGCTCAAATTCTGACAATAGGGATAGGAGTGAGAGTAAGAGTAAGGAGGAAAAGGATGTGGGGGGGGAGGCTCTTTCAGTTTTTGTTGGTAGCTCCTCCCATGTTTTTGAAAGTCTTAAAAGGGGTCCCTTGGGTCCTGCCAGCATTAGAATTAAGGAGGTCAAGTCTAGGGTCTCAAACATTACTGAGGGAAAGGCTCCCATGGAGGAAGCTTGCAATAAATAGGATGTTTTCTAGAAGGAGGTTGAAAACCTTATAAGAAAAGTTGAGAGTTTGGAGAAAAGACTGTAGGATGTTACACATTTTGCGTTGAAGATAATGCATAGGTCCGCCACTACTTTATGTGTGATGTAGAAGGACAAGCCCATGTACAATGTGGATGAAGAAGCTATCAACAAGGAACTTCTTAAGTTCCTCATTGAAGATTGAGCTACCATAACTTTAATTAAGCCATGCAGTGAGAAGAAGGATTAGGTTTATGGGGAATTTTATTTTTTGACTGGTGTTGGTTGAATCGGCTTTCGATTATGTTTTATTTTGCTAAACACATTGTTAATGTTGTTATGTTTCCTTACGAATGGTATGACCCTTGGTGATTGGTGGTTAAGACTGTTTTGAATCATGTTTTCATGATGGACATAACTAGTAGTTTTAGTTCTTGTGATAGTTTTTGGATGTGTTTTTTATATATTCTGCTTAGGGTGATGGTTTGATTTTTAGACCTATTGTTACTATGTTGTTAGTGTTACTCTATTGTAGATGGCCAGTGGTGCCTTGTATTAAAGGGACAACACCCTAGTTTTGTTGCTTTTTATATAAAAAACATAAGAGTTTTATAAGAGAAGCATTATTATTATTGACAATATTATTATATCCAAACACTTTTAATTACTAATTATTAGTATATGTGCTAATCAAGTAATTATATATTATTTTTTAATTTAAAGAAAATATTTCTTTTGTAAAAATAAATTGTAATTTTTTTAAACATAAATATTAAAAAAATAATTTATTGATATTTTTATTGGTTCAAAGGTTTTATTTCTTATTTTGGATTTCAATTTAATTTATGTAACAATAATTTATTATTATATTTGATAATAATGATTAAATATATTATTGATCCAACTCATTGTATGAAGGATGAAAGTACAACAAATTTTACAAATAATCACTATATCTAAAAGGCGAATGAGTTAAACCCCACCCTAAAAAAGAAGCCTTGGGTACAAAACAAACAAACAATTTCTACAAACCAAAAATATGCAAATTCTATCAGGAAGCATGCTTTGGGAATTTGTCCTATTAGACATCATCCTATCCTTTGTTCATGCTCTGTATCTAGCTTTCTTCTTTTTCTCCTAGTTATGTTCATCCTAGTGACCTAGTCTAGAAGCCATATCTAGATTTAATCATACAAATTTCCTTTAAACACATCTTTTCACTCTTTTCACAAGCATCAAGATGCAAAAATCTTCAAAAGAAAAATCTACATTTGAGATTATCTATGTATAATACAATTACACATAAGTCTTGGAAGGCTACACTCCAAGAGTTCATTGCCTATACTATAGTCGATGGGTTCTAAAGCATAAAAAAACTATCTTTGTCTCAACATGTTTTATCTATTCAGGTTGTCTTGGTAGTGCTCACTAGTTTGTGGACCCTCAAACCATTTGACATTTTCCCTTGATGGGTGAGTGCAGGATCATTATGGGTCAAATAGTGGTGATAGGAAAAAAACTTGTTTTCACTTAGCCAAAATCACAAAGTGGATATTTGAATTTTTATTTGGGTGATGTAAAAAGTGCAATTTTCTTTGATAAAAACTAGAGAAAAATGAATATCCATTTTCTATACATGTATATATATAATAAAATGAAATAATAATATATTATATTTATTTAATATAAATAATATATATTATTTTATTTTAGATTATTTACATATATATATATATATATTATTTTTTAGACTGCAAGAATTGGGTAGCCCCCTATAAATTGTAGTGCTCTTGGTAAACTTTTTTCATGTGAAAGGTGACACTAGTGTGACACGCCCTTTGGTACCATGGGGACATAGGGAGACTAGACCTTGTGACCTCTTGCTTGCAATAGGATGATTTAGCTAATCCAACTAGGCCCCCACCCCTATTTTATTATCATATTTATATAAACATATTTTATCCACCCCACCGAGTGGTAGATTGAAATTGAATTTTGATGGGGTTGCAAAAGGCAACCCTGACTGAGCTGGAATAGGTTGCGTACTCAAAGACAATAAGGGTAAGATGGTGTGGGGAATCTCTAGCAATATTGGGGTTTCCATAAACAATGAAGTGAAATCAAAGGAAATTGCAAGAGGAATTAGAGAATGTTAGTTAATAGGTGTGGACAATCTAGACATAGAAGGAGATTCATTGGTTTTGTAGACATCCAAATTTGGACACTTAATTTATCCTAATTTATCACTTTTCATCTAAACATCCTATTATTTGCATTAATTAAGTAATATTACTATTATTTAATTAATATCCTTAATTATGTCAAATCCCTAAGGTATTTAATTAATAATTAAATACCTTACCCTCCTTAATCCTCTTTTCATCAAATGAATTAAATAAATATTACATTTATTTATTTAATTCCTCACATGTCATTTTCATCTAATCCTAATCCATCTCCTAATCTCTTCATTAAGGATGTGCACATGCCTAATCCTTGATTAGAATGTGTCACATCCTCCAACTTTTGCAAGTTGGCTTCTAATCTACATTAACCCCTAATTATCCTCTAATTACTAATTAGTACCTTGGTCAACTCTCCCCACCCCCCAAAGAATTTTTAATTCCTTTTTATTCACCCTAGGCTCCTCTCTTCCCCATGTGAATTTTTAATTCACTTTTATTATTCCTAGAATCCCCTTTTCCCATGCATCTTCTAGAACCTTTGACTTGTCACATCAAGTCACATGTGACAAACTCCCACCTTTTTGGAGACTCTCTTATCCACTAGATTCTCCCAAGCATGTGAATTTTTAATTCACATTTATTCCTCCAAGGAATCTTCTCATCTCCCAATGTACTTGGAAGGTACTTGTCCTTCCTCCACATCATGTACCTCCCTTCCACATCACCTACACATCATCCTACCTTTATCCACTTCACATTCCACATGTCAAAATGTGAGGGCTTGTGAGTCCTCAACTCACCTTAGCCCTTCATCTTGGCCTTGTTGGATAAATCCCAACCATTGAATTCTCTAGAGAATTCAAGTTTCTCTATAAATACCCCATCCTCTAAGACATTTAAACACTTAGCCATTTTGCAACTAAATGCTACCATTTTGTGCACTCATCTAGCCTTCAATTTCACCCATGTTTATTTGCACCCAAGCATATAGTCAAGACTTGCATTTAGCCATATCAAGAGCCATCAAGGAGCATACAAATCCAATCCAAATCAAGGGCCAACCAAGGAGTTTGAGTTGCGAAAAGGGAGGTATATCCATTTGTCTTCATTTAACACTTTCCTCTTTGCTTTTACAAATTCCTTAGGCTAATCTTGAGGTGTTTCCTTATGCTTTTCCATTGCATTTTATTTGCTTAAAAAGGGGTTAAACATTTGGTATCACATTTCCGGCATGCCCGGTGGGACCCACAAGCGGGTTCCTATATTTGACGTTTGTTGTTGTTAAGTTTTTTGCAGGAATACGTCGTAGTGGGGTGACTACGCCCCTTATTTTTCCACAGTGGGGCGACTACGCCCCTGATTTTCCGCAGTGGGGCGACTATGCCCTTGATTTTCCACAGTGAGGTGACTATGCCCCCTGGGCTGAAATTTTTTTTTGGCTAACACTTTTTCTGCAGTGAGGCGACTACGCCCCCTGGGCTGAAATTTTTTTTTGGCTAACACTTTTTCCGCAGTGAGGCGACTATGCCCCCTGGGCTGAAAATTTTGTGCTAGCAATTTTCTGCAGAAGGGTGACTACACCCCCCCTGGGCTAAAAATTTTTTTGGCTAACACTTTTTCTGCAGTAAGGCGACTATGCCCCCTGGACTGAAAATTTTGTGCTAGCAATTTTCTGCAGAAGGGCGACTATGCCCCCCCTGGGCTGAAATTTTTGTGCTAACACTTTTCTTGCAGAAAGGCGACTACGCCCCCTGGGCTGAAAATTTTGTGCTAACACTTTTTTGCAGAAGGGCAACTACGCCCCCTCTGGGCTGAAATTTTTGTGCTAACACTTTTCTGTAGAAGGGCGATTACGCCCCTGATTTTTCGCAGTGGGGCGACTGCGCCCCTGATTTTCCGCAGTGGGGCGACTACGCCCCTGATTTTCAGCAGTGGGGCGACTGCGCCCCTGATTTTCTACAGAAGGGCGATTATGCCCCTGATTTTTCGTAGAAGGGCAACTACGCCCCTGATTTACTGCAAAAGGGTGACTGCGCCCCCTTGTCACCACAAAGCAACACATTTTGAAAGGTAAAACTGTCATTTTGGCTTTGGTTTTTTGCTATTTTCAAGTATTAACCCCCTAACACTATTCTTGCAAGGATATTGGTGTTTTTGCTAAATTTTTGCAGCATATTCTTGTGAAGTTGATGAAGAAAGCGGGATAAAACATCTAACATTTGCTTGCAGGGCTATCTGTTCGCTCAAACTTTTTAAACTATCCTTGCTGTTTGTGTTAATCTAAGAACATAGTTTAATTAGGGGGAGTAATATTCATTGCTTGTTGTGCTTATCTTTTTGTGTTACCCAAAGGGAGCATTAGCTTGTTTTCACTTTCCCCTTGCACTTCGTGTGAGCCTGGGGAGTAGTTGGAAACGATTAGTGTTTTCTTTCTAGTGGGACCTGCTTGGGGATTTCATCACCCCAAGGGACGATTCCAACCATGCATACCGGTGGGGTATATAAAGGGGGGAGAGCGAAAGTTGTACCCCAATCCAGTCACATCGTAATTGGCGGAGCGTCGAAGCTAGGGTGATACCTAGATAGACATGAAGAGTTGGTTTGAGCCCTTCAGTATCTCGCTGGGGTTCTCGACTCACGCTTGTGACGAGCTGGTGTTCATAGTTGTGCCTCAAGTACCGAGAGTATATCGAGGACTCCCTAGACACCTTGTGCATCCTAGATTAAGACCTCTTTGGCCATACCCTTAACAGTAATCATAGGATTGTGTTTGCTTGAAAGTGTTTTCTTGTGAGAAACCAGTGAAATTTTTGACAAATTGGCCTTATCATTGTCATTTTAAAGTCCTTGCCATAGTCATTTTCATCAAACCAAGTCTCGGATTTTCCGCAGTGGGGCGATTATGCTCTTGATTTTTCGCAGTGGGGCGATTACACCCCTGATTTTCTACAGTGAGGCAATTACGCACTTGATTTTTCGCAGTGAGGCGATTACGCCCCTGATTTTCTGCAGAAGGGCGACTGCACCCCTAATTTACTGCAGAGGGGTGAATTTTCCCTCTTGAACACCTGAAATTGCCCCATTTGGATCCGTTTAGCCTCTAAACCATCATTTAATCATTCCCAACCATTATCTCATCATCCCAAGCCTCCGTTTTGTCATTTTAAACCTCTGAAAACCTCCATTTGATCATTTTAAACCCCCATTTTTACCATTCCAAACCTTCACTTAGCTATTCCAACATTCGTTTGACTAAGTAGTCTTTCATCCCTTTGAATCCTCCGTTTACTCGTTTCGAGTACTCTTTCATCCATTCCAAGCATCCATCTCCTCATTCTAAGAGTTGTTTATCCTTTCCAATCAATTGTTTACTCGTTTCAAACTTTCAATCATTCATCCATCCTAAGCAATCATTAGTTTCGAGTGCTTGATCATTCATTCATTCCAATCATTTTCCCAAATAGGATCATCTATTTCCTCAATCCAATTATCCAACACCCCGTTCCAATCGCTCGTCTCTTCATTTTAATAGCCCGTTTACCCACTTAAAGATTTTCCACCCCATAGTGGGGTGAATCTGCCCCTCTGTGAGGGCACAGATGCCCCAGAAGGGGGCACAAACGCCCCAGGAGGGCAGAGACGCCCCAGAAGGGGGCACAAACGCCCCAAGAGGGCACAGACACCCCAAAAGGGGGCAGAGACGCCCCAGGAGGGCACAAACGCCCTAGAAGGGGGCACAGACACCCCAGGAGGGGGCACATACGCCCGAAAAGTGGGCACAGACACCCCAGGAGGGCACAGTCGCCCCTCTGCACAAAATTTTGGGAAAACAAACATATCTAGTTCCCAAATCCGACCAGTGACGCCAATCCCATCATATCTTTCAATCCAATCCTAATTCTGAGCACTCATTCACTCGTTTTTAGTATTCGTTCATCTATTTCGAATCTTCTTCCCCTTGTTCTGAGAGTCATTCATCTATTCTGAGCACTCGTTTGCCCGTCATCAACACTTTTATGAAAAACATCATTTCATCACCAAAATCACGTAAGTGCCACTTAGAACATCATTAGAGTCCATATCTAGCATTAAATCATTCATCCCAATCACCTAGACTTCCTTGTGAGAATTTTGATTTTTGTGCCGAAACTTCCAGAGGCCATAACTTTTGACTCGGGTGTCCGTTTGAGCTGAAATTTTACAGGTGGTTGCGTTATGAGATGGCATGTGGATCCCTAACTAACTAGAAATCCCTTGGACCCCATTTTTCCACATTTTTGAGGCCTCAAACTTTCATCTTGACCCTCAAAATCGCAATTTAGTGTTTTTTTCTAGCATTTTGAAAAATCATTTTTGTCAATAACTCAGAATGCATGTCTCAAATTTGGGATATTAGTTGGCAATTCATCATATCTTTGTTTTGGGTATTTTTTGGGAAAAAATTGAACTCTCAAAAGTACGTTCGTGAGGTTTCCTAAAATGGAAAAATTTGACAATTTTTAAAAATTGCCAAATCTGGAAAAATTTGATTGTCAGCACCTTACGTTCTTTAAACCCCAGAATTTGGTGTAGAATCAATCCCATCATATCCTCCAATAATTCTAGGCTTCAATCCAATCCTAATCTGAGCTTTAATCTAATCCCAATCTGAGCTTAACCAAAACCCTAATCTGAGCTTTAGTCATTTCAACCTTTCATTCATCCATTCTGAACAGTTGTTCTCCCTTTTCAATTATTCGTTTAATCGTTCCGTGTAAACACTCATCTATTTCAAACCTTCATCTATCATCTCAAACTTTGGTTTAGCAATTCCGATCATCTGTTTACTCGTTCTGAGTAAACGTTCATCCATTTCACATCTCTCTCTATCATTTCAAACTCTTGTTCTATCATTCTGATCATCTGTTTACTCATTTCGAGTAAACATTCATCCATTTTTCACCTTCATCTATCATCCCAAACTCTGGTTTGGTGATACCGATCATCCGTTTACTCGTTCTGAGCAAACATTCATCCATTTCACATCTCTGTCTATCATTTCAAACTCTTGTTCTATCATTTTGATCATCTCAAACTCAGGTTTGGCAATTCTGATCATCCGTTTACTCATTTTGAGTAAACCTTCATCCATTTCACACATCCTTTCATCATTCCAAACCCTCATTCTATCATTCCAATCATTTTTTTACTCGTTCTGAGTAAATGTTCATCCATTTCACACATCCTTTCATCATTCTGAACTCTCGTTCTATCATTATGATCATCTGTTTACTCCTTCCGAGTAAACGTTCATCCATTTCACACATCCTTTCATCATTCTGAACTCTTGTTCTATCATTTCGATCATCCGTTTACTCATTCCGAGTAAACGTTCATTCGTTTCACACATCCTTTCATCATTCCAAACTCTCGTTCTATCATTTTGATCATCCGTTTACTTGTTCCGAGTAAAAATTCATCCATTTCACACCACCTTCAATCATTTTGAACTCTCATTCAACAATCCTGATCAATCATCTACTTGTTCCGAGTAATCTATCATTCATTATGAGCTTTCGTCTTCTCGTTCTGAGAATCATTCATCTAGCAGTCATTTACTCGTTTTGAGTAGTCATTCATTTGTTCCGATCAATCATTTACTCGTCTTGAGTATTCATCATCCATTTCTCCAATCAAATCATCATTTTCCCCATCCAGATCCCCTAAACTTTGTCTCGAGTTATTATCCAAATTGACCTAAGTGTCTGATCTGATCGTCCTCATCAACATTTGCTTAGGATTGTCATCCATCCTAAGGTAATCATCATCATTGGCCCAATCAATTCACCTTCAATCTCAAGGTGGATTCGGTGCTACAATCATCCATTTATCCTTTAATATGATCAATCAGTATCCTAAGTCACCTAGGATAATCTCCGAATGAGGTTTAGAATCCCTTCCATCATCCTATCTGATCCATCAGTTGATCTTATCAATCATCCAATCCAATCCAATCCAATCCAATCCAATCCAATCCAATCACATCTTTATCCAATCACCTTCGACCCAATCAATCTACTTCCATCTTGAAGCAGATTCGGTGTCGTAATCATCCTTTGATAATCAAATCTGATCATTAGAATCAATCCCATCACTTCATCCAATCGTCCTAATCTGAGCTTTAGTACAATCCTGATCTGAGCTTGACCTAAATCCCGATTTGAGCTTTAGTCCATTCCCATCCAAAACCTTTTACCCATAATCTTTATCCTTCCATCATCATGAATCCTTATCCTCCATCAATAGTAGTCAAGGGAAACCCTAATTACGTTGACAACGATAACGAAAGTCTTGTCGATCAAGAGGAATATGGCATAGATTCCCTTGACACTACCATTGCTAGTAAGCTTTCTTCACCCACCTTCCAAAATCCAATCACCCCTTCGAGTTATCCTGTTATGTCTTCATCCATGCCTAGTCATGTTGCTTATGCTAGCTTTGACAAGGGATATCCATCATATCCTTCATCTACATCATCCTCATATCCAACACCCGCATCCTCTTATCCTAGTCTGCCATCACAATACCCCTATCCTAATCCCCTTTCCACATCATCCTATCTCAATCCTTCATCTACATATACCCACTACCCTAATCTTCCATACCAATCTGCTCACCTTAATCCTACATTCACACCTTCCTATCATAATTCAACATCCACATTTCCCTATCTCAACCCACCATCTCAACCTTCCCATCTGAATTCACCATCCCAATACCCTTATTACAATACACCACTTGCATCCTCATGTCCTAATTCACCATCCCAATACCCCTATCTTAACCATTCATCTAATATTAATCCTGCATCTATTCCTAGTCTTGCATCCAATCCCATTCCCCCATCTAATCCTAGTCCATCAAACCCTATCCCTAACCCCCTACCAATCCCTAATCCCTCATCCATGCCTACCACACCATCTCAGCCTGGAGTATGCAAGTCTCTCATTTCAGAAGTTCTCCAAGGACTTACAACAAAGAAGACGTCTCCCACTCCACACCTAGAAGTCGTGGAATCATGCCATCCCAATCCATCATCCACAACCATTACTGGCAAGACCCTTCTCCACCCAACACCTATCATTGATGATACCACCCCTAGCACCACTCAAACCGTCGAAACCATCACATCCTCTGAATCCACTGAGCCCCCATCTCCTACCATCACATCCTCTAAATCCACTGAGTCCCCATCCCTTACCATCACATCTACCGAATCCATTGAACACCCACCTCCTACTCCAAGAGTCATCGAGCCCATCAACGAAGCCCAAATCCAATCCACTAAAATCCATTCTGATGACTGCATTGAATCCTCCATCCTTCCATCTCCCCAACTTGAAGAGTCTCTCCAACACTCTGTCATCCTGCCATCCACACAAGATGAGTCATGCCAAGAGTCTAATCCAAAGCATGTCAACATATCCCCTTCTCCAGATCAAGATCCTACCATCCCATCTAGTCCACCTCAAGATCACAGTCCCCCATCCATTCCATCCCATGAACCCCTTGTCATTCAAGCTTCCACCGCTCCATCTCAATCGCATGAGCCCACTACCACAAATCCAAATCCTATCATATCCCTTGATCCCTCTCCTAATACCACCCATCCAAATCCTGCTATCCCATCATCTCCCTCTCATAATCCCCCATCATCGCCTAAAAATTCTATCCCCACACCACTTGCATATCCCCTTGGTACGCTCAAATTCTTCCATGGTGGCCTCCTCACAGAAGAAAAACATAGTGTATATACCACCCATGATCCTCCACCTAATAATGGACTCGCATCATGTTTTTAGAATAACACAAATCCTATCATGGATCACATGCTCAAGAAAATGAACTATCAAGGAAAAGGTCTAGGCCTTCATGAGCAAGGTATCTTAGAGCCCATCCAAGTCAAAGAACAAATCTACATGCAAGGTCTTGGACCTATTTCCCAAGACTCACAATCTAAAGATGTTGGTACAACCTCTAGACGTCCTCAACGAGCCTTTTCCAAAAGAAATGTCAGCTCTTCCCATCGCCCCACCAGATCATATGTTTCCATCCCTCCTCCTCTATCATGTCGCCTCAAAACAACCATCCATATTCCTCCTTCATCTGCTCCATCCATTTTGGGTCCTTACATCCCTCCATCTACCATCTCCAATCCTCCATCTACCATGCCCATGCTTCCTCCAGGTCCTATGTCTATTCTGGGCCCCTATATCCTAAAATCACCTCCTCCATCTCGTCCTATCCATCATTTCATCCATTCATCACCTATCCATCTCATCCATCATAAACATCCTAATCAGGATCAACAAAGGCACATACCCGCACATCCTCCATCTACACGTAATCCTCATAATTTTATCTCCATCACTCCACATCATCCATCTCCTCACACCCATCCCATTGCTAGTAAATGCACTTTGGATGCCAAAGCAAAAATTCCTAAATCTAAAGATCCACATGAACCTCAAGCTCCTCATGTCCCCTCCAAAAGACATGGTGAAGAGAAGAAAAATCTAAATCTAAATCCAATCCGTGGGCCACAAAGGCCCACCAAAGCAAAGATCAAAACCATGTGGATCCCAAAGAAAAAATATGCAATGCCATCAAACGAAAAATCTATAAGAACATCCAAAGTTGCTAATCCAAAAGCTAGTCATACACCCCTTTCATCTCCTAAGTTTGTTTCGGGTCCTTATGTTCCAAAGTTCACCACCCCATCCCCTCCATTATCCACACATTCTCCATCCCTTAATCCTATTATCTTTTCACATCCACCACTACATGTGCCAATGTTGGTCCTGAACACATCTCCCCATCACATATCCACCCCATCATTCTATCCATACCCTTTGCAACATCCCATCCATTATCCCATGTATCTCCCCTCTCAAATCCCTCTAATTCATCCTCTTGCATAATCCATTTATCCTAATAAGGTTGTGCCAACATCCAACCGTCAGTTCGAACATGGGCTCTTAACACCTTGTATGGAACTTGATGCTTAAGTCCTTCATCCACCTCCTTATCACATGTCTTCTAAATCTGCTTATCCACCTCCTTATCCTTATCCATCTCCTTTTGCATGATATCCAAATTTTCAAAAATCCAAAAAAGTCAAAAAATCCACAAAATCCAAAAAAATAAAAAATAAAAAATCATAAAAAATCATAAAAATAAAATAGTAAAGAGAAATAATTCGTCCAATGGTGAAAACTTGGCAAAAAGCGCCTTCGATAAGAACCATGATGGCCTGGAAACAGGCGTCATGCATAAATCCCCATCTGCACTTGGGGGCAGCTTCTTGATATGCATTCCCTCCATCCGCTATGCTTCGGCTATGCACGTCTTTCCTACTATACCTATCTTCGCATCCTACCATCATATCCCATTTATCTCCCCATCCCTCCATCCTTCTTGTGATCTTGATCAAAACAGGGGAACCCTATCTATACATGCTTTGGCCACCTTTTGGTATACATTCCCTTCATCCATGCTCTGTTGTATTCCTTAGTCACCCATCCTATCCTCCTCTAGTTATCTCCTTTTCCCATCCACTTGTCTTCCATCCCTCATGCCTCATCATATATGACATATCTAGAGTGGGGGCTGCTTCCTTTGTGACATAGTCCTTGGAGACATCATCTATCATAACATCCCTTCATCTCCCCATCCATCTATCACAACATCCCTTCCATCTCCCCATCCTTATCTTCATATCCATCTATCCTAGCATCCTTTCATCTCCCAATCCTTATATCCCTATCCATCTATCACAACATCCCTTCCATCTCCCTATCCTTATCTTCGTATCCATCTATACTAGCATCCCTTTCATCTCCCAATCCTTATATTCCTATCCATCCAAACAATCCCTCCCATCCTTCATCCCTATATCTCTATCCATTCTTTCATCTTTATCCTCATCCCATCTCACAATCCCTTGTCATTGGTATCTAGCTATAGGCCTCCCTCCATGCAACCCAATGCCATTTATCTCATCGCCATCACTTTTGCTTCTTTTACACATCTTTTCAATCTCTTATCCTTTCTCAATATTCATCTCCCCATCATACCATCCTCCCAAGTCATTTTAATGATTTGGATAACTATCCCATCCCTGAGCTTTATGTGATCATCATCATCCTATCCAATCCAACAGGTTTATCCTATCTCATCATATCAGTCCCATAGGTTATCCACTTATCCTATCATCATCCTCCACTCATCCTGTCATCATCCTTTATCCATCATTTATCTTCGGTCTTTCGTCAAATTACGTTGCCCCTGCGCTTTCACGTAGGCAAGGTCGGTCACTTGATCCGCCCTCGGGGCTCCTCTACCATCTAGCATCAGTCTTTCAGCTTTGTCCATATGCTCTCTTATCATCTATCACCATCATCCACTTTGCTCCTTTTCTCCATCCTATCTTTATCATCCATCGAAGTCTCCATCTTGGTCAGTCGTCAGCCTTTGGTTGAACTACGTTACCCCTGCGCTTTCACGTAGGAAAGGTCGATCACTTGATCCGCCCTCGGGGCTCCTCTATCATCTAGCGTCAGTCTTTCTGCTTTGTTCGTCCAATCCTTTATCGTTTATCATTAGTATTTTCTTTTGTCTCTCCGGTCCTTGTCATCTGTCATCAGTCTTCATCGTCCTCTTTCTGCTTTTATCCATGGTCAGTCGATAACCTTTTACTAAACTACGAGGGCTCTGCGCTTTCACATAGGCAAGGCTAATCTTTGATCGGCCCCTGAGCCCCTAGGTCTTTAGGGTGTTTCAGTCTCATGTCTCATGTCGTATCATCAAGTTATGCCCTTATCTAGCTGGTTCTTAACAAATGAGATCCACTCGTATCATCAAATCCAATCAGTTTTGAATATCCTACGTCATATCGATCTTTTAGCTTAGTATCCATCATCGGTCTCAATAGGATGCATCCTTCCTAACAGACCTCATCAATCCCATCTATCCCCTTGATATTATGGAAAAAGGACATTTGAAATTGATTGCGATCTTTTGATGCTTTTGGCTTTTGTTTATCATTTGAGCTCCCTATCATCACTTGTCAAGGCTGCCATGATCCATCATATTATGGTGTGTTTTGATTGGTCAACATAGGGGCATATTTTGATCTTTTTATTTCTTTTTTGTGTCTTCTTGGTTGTCCCACGTAGTACCCACCAAGATCCTTGTGGTCTTGTGTTACCTTGGGGCATCCTCGTGTGCTTGTGGTTATTCCAATACCCGGCCCGACCAAAGTCATGGAAACTTTGGGGTGTTGGGATAGCCTTCCTGTCTGTTGTGTTTGTTTCATGCATTAGACACTAATACGCCTTGGTTCCACATACCCTGGCACTTGGTGTCTTATGCTATAGCAAAAATCAGTGCTCCGAAGATGGCAAATTGCATTAGGATTGCATTTCATTTTCCATTTTATCATCTTGCATGCATCCCCCATCCATTCCTCCTTCATCCTCATCTCACATCTCTATCCAACCCCCATCCATTCCATTTAGCCCAAATCATCTAATCATATCCTTGGTCTTGTTCTCAATCTTGTTACAAGCCTGGATCCAATCATCCTCATCATCATCATCATTATCATCATCATCCCATTTTATTCTTCCATATCCCTTCGATGTTGTTTGGGATGTATCCTTCCCTCGTCAACAACACTTTCATCATCATCATCGGGAGGTACTCTTCCCTATCCTTTAGTGGTGTTTTGGGATGTATCCTTCCCTCATCAATACCACTCATTGGGATGTATCCTTCCCTATCCTCATTGACAACATTCCATCCATCCTCAACCCCTTTTGGCTTGTACCTTGACTGGGGCAACATCATCTTCGTCCTTGCATCCATTTGTGCTTCCAAACCTACTGTTGCCTTTTCATCATTTCATATCCATCCCTTTGCATCATCTTCTTCATCTCCCCTTGCATCATCTCATCCATTTCGAGAGCACACCCATGTTCTCTTGAACCCGCATGTCCTCTCAAGGGGGCATCCTCAATCCCTAATCTTCATCTTCACCTCCATCATATTTCTTCCTAGTCATCCATTTGATGACTGGGGCATCCTTCTCAATCTAACCATCTCCTTTTGGGTTCTATATTTTAATATTCTTTGAAATGATGCTACTTCGTAACACCATCTCAAAGAGGGGAAAAATATAGACATCCAAATTTGGACACTTAATTTATCCTAATTTATCACTTTTCATCTAAACATCCTATTATTTGCATTAATTAAGTAATATTACTATTATTTAATTAATATCCTTAATTCTGTCAAATCCCTAAGGTATTTAATTAATAATTAAATAACTTACCCTCCTTAATCCTCTTTTCATCAAATGAATTAAATAAATATTACATTTATTTATTTAATTCCTCACATGTCATTTTCATCTAATCCTAATCCATCTCCTAATCTCTTCATTAAGGATGTGCACATGCCTAATCCTTGATTAGAATGTGTCACATCCTCCAACTTTTGCAAGTTGGCTTCTAATCCACATTAACCCCTAATTATCCTCTAATTACTAATTAGTACCTTGGTCAACTCTCCCCACCCCCCAAAGAATTTTTAATTCCTTTTTATTCACCCTAGGCTCCTCTCTTCCCCATGTGAATTTTTAATTCACTTTTATTATTCCTAGAATCCCCTTTTCCCATGCATCTTCTAGAACCTTTGACTTCTCACATCAAGTCACATGTGACAAACTCCCACCTTTTTGGAGACTCTCTCTTATCCACTAGATTCTCCCAAGCATGTGAATTTTTAATTCACATTTATTCCTCCAAGGAATCTTCTCATCTCCCAATGTACTTGGAAGGTACTTGTCCTTCCTCCACATCATGTACCTCCCTTCCACATCACCTACACATCATCCTACCTTTATTCACTTCACATTCCACATGTCAAAATGTGAGGGCTTGTGAGTCCTCAACTCACCTTAGCCCTTCATCTTGGCCTTGTTGGATAAATCCCAACCATTGAATTCTCTAGAGAATTCAAGTTTCTCTATAAATACCCCATCCTCTAAGGCATTTAAACACTTAGCCATTTTGCAACTAAATGCTGCTATTTTGTGCACTCATCTAGCCTTCAATTTCACCCATGTTTATTTGCACCCAAACATATAGTCAAGACTTGCATTTAGCCATATCAAGAGCCATCAAGGAGTGTACAAATCCAATCCAAATCAAGGGCCAACCAAGGAGTTTGAGCTGCGAAAAGGGAGGTATATCCATTTGTCTTCATTTAACACTTTCCTCTTTGCTTTTACAAATTCCTTAGGCTAATCTTGAGGTGTTTCCTTATGCTTTTCCATTGCATTTTATTTGCTTAGAAAGGGGTTAAACATTTGGTATCACAGGTTTATATCAACATATTGATTAAGAAGAAAGTTACAAATTGGAAATTGCAGGCCTGAATTGGAAGTTGGTTAGCTAACCTATAGTGTGTGAAGAATTACTCAATCAGACATGTGTTTCAAGAATGCAACAGAGCTACAAACTTGTTGGCCAATGTGAGTGTTGGAGGGGACGTGAAAAAATTGGAATCAAATTCCAATGCGTGGCAGGGGTCGGAGAAGATTTTGGAAGAAGAGTTGAGATGAAAAATATTGGTGAATCATTAACTAGATCGGTGGCGATGTAAGATCATGTCACAGAAATGTTGAGCATCACAACAAATAAAACTTCCCTTCGTTGTATCACATAGACACGTATGTGGTGACAAAGGAATGTAGATAAGATCTAGCATGTATCCAAACTAGATTGGTGTTGGATCTTAGGATAATTTCTTAAGATTAATTGGCGGATTTCAAGAACAACATGGGGGATATCATGACAAAGTTAACTGAAGTAAGGCTCTATTTATCATGGTCTTGTGAAAATGAATAGAACCAAAATGTCGAACAATATGCAGTTTGGAATTCCTTACAATTGTATTCCGTTGTTGCAGCTATGTTCTGGCTATAGGTGCAATAGCTCAAGCACGATTACATTACATGTAAACATGAGCCAAAGGCACCATTGATACATGCTAGTTTTTTATTTCAAATCTTGTTTAAAGTTTTTTATCTAACATAAAATAAGAATTGCATAAAAAAATAAATGTTGAAACTAATTTTTTTCCAAAATAAACACTAATTACATTTGCAAAGATAAACTTATCTAATTCTAAAACAATTACCTTTGGAAGTTAAACTAATACTAACTATTGAAATTTAGCTAATTCTTTTGTAATACAATGTAATTCTAATTGTTTAAAAATTGAAAATAAATTTATCTAATACTAATCATTGAAAATAAACTATATTAATGAATTAAAATTACATTTCTAAACTCATTCCCTTAATTAACCATATTGAATATAAAATTAACTAATACCATTTGTCTTTGCAAATAACTTAAACTACTAAAACACTTCAAGAATTATTTTGTAAATATAACTTAGATAAACTTAAACTATTTAAAATACTTTGACAATTACTTTTGCAAATATAACTTAAATAAATACTTATTTCTTTCAAAATAAACTTAAACTTTTTAAAATACTTTGATACTTACTTTTACAAATAAATACTCATTTTCTTTCAAAATAAACCTAAACTATTTAAACTACTTCAAGAATTACTTTTACAAATATAACTTAATGAATACTTCTTTTCAAAATACTAATAAAATGCTTCAAGGATTACTTATGCATTAAACCTAAACTATTTAAAGTACTTCAAGAAATTACTTTTGCAAAAATCACTTACTGATTACTTCTTTTCAAAATAGTAATAAAATACTTCAAGGATTACTTATACATTAAACCTAAAATATTTAAAGTACTTCAAGAACTTAATGAATACTTTTCAAAATAAACTCAAACTATTAAAATACTTCAAGAATTACTTATGCATTAAACCTAAAAGTACTTCAAGAATTACTTTTGCAATATATATTTAATTATTAATAAAGTTAAACTATTCAAAACACTTGAAAATTACTTGCTCAAAATTAAGTACTATAATAAATTAACCCAATATCAAAAATTAAATTGGTTTAATCTCCAAATATTTGTTCTCATTTTCTGATCACCAAGATCCACATGGGTGAGGTGAGAGCATACAACAATTACATAATCCTACTTATAATCTTAAAGTTAATAAATCAATTTGTTACTTTTACTCATATTTACAAATGGACCAATTAATCACATATCAATTCAATATGCATCACGCAAAACTATGCAATCCTACCATAAATAGAATATGATGAGTAAGAAGTTATAAATGAGATCTATTATTCTTTCAAGTATCAAATCTTCTCCTAAAATATATTCAAGTCAATAGTTATTACCACAATTTTTTTCCATACACTGGAAATTTTCTTTTTAATATAATTAATAGATTTAACTAAGTCCCATTTCCTTTGGTTATTAACCTTTCTTTCTTGAAACCTACTCTTGCTTGATATAGAATCCTTTAATACTTATTCTTTTGAAAATAAACTTAATAAGTTATTACTAAATACCACTAATACTATATTGGTTATTTTTGTAATATCTTAACTATTATGGCTTACTCTTGAAAATAAATAAATCTACTTGCTTGCTTTTGTTATATTCACTTTGAATTAATTCTAATACTTGAGAATACAACTAGCATATATATATATATTATTTTAATAATATATATATAAAATACACCAAAAGATATCATTCTCAAGGCGTCTATTTTTAATAAATTTTCTCACATAAAATTGCAATAGATTCCTTGAGAAGGATATCTCTCTGTGTATTTAATATATATTATTAAAATAATTATATAGATGTATGCTAGTAGCAATCACAACAACATGGAAGACAAAATTATCATGGTTAGGGTTATAATAAGGGTTAGGATTAGGATAAGGGTTAGGGTTAATATTAGGGTTAGGGTTTGTGTTAAGCTTTGGGTTAGGATTGGGGTTAACATTATGAATAGGGTTATGGTTATGATTAAAGTTAGCAATAGGGTTAGGGTTAGGGTTAGAGATAAACTTAGAATTATAGTTGGACGATCCTTAATAATAAGATTAGGGTTAGGGTTATGATTGCAATTAGAGGTAGAATTATAATTTGGATTGAGTTATCATCATAATTAGGGTGAGGGTTAAAGCTAGGATTAGGATTAGGGTAAGGATTTTAGTTAGGGATAGGGTTATGATTAGAGATAGAAGTAGGGTTAGTGTAACGCCCCACCATGTAACCCTAGAGGACGATGCAAACACAACAGAAGGGTAACACTTTTTTTTTTTGAAAGTGTAATAAATAACAAGTAAAGTGAACTACACTTAACACATACATCCTCTAAGGTACGCGACAAATCTTACATTCCCATAACATACAAAAGTAAACTAATACATAGCATATAAATAATACTCATGAAATAATAACATACATCCAAAGCATTCAACTCATCTCATAAGATACAAAGTACATTAAAGAATCATCCATAGATTGCATTCATTCCATAAAGTAGTTACAAAGCTCATTTCCAAAATGAGGAAGTTCATACAATAATGTTACAATTACAAAGATACAAGAATCCTCCTTGAATACAAATGAGGAGTAGTACATATAAAAAATATCCAACTAATACAAAAGAACATAAGGAATAGTACAAAGCAATTCGTACACATGAGCTCTCCAATCTGGAAGATCCTACCATCTCAAACATGAAATGGGAACCCAACAGTGCAAGGTGCACGTTCCACCCAACCAAGTGGTACCTGAAGGCCCACCCCCCATGCTAGGAGATAGTAAAAGGGATTCCTAGGTAAAACCAACAACCTCTAGACACATGCAACATATAATACTAAACTACACAAGTACATCACATAACATAATGGTTACATTACTTCTAGAGTAAAATAATCAAGTACATCAATTGCACAATACATATTGATTGTTGTCATAGGAGGAGTGTCATCACAAAGTTGCATGGTTTATGTTGGAGAATCTTCCTAGGCCTCGACCCCCATCTTGGGTTACCCTAGTAGTCTCTCACGAAACCCAACCCCTCATGCAAACCGATGTGGAATCAAATATATTTCAAAGAGACAAGATAATGATCTTGCCATTCCAAGCCTTCTTGTCTCATCCCAAGTCTAAACAAGCCCTTGAGCCCATGAGTGAGGCATAATTAACAAGTTTTATGGTTTAAGCTACCCTTTCCCCTAATACATTTATTTAATTTCCACTGGATTAACTAACTCTCACATGAGTTACCCAGGCACCACTTTGTGTGTCGGTCCCCATTGAGAGCCACTCCCCTATTGACAACACAAGGATCTAATCCAAAACCAATGGTAGAAAAAGTGCACACAAACCGATAATAAATATCAACCATAATGCAAGAGGAAACACATCCTCGTTCACAGTAATTGGGTGTTTAACTAAATTACAACCAAGCGCACTACCCAAGGAAAATCAAAGGGTTAAACTATAAAACACAACCCCCTCATAAAATAATATCATTTGGAAGACTTACAAACACGACTAACCAATTTCCCCAAAAATGTAAACAAAAGAAATCATAATTTAAATAGGCAATTCAAGCAGAAAAATAAAGTTATCATTAGGATTTCCTAAATCCAATTTCCATTTCATTAAAATACAATAACACATTGCCCAAATAAATTAGCTTATTACAACTTCATTTACAAACAATAAAGAAATTAAATCTAATTGTTTATTTCAATTTCCCAATTACATATAAATAAAAATCAATTTCCCTTATAAATCATTTCATTTAAAAATTATCTACTTTGTGTATTTAAAGCATATTTTATAACAAAATATCTATTTAAATAAATATATTTAAATATATATATATATATAAACATACTATTTATTTATTTAAAAATAAGTTACAATTATCAACAATTTCAATATATATATATACAAATATATATATATATATATATATATTTATTTATTTAAAAATAAGTTACAATTATCAACAATTTCAATATATATATATACAAATATATATATATATATATATAATATATATATATATATATATATATATATATATACAAATATATATATATATATATATATATATATATATACAAATATATATATATATAAACATATTAAAAAGAAAAATCAAAAGTCGCATTCACTAGGCAGATGAAGGTTTCACACAACCATACATGGCTGGTTGGGCATTGCATTCGCAACCGACCCCATATGTGGGGTGTGTGGCTATGGAAGGCAGTGATGGGCGTTGCCTCACAGTCCACCTCCCTTATGGGGGCGGTTGTGGGGGTAGCCCCCCCTAGGCCCTACAAATTTAAACCCCTGTGTTTTTTTTTTTAAATATTCGTTGTACAGAATTTGCAGTTTTTTTTTTTAATATAATTTTCTATACGAAATTTCTACAGAGAAGATAACATGCATATATATATATATATATATATATAGCTCAAATACAATTTCCCAGAAGGGAAAATCTTTATCATATTTTCTATAGAAAAAAAAATATTTTCAAATTTACAGAGGATTTCAATTTCCCAGCCAAATGAAACTAATTGGAAAAAAAAAAAATCTTCTACAGGAAGATCTTCTCCAATACAATCAAAGGTTTTCTACAAATTTTAATAGGAAGATTGAAATCAATTCCTACAAAGGATTTCCAAATTCTCTATTGTTTTCCCTTTGGTATTTCTATTGTTTAAAAACAATTTCCTACAGAGGATCTTGGATTTCACTATAAAATCTTTCTGGGTATTCTATTTAAAAAAAAAAATCAATTTCTATATAAGCTTTAAAACTTTCACAACAATTTTCCAATCAGAACAACCTTTCAAATTTACAAAATACATTAAATCTTTTACACAAATAACATATTCTTCTTGTACATGCAATCTTTTCCAAGACAATAACTAATTCTAATAGCCTTTTCCAAATTGTATTACAATAAAAACAATAAAGAACCTATTTCAGATGCTTGAAGAATTGAAGTTTGAAATAGAGCCTAGCCTTTAGATTCCAAAATTATCAAAAGCCTCTTCCAAAAATAATCCTCTTTTGCAGAAAGTTGAAAATAAAATTCAGAACCAAAATTTTCTCGAGAGCTTCTTCCCCAATTTTCAACAACCCCAAAATTAACAACCTCCTTTAATTTTTTTAACAACCTCTCTAAAATATCTTTTCTCATTGTCGTGAAGTAGCCTCACTCCTCTTTCAGTTTATGCAATTATTATCTCTAAGAATAAATTCCCAACTACAATATTTATTTAATTTTTCTAACACTTGTAACACACAAAATATCTTTTTCAAAACAAATCACAAATATTTCCTCTAAGATATTTACAAAATATTTATGCATTAATAATTCAAAATTACATATTAATTTCTAATAAAATTTAATCTAATTAATTTAATCACTTTATAAAATAAATTTAATCACAATGATTAAATCATTTTACAAAATAAATTTAATTTAATTAATTAAATCAAATATAAAGCTTCTAACAACATTAATTAAAATTAATAAAATACTCACTTAAAAACATTTTAATCATTAATTTCTCACAAAACATACCTTGCAAAATAAATAAACAACAAGGAAAACAAAGACAACATAACAACAAATCATACCGACACATGGACTGACGACACACTGTGACTAGGGTTGTGGCTTGACAAGGAAACCCCGTTACTATCTCCCAATCAACTGTACTGTTGGGCAATAGAAACACTCAAACCTGTGAATCTGGGCATAACCGATATCCTATACCTACAATCCTACAATCAAAACATATGTTGTCCATATATATAAATCATGAATCAACACATTGTGAAGAGAAAATCACGGAATCGCAGGGCGCTCACAAGTGAGTGATGCAATCCTATTCCCTTCACCAATACAGTGTCACATCAAAATTGACAAAACTAAAACATCAATTAACTACAGATGAACTTATATCAATATCAACTCTAATAATCAACTATGCTAACCAGAAAGCATGTCATAAACAATAATCATCCATAAAGTGCACCATCACATCATAATATAAAAACCATCATCGCTCCAATGTCAACGATCAAATAACAACATAGTATCATGGTCTATCAAAATAAAAGCACCGTCTAAAAACATAAGCAAATCAAAGGGGTACTACTTTTTTAGGGCTATGATTAGATATTGAATTATGGTTAAGGTTAAGGTTAGGGTTAGGATTAAGGTTTTAGATGCTATTATAGATATAATTATGGTTATGGTTACAATTATGATTATGGTTTAGGTTAGGTTTAGGGTTAAGGTTAGGGTTATAGTTAGACACAAACTTAGGGTTAGGATTAGAGTTAGGGTTTGGTTTTGGGTTTAAGGTTAGGGTTTGGGTTTGAGTTAATTTTTGAGTTAGAGATTGGTTAGGGTTTGGTTTAGGGTTTAGGGTTAAGGTTAGGTTTATGGTTAGGATTGGGTTAGGGTTAGGGTTTGAGTTAATGTTTTGGAAGTATAATTAGGGTTACAATTAAGGTTAGGGTTATGATTAGGATTAGAGTGAGGATTATTATAAGAGACATAATTAGGATTAGGGCTAGGGTTGCAATTAGAATTAGTGTTAATAAGAATTAGGGTGGGTTAGAAATATTGTTAATGTTAGGGTTAGGGTTAGAGTTAGAGTTAGGGTTAGGGTTAAAATTTGAGTTAGAAGTAGGGATAGGGTTGTAATTAGAATTAGTGTTAGCTATAGATTTAGGGTGATTAAAAAATAGTGGTAGTTTTAGTGTTACAATTAGAATTATAATCTTATCCCTTGTCCTACTTGTAATTCTAATCCAAATTATAACCTTAACAATAATTCTAGCCCTATTCATAATCATACTTATAATAAATACCTTAATTCTAATTGTAATCCTAATTAAAACCCAATCCTAACCCTAAATTAAGCCTAACCCCAACCTAACTTTAATTATAATTGAATACTAATCCTAACATCAGTTGAACCCTTACCCTAATTGAATACAAACCCTAATTGAATCTTAACCCTTATTGTAATTATAACACTAACCCTAATCCTAGTTGAATTATAACCCCAACCTTAATACAAAAGTTTATCCTAGAACCCTAACCCTAATTAAACATCAATTGAACCTAACCCTAATTGAATCTTAACCCTTATTAAGCCCTAACCCTTTAATAGTAATTAATCCCCAACCCTAACCCTAACCCTTACTCTAACATTGACCCTAACCTTAACTTATAACTCCTAACTCTAACCTTAATATAAATATAACCCTAACTCTAACTTGTAACTCCTTAGATTTAACTAAGTCCCATTTCCTTTGGTTATTAACCTTTCTTTCTTGAAACCTACTCTTGCTTGATATAGAATCCTTTAATACTTATTCTTTTGAAAATAAACTTAATAAGTTATTACTAAATACCACTAATACTATATTAGTTATTTTTGTAGTATCTTAGATATTACTCTTGAAAACAAATAAATCTACTTGCTTGCTTTTGTTATATTCACTCTAATACTTGAGAATACAACTAATAACTAGCTTTGTATTATAAGTCCAATTGATAACTACTTTGGTTTTCCCTTTTGAAATAAATCAATACTAAAGTTCTAATTTCTTGGTGGCAACTTGACTTTTTAAATAAATCTTAATTCTGATCACTTATGCTAGAAGGTAATTTAAGTCAATTCTAAGTGATTATTTACTATTTATTCCTCTCTTTTTTTAAAAATAAATTAATTCCAATTAGTTTGAAAATTGAATATGAAATATAAACTTAATTGAATCATTTCTTTGAAAATATATACACACTATTTTCTATAAATTTTAACTAAATGAATCAATACTAGTTACCTTGTAATATAAATTTAATATGTTAATAGCAAATACCTTCTAAATCAATTTTGAAATAAATTTTAAAGAAACACTTATAAATTAACACATTTTTCTTGAACACTAATTTACTTTTCATAAATTAAAGCATTACTAAGTATCTAAAATAAATTACAATTTTCCTTTGCAAATTACATTTTCTTTTGAAAATATATTTAAAATAACATTAATTGCTATTGAAATTTTAAATTAACTCTAGAATTGCTAACATATTGTTGCAAAAGAATTAAGACACCATTATACTAAAATAGAAACTATTTACTTTAACAATAAATAATTTAAAAACTAACACTAATTGTTTCCTCAATGCTAAATCTAGAATTGAACATTAGTGTGTTGCTTGAATTTAATGTTGATTTATAAATTGTAAAACCATATTTTGTGGAAGAGAGTAAAGGAACAAGTTACATGATTTGTTTTTTGATTACAGTAAAAGCAGGTTTTGAAGGGACCCGAAACCCTTTACAACCAAAACAAAGCTACAAAAAGGACAGCCTGTAGCTAGCCAAAAACCAACCCCCAAACAAGACCAATCAAGATTTACATTTAGAACTACTCTTGTGGGAGCGGAGAGTCATGTCAAAAGAAGGCCTAGATAATTTTGCTTTCTTACCCTTTATAGTAATCCAACCTTCTTCCACTTGTGATGCCTTATCATGCCAAGCCAACACACTATTTTCCTGAAGATGAATGCTTGCAACCACTATCTCAAAGATTTCATCATTATTCCTTCGTGCAGGCATAGACTTATCAAAAGAGCCACCATAAATGATAGATGGAACGCTATCACCAGAAATGGCAGCCTAAGACCCATTCTCTTGTTCTTTAGGGGTTTCAACATGATAATCTTGTTGAGCAACAACAACCCCACCATTTGAGACATCTAGAGGGGATCCCCCAAGACCTTGAGATTTCGATGCAACCACCTCAAAAAAACTCCTATGTTGTTCAAATTTCTTCTCAACCGTATAATTTTGTAGAGAGGCACCTTTCCACCATCTAGTCATAATTGAAAAGTTACATGATTTGTTACTATAACTCAATCTTGAGTGATTTTTTTTATTGTTTCAATTAATTCAACTTTGTGAAGAAAAAACCCATGATTTATGGAAGATATTTTTGAATCTTCTAAATTAATTAATTCCTAGCTTTAACCTTCTCATGATATCCTTTGAAAATATTTTAGAAGCTTCTAAAATATTTAGAAATGGGATTCTAATAGCTAAACTTCCAATCTTGAAAGCTAAACAATACAATTATTAGTCCATGCCTTTGGCGGAGACTAATGTTTTTGATCAGCCAAAAGCAAATAGTTTTTCTTTCAGGAATCACGCTAGCAGAGAAATATGTCTTTATCCTATGGTTTGATTTTTCACATCCAATTTTGTTGATTTTGCTTCTTTTTTCTAATTGGCGGATGGTATTTTGGTTGGGGTTTTGGAGTTTTTCTATTAACAAATTTGAAGGAAAATTCTTATGACCAATAAAAATTGTGTAGTGGAAAAAATTAAAAGTAATTGTAATGTTAGAGATGGGTGGGAGAAGGCATGGAATGTAGTATCTATGTGGTAGCAAAGGTGTGCCTATTTAGCAACATGTTTGACATGTTTTGACACTTGATGGCAGTTGTTTAGCACTTAGATAGCTTTCATTATCTTTCAAAAATTGTTACTCTTATGCTAATGTGTTATTGTTGATAACCTTCTATTGCGCAATGAATCTTTTGTGTTGGATCTCTAATGTTTTTTGGTCAGTCATTATTTATTTTGGATCTTTTTTCTCATTGCGATCTTGTGCCTTGATATGCGGTGTATGGTTGTCTGTTGAGGTATCTTGAACCAAAATTTTGATACAATATATGGTCTTGCCTATTGAGGTATGATACTATGAGAATTGAATGCAATGTGTTAACAAATTCACCCATCACATGCACCTAGTCTCAACTATTGAGGTATTCTATGAGAATTATGCAAGTGACTGATTTTGTTCTCTATGACTGCCTTGTCTCCACAGACATATTGGACATGGTTCACTTTGGAGCCACACTGTTATATGTCAGAAAGGTTGTTGGTTACCATTGCTCGACTCAGGTTGGTAGGTCCATTTCTCAATTTTCAAGCATCCACTTTATAATCATATTCAAAATAGGTCTTTCAAAATTTGGGTTTTGGAAGATGGGGGTTTATAAATGATTGTTTTTTTTTCTCTCGTAGGATGAGATACATCACCTCTTGCTAAGTTTCACTCAAGCTGGAACAACTGTTGTCTGGCTTAAAAGTGGGGACTCTTGGTTAGTTTTTTATTATTGAACTTGTTGGAATCATTAAGTTTCCTTGTTTAATGTTTCGGTTGTCTTTGGTTACATAAGATTTTCAATAGGAAAATACATAGCATCGATGACAATTAGGGTTTTTCTTTTTTATTTAACTGGTATATCTCTGTTTTCTTGTTGTTGTTACCTCCTTCACATTTCAACTTTGTAATTTTGCATCTTATCTGCAACGGTGTTTGTTTCTCTATTTATTTTTATAGATTTAGCACTTCACTGGAAGCACAATGATGTTACTCCACCCTTCATTTGGATAACATAATTATGTGGCATGTTAATCTTCTTTTTACCTAGTTGAAATTATTTTGTGATAGAGATTATTAACTTTTGGGAGAGCTAGAAGCAAGAGGAGCAAATAATTCTCATAATATTTGTTTGAAAAATAAAACATCTTCTTCAAGGCTTTCAAAGAGTACGATTAGTAGTAATTTCATAGTCTTGTTTCCCATGCTTGAAGCTCTCCCAAATGTGAATATACTATAATACTCAATAATCTTGATCAATTTAAAGAGGTGTAGCATTTTTATGCTTCCATTGAGGTTCTCAATCTATAAAGTAGAGCCATTGCCATGGTTGTATAAATGTGAGAAATAGAAATTTAGCACAAAGCAATTAACTGAATGTACATCTCGAGGCTCATGCAAAAAACTATGAGTGAAATCTAATATTGTACAATAGGGAAATTGGATTGCATGATACACCAATCTCACAACCTTCTAACGATTTGATCCAAACAATTGATGGATCATATACTTAAAACCCACCCAAGTCTCATAATTTTTTTTTTCTACTTCTATATGTCAACTATGCAATATTGCATCCCCAAAATGGTGCAAGCGTGTATATGCAAGATAGACTAAGGATTCATCCTCCCTTAGTCAGCACAAGGAAAATTTTATTGCCTAATTAGGAGTCAATGACTTGGAGAATTTTCAAGCGGTTTACTCTTCTTGTCGCTAGTCTTTGAGTCATGAACCCCCTTTTTTGGACTTTGATCTCTAAGCTTTCATTCCATATTGCTACCATAGTCTTTCACTCTTGCTAAACATGACAAATAAACCCTTCCATTAAGTCCAAAACAAATAAAAATTTAGACAAAAGAATGATGCCTCTTTTACATTATTTGAAGAAATGATATGTTTTGTTTACTGAGGAAGCCTTCCAACTATGCCATCAAAGACTCGGCAATGGGAAACCAAAATGTATACCCTATAACTCATTTAAGCATCTCCCTTCACCATCAAGAGTTGAACTGCACTAACCACTTGTACTTCCTTTTTGCTCTTATCATTTTAGGGATGCATTTTACTAGTGCTATGTATATTGGTTTGCTTCCAATTACAAAAATCATGAAGGAATATTCGATACTATGTTTGATAGGATTTAGCATCTATGAAATGGACCTAGTAAATCACATCTACAAGAGAGTGAATGTTATTATTCTCTATGATCTCTTCATAGAGATCTGGACTGTTACCTGCACAAACAATTGCTAGAAAACAACTTCCCTCAACTTGTAGGAATACCCTTTCTAAATTACAAAAAAGACATGTCCATCTAGTGATGTTCATGCTACACAAATTTCAATTACAAGGAACATTTACACTTGCCATGGACAATTGCATCATAGAAATTTTCAAACAAGACAATGTTGTCACACCTCCACCCAGCTAAAAAGGGATTTGCAGCTTGACACAGGTACTTATTCTGCACAAAATAATTACTTGACTTTTACAGTTCATCTAGTTTCAATTTGGTTTGGTGAAATAAAAACATCTTTTCAGTGTGAGCAAATATCAATGATGCCCTCTCTCTAGAATGGCTTCGTCTACATGCATAATATTGTCTTCCTCTTTCCTGCTAAAGAATCTATTTTGTTTCAAAAATGCTAAAAGAAAAAGTGATCAACCTATGGAGATGCTTCTGATACAAAAGGGGATGGATGTTATCACTACTGGAGAGGCTAGATTTTGATTCAATTCTTGACATCTGTAGTCAACCTGGCTTATGCTTTGTTCCCCTTGAATCAAAGGGTTTAGCATCTTTTGTCAACAAGAACTTCTTTGGAAAGCAGGCTTTGGAAGACGGAGCTGTTTAGAAATTAATAATAGAATTTTGTCCTTTGATATCTAGTATAAAGAAGACTGCATTAAATTTTGATGCTTTAAAGTTTCTTTAGTTGTTGCTTAACATAAAAAATAATTTATAAATGTTGGAAGTACACAAATTTAAAATTTTGTAATGCATTTTTTTTGTTTTCTACAAAGAAATGCAATTTAACCTTATTTCATGGCAATATCTTGAATATTGCTATGAAAAATGGTAATGAAGAGTTTTATCTAAAACTATGGCTATGTAATACTATTGTAAGAATAGTGGCAGTGAGATAATGGATTGTGTAATTACTTTGCAGTTGAATTAATTAACTGGTTTTGAAATCTCATCGTACTCTATTCTCTCTACAACCAAATATTTTTCCAACTCTTACACATGCCACCATTCTGCAAGGATAGTTTTAGATATGAAGATATTGCATAATATTATTTCTAAGATTTTCCCATGATGCAAGATTAATTGCAATTAAATGTTTTTGTTTTGGCTCTTTTTGCTTGGCTTATATGTAGACCTCAAGCTATCTTTTGTTTCTTAGATGTATGTATGAAACAAATAGTTGTCATACTACTGTTGTAATAGCTCGTTATGAATATAAATTGCTGCAAAAATTTGAAGAAACCAACAAACAGGGGAGTTTGATTGTCATGTTATTTTCTGGATGTATGCAAAGAGCTGCAATGCTGTTAGCTTTAGATATTAAATAGTATATGATTTGAATGAAAGATATAAAATTATATCTTTTGAATGCCTCTATGTTTTATCACTGCACTTTGTTTTGAGTTTTGTTTATCCTTTGCCTCTTCCCTTCATCAATAGCAATAGCAATTTTTCTAAAGCATGAAGAATTTGGTGTTTCACTTATCGGTGAGGTAGAGTACTTGACAGGAACTTCAGAGAATGAATCATGAAGAATCTTTTCATCATAAGAATAACAAATATCCCCTACCATACCAATTCTAATTGCTCAAACTTTGATATTCTTCAAAGTTTTATGGACCTATTTCAACATAGTTATAGAACTCTAGCATATACTTAGAAAATTGACCACCAGTAACATTTGCAAGAACCCCTATAGACAACATTACTCCCTTGTGGAATTTTGCAAGAAAATTCTTGAAAAAATAGAGCCATCATTTGGTCTGCAGATTTTTATATAACATATCTATTACCAATCACTCCTAACTTTTGTATAATTACCTACAATACCCACACAATAATTCCTGAAGATCACTAATTCAACTTTTACCATATGCTAGCAGTTAACATCTTGGGGAATAAGGAATGGTTTGGAATTCTCATAACATTTCTACTTCACTTGATAGCTCCAAGAATATTTTTTATATTTCTTTCTCTAACTCTATATCATACCCTTTACCATGATTTTTCATGGTCTTCAATTTTGTTTGGTGAACTTTACTAGGGGGAATGAACATATGAAAGGCTACAAGAGAAATAATTGTCCTTCACAAGTACCAGAACGATCAAAAATAACACTAAGATCATATAACTACCCAAATAAACTCTCTTGCAATGAGCACATCAACATTTGTAGCATACTCATTGAATTATGTTACAATGTCATATGCATTACTCTCATGTGCCACAACTGTAAGTATCACAAGTTTAAATATATTCACATATGATGAATCATTATACTAGAACCCACCAAAATAAGCACAAGAGATTTGATTTGTTTATATACTAAATTTCTTAATCCTTTTCAAAAGGAAATAGAACAATTGGCTTGCCAAGTAGTTCCCTCTCTTTGAATTTTCCTTCCAAGGTTAATATTTATTGACGCTAAGGAAAGTAGCTTGCACCTTGACATTAGGATCACGCATCATTGTTACCATTAGGGTCATAGGTAAATAAAAATCAACACACGTAGACAGAGAGATGTGATAGATCTTTAATGCCCCAATAGTTGGCACTGTCTTAACATAGTCAGTGTTGTTTTGAAGCTCTATTCTCTAAGGACCCACAATATATTCCAGCAAATTTCTCACTTTGAGAGTATATGGGCTCCAGAGAGCAAGCCTTCTAAACATGGGATCTTCATCCTAACAATCCCTTTGTATACAATTGATGATCAAAAGAGAAAAATCTGGGTAAACCTTTGCCTAATTTCCCACATAGACATAACATATCTTCTTCAACATAATATTTGATGTTCTATAGCATGTGACCATTTCACTTTAAAGAGAAGAGAGACTGATCCCTATAATATATAAGGTATGACCTTTCTTGTATGGATGTTGCATACTATATATGTAAACTGCTTTTCTTTGAAAGTGAAAGCTCTACCAACTTGAAATTCAATCAAAAGTACCATCATAATAAAATACCGAAGCATTTGGTTCTCCTTAGAGAAGCTTGCTTTCCCCTCGTAATATTTTTTATGTGTTACCCATGGGTGACCTATTTAGTTTTTCATAGTGTAATATGTGTATTTTCTTTCTTTTTCCCTGATTTTTTAATAATAAATTAAGTTCCAAATGTTAAAGCATTTGTATATTTGAGCTTCTTAGACTTACTCTTTTGCTTTGTATACTCCAGAGAAGTTTTCTTTTTTCTATAATTCACTGGAATTCATTAATTTATGTTTGATTTGAGAGCAAACATGGCCAATGAACTTCTAAGTGTTCAACCAAAGGAGCTCAAGTTTGTATCTAAGTAGAAACCATGTTGTCTAGACATTTTCATCTATATGAAGTTCACATTTGAAATTAGACCATAGCTTATCTACCTATGGAAAAATTCTCAGTTTGGTTAATTAAAGTAAATATGCTTAAGTTGGGTGAGGATGTTATATGTCAGTCTGGTTAATTAATATAAATATGTCTAAATGGTCAAGTTACATTGAAAAAATGTGATTGGCAAAAGAAGTGGAGGAGTACCTCTGTTCACAGCTAGGAGAATTGGAAGCAAAATCCGTTATACATAATGCTTTTTGTTGTCTAAAACAACTCTCCTAGTTTGTAAGGAATAAAGTATCTCTAGTATCTACCAATAGCACCAACTCCAAAATACTCATAGCACTATTTTCCCTACAAATAGACCTGCTTAAGGCAGGGACTCTAGCTCACGCAGAGCACTTGTTTCAATCTTGTTCACAATAACTCTTACTTTTGTTATATTCAAAAATAAAATTCCATATTTATTTGCTTCCAAGATCTTTTTGAAAAAAAAACTTACCAATAACTCTATAATTTACAATCTATTTCTAAAGTTCTTAGAATAAAATTTATTGTCAATCATCTATATAAATTATATAACCAAAATATTATATAAACATTTAATGAAATCATATTTTATATTTTAGTTTAAATTTAATAATAATTTAATCAAATATTTAATATATATATATATATATATATATATTTACATCTATTTGAATATGCAATATTCGAGAGAACTAGAGCTCAATCCATCGTTATAGACCAGAGAACTAGGCATGTCATGGCTCATAGAGCATTACATATGATACCAAAACGACTATCACATGGAGCTCAACAAATGCCAAGACCACCATGGGCAATACATAACAAGGGAATCAAAAGATTACAAGCCAAAAAATAGAGTAACTACTAACAAAAATATCCCTAGTGACCCCACAAGAATCAATGCCAAAATACAGATGGAGACAAACAAACACTGGCAAGGAGCAACAACTTCGAGCCCATAGACAACCGCACACCTCACCACTTTCATTTTCCTTTCATTTTACTTCTTAGAATACAACCGAGAAGACTAGCTCCTGGGAGGTATCAAGCCACTAACAATGGAGTTGAGTACTAATTTAGAGTCATTAATCATCTTTACACTATACCGAGGATGGACCAACTGCCCCAAAGTACACACCATTGACCACTAAATTAGCAAGTTCATTAGCTTCACGGTTTGCTTCCCTATAGACATGGTTGATAGTAAATTCATCAAAGAAGCGAAGCAATTCCTTGATTTTGTCCACTAATTCTCTTAACCTCCAATTGGGTGTTGATCCAAACTAAACAACATTAATTGTTAAGGTAGAATCACCTTCAATTTTTAATCTTTCAATCTTAAGATCTCTGCAGAATAAAAGATCTTGAGTGAGGGCATTTAGCTCTCTGCCACATTATTTGTGTCTTCCTCTAAGGGAACTATCAATCTCCCAACAAACTCACCATCCCATAGCCTTATTATGCATCCTACCCCTAATGGGACCAGATTCCCCAACGAGGTGCCATCAAAATTTACTTTGAACCAGCCATATTGAGGAGGATGCTAGACTGTCGGCTTTCTTGCTACTTGGGATTATGTCCCCCCAACCCCACTAAAAGAAGGAATGTGAATACCATGTCAATTTAAACTCATTCTACCATCCCAAGAAGAGTGGTGGTAATTTTGGTTGCTGAGAGCACAAATTCTGTTATTGACCACCTCCATAGTGGCAACTTCTACCAAAAGTGATAGAATTGGCATTTCTTTTTCTTCAAAAATTCTTTGGTTCCTTTCATTCCATTTATCCCAAATCATCAAGGAGTGGAAAATGGTACATAAGCAACCCAATAGACCCAACCCAATTTTGATTGGCCAACCTCTAAAAAGACTCCTAATGTCATTGGCCAATGTTGTTATCCAACCCAATTTGGCACACAACCATTTCCAACATTCTTGGGAGAAGGGGCAACCCAATAGCAAATGATCCACATCTTCTTCCTCTTTTTTTGCATAAATCACACCTTGATGGACCTTCAAAACCCATTTTCTAAAATTCATCAATAGTTAGAATCTTCTTTTGATATGTTGTCCAAGAAAAAATCCCTACTTTAGGCACATAGTGTTTGCTCCAGCAGAGTTGTGTAGGGATGTCAATTGTCTCCATAGCCTCAAACCTAGCAGCCACCTTATAGCCATCATTGGTGTTGAAAATTCCATTTTTTTTATTTAGATCAAATGATTCTACTAACCCCATTCCTAAAAACTACCTTCCTATTTGAAATGATATTAAAAACTTGATCAATTTCTACCCTTGGAAGGGGAAGGTGGTTCCAATATTTCCTTTTCCACCCCAATGCAATACTATCCTAGACAAAGGTCACATAATGCTTGACCATATCTTCCCAATGTGTTTACAGATATGCTTTAGTCTAATTCACCTCAATTATAATGTTAATGCTAGGGTAGCTACCACAAGAATCCTCCCAAAAGAGAGTAGAACCCCCATCGTGGATGTCCCATGACACATAATCAGTACTGATTGGTCTACAATTGAGGATAAAGTTCCACACCCTTGAGCCCTTTGAAGGGTTGACCACTCTTAGTATATCAATTGCACTATTGCTATTTAGATACTTGTCTTGCATAATCCTCGCCCACTTTAGCTGAGGTTCTTGATACATTCTCCAAACAAGCTTAGCCCCAAGTGCCTTGTTATTCTAGAGTTGATTTCTAAGACCCACCTCACCATGTTCCTTAGGCTTGCAGATCTTTTCCCGTAATACCGAAGCAACTTTCTCCTTACCAGCCAAACCTTTCCAAACAAACCTCCTCATCAATTTCATAATTGAATGATTTTCTCCTGCTGTAAGTGTGAGGAACATGACAACAAGTAACTAGGTAAGGAGGAGATCATAGCTTTAAGCATCACTAGCCTTCCTACCCAGGAGAGCCATTTCCCTTTCCAAGAGCTCAATCTATTTTCTATTTTATCCTTTAATGAGTCCCATAGTTTAGAATTTCTAATCCCTTTGTCAATTGGTAGTCCAAGGTATGAACAAGGTAGGGTCCCTTTCTTAAACTTGAGGATATTTAGTATCTCAGTTTCCTTTCTCTAATGGGTTGATAGAAATAACACCTTAGATTTTGATTGATTGACTTCCTAACCCGAAGCTCTGGCATACTAAACTAATATTTTTAGAAACTACCTAGCTTCATTCCTGTTAGCTTCCCCCATCAGCATCGTATCATCAACAAATTTTTGATGAGTAATGGCTTACATGTTTCTTGAAACCTTGATACCTTCATTCTTCCCACTCAAATGAGATCTATTGGTAGCCTTGCTAAGAGCTTCTGCTATTATGATGAAGAGAAAAGGGGATAAGGGGTGGGTCTTCTTGTCTCATTTCCCGAGAAGACTAAAAAAATCCCTTTGGAGAACCATTGATGAGAATAGAAAATTGAGGACTGGAAATGCAAGCAAAAATCTAGTTAACCCACTATTTTTTGAACTTGAAGGCCTCAAGGATCTTGCACAAAATCTCCAATCAAATTTTTCGTGAGCTTTCTTAATGTCCAACTTAATCAGCATCCAAGGTTCCTATGTATTTTGCAGAGAGTGAATCACCTCTTGGGAAATAATAACTTTGTCCAGAATTGATCTTTTCTAATATGATATGGACTAGTAAGATTTTTAATCCGTTCGCTATTACTTTAGACATGATTTTGTATATAGTGTTACACAAGGAAATTGGCCTAAACTCTTCCAGTCTCATGGATTTTTCTTTTTTGGGTATGAGCACTATGAAGGTGTTGTTGACCTCATGTAGAAGTCTCCCTAAATTCCTGGCAGCCTCCAATGCCTCTATTAGATCCTTTCCCATGATGTCCCAACATATTAGGAAGAATATGACACAAAATCCATTAGGTCCAGGGGCCTTATCATGGTGAAGTTGCTTTATAGCAGTTTGCACTTCTTCCATTGAGAATTTGGCATTCAACTTAACATTCTATTCCTCATTAATAATGGTCGAAATGTGTCTAAGTAGACTCCTTTGTGCAATGAGTTATGACCCCTCATTATTTAAAAGGTCTATGAAGAATCTCACAGTCATATCCACAATTTCTTTAGGGTCCTCTGTGAAAGATCCATCCAATTTTATCAACCTTGAAATTTTGTTCACTTCTCCACATTGTCATGTAATGTGAAAATATTTGGTGTTCCTATCACCAACCTTAATCCACGACTCTCTGGATTTATGCTTCCAAAAGATTTCCTCTTTTGATAGAATATCCTCATAGTTCTTCAATACCTCATTTTCTCTTAGAAAAAAATCTTGATTCATGCCTTGTGCAATGACCTCCCCATTCAACTTGTTTAATTCCTCAATCTAATTTTTAGTTTGGAAAATGTTCTTGAATTGCTCCCTATTCCACTAGATCAATCTTTGCTTGACATGTTTTAATTTTGAAATAAAAAAATAGTTTGAATCCCACAAAATGTTATTCCTTACACCAATGGTGAGCCTTATTGGGAAATGGTCCAAGCTTGAGCAAGGAAAGATATATCCTTCCAAAGTGTAGGGAAAGGTAGACAAATCTCCTTTAAAGAAGAATCTATCCAATTTTTCAGCAATGTTGTTGAATCCCAATCTTCTATTATTCCATGTAAAGATGTCATTTTTTGCCTCAATATCTAAAAGATTATTTCTAGATACCTACTCTCCAAAGTCCCTTTGAGATTTCCCTAGTGTGTCAATACCACCTCTCTTATCCCCCCTATGGAAGATGGCATTAAAATCTCCCCTAATGATACAATGGGAATAGTTGTGTGCTTCCTTGAACTTGTCCAGTTCAACCCATAGCTCCCTTTTGTTGATGCAAGAAACAAGGCCGTAAACATTGATCAAAATGATTTGAAGCGTAACAGAGAGACTTGACAATTTACCCCCAATCCAATGCCTGCCAAATCCTAATGCCTTGAAGATAATAGTGAATGGATTCCATAACACCGCCACACCCCCAAAAACACCTTTCGCATTTACAACCACCATTTTCTAGTTCTTAAAGCTTTTGGTAAAGGATTCCATCTCAACCATTGATAATTTTGTTTCTTGTATTAAAATTACTTCTGCTTTGGTCAAAAACACTCTTCGCTTGACCAAGCATCTCTTGTTAGATAAGAGCATCATGGCTCCTAGGGTAGGGGGTTCCCTCCCTTGAGTTCAAAAGTGATGTAATCTTGAATTGTCTCATTGCCTCTACATCTATGTTCCTTATTTTATGAAGAGATTTCCATGTACTCTCTTGCTTGATTTTTTACCATAGTTCGGTTTGACTTTATTGGACGAGATCTACATGAATACCCAATTTCTCAGGCTTCGCTTGATCATTAGGGTTGGTTTCTTTGAGGTCCTCAATTGAAAATATTAGATTATTTTATTTTATTTCCATTTCTCCTTCCTCCAAAAGTTCTTGTAGTAAGGCCTTCTTTTGTTCTACTAGTTCTTGCTTGGTTTCTACGTTTCTAATATATTCTCCTAAGATTCCCAAGAACTCACCGATGGAATCTAATGTGGAAAATCTATGTCCCGTTTTGACAATCACAACATCTTTGGTCTCTAAGGTGGTATGAGTGTTTTGAGGGTCCATACCCTCCATCGCTCTTATTTCTCCTTACTCTAGATCTTGCACTACTGCCTTTCCCATAGTTCTAAGGGAAGTTTCCTCCTTATAATCTCTTGAGAGATCGTACACAAGCAAGGCCTCATATGAATTTTCCTTTATCTACAAGTGAATATCACGCTGAAGATCTTCTACATCCTTGAGCAGTTTGAGTAACTCCCTCTCTGTGAAATATGTATTTCCCTTAATTGTAAGAGGCCCTTGATTAATGGCTCTTGCTGAAGGTGGGGGCTAAGGCATGTAAGATATTATTTTCCTCTTTTTGAAATTGGAGTGAGACACTTATTCAAACAACGGGAGCTTGGCTTTGTCTTTTGCTTTGGGCTTCTCTGTTGCTGATATATGATCACATAAGGGTTTGAAAAATTATTATTATCTTGCTTTGAGATGATTGCAATAGACCTAGGCCCAAGAATACATCTACCCCATGATGGGTTATTATTGGTCTCTATTTTTGAATCCATCTCCTTTTTTCTAAGATTCTTTCCAAATCCTCAAGGGTTTTTTGGTTCTGATCTATGTTCACATAGATTCTGGCTTTTGATCCTATTTTATCATCAAAGAAATCCTCATCCACCCCAATGAAGGAACCAATCTCTTCTCCTATCCCGCCTAGGGCTTCCATGCTTCAATACTCTGATGAATTTTTTTTTAGTGTGAGCAATTTAGGGATTTTTTGAATGTCGTGCCTGTTGGGGACAAAATTTGGTTCCCAGTCATATAATAAAAGTTAAAACCCTAAAAAAGGGCTCTCCATACATGATTTCCCACTTAAGAAGCTCATCTACACATTCAACAATAAAGAACCCTTGCAAAATGGAGTGCACACTTATCCGTCCATTGAAAACTGCTATCCACCAATCTATGATCCGTTCCACCGAGCAGCTTAGCCCACACCATTTGGTGAAAAAAGCATAGCATTGAAGATGTGCCCATACTAGGGTAAGGAGTTTCGATTGTATGAAGATAGCTTTGGACTATGATTTTGAACCAAAATCTTGGTATGTTTCTTTGTGAAAGGTGTTCCCTTGATTTTGGATTCTTCCATACCTAGGCAAATTTTCCTTCCCAAAGAGGATAGATGGCTTAAATGCTTAGGGTTTCCCTGCCTATTGCTATTGTATACTCTTGGGATCACTAGTCGAGGCTGCCATGTGTTGCATCCTTGTGTGCAGTTTTGTCTATGGCCAAAGGTGGTATGACCATGATCATGATTTTGTCCATGTGTGGAACCACCTAAGGGGATCCTATTTGCCACCATGGCAAAGGGAGGGATCGTCAAAAATTGACTGCGATTTTGTTCACAGAAAAGCCCTTTCGCTCATTTCACTCTATTCTATTATTAATATTTAATGTATATTTATTTATTTAAATGATATTAATATTTTTAATAAATAAATAAATTTAATATTTTTTAAATGAAATTACATTTAATATATAATTTAATATAAATTTATTACTATTTAAAATAACTTGCATTAAGTTTTTTATTTAATGAATAAGGGGAAGGGGGGATTCACAACCCCCTCCCCTCTCTTGTTAAAGGCCTACACCCTATATGCATAGGCCGCAACCTGTGCATGCAAGTTGTGGCCTTTAAAAAAAAAAAAAATCTTTAAAACAATAAGCTTTGATATAATATATTTAAATATTTTTTAAAAAATAAACATTAATATATATAAATAAAATACTTTTAAATTAATATAAATATATTAAAATATTAAAATATTTACAATTAATAAATATAAATATATATTATTTTCATAAAATGTTTATAAAAATAAATAAATAACATAAAAGAAATTGCTTTAGATTCTTGTTCGAAAATAGAGGATAAATATTTTTTTCTGAATAGATTTAGATAAATATTTTTTTTTTTCAAAAATTCAAGAGAGAATACAAAGTTAGAGAAGAAGCTAATTTAGAATATGGGTTTCGGGAAAGAATTTTCAAAAAACAATATAGAGGAAGATGAATACCTCAAGGGTTTATTGAAGGAAGCTTTAACACAAGGGAAAAATCTAAGAGATTTTGTTGAGATTAATGGAGCGAAAACCCTTTTTTTTTTAAAGGATCAAATTGGGAGAATAGATTAAAAAAAAATGAAAGAAAGGGGTTGCATGCAAACCATTCAAAAGGTTTTTGAAGAAATTATAAAAGGTTGTGAAAAAGAAACAAAAAATTTCAAGCAATAAAATTTTCTTTTTTCATTCCTAATTTTTTTAAATTGAATAAATAAAACAAGGAACCTACTTGCAATGCAATACATAATCCATTTCCTTCTTTGTTGAACCAAACCCTCAATTCCTCTTTGCAATAAATCCAAACTTCAACCTCTCTCTCTTTGCCATGAATCAAACTTTAGCCTCGACTTTATAGAGTTGTCTTCCGTGCAAAACAATATACTTTTCCAAAAAACAAAAGAAGACATGGAGGATGCATTCTTCTTTTCTTCAATAAAAATTTCTTCCCAAAAAATTAAAAAACTGTTATGCCTTTCTTATTCTCCATTTTATAAAATTTTTGAGGGGAAAAAAAGTAAAATATTATTGACATCTATTAGTAAGAGATTCCTTCCCAAAATATCCCTCACTAAAACATGTCATAGATTATAAATTGTGTAACCTCCATTTGTCATAATATTTGCTTTGAATGGCAATATTCCTTTCATAAAATAATAATAATGTGCAACTTCCTCTCTTGTCATAAAACATGCCAATAATGTAACTCCCATCATCATAATTAAAGAAAATCTAATTTTGTTTTTATTCCCCATTTATCCTTGCACGCATCATTAGTTTTACTTTTTTTAAATTAATAAATCATATCATAGAATGCAATAAAATATGTAACTCCCACAATTTAAAATGTCAAGTGTGCTCCAATAAATAGACCAATTTAAAAAATTATACCATGAATTAATTATTCATTTAATCTTAATTTTTTTTAAAATATATAGTATTTCTATTTGTTCATTAATTTATTTCATTTAATTTATTTCTTCTTTAATTCAATTTTATAAATTATCTTTAGAAATTAATTATCACTAAATTGAAAGAGATTTCAAATATTCTAAGGAAGAGGGTTATGATAGAGGGATTAAAAGTATCTTTATTGAGGATCTAGATGCATGAATGGTAGCAAAGTAATATTCATGCATTGGTGATATTCCTCTCCACATCATAAAAATATTTTTTAAAATGGCTTACAACTAGATTAATGTATGTTGAAGGGACAAATTTGAAATAATAAACATAATATATTTTTGAGGATTATTAAAAAAATTGAGAAGTTAAAGAATACAACCATGGACACAAAATTTCCTTCTTAAAAAATAATCATGAAATCATAGATGTGTTTGATTTCTATATGAATATTAACTCATTATGTCAAGCTATGTTGTGTAAATTTTAAAACTTAACAAGAGTTATGTTCAATTTTTTATCTTGTTTCCTAGCTTTGTAGTCAATTATGGCATCTCCAATGTTTCCCTAATAGAACTTGAGGCTCAATGCTTTAACATGAATACATCTTCCTAGTGATTAAAAAACCCATCTTGCCTTGGAAAATTTTAATTGTTATTTACTACACACTAGTCAATACTTATCTTTAAAATCAATTTTGGTTATTATTTATTACACACTAGTCAATGCTTATCTTTAAAATAAAATTTTGATTATATGCTATGCATGATGTATGAGGAATACGGTATATCCTCAAAGTTGATTGGCTCAAAAATTAAGACACATGAAACTTCCTAATTAATCTATAAGAGTAGTGTAAATAGAGAAAATAAACAATTTTAACATAGAAGCAAATAAACACACAAAACAATAATGTAGTGTATAGATTGAGAAATCTCTTCTAGGAAAAAATTCAACATTGAAACATTGAACCAATTGTATTCACAACAATTTAGTTACAATGCAATAATAGGCTAAAGCCTTCTCAATAGTAAATAGCAACTTCGGAGATTTTTTTGATAGAATAACAATTATTTACAAATCATCAATTGAATGGTTCACTTGACAATGACCTTGTGTGTTCTTTGTGTGTCATAAATGCTAGAGAATCTATTAGACATCTTACAATATTAGAAGATACACTTACACATCTTGCTATTACACACATTCTAAATATACTACCGCAAGACCAGAAGTTCCAACACAAAGTAGGACACCCTTTTCTATTAGAAAACAATAAATACAAAATAATTGATAAATCAAACACTAGATTGCAAAGTGTAGGATACCTAAACCCAACAGATTATTTTCACTTATGAGCTGGATGCATAAGAATGTATAAGAATAAAAACATACATGGTGAATGGGAAATAATTCATCATAGGAAAGATAAGATCCTTCGATCAACCCAATACCTTCGATCAACCCAATACAGGGATACTTAGGTTATACAAGGCATGTCAATCCAATCAGACTTTAATAACCTCTTCTCTACTTTTGGTGGTCTATCAATTGGACTAAAATTAGAGGGCTGGACTTAAAAGAGCACACACTAAATGTTGACTGTTTAGGTGGCTCTTGTAGGGCCCATTCAATCCATTGCCTATTTCTGTTACCGTAAACCATCACAGTGAGCAGTCAAATCCCCGTTGCATCAGCCGAACCAAATTCAAATGACTGTTGCCACGCTGGGGAAGGTTGAATGGATTAATAGAAAGAGAGTCTCTGTGATTACTGCAGCGAATGGAAGGCACTGTGACACCATATGCAACAAGCAAGTTTGCTGTGATACATTTTCCAGCGTACTTAGGTTATAGGTATCCATCGAAGGATAGATGATAGAGGAACTTTGTCATATGTTGTAGTTGGAAATGTGGAAGCATAGACAAGGCACATGAACTGTTTGACCGAATGCCTTAAAGAACTGTGGTCTCATGGATATACGCAAAATGTATTTGTTGAAAGGCTTCAGGAACTTCCAAGCAAATGCAATTGGCAGGTTGAAAGTCAGACTTCGCAACCTTTGCCTACAGCCTCCCCGCCTGTGCCAAAATGGGAGCTTTGGAAAAGGGTATGGAATCCGTCCAAGGATTAAGGACGCGGGAATTTTTTCAGATGTTGTAGTTGCAACTAACCTGGTGGACATCATAGACAAGGGGCATGGACTATTTGACAGAATACCTAAAAAGAAATGCGGTCTCATGGTTTGCCATGATTGCAGGATACGCAGAATGTATAAATAAGTTTAACAGAATGCCTCGAATAAACGCATTCCCATGGAATGCCCTGATTGTAGATTATTCACACAAGTCAATTTTTTTAAAAGGCTTTAGGAACTTTCAAGAAAATGCAATTGGCAAATGTAAAGACAAACTCTGCAACCTTTGCCAACATCCTCCTAGCCTGTGCCGAAATGGGAGCTTTGGAACAGGGTATGGACATCCATCAAAGCATAAAGGATAGAGTAATTTTGTCAAATGTTGTAGTTGCAACTGCCCTGGTAGACATGTATTCAAAATATGGAAGCACATCCAATGTGCATGAATTGTTTTGAAACCATATTCCTTATTTACAAGGAATTTTACATTCTCCTCTTTTCTTTTTTCATTTTTCCAAAATGTTAGCACTCTTTTCTTATCTATCCTTTTTTTTTTCTAAAAAGTTGCATGTAATAATGGGAATGGTTACACTCTACAAGTGTGACAAGATTCTTATATAAAATTGGACTCTGTTCCTCTTATTCACAACCTGAGTTTTTTTAGTAGGATCTTTTTATCATTTTTCATCAACTAGTTTATCTAGTTTCTATCTTACATTTTTATTGTCTTTTAAATGTCTTTAAACAATCTTGTTATTCATAAATTTAATTTCTGATAAATCAATCAATTTCTTGTTTTTTATATCATTTCCCAACTAAATCCTATTTAAAGTAAGAATTTATTTTAAGCAAGACATGTTAAGCAATCTAATTAGAAAGTAAAATAACCAATCTAAGAACCAATCTAAGAACTCCTTCAATGGACTCCCTTATTTAAAAATGTTCTTGTTGTAGTGTTTTGTCTTTTGTTATACTTGTTAGTACCTAAATATCTCAAACTATAGAAGTTTCTGAGTGTTAGGGGTGATTGTGTCTATTTCTAGCCTTTTTTTGGTTTATATATTTTCTCTTGTTGGCATTCTTTCCCTCCATTCCTTGAAACCCAACATTTCCATTTTTGTTTCCAATACTTTTGATTATTTTAGTCTTTTAGACTTCTCATTACCTAGGTAAATTATCAAGGTTTTCTCCATGCTTCAATTGCCTACTTTGTCCTTGCCTTTGGCCTAGGATTTTAGGTCTTCATATAACCATATACTTCTTAATCTGTAAGACTAATCCATGAACCTCAATTCTTCTCCTCTTACTCTTTTCCATGCTTCCTTTAACATTAAGTATTCACCATCCCCAACTCCTAGTTTGAGGATTCACTTTTCCTTTAAGTCTCAAAATCTAGGTCTTCTAGCATTTTCCCTACTCATTTCCCTCATTTGACTTCCCATCTCCCTTCCTCCTTATGGGACCCATGCTTGTAGGATTACTCATACAAATCATACCCAAAAGGTATAAGGTATGCAATAAAACCAATCTTTGAACCTTGAAAGTCTTCCACTTTCTTTCCCTTGCTCTTTTTTCTTCTAATATTAGGCACACCAAATTAAT
>VDFB02058242.1:572648242-572692281 GCA_007258455.2 Sequoia sempervirens | reverse complement strand
TTTAGAAAATCTTGATCACTCTCTAGAATAGCCCATTAAACATGGGTTGTGTTTGAATGCACTACATAATTGATATAACACAACCACTCTACATATCAACCAGAGTTATAGGCTCTTTATTGCAGCAAGAGGTAATCACTCTTCGTTCATGCTATAATTACATCCTAACTTGTTAAACTTGAGACAACCTGAATGCACCTAATGATGATTGACACCTACATTATACAACCTGAATTAACTACATTATATGAGTGCCTCCATTTCTATCACAATATAGCCACATTAAACTTAGGTCACATATGAATGCTTCCTATATTTGTTATAGCACAACTATGCCACATGACCAATGGAGTTATGGACCACATAATTACAGTCACAAGAATCTATTTCTTGGTTGTGATCTTATGGTGATTCCACACAACAAAATCTGGACATGAAATTCTCAAAACCCTAAACCTCTAATAATGAAATCTAATGAGATGTTGCTTTAAAATATGATTTTCAAACCTAGAACTACAAATTTGACTTCACAACTAAATTCTAAAAAAAGAAAATGACGACCCTCAACCTGGCGATATCTTCTTGAAGTTTTTTTGAATTTTTCCAAGAAAATCGTCCTTAGCTCTCCACAAACTGTCTCAAGTAGAGAAAAACACTTTCGCAATAAATTAACAAACTCACTTTTCTTTATGTTGGCCACAATTTGATTTTTTTCTTATTTTTCATGTTTGTCAAAATTTCAACGAAACTGATAGTCAACATTTCGATGAAACCCAGGTTCATCAAAATTTTGACAAACGTCGGGGATAAACTTTTAAAATTTTGAAAATTACACATCAAATTTTACAAGAACCTGACGATACATCAAATTATACATATTTCATTGGACATTTTCTTTGGATTTTGCAGTCAAATGAGTTAGTGATAAAGCTATTGCCGAATAAATTTTTAATTAAAACCTTTGCTCATAAAAGTCAAAATTTGTATTGATAGGCGTAAAGTATAAGGAAAAGTTGGGTGAATAATGGAGCATGGGTATGTCTTGTTTACCCGATAATATTTTCACCATTTAGTTAAAATTTAAAACAAGGAGCAATGCTTCAAATGCAGGGGAGGAAGTTGAAAGGAGCAAACATTTTTTGCTGGAGATCAAAGTAAATATTTTACTCACTGAGTGAAATATACACTAAAATACAAATGAGTAAAAATCAAATGGGCACGGGAAATATTTTATTGTGTCCTATGAAAATTAAAATCTTCATTGCATCTTAATGTGCAAAGGATTTAAATGGCTCCCACTATATTTCAAATGCAAAAATGGTGCGGGTAAAATCTATTTTTCCCAGTAACATACTTTTTCCATTTTATAGGTTTTGGATAAAAAGCAGAAAGGTGGAATAAATAAATGGCATGAATATTTTGATGAAGTGAATAAAGTATTCACTATCTGGAAGACTTTAATTGTTGAGGGTAAATATTTGCAGCTGCAACAAAACAACAAAGATATTTTACTGTAGGGAAAATAAGTATGAGATTTTTCATGGTGAAGGGATTTTTTTTGTTGCAAATTGGTATGAGGGAAAAATGGAGGAAAAACTTGTTGTTGCAAAGGGAAGAGAGAGGAGAGATGCTTTTCTTGTTGCTGATTAATGATGGAGGAAGCTTCCAAGTGTCATCATTAGATTGATTTTCTGGCTTCTTTTGTTTCCTTTTATTCCCATTCTTCTCTCATTTGTAGAGGGTTCTGATTTTCTGTATGGGTTGGGTAGATAGAGAAAGTTTGATTCTGAATCATAATTTGAGTATGTAGGTTGTAATTGCTGATTTCATGAGTAAATATCAACTAGTTTATGCTTATAAATCATGAATGTCATAAAATTGTCTCCAGGTTTGTACATTTTAAGTCATATGAATTCAATAATACAAAGTATGTTTGAGTTTTTCATCTTAGTTTCCCTGAGATTGTTTTATTTGTTCATGGTTCTGTTTCAATGAAATGGTTAAAATAATTTGAATAAATAATTGTGATTTCAAGTGTGTAGGGTGGATCTGATAAGAAGAATTTGATTGACAATAGGAGTGGATCTGTTGGTGTAATGCATTGAAAGTTTGAATCCACTGTTGAAGTTCATTTGTTGATGAATTCATTTTATGCATTTGACTCCATGGCCCAAAATTAGGCATTGATTTTTCATTCAGCTTGATGCATTCTTATAAACAATTCATAAATTCAAAATCATTTTAAATCCTTGTTGTTTGGTTGAGGTTTAGTGTTGATTTTTTCCTCCCAATTGTTGAGTGAGTGTTGATATACCAAGAATTTACCTAGATTTGAAGTTAGTGCTTTCTTTGGTGTAATTAAATTGGGAATTATCTGCTATAAAAAGAAATGTCTGTGTATGAGTGAATTAAGTTTTTTAGGCATTGTATAGGTTGACCCACCTTGGTCCTACAGAGCCAAAAGTGTAGGAGATTTCAATATTTGACTGAATCTTGTCAGTTGGCCAAATCCCTCTTTGAGTCTGAGTATAATAAATTGGCTAATTCTTTAGGATTCTTTGGACTGGTTGATTTGGAAAACCAATAGATTCATTGTACAATGCAAGTTATGTTCACTAGTTGTGAACTGTGGTTTTCTATGTTTCTAGTTGAGGTTTGGGAGAAATGTTGTTGGTCCAAATTTATCTTTGGAAAATTCTTATGACTTGTGGTTCTAAAGTTGAGTTGTTTTGATTGTATTCAATATAATTTTGGTATCTAGAAGATTCATTCTTAATGGTTCTATTTGTTTTACAATGGTTTGGTCGACCTTGTGTTGAACACTACCTTTAGAGTTGACGAAGCATGTTGGATCTATTTGGGTCCTTATGAAACATGGCTTATTATTTTATAAAGGCATCGAGAAATATTTTTCTATTGGCTGAAATAAAAAACCCTAGTTTTGTAACCGACATAAGTCTTGATAAAACAACTAAGGGTTAGGGTTTCCATTGATTTTTTATTGTAGCATATGCAGTGGTATTGAGTTGCAAGGATTGCTAGTTGTAATTAGTTCGATTTCCTGGATAATAATATTGGACTCTCTGTTGGTGGATGTAGCCTGAGTTTGGGTGAACAACGTTAAAAATTGTCTCTTTCTATTATTATTTCTCTGTATTTTTCATTCCTTTGTTTAATCTTTATCTGCATTTAATTGATATCTTCTTCATGCAATTCCTAACAAGTGGTATCAAAACTAGTCGTGTTTGATTATCGTCTATAGAAAGGTCTCACGATTAAGTGGGAGTCTCACGGTTAAGTGGGAGCAATGACAGACGAGTGTAAATTGAAGGTAGATAAATTCAATGGGAAGAACTATCAATTATGGAAGATGCAGATGGAGGATTATCTCTATCAAAAGGATTTATGGAGGCCGCTAGAAGGAATAGCCAAGAAACTGACAACAATGACTGATGAGGATTGGAATCTTCTGGATAAAAAAATATTGGGAACCATTCGGTTGTGCCTAACACCATATGTGGCATTCAATATAACAGAAGTTAAGACAACAGATGAACTAATGAAAGCTTTGGCTAAATTACATGAAAAACCCCCAACCTCAAATAAGGTATTTCTCATGAAGCATTTGTTTAATCTAAAAATGATTGAAGGTGGATTTATGATAGATCATTTAAATGAGTTTAATATGATTACCAGCCAATTGACTTCTGTAAATGTAAAATTTGATGAAGAAGTTAGAGCTCTTCTGATATTATGTTCTTTGTTGGTACTGTGGGAAACCAATTCATCTGAAGAAAGATTGTTGGTCTTAGAAGAATAAAGAAAAGAGAAAAACAAGAAAGTAATAAGGAGGCAAATGTGGTAAGTAATAAATCTGAAGATGATGCTTTGATTCTTTCCCTAGATAATGCTGATGATTCATGGGTTTTAGATTTAGGGGTCTCATTTCATGCTATGCCCCATAAAAGTTATTTTCTTGATTATGTCCAAGGGGATTTTGGGCTGGTTTATTTGGGAGATAATGAACCCTATTAGATTGTTGGAAAGGGAAGAATTAAGAGTAAGTTGTATAATGGGAATCATTAGCTACTATAAGAGGTAAGGCACATTCCAAGGTTGAGTAGGAATTTAATTTCAATAGGGAAGCTAGCTGATGAAGGTTGAATAGATACTTTCAGTGATAAATATTGGAAGGTTTCAAGAGGTGCCTTAACAGTAGAAAAATGTGTGAAGGTAGGCACCTTATATCTTTGTATAGGTAATATTGTTCCTTCTACTTTAGTTGTTGCAGAGAAAAAAAAAAGGTATAGGAATAGTTGTTGTGGGTTCGCAAGAAGAGACTGAAACAGTTGTTGCAGGTTTTGAGACAACATTGTGGAATAACAGACTTGGGCATATGAGTGAAAAAGGTATGAAATTACTTCATTCTAATAAAGTTTTACTAGGTATAAAATGTGTTAATATGTATTTTTGTGAAAGTTGTGTCTATGAAAAGAAAACAGATTTATTTTTCTCAAGGATGGGAAGAAAAAGAAAGATGAAAAGTTGGAGCTTGTGCATACAAATGTATGGGGACCAGCTTAGGTATCTTCTCTCAGTGGCTCTTGGTATTATGTTACATTCATAGATGATGCAACTATGAAGGTTTGGATTTATTTCCTAAGACATAAATTTGATGTATTTGAAACATTTAAGAAATGGAGAATCTTGGTTGAGAATGAAACGCACAAAAGATTGAAATATCACAAATTTGATAATGGTGGTGAGTATTGCAGAAAAGAATTTGAGGATTATTGTTCCTTTAATGAAATTCATAGACAAAAAATGGTTCCAGGGACTCCACAAGAAAATGGAGTGGTTGAGCACGTGAATAGGACAATAATGGAGCATGCAAGGAGCATGATATTGCATGTTGGGCTGCCTTTAAACATGTGGGTAAAGGCTGTCAATACCATTGTATATTTAATTAATTGAGGTCCTTCATTCCTTTGGGCTGTGATATTCCAAAGAAAGCATGGATAGATTAAAAGGTGAGTTGTTCTTTTCTCAAAACCTTCAGATGTAAAGCATTTGCACATGTAGATTATGAAAATATAACCAAGCTAGATGAAAAATCAAAAAATATATCTTCGTTAGATATGGCATTGATGAACTTAGTTATAGGCTTCGGGATGTTGAAAATCTAAAATTGTGAAAAGTAGGGATGTTGTACAAAGATTAGTTGCAGGAGCATGAGAAGAAAGAAAAGGATTCTGTGCTACTGGATGATACTCTAGATAGTGATGTTCCAGTAGTTCCTCATGTTCTAAAACAACAACAAGAAATACCACAAACTCCAGTGAATGTTAGTTGGTCAACAAGTCTAAGTAGACCTCCTGAAAGGTTTTCTCCCTCTTTGTAATCTATTTTGTTAACAAATCCTAGTGAATTAGAAGGGTATGATGAAGCTATGTAGGTGGATACAAAGGTTCAGTGGGAGCTTGCAATGAAAGAAGAAATGAAATCCTTGTTGAAAAATCAGACTTGGGAATTATCTAAGTTTCTTGCAGGTAAAAAGGATTTACCTAACAAATGGGTTTGTACGATAAAAGAGGAAGATGGAGGTATGAACATATTTAAAGCCAGGTTAGTTGTAAAAGGATTTGCACACAAAAAGGGCATTGATTTTGCTGAATTTTTTTCTTCAATTATTAAAATGACTTCTATTCGTACTGTTTTAAGTATTGTGGCTATGGAACATTTGCATTTGGAACAACTAGATGTGAAAACCACATTTCTTCATGGTGATTTGGAGGAGGAGATATATATGGAACAACCCCAAGGATTTGAGGTCAAAGGTAAGGAGAAATTGGTGTGTAGATTGAAGAAGAGTTTATATGGCTTGAAACAAGCACCTCAACAATGGTACTTGAAATTTGATAGTTTTATGGCTGAGCAAGGCTAAAATAGGTGAAATTTTGACCATTGTGTTTATTTTAAGAGGTTGGATAATGACAACTATATTATTTTGTGTTTATATGTTGATGACATGCTTGTAGCGGGGTCTAACATGGATCACATAAGTGAGTTAAAACAACAGTTAGAAAAATCATTTGCTATGAAGGATTTGGGGGTAGTAAAAAAAATCCTTGGTATGAAAATTTGTAGAGATAGGAAGAACAAAAAATTGACTCTATCTTAGACTGATTATGTTGAAAAGGTGTTGCAGAGATTCCATATGGAGAATGCAAAAACTATTAGCACACCTTTTCCTAGTCATTTGAAAGTGACTAAGGAGATGTTTCCAAAGATACACAAGGAGGAAGAAAAAATGTCCAAGGTACCATATGCTTCAGCTATATAAAGTTTAATGTACACCATGGTATGCATGAGATAAGATATTGCACATACTATAGGAGTTGTAAGTAGGTATATGAGTAATCTCGGACTAGAGCATTGGAATGAAGTAAAATGGGTTCTTAGGTATTTGAGAGGTACATCCAATAAAAATTTATGTTTTGGGGGCTCTAATATTGATATAGCATGTTATGTAGACTCATATTTGGAAGGGGATATTGATACCAAGCAGAGTACTTTAGGTTATGTCTTTACTGTAGTTGGAACAATAGTGAGTTGGATCTCATGGTTGTAAAAGGTGGTTGCTTTATCCACCATGGAGGAAAAATATGTAGCTACAATAGAGGCAATCAAGGAAATGATATGGCTGCAATCTCTCATGGAAGAATTGGGAAAACAACAGGCCAATAGTTATTTGTTTACGGATAGCCAAAGTGCCATACATCTTGCAAGGAATTCTATCTTTATTTCAAAGAACAAACACATACAGTTGAGTTATCACTTCATTCGATCGGTGATGGATGATGGACAGTTAAGGCTGGAAAAGATACATATAGATGACAATATAGCGGATATGTTTACAAAGGCAGTGACAAGGGAGAAGCTGAGCTCCTCTTCAGGTTCGGTTGGTCTTCAAGACTAAAAATAATAAAATTAGAACAATAGGTTCCATGGTGCTTATTTCTAGTGGGAGCTATAGGGTCAGTGGTGTTATGTTTAGTCTCCAAGTGCAAGATGATATGGTGTGGAGTATGATCTATCTCCAATTGGGAGATTGTTGTTATGTGGAGCCTAATCAGACTTGGAGGTTAAGTTTTCCACTTTTATCGGTGTGGTTTCCCACCAAATTATTTAATGGGGGTTTGGATGCAATGCCCCTTAGATGGGGTCAAGGGGCAACACCCCTTTCGAGGTCCAAGAGTAGTGCCCCTAGTGAGCTCCCTATCACGATACAAGGTAGGGTTGAGGGGCAGCGTCCCTGCTGGGGCTCGAGGGTAGCACCCCTGAAACCTCACACACCTTTTATTATTTTTTAAAGGCATCGGGAATTATTTTTCTATTGGTGAACATAAAAGACCATATTTTTGTAACTAACATAAGTCTTGATAAAATGACTAAGGGTTAGGGTTTCTGTTGATTTTGTATTGTAGCATTTGCAACAGTATTGAGTTGCAAGGATTACTGGTTGTAATCAGTTCAATTTCCTGGATAATAATATTGGACTCTCTGTTGGTGGATGTAGCCCGAGTTTGGGTGAACCACGTTAAAAATTATCTCTCACTGTTATAATTTTTGTGTATTTTTCATTCCTCTATTTAATCTTTATCTACATTTAATTGATATCTTCTGCATGCAATTCCTAACAAGTGGTATCAGAGCCACTTGTGTTCGATTATCATTTGTAGGAAGGTCTCACGGTTGAGTGGGAATCTCATGGTTAAGTGGGAGATATGGCAGACGAGGGTAAATTGAAGGTAGATAAATTCAATGGGTAGAAATATCATTTATGGAAGATGCAAATGGAGTATTATCTCTATCAAAAGGATTTATGGAGGCTATTGGAAGGAATAGCCAAGAAACTGGCAACAATGACTTATGAGGATTGGAATCTTCTAGACAGAAAGGCATTGGAAACCATTCAGTTGTGCCTGCCACCATCTATGGAATTCAATATAACATAAGTGAAGACAACAGATGAACTGATGAAAGATTTGGCTAAATTGTATGAAAAAACCTTAGCCTCAAATAAGGTATTTCTCATGAAGTGTTTGTTTAATCTAAACATGATTGAAGGTGGATCTATGACAAATCATTTAAATGAGTTGAATACGATTACCGACCAATGGAATTCTCTAAATATAAAATTCGATGAAGTTAGAGCTCTCCTAATATTATGTTATTTTCTTGAAAGCTGGAATAGTTTGGTAATGGCGGTTAGTAACTTTGTTTTTTATTCAAATACCCTAAAATTTGATGATGTTATTGGTGTTATTCTGAGTGAGGAAATTTGTAGGAAAAGCTTAGGTGGATCCACATTAGGTAGTGTTTTGAATGCAGAAAGCAAGGGAAGATCAAAGGAGAGAGGAAAAGGTTCTGGAGGTCATGGGAAATCACGAGGAAAATTAAAGGACAAGAGGTCCCAATCTAGAGGATAGAAGGATTGCTGGTACTATGGGAAACTAGGTCATCTGAAGAAAGATCGTTGGTCTTAGAAGAATAAAGAAGGAGGAAAACAAGAAGGCAATAAGGAAAAAAATGTGGTAAGTAATAAATCTTAAGATGATGCTTTGATTCATTCCCTATATAATGTTGATGATTCATGGGTTTTAAGTTTAGGCGCCTCATTTCATGCTACACCCCATAGAAGTTATTTTCTTGATTATGTCCAAGGGGTTTTGGGTTGGTTTATTTGGGAGATAACGAACCTTGTGAGATTGTTGGAAAGGGAAGAATTAAGATTAAGTTGTAGAATGAGAATTATTGGGTACTACAAGAGGTAAGGCATGTTCTAAGGTTGGGTAGGAATTTCATTTCATCAGGGCAGCTTGCTAATGAAGGTTGCATAATTACTTTCAATGATAAAAATTGGAAGGTTTCAAGAGGTGCCTTAACAATAGCAAAAGGTGTGAAAGTAGGCACCTTATATATTTATACAGGTCATACTGTTCCTTCTACTTTAGTTTTTATAGAGAAAAAACAAACACGTACAAGAATAGATGTTGTGGGTTCACAGGAAGAGACTGAAATAGTTGCTGCAGGTTTTGAGACAACACAGTGGCATAACAAATTTGGGAATATGAGTGAAAAAGGTATAAAAGTACTTCATTCTAAGCAATTTTTACTAGGTCTAAAATGTATTAATATGGATTTTTGTGAAAGTTGTGTATGAAAAACAAAAGAGAGTTAGTTTTCTCAAGGATGGGAAGAAAAAGAAAGATGAAAAGTTGGAGCTTGTGCATACAGATGTATCGGGACCAGCTTAGGTATCTTATCTCAGCGGCTCTTGGTATTATTTTACATTCATGGATGATGCAACTACAAAGGTTTGGATTTATTTCCTAATATAAAATCTAATGTATTTGAAACATTTAAGAAATGGAGTAGCTTGGTTGAGAATGAGATGGGAAAAAAGTTTTAAATGTCTCAGATCTCATAATGGTGGTGAGTATCATAGAAAATAATTTGAGGATTATTGTTCCTTTAATGGAATTCATAGGAAGAAAATGGTTCCAAGGACTCCACAATAAAATGGAGTGGCTGAGCGCATGAATAGGACAATAATGGAGCGTACAAGGAGCATGAGATTACATGTTGGGCTGCCTTTAAACATGTGGGCAGAGGTTGTCAATACCGTTGTATATTTAATTAATTGAGGTCCTTTAGTTCCTTTGGGTTGTGGTATTCTAAATGAAGCATGGAGAGATAAAAAGGTGAGTTATTCTTTTCTCAAAACCTTTGGATGTGAAGCATTTGCACATGTAGATTCTAAAAATATAACCAAGCTAGATGCAAAATAAAAAAAAATGTATCTTTGTTGGATATGGCATTGATGAATTTGGTTATAGGCTTTGGGATGTTGAAAATCTGAAAATTGTGAGAAGCAGGGATGTTGTATTCAATGAAGTGTTGTACAAAGATTATTTGCAACAACATGAGAAGAAAGAAAAGGATTTTGTGCTACTAGATGATACTCCAAATAGTGATGTTCCAGTAGTTCCTCATGCTCTGCAACAACAACAAGAAATACCAAAAACTCCAGTGAATGTTAGATGGTCAACAAGGCTAAGTAGACCTCCTGAAAGGTTTTCTCCTTCTTTGTATTCTATTATGTTAATAGATGTTGGTGAACCGAAAGGGTATGATGAAGCTATGCAGGTAGATACAAAGGTTTAGTGGAAGCTTGCAATGAAAGAAGAAATGGACTCCTTGATGAAAAATCAGACTTGTGAATTATGTAAGTTGTCTGTAGGTAAAAAGGATTTACCAAACAAATGGATTTATAAGCTAAAAGAGGAAGATGGAGGTAAGAACATATTTAAAGCCAAGTTAGTTGTAAAAAGACTTGCATAGAAAAAAGGCATTGATTTTGCTGAAATTTTTTCTTTGGTTGTTAAGATGACTTCTATTCATATTGTTTTCAGGATTTGAGGTCAAAGGTAAGGAGAAATTGGTGTGCATATTGAAGAAGAGTTTATATGGCTTTAAATAAGCACCTCGGTAATCGTACTTAAAATTTGATAGTTTTATGGCTGAGCAAGGCTACAACAGGTGTAATTCTGACCATTGTGTTTATTTTAAGAGGTTGGACAATGATAGCTACATTATTTTTTGTTTATTTGTTGATGACATGCTTGTAGCAGGGTTTAACATGGATCACATAAGTGAGTTAAAACAATAGTTGAAAAAATAATTTGCTATGAAGGATTTAGGGGTAGCAAAAGAAATCCATGGTATGAGAATTTTTAGAGATAGGAAGAACAAAAAATTGACTCTATCTCAGACTGATTGTGTTGAAAAGTTGTTGCAGAGATTTCATATGGAGAATGTAAAAACTGTTAGCACACCTTTGCCTAGTCATTTGAAATTGACTAAGGAGATGTGTCCAAAGATACAAGAGGAGTAAGAAAAAATGTCCAAGGTACCTGATAGGTTTAAATAATAGTTTATTTTCTATTGGTTTTAGCAAACTTTAAGATACTTTTGAACATACTTCCTTACTATAGTCCATATTATATTATCCCTTTTTGTATCTATTATATGGATCTTTGACCTAAAAACATGAATGATGAAATTATAGTTTAATATATTAGCATTAAGTGGTTTATATGAATATGTGCATGGAAATGTTGATGGGAAGTTATGTTTTAATATGATGGTTTTCTTTATGTACATATTATGTGGAATTAACTTGTTTGCAACAAAAAGAGGAACCATGATGCACAACTGTTATGGGATGAACCCGTAGCAAACAGAGTGTTGAATACTAGAATGGGGGATGCTATAGAAAGAGTTGAACGTGGTGGTTATTGGTCAAAGGAATTCATGAAGATAGAGCATGTGTTTTTATGACAGTTAATAAAAACTAAAGAAGAGGTCTTCTTTGATTTAGAACTTTGATAGATGGCTGCATAACTTAATGAAATCTGTTTTCAAGAGTTATGTTCTTTTTAGGATTCTCTTTTATTTATAGATTGAATAAGTCTAGATCTTAAAACCACATTGTACATATCTGGAAGTGGAATTAATGATTTTGGTTTTTGTTGTTACTTTCAATAAAGACTCCCTCAACTTGTGAATAACTGATGGTTGAGTCCGTAGTTTAGTTAGCAGGTTCTTACAAAGTTTGTATTATCTGTTATTTCTAGAAACATGAATCTATAAAATGGTTAAATCCAGTTTGTGAGAGTTCTTTGCAATCCTTTACTTTATGCAATAAATGAAGTTTAGTTCATAAGATGTGTGATATCTACTAGTTATATTGTGCTCAATTAAGTGGAAACAGTTACTTGAACAGACCACTCAAGGTATTGTTCTCCACTTCATCTTTCAATTATTTATTTTTGTTAGTAGTTAATATTAGTTTATTGTTACTTATGAATTATAGATTCTCTTTCCTATTTATTGTGAGTGAATGCCTAGGAAAATGCATGGAATAATTGTTAATAATACTCTAGAGAATAGTTTAGACATTGTAGTAATATTAGAAAGGTTTCCAGTTTACTTTCATTAAAAATAGTTAAGTTACATTCATTACTATAGGTACCCGTAGCAACTAAGGTTCAATTTTACTTTCGTTATTTTCCAAATTTTATGAGTTTCTAGCAACTAGAATAACTTAAATAGGTTAGTTGAGTAGTTTGAGTCCATGAAGGCATATATCTTGTTGCACCATCATAAGCTTACGCTCCTTGATTGATAATCAAATGTAGTATTAAGCAGTTTCAAGCGGATTGTTCATTTTGTTAATCCTTTGAATTGAGTGACTTTCACCAAGTTTACAAAACATTAACTAAGACTCTACATTTTTGGCATTGTTTTCAGGGATGGTGCCAACTTCATAGACCCATTTTTGCAATTTTCATAGTTAAAATTCCCTTCTTAAGTATTAAGACTGTTAGAAATCACCTCTTCAACATCAAGCTACTAACATTGTGCAAGGCCGTGGCCATACAATGTTAAATTTACCATATGCGGAGGCAGAGAGATAACCAAAGTAGATTCACCCCTTCAAATATTCAAGATAGAGAAGATATTGGTGGTTTTGCTGAAATTATTGGGGAGAGTGTTGAAAGAGTAGACACTACTCTTCCATCTTCATCATCATCTTCCATAACAACATAAGGGACCTTTTGAACAATAGGGGATGCACCAACAAATGAACCATGACATGGAACCAGTAAATGAACCATGACATGGAACCGGTATTTTATGGCTTGGTAACAGAGGAACCAAATAATTTCCTCTTTGAGTTTGACATTCTGTGCAAAAGTTATGATTACACTATTTATGCACACCAACTCAAGCTCTTTCTGGCTACTCTGAAGGATGCTTCCCTCAGATGGTTTATGGGACTTGGTAGAGATGTCCCATATTTAGAAACTATGAAGACAAAGTTCTTGGAGAAGTACAAGGACTATTGCAAAGGATTAGACCGAAGAAGAGATGGCATTTTTTCAATGTATCAAAAGGAGGATGAGCCACTAGAAGATTATCTTGAGAGGTTTCAGTTTGCTTTGACGAAAAAACCCCAACATAAATTATCAGAGGAGTCCCTTAAGTTGGTATTTTTAAGGAGGATTAATGAAGATAGTATGGATTCCCTCAACCTTATTAGGGGAGGGGATATTTCCAAAGGACCGTTTGAAGAAATTTTGAAAATATGTAGGAATTATTCCATAACTCTTTCTAGGAAGCCAAGAGGGGAGAGGTAATTCATCACAAGTCCTCTAATGGGGTTTCTAATGTTGAAATCAACAATTTATTGTCCAACACGAAGCAGGACATAATAAGTCATCTAGCAACACAGCTGGACACGTTCCATATCAAGAAGTAGGAGGAAGTAGAAGCTATGCTCACTGAGTATTATCCTAATTGTAGATAGAGGAAATCCAATTGTAAGTGTAAAAGAGTGGTCAGTATCCAACAAGAAAAGGTTGAAAAACTAGACTTCTAGCCAATGGAAGGAGATGATGGACAAATTTTCTACATAGAACAAAGGAAGTCGTGGCAATAGAGACAAGGTATGCCACCAAATCCCCTTAGCTTTAATCCATCTTTCTATTTTAGAAATCATTTTTTTTTCTTGGAACACTCAGCCTTGGAAATTAAACCAAAACTAGTGGTAGAATCCTCAACAATGGCCACAAGTCTAACCAAATTGGAACCAAAAACCAAACCCATGGCCACAACAAAACTTTTAGAGTTCCAATTATAATCCATAATGGCCAAATTAGAAAAATAAATGGCAGAAAGGCCATCAATGGAATCAACCTAATATGAATTATCAACAACCTATGTTACCACCACTTCCACCACAACAACAAGATTTGATTCCTCCATCAAATCCTCAACCACAATCACCTAAACCATCAAAAATACCTACCCAACTTGCACCTAACCCTAACACTAAGCCTATTTAGGAGGCTTATACTAACAAAGCTATGTAGTACCCCAATTATGGGGTAGAGGTGAGTGATGTCCACCTCAGATCAACAAAGCAACTTTTGGGGCCTTCATCTCCCCAAATTATAGAAGTGGAGGATGAAGAACCTGTAGTTGAGGCTTTTGATAAACCACCTATGGAGCCTGAGCAAAACCAGGTACCCCAAACTACTTCAACCACCATTTCCTGAATGCCTAGCTTTGCAAAAGCATCACACACAAGCTGAGACTGAAATTTTAGAGTAGTTGAAAGATGTTAACATCAAAATTCCACTTATCCAGGCTATCAAAGATATTCCCATCTACACTAAGACAGTGCGAGATCTTTGTCTTAAGAAACCAGGCATAAAGAAGAAAGATCAACAAATAGTTCATGTTTTAGGGAATCTTGTAGATATTATGTTGGAAAATATTATAGTCCCTAAGTATATTGACCCTGGTAGTCCAATTGTAGACGTCAAGATCAATGGGAATCTCATTAAGAACACTTTGAAAGACTTGGGAGTAGCTATGAATGTAATGACAAAAGAAACAATGTAATTGCTTCAGTTGATCAACCTCATACCTACCCAAACTATTTTGCAATTAGCTAATATGTCTACAGTAAAACCTAAAGGAGTTATTGAAGATATAGTTATTGCATTGGATTCATGGGAATATCCCACTAACTTCATAGTATTGCAACCTAAAGTTAATCTTGTAGGTTACCCACTCATTCTAGGCAAGCCTTGGTTAGCAACAACTGATGCCTTCATAGGATGTAGGTTTGGTAAGATGATCATATCCAATGGAACAATAATAAAGAACTTGGTTCTTCATCCGCCTGCTTAGCCATATGCAGATATGGAGCATTCTATTTGGCTCGATTTGGGCGAAGAAGAGGAAGATAGTTACTCTCTTCAAACATTGATGACTATTGAGCACAACCCTTTGATAGATGACCGAGATGAAGATGAGCTTATCACTCATATTATACAAAATGATTGTGGAAGGATCTCTCAACAACATGATTGTCTTATATGTCTCCAAGAACCCTTGCAAATTATTGTACATATTGATTCTACTAAAGAGATATCTCAATTATTTCATTCACTACTTCCTCAACAATGTTTTCCAATTATACCAAGCCTTGATCTCTCATCAGTTCAAGAGTTATCAAAGGAGTTGGAAATTATTCCAGGTAGGATGTTGAATATTAATAACACCTTGACTGAAGCACAATAGAATTCTTTGTAGATAGGGATGCAGGCACACTCAACTGCATATGCATGGGACTATCATGATATGAGAGGTATTGATCCTGATCTTTACATGCATAGGATTTATATTAATGAAGGTTACAAACCAATTAGAAAGCCTCAAAGGCACATGAATCTAGCTTTAAGGGATATTGTAAAAGTTGAACTTCAAAAGGTCTTAGATGTTGGTTTTATTTACCCAATTTCAAATAGTGAGTGGGTTTCACCGTTCGTTATAGTTCCCAAGAAAGGAGGGAAATGGAGAGTCTGTGTTGATTACAAAGAATTAAATACTGATACTATTACCTGATTTTCTAGTTTTAAGCTGAAATCATATGCGAACACTTGATTATCTTCAATTGTCATTTCATGTTGAACATGTGTCGATGTAGGCGTTAAAGCTCTTTGTTGCCATTGTTTGACCCATTCCATATTTTCACATGCCTGCCAATCACCTACAATACAAAATTGACAATAGCATGCCAACTCCCTTGTCCATATTGTCCATGTGTTTGCATTCGAACTCTTAAATGAATACCATTTTGCACTTCCATTAATTGTTTCACAATTATGTCGAGAAAAAATATCATTTTCTTCAACTAACCAAAAGAAGCATCGAATTATTGATTTCTCACTTGTTCTTGTAGATAATTTGGTATTGCACCAATCTACAATTGCACGTGCATTTCTAAATTTTGCAGCATCCTCAAATTTTAGTTGCTCTCTAGCAAGAGCTCTTTTTACACATGCACCTGCTCCATCATGTTCTCCCTTACCATGACCAGCTTCAAAAAAACTCCATATGTGTTGGATATTATTTTCCTTATGAACTCTACATAGCCAATAAAACATTCTAGCATTTTTGAATTGACCCGTGCAATTATCTGACCATATGAGATGTTCTAGCATTTGAATTCCTCTCTCTTTTAAATTTTTATTAAATATATCAAAACAATATTGTACAAACTCAAATGAATGTAATCGATTATCACTTACATAAAAATGGTACTCTTTTAAAAAAATTCTATTATCTTCTGTACTATCTTCAGCATGTCTATAAACAATGTGAACAAATATAGCTACTTGCACTAATTATAATATTGTGATTGAATTTCTTCTTGTGGAGCAAGAGTATAATTTTTAGCAAAATCAACAATTGACAATATAGTTCCAATTGGAAATGTGTTTTTACATAAACGAAATTGATTATCAAGACAATGAGCATTCTGAGAGTGTTGAACATATTTAGGTACAAACTTATCTTTAAATTCAGTAATAAAAGCATGCACACTAACTTTTTCCACAATTAGCTCAACACGTCTTCCAATTTTACCATCTTTTAAAGAATACTCAATATTTTTAAATTTTTTTACATCCACTAATTGTTTTCCAAATTCATCTAAACTACTTTCATGCATACATTCTCCTAATAATGAAAAGTTACCACATCTATCGCATTCTCCAGAAATGCATCATTTTAAAAAAAATGAGTTTCCATTTAAAGAGGGATTACAAAACAAACCTGCTATAAAATCTTTGATTCTTTCAGGTGGCATAGTAATACCACAAATGTCCTGCATAATTTGGTTAGCATGCAAAGTGCATCGTATATATCGAAATATATCATAATAATAATAAAATTGTACATGAGTCTTACAACAACAAGAGATTCGTTGCTTATTAATTCTAACATACCAAGGTTTACACTTTTCGAATGATTTTTGACTTATGCTAATATTCAATGGTAAGATTGAAGCATCTAAAAAAAAATTATATAATTCAGTTTGAGTCATATCTAAGAGATGCTTTGGATAAGGTTCACAAATTTTGGAACCCACCCTTAATTTTAAGACATCTCTAATGTTAGGTGATACTCTTGTATTATCATACCAAAAATTTTCGATTAAAGATTTAATTTCATTAGTTAATTTCATGTCTAATCTTGGGAGTCTACCACTAAAACTCCAACATTGATTAATAGGATCTTTTTCAATACTTTCTCTTCTTTTAGCAGCTCTTATCAAAGTTCTAGGATTTAAGTTTATACATTTACTAATCTTACTTAACATTCTTTTATTTGAAGCTGTTTTATCAACTAGAGCAGTTGTTATTGCACGGCGAGCCGCATTCTTATCTTTTGATCAACTTTTCTTACCAATAACATCAATAGCATTAGCAACACTAGATATGACTTGTTCTACTGAATCATCTTTCTTTTTTGGTTTTACAAAAACACCTAATTTTTTCATCACTTTTCTCATTTTAAACATTCTCATCAATTGCACCATGAGTTGACATTGGAATCCTAATTTCTTTCTATAAAAAAACATTTTATATATTTTATTTCCATAATTTATAATTTGTCTTGAAGAAACTTTACCACGAAGGTTATCTAGCACATTTGTTTCAATTGTTAAAAAAACATTTTCACCTTCATCCATAGATGGAGTTTCATTTTCATTCACACAAGGGGTTTCATTTTCATTTTCAAATGTAAAAGGGATTTCATTCTCATTTTCATCAATATTAGGGATTTCATTCTCATTTACATTCTCATAAGATATAATTTCATCATTTTCTTGTTTCTGTATTGTTTCAACCCTAGTATTATTGATCTCATCAATTGTGTATCCAGCTTCTTCTAAACAAGCAATATCAATATTATAAAAACTTGGGTTTGAAGACATACCTGGATAGATTGTTTGAATAGGTACATTTTCCATATCATTGGGAGGTGAATTTGAAGACATACCCGAAGTTGTTTGCATATCATTCAAAGTTGAAGTTGAAGGCACAGTTGGGTTTGTCTCCATAGTTGCATTTTCTTCCATATTCACCATCTCCACATTTGCATCATCTACATTGATTTCATCATCCATGGCTTCCTCTTCGACATTCTTGGAACTAGATGCTACCAAATCTTTCATTTGATGAATCATTTCTCTCCTTTCCCTTTGTCTTTTTGCCTCCTTATCTTTATTTGCTTGAATTTCTTCAGGTGTCATTACCTTCCTACATCTTTTTCTTTGTCTTTTCTTATCACCCATGGTTACCAAACCCTCTTTGATGACAAAAACAATAATTCAAGAAACCTATTTTAAAATTTCCACCTCCTTCAAATATTCAAATAAAACTATGTACTATGAAGATTATTTTTTCTATAAACTCTGAAGTACAAAATCATCATGAGTACATCCAAAAATTCACTTTTTCTAAATCTTCTTGTAAAAAGTTATTGCACTTGATTCCACTTCAGAAAATTTAACTTGCACTTTTACTCTTCCAACAATTTGAATAGAATATGCCCTGCACAAGACAAATTTGCAATAAAAAACGCAGAAAATGACACTTTCGGACCATACTACAAAAAAAGAATGTTGAAAAAAATTGTGTTTTACCAGTATTTTTCAAATTAGGAAAAACGGCTATTATAGAAACGCATACGCGTTATGAAATGCATACGCGTTATATTTTAAAAACGCGTACGCATTACGGTTTGGCAACAGCCAAAACATAACGTGTATGCGATATGAAACGCGTACGCGTTTCATTTAAATAACATGTACGCGTTTCTATAACGCATACGCGTTATTTAAAAGTTGATCTCCCACACCAAATCTAGCCCCGGTTTTAGGCTTGGGAAAGGCTTGGCAATCCGAGCCTTAGCTTTTGACCTGCAACTAAAAAACTAAGGCAAATTGAAGAAGAATGTCCAATTTTGACAACATAGATGATGGACTTTTTTTCTGAATTAGTCTATAAAATTAAAACCCATTAGAGAACACAATGTCTACTTTCTAAATATATAATTGTTAAAATTGGATTACGTTTGCTATTTTTTAATTAATTTCTAAGCAAACTAGGCCTTAAACTTGAAAGATCAGGTTTTTTTGGTTTTTTAATAACTTTGTATTGGTTGAGTTTCTTGTAAAAAAAATTATATGGTCCCAAACTTCAAACAATTCTCTACACAATGAAAAAAAAAAGAGTAAAAAATATTTTGTTTAGGTCCAATTATGTTGTCCGTACACGTTGATTTGAAAAAACATCAATTAAGGCCAATAAAAAATTAATTAAAAAAAAAATATTCAACCAAAAATCACAAAAAAAAATCCAGCCCAAAATTCATGTTGTTAGCTCTCTTTTCCTAAAATGAATTAGCAAAATAATTTTATTTGGGTCAAAAAGTGTTGTCCGTACACCTGCTTGGTATGGTTAAAAAACAGGGACTTTTAAAAAGTGGTTTTTATAGATCTTTATCAAAATTTAATATCTATAAACTGGGTATTTTAATAATTTACATATTTGGAAACTAGATTCAAAATTCTAAATTTCATATTACTAACTTTTTTTAAGATTCATTGTGGAAGTGCCTCAAATTTTCAGTCCAAGTGTGACAAATTCTGAAAAACAGCAAAAACATTTCCACTTTTTGAGTTTTTTGTGTACCCAACTTCTTGCATCAACCCACATGTTCAACCTTACATCACCAAGATACCCTAGAAACTACTCTACTTTAATAATTAGGTGAGAATTTTCTTCCTGAACTCTTGGAACACCCTAAAAATATATGTCAATCATTCTAACCAAACAATTTTTTTTGATAACCACAAAAACTAACTTGAATAAATATAAATTATGATTCACTTAAAATTTTAAATTATTAAACACCTTTAGATTTTAAAATTTTAATTTACATTTATAATAAAATACAAACTCAACCATCATCATAAATTATAACTCATTTAAGAATAATAAAAGAAATTAAAAAGTAATGAGGTCTTGATATGAGAAACAAATTAAAAGCTTCTTTTCCATTTCATACCCCTTGAGTTAAATTAAAGGATTATTTTGTTCTTTACACTCACTCTCTCCACTATTTTATGGCACTTTCCTTTAACACTAAGGCTAAGATAAAATAATTTATTTCTTTTAAAAAAATGATCATTATAACAAAAGAAATGGACTCAAGGGAGTAAAATTCTAAGACTTGATGGTAACATTGCCTTAGAAGATATGAAAAATAGGAAATTTGATAAAATCAACAAGTAAAAGGAAACAAAACTCATTCCCCCTCAATTAAAGCAAGTGGAGAAGGAATTTAAAATGTTTGTAGGTGTTAGAAAAGAATAATATAATTTTTATTATTATTAAGAATTAAAATAATATTAAGTTTCAAGTGAGTATTAAAAGTATTTTAAAAAATTATCACTCATAATAATGATTAATCTTAAGTGTTATTATTTAAACTCTTTAAATCATCTAAGTCATGAATAGATACAAAATATTTATGTTTTGATCTCAATAAGGTCTTGAAGCTATACACAATGTCATCAAAATGTGATATAGTGTAAAAATAAATAAATAACAATAAATAAAAATAAATAACATCATATTATTATTCAAAGAATGGAATATAAAATTACATAATTAAATAACCACTTAAGCCAAGATGACAATCTTTCCTAATCATCCTTTACTTTTCACCATTCACCCAAGGGGTAAGTGCATGAATTGGAGTTCCCACCTCCTTCTATAACAAGTATAGAGAAGCAATTTAACATAAACATGAATTTCATTTTTTGCCTTAAATTATAAGAAATTCATATTCCATTTATATTAATAGATCATAATTGTGTAAAAGGCATGGAAGATATTATTGTAGCAACACACATGTTTGATGATCTCTAAAGATGGGGAGGAGTACATTTATTGATGTCATAAATTAAATAAAGAAAGGATATCTTCCAAAACAATGAAACCCACACACATATCATTAAAATTATTAAAAATTATGTCAATGTAAGTTGAATAAATACTACTACCACCAACATACATGTGTGGATGTTGAAGGTCCAATACCCACTTGCTCAATATCAAATTGTCATTTTAAAATTTACATTGATATACAAAAAGTAAATAGGCACATGATATACTTACTAATGTATTACAAATACACCTAAGGAGTTGTCAAGGCAGCAAAATAATGAGATTAATTCACATGGGATGTAGGATGCATTGTTTGATCCTTAAATTTTATAAAAGAACACAATTTTTTATTATTTTTAATTCATAATGGATTTTAATATAGTTAATTCTAAAATTCAATGAGAAATATACTAAATTACACAAATTCATTTAAAAGTTCCTATGATTTAATATTAAATTTCACCTCCAATAAGGAATCTATCATCACCATACTCTCCAACATAGAATGATAATGTGGCTCACACTATATAATGTACTCCTTAATGTTGGGAGTATCCTTCTTATGTTGTGGAGCATGCTCCTCAACCTCAACAACAACCTCATAAATATATAGTATATTATTTATGCCTCATCACAAAGCCCTTTGGCTCACGAATGTAAATAGTCCTACAAGTATGACATATGCATTGCGATACCTCATGCCTTGAAGACTCGCCCTCATTACCTTGTAATAGATGCACCATATGATCAACCAAGGGATATGTGAATGAACCAATAAACTATATTTTCTAAACCTCTACACAAACAAAGGGATTGTGGCATGTTAAATGGATGGTTGACCAAGGGGTTTCACTTGTTGGTCATGTTTAGGATGTGCCCCTTCTCTATCTTGTGCAAAGATTTTTCCTCTACCTTAAAAATTATGAATATCAAAATAATTTAGGATCTAATTGAGGACAAATTCACAATGGGGTTTAGTCAAGAAATATTGAGGCACTTCATGGTTATTACATGGTAGTTGGTCAAAAATCATTCAAGCCACCTATCCAAAAAGTTATTTGTTATTTATTGGTTGTACCAATATTTTGCAACTTATTTATAATGATGCATTAGTTTATGGGTCTAAGAGAAATGCACATAATTTTGTCTTTCAATTTTTTTTTCCCAAGATAAATTTATGGTGTAAAATTGATTACAACTTTCTCTATGGCTTTCCTGTGTATTATTTACCCTACCATGGAATCAATGTGAGATATCAAAGAGTACAATGATAGTGCAATAGCTTGGTGGTGTGTGCTTTTTGTATTAGGGATTTATAATGCTTGTGCCAATACTTAAAGTTTAAATTTGTTGTTTTTAATTTATCTTAATATATTTTGGTGTGTTTCAAGGTGATGCATGTGAATTTTAGGAGTTTGATGGAGGCTTCAAGGTCATGTTATTCTACCTCATTTTGTTCATGGATTTCATTAAGTGGAGGATTTTGAGGTGGAGAAGGGTTTGGATTGGTTGAAAGTAAATTTCAATAAATCAAAACCAATTCAAGAAAATATACTTTAAGCTTGACTATAATTAAAAAAATAAATAAATAACTTACATCTTTCCCATCAAGAAACTATTGAGGAGGATGAGATGGCTCAAATTTGACACAAATATGGTCACATTTTCTTCCACTCATGTTTTTATCACAATGAAGAAAATATAATGAAATAAAGTGGCTCAAGTAGCTGCTATATTTCTTTTTGTCTCTATAACATGAACATGTTATAATGCAAGAATATTTAGGTTTAGATTTATCAAACCTAAATGCACTTGAATTTACAACACAATTGATCCTTAATGTGCTTACATTTTACTGTGAGCACTTTCTCTTTTATTTCATCTCCAAAACATTTCTTGACTCCTATGTTTCTGCACCTACCCTTGAGATAATGTTTAATAGATAGGGAAAAATTTGTTTTTACAATTCACTCATGTATATTATATATATTTTTGTCTTTCACTAAGTACTATTTTAACCAATTAAACCCTATGTGGGGCTTATATGATCTAGGTAATGTTTGGTTGAAAAAAGAGTAAAGAGGATATGGTTTAGCTTTATTGAGCTTAAGTGTTTTTCATATGGTTATTGTTGTTTAATAAATTAGTTGTCAATGATGTCATTTTGAGTCTTGGGTCTAAGTCCTATTTGGTTTATGGGAGAGTTTTTTTTTTTTTGTTTTCTTTTTATAGTCCTTATGCTAAGAAATTATAGCATTTCTTTCTTCCCACTTGGACTTGATTTTTAGTAAATGTGATATTGGTCAAGGCATGTCATTTTATTTGGAAAGACTAGATTTGTTATTCTCCTCTTGCTAAAATTTTAGATAGGTTGTGGTTGGTCCCTCTAAATTTCTTTGGTTTATATGGATTGATAAAAATAAAGAGTTTTTTTAGGATAGTAAACATATGCTTGTTGAATTTTCTCAAAAGCTATAGTTTCCTTTGTTGCCAACATTGTTGCATTGTAGTTGGATAAGAGGAGTGAGGATATTAAAACAAATATTGTAGATGAGGACTCTATTCTTGACGTTGAGTTCTTGTAGCATGGGACATGGTTGCTAAAGATGTGTTGTATGACCAATATCACTAGCTTGTGCAGAGTGGTGTTGATATGATTGGCACTTTTGGGTCTCTTGAGACAAATAATCATTCTTTTTTAACAAAGTGTTTCAACCATCTTAATAATTTTGATATGATTGTATCTACTCATGTTTTATTGCTTTTGGTATTATTGATGTTGTTCTTAGTGGCGTAGAGGATTGTTCTCATGTAGGTGTTTTTGGTATTGGACCTTGTGTCCATGATAATGGTGTTGTTCCTGATGTCTAACACTATACTAATGTGTATGTTATTCCTAATTGAATTGCTAGAAAAAGGGGGAAATGTAGCTATTAATGTTTTTGGGCAAGATGATGATTAATTTTCTATTGCTATTTCTTCTAATAGAAAATGTGATGGTACCTTTTCCTCATTACTAGCTTTTCCTATTAGAATGTTTCTCATGTCCTGGTTACAAAAGTATGTGGATTTCAAATTTTATCTTTAGAGAGGAATGCAGAAGAAGGGTGAAAATTGTTCTAGTTAAGTGGCAAGTTGGTTTTCTTTGTAATATGGCTCTAGTTACTTTTCTATGTAATTTATCTTACTTCTTGTTAGTTTTTGTGTAGTTTCTATTATATATGTTCTCACTTTGTAATGTTGAAGTGGTGTTATTAACTATGGTAGGGTTTGTGTGATCATGTTTGGCCTTTTTGATGATGGCTTGGACATTTATTTGTAGCAAATGTTCAATTTTATGAATTGTCTTTGGTTCCCCTCCTTTTAGTTTAGGCTAAGAGGTGGTTTGGGTTACAATATTGGACTATTTAGATTAGTTATCCCTTTATTTCCACATTTATTTCCTTTTTGTCTCTTCTAACTTCATGTTTATATATCTTTACGATCAATTGCTCATATAAACTATATTTATAAACTATTTTCAATATTAAACAAATATAATAAACATGAAAAGAATTCATATATATCAAGTAAAAAGAAAGAAGTTGCTACACTCAATTTTACATCTTTTTATTATATAAAATAGGAACTATGTTATATACCTCTATTATTTTGAGGGCTATAACTATAAGATCCACTTCTATTTGAAATGGATTGAAGAGAAGAAAAGTCGCATCCTATGTATATAGGTTTGAGACAACATCCCTTTGACAAATGGGCTAGAGATAGGTCAATTATAAATGATAGTCAATCTAAATTAGAGAAAGTTCAATTTTTCTATGCATCTCTTATTTTTTCCATCTAGGAAATATACTATGATCAAAGCGGGAGACAAAAGTGGTTCAATTTCACATTGAACCAAAGCTAAATTTGTATAAAGCTAGCAAATTCATATAGTCCCAATAGTGACATAGTAGAGTGAGAGTATAGCCTATGATTATATTATATTAAAATATATTGAAAAACCTATACCTAAATGATAAACTTTTAAGCTCTAGAGTCATACAATATTACAACACAAATGAGTTGAAAAAAAAAAAGATAATAATAAAATAATAGAATCAACAATCATATCAACAACACAAAGATTTAGATGGATAAATCTTAGTAATACACTAGATAAATATCCATAGAACAAAATATCAATATTCTTACTGCTCAGAAAAAACTACAATTTTTACAACAGTCATTATAGTTCTCTTTTTAAATTACAAAACTATATACAATATCTTCAACATAATAGCACTATTAGATCTAAACTAAACCGATTTTCTCTTTAAAAAAAGTAGATTTTTAACATAATTTTTTTGCTTTAAAGACTATTTCCCCAAAACCCCATTTAGAGAGATCCCAACCTGATGAACCCCGTACCCCTCTTGAAGCCCCAAAGATAGATTGATCTCCAAATGCAACACAGGTCCAAATTTTAACACGTTGTTCTTGCAATTCCAAGAGGACAGTCGTATCCTTAAAACTAAAAGACAAATGGGGAAGCGGGTCAGATTTGTAGTGAAAAATCTTTATTATGTTTTATCATTGAGAGCTATATTCGTAGTCACTACACAGGCCAAATAAAAATATTGATCCTGGATGGTCTGACATAACCAATGAATCTAATTTCCACACAAATAAAAGCAAAATTTAGAAACATTCAAACAACTATCGAAAATAATTTCGTTCTCAAAAAAATCGCACCTATCGTTCAAAGAAAGATCCTTTTTTTTGAATGAATTAATAAGACCATGGATCGTTGACGGACACGCAAGTTGAGAATAAATAAGCCAAGATCATCTGCATTTCATAGTCCAAATTTAAAAGAACTTCTAACCCTAAGATAATAGTCTTAAGCCATTTGAGGACACTTTTGCCATTTGAGAAAGTCTATGCATGCCAAACAGAGAATGGAGATCGCTGAGGAAAAATGAAAAGCAGATTGAAAATTTAGGCGGGCTTGAAATTCAATTTAGGCGCGGTGGAAATTATTAACAGCAGGTGGCTTTTAGAGTTTTCGGCAGAGTAAATTTGCTAGCTGCGAAGAGTACGGCCGTGATTTGAAATTCGCTGCCGAGTCACAGTACTTCCCTGACAAAATCCCTATGTCTATGCATGAGGCATGGGATGACCATAGCATAGCCAGTGCCGGACGGTACTAGCTATCCAGCCCCAAGAATGCACCAGGGCATGGATGTGCCGCATGTTGTATACCATACATAAAATCAAATCAACTGACGGCACTAGCTATCCAGCCCCAGGAATGCACCGGGGCATGGATGTGCCGCTCATGCTGCATACCATACATTAAATCAAATCAACTGACAGCCTCTCCATCCGTATTTTTGATTTTCGAACAGTCTCATACAGCTGGTGAATAAATTTAGTGTTTAATAATTATTTAAATGTTTAATCATTTAATAATAATTTTTAAAATTATTTAATAATTTTTAATAAATATTTACAAATATTACCAGCTGGTGAATAAATTTAGTGTTTTCAATAATATTATTTAGAGATCATTTGATTTGTATAATATTTTTTTTGCATTGTTTTATTTTATATAAAATAAAAAATATTTTTATGTTTAATAATTTTTGAAAATGATTTAAATGATTTCATAGTTTAAATTATTTGAGTTATATTTACATTTAATTTTTTAATTATTTTTATATTTAATAATATTTTTATAATTTTGATATGAATGTGTATTTGTATTTACAGTTAATAATATTATTTTTATAATGAATTATTTGTATGTTTATTACAAATTTATATTTTTCTTTAAATATTTTTTTTATATTTAACAATATTTTAAAAAGACTTGTTATTTGAATTGTGTTTATATTTAGTTTTTAAATTATTTTTTATGTTTAATATATTTTTTTATAATTTTGATTTAAATTGTGTTTGTATTTATAATTAATAATATTATTTTAAAAAATATTAATATTGTCTTTAAATTATTTGTATTTGTATGTTTACTACAGATTTATATTTTTTTAAAAATAATTTTTATATTTAGTAAATCTTTTAAAAAGAAAAAAAAAGTTCAATCTTTTTTTGGCGACTGGCGTTTTTCGGTCTCTGGCGTTCTTCGATGACTGGCAACTACCCTCCCCCGGTGATGGGGTCTACACAGGTGTGCGCGTTCCTTTCTACTCCCTCTTTATTATGCATTAATGTTGAATGCAGCCGCCTCTTCATCCCTCTGCCGTTCAGCAGAGGCCGTACCCCCTAATTCCTCCTCGAAGGTTCCTAGGGCTTCGATGGATTCTGGATCTCCTTGTCTAGATAGTCCCAACTCTAACCCTCTGCATGCTAAACCTAAGTCTTTTTTAGAGGCGGTGGCTAACGCTGGTAACCCCATCAACGCGAGCGCGAGGTTTTCTCTATCAAATTCAAATGAAGCCGCCGATTCCGGTAAGGTCACTGGTGTTGCTCCGCTATCTTTTTCTGTTTCTCCCAATCCTAAAATGCTAGAAGAAATTGGCAAGGAGAAGAATAGGTTAAGAAATTTTGCCATTTTCTTTTCTGCTGTTGAAGTGGATAAATGCCCTCCTAGGAAATTTCTTGATGACTGGTTCCATAATTACTAGAACCTGAAACTTGGATATCATATTTCATTCTGTCGTCAGATAATAGAAAGGGTTATTTATTATATTCTTTAATAAACATGAAGCTCAAACTGAAGTGCTAAAAAAACAATACTGGTCTGTTGGCTCTACTTCTTTTTGAGCCTTGGCTTGGTCACCCGAGGCCATACATGAGGAAGTCCTTGCGCTCTCGGCCCCTCGCTGGATTCTGGTTAAACAATTACCGCCTTTCCTATGGCGCTTTCGCCCACAAGTGCTTGAACCACTTGGAAAGATCATCCGAATGGACGATACTGTCCGTTTGGTCCCTCATATGGATGCTAGAATTCTTATCTCGCTGAATCCAGGATTAGAAATTCCTTCTGAGATTAACATTTGCATCTCGGAAGACAATTTCTCTTGCCCTATTGATATCCTCGGGGGGCTGAATGCGTGTTTCCTGTGTAGAAGAGAAGGTCATTTGAGAAAAGACTGCCCCATCATTAAGAAGAAATCCACGCAGCCTAAACCCTCGGATATCCGCGATGCTCCAGAATTTGGCAAGCCCAGCACGAACTCCTCTTTGAACAACTCTTCCCTTGCTGTTGCTCCCGCTAAACCCTCCCCCCTACTGTCCGCCAACTCCCCGCCCCCTCCTCTTGTTCCCTCCCCCGCATCTCTCCCGGCTGACTCTTTACCCCTAGTGAATTTTGGTCATAATTTAGGGCCACTTTCCTTGACCAAAGTCTCCAACAAGCGCAGACGGAAATCTAATAAGCAACCCTTATCGTCTTCAGAGATCCCCCTTTCCCTCTGCCCTCAGCCCTCCTCTGTCCCAGTCTTCCCCGGCAAAGCCGCTGGAAATGAAACCCTAAATGTTTCCCGCCCCTCATGTTTAACCCTCATGGAACACTCAGCTAGTTTCTCTAACCATCCTCCTCCTCAGAGCCTCCCCCCTAAAGCCTTCCGCGAGCTTGGTGATGACTGCCTGCTCGAGATTATCCCCGCCAGCATCTTCCCCTCTGTCTCTGATGGTCACACTGAAAAGCTTACTATGGACATGAGATTTTTGTCCCCTGATGAATCTGACAATGAAGAAGAGTTTAAAGATGCCTGCACCTTGACTAAACGCAGAGGAAGGAAATTAGGCTCCAAGAATAAAAACCCCTCCAAGAAAGTGCTAAGGGATGTTCATAGTAGTGTCTCGGCCCAAAATCAAGGACCCACCGAAAACTGTTCTCCCCCCCGAATGTTTCCTCATGAATTGCATTTCATGGAATATTAGGGGTCTTGAGTCCCTTGACAGATGTTGGATTATTAAACATTTTCTTGACACCCGCAAGTCCATGGGTTTCCTTATGCTGCAAGAAATTAAGGCTATTGGTTTCACTCTTGATTCCAACCTCAATTTCCTTTGGAAAAATTCCATCAAATTCTATACCAACCACCAAAAGGGTAGGGGTGGGGTTGCCCTTCTGATTAGCTCCAGATGGGAGAATTTCATCTCTAACTATGGGATATCCCCCTGTAACAGAGCGGTGTGGGTTACCCTGAATCACAATAATAATATTTTTGGCATATGCTCTATCTATGCCTCGAATGACTTCAGGGAGTGTGCAAGTCTCTGGGACTGGTTAGCTGCCCTTCCTAATATCCCCTGGCTCATGGGGGGGGATTTCAACATGATCGAATCCCAAGAGGACAAACTTGGTGGCCTCCCTTTTGTGTGGAAAGATCTGGAGAAAATGCATTGGAATAGAATGATAAATACTAGTAAACACCTTTTTGACTCCTTGGCTGGCTCTAAGGCTATGAATCCTGGGATTTGGCATACTTGGTGTAATTTCCAACAGGGTCACTCTAGAATTTACTCCAGACTCGACTGCTTCTACGCTAATAAAAACTTCTTTTCTTTTATGCCTGATAAACATGGACACTTTGTCCTCATTACCCCCACCTCCCTCTCCGATCACCATCCCATCTCCTCCTGCATTAGAATAACAATTCTCCTATCTGCTGCAAGGGCCCCGACCCTAAATTTTCTCTTAACACTAGCCTCCTGAAAGATGAAGACACTCTTGCTGCCATACACATCATTAAGCTTATTAACAGAAATTCCTTTCCCTCCTGCACTCATTTAGATAGATGGAACAGGAACATTCTTGCTTGGCAGAAGCTGTTAAAGACCATCGGGCAAAAAAGAGCTAAAGATTATAGATTTGCCGAAAAATGTCTCTCCTCTGATCTTCAGATAGCTGAAACCAACATTCAAGCCAACCCTTCGGACTGTGACCTTGTTTCCCATGTTGTCAAAGCCAAGGATGCCCTTAGACAGCACCAACAATTTAAAATTAATGGAGCTAGGGTCATATCCCGTGTGCACTAGCTGCAGTATGGTGACAAGGGATCTAAATTCTTCTTTAACCTCCTCAAGCACAAGCATGCTAACAAAAATATTGAAAGAATTGTTGTTGATAACAATGAGATAACTGACATTGATAACATCAAAGATGCCTTTGTTAATTCTTATCAAAATCTTTTTGCCTCTGAAGATTCGGAGGAGGCCTTATCCCTTAGACAACAAGTTTGTTCCCTCATCCCTAGCAAGATCTCCACTGATGAAGCCAATCAGCTGTCCAAAGATCTCTCTCTGGAGGAAATTGAAAAAGCTATTAATTCTCTTAGCAATGACAAGGCCCTAGGACCGGATGGTCTCCCGGCGGAGTTCTATAAGGCTAACATGGATTGGATCTCCCAAGATCTTCTTGATCTGTACTCAAAGGCCCTTGATAGAGGTTCCATGGGCTGCTCCATCAATAGGGGTATAATTAAACTGATCCCCAAGGATGGAGATAAAGCCCTCATCAAAAACTGGAGACCTATTACCCTCCTTAATGTCTCTTACAAAATTTTTGCCAAACTCCTGGCGTTGAGAATTGAGAAGATCCTGCCCAAGTTTATTTGTTCTACCCAGACTGGATTTATCAAAGGTAGGTTTATTCTCAAAAACCTGATTACTAGTTGGGAAGCCATGAATTGGTCCAACTACTCGCAGCAAAATTCTGCCATGTTCCTTCTTGATTTCGAGAAAGCCTATGACAGGGTGGAATGGAACTTCATCATTATGATGCTTGAGGCCTTCGACTTTCCTAGGAAGTTCTGTAATTTTGTTAATATTCTTCTCAAAGATGCCTCGGCTCAGATTGATGTTAACGGATCTCTTTCTGCTTCTTTCCCCCTTGGTAGATCTATCAGGCAAGGATGCCCCTTGGCACCTGCCCTCTTCGTTATAGCTTCTGAAGCCCTGTTCTACATCCTGAGGGATAACTCTTTCTCCCCGGCTGTCAAGGGTATAACTCTCCCTAACAACGATGAGCTCTTAAACTGCCAATTTGCTGATGATACTACTATATTCTTTGATGCTAGACCTGATAACTTTGAGGCCCTGTCCTCCAAGCTCAAGCTTTTTTGTAATATCTCTGGGGTGAGGTTATCCCATACCAAATCTATCTGTCTTGGTTGGGATGTGCAGCCCCCGGATTGGTTTAAAGTCTATGATTTTCAGTGGGGTGGTCCGCACAAGATTGTGCGCTACCTGGGCATACCCTTCTCTTTAGACCCTTCCCTTAAAGACATGTGGTCGTGGGTCAAAGATAAGATTACCAAAAAGCTGAGTAAATGGCACAATAGAACCTTATCTTTGGCTGGCAGAATCCAGGTCTGTCAAAAAATTCTTTCCTCTTATAACATCTATTATTCCTCAGCTTGGATGTTCAGCAATTATCAAATCTTAGAAATTCAAAAGGCTGTCAGGAGCTTTCTCTGGTCCGATGGTAAAGGTAAAAAAAAAAAAATGCTGTCAAGTGGGAGTGGTGCCATGTCAACAAGCTCCTTGGGGGTCTTGGCTTGAAGGATCTCAAGCTCCAAGGGATTGCCCTTTCCGCCAAGTGGATCTTTCATTCCCTTGATGGCAATGATCCTTGGAAGGTTCTTGTTAGGAGCAACATTGAAAGGGGCTTCCCCAAGAATGCGAAGTCTTGGAAGAATCTTTCGTTTATTGACCTTGTCATTGGTAATTTTCCTGTTCTCGTTCAAGGCTCTGCGGTCTTTAGATCCATTTGGAAAGCCTGGGAACAAGTTAAAAAGTATGTCTCTAACAAGGCTTTCCATGATGACTGCCATCTCTTTGGTGAAAGGTCCATTTGGTGGAACTTATGTTCCTCAGGCAAGCCCCTTGCCCTCTCCCAAGGTTGCTCTGCTAGACACTGGTCGAATAAAGGCATTTCCCAATTCGCCGACCTCTTTGAGCATGACGTCTTAATCAGTTGAGAGGATCTCAGAATCAAATTTGACCTCCCCATTTCCCAAAAGAAAATGTATAATATGATTGTCAAGGCCTCTAAGGACCTCCCTTCCTCAAGTCATGTGGACTCTCATAGGTTCCTTGACTGTAAGTGGACTGATGGTACTATGTTATCCAAAATCAAAGCCAAGAACATATACGATGTTATTGCTCATTCAGAATCCATCATTGATCATGTTAACTCTGTCTAGTATTCCACGCTGGGTGCCCACGCTTGGAAGAAGTACTTTGATCTTCTATGGAAAGGTCCCACCGAACCGAAGCTTAAGTGTTTCAACTGGCTCCTGCTTCTTGATAGACTCCCTGTCAGAAAGGATAATGCCGAGACTGATTACTGTAATTTCTGTAGGCTCCCCGAAACGGCTAGACACATTCTGCTTGACTGTATCTTTGCGAAGGAAATATGGTTTATGTTTGGTATTACCTATCCTATGTTATTTACTATTCTTGATATTGTTACTGGTCATATTGATGGTCTGAAGCAAGACTCTAATCTTTTTTGGAAGATTCTCTCCTCTAATGTTTTATGGAAAATCTGGAAGTGCAGAAATGAAGAAAGATATCAGAATAACCCTTGTGATCTTACTGAGTCTTTTTGAAAACTCACTTTCTTTAAAATCTTTTTGCAGGTACGAACTACCATGATAATAGAAAGGAAGAAACTCAAAAGATTCCTGGAGGATGGGTATGCCACTTTCTTCATCTATATGATGAAAGGAGGCTACGCTTGGAGGGACACGCTAAATAATCTGCAGCTGTTCGAAAACACTTGTAAGATTCTCTCCCAAGAGGTGAAGAACAATAGGAGCTCCAGCAAGGACCTGACTCTTATGCTTGCGCAGATTTAGGAGATGAAATGCATAGTCTGGATGGAAGGTGCTCAAGGGTGGACTGCCTGGGTTGATAAACTGGATGACATCCTTTATTAGCCTTTTGATCACTGGTGCTCTGTTTAGCACTTTTTGTAATGGCTATGTAATTTTGTAACGGTTGTGTAATTTTGTTAAACTAGATGACGTCCTAATTTTGTATCAGTTTTGTTCGGTTCTCTGCTCCTGATCTGAGGCTTGGCCTCTCTTGAGCTGAACTGTTCGCTCTCTAGAGCTTTTTGTACTTCCTGTGACCCCCTTATACTCAATACAAAAAAAATCTTTTAAAAGAGTCTTAAAAATAATTTTTATAATTTTCAATTTAAATTATATTTAATTTCTATCTTTTTATATAATTTATTTTTATGGTGACTAAAATATTACATTCCTAACTGATTATTTAAATGTTTAATAATTTTGGAAAAATAATTTAAATTTAGTCACATATTATATTCCTAACTAAATTATTTATATGCTTACTATAAAATGATTTCTACTCTTAATAATAATTTTTAAAATTATTTATATGTTTAATATTTTTTTAGTTGAAGTAAACTTAGTCTTTACAACCCTTGTTTAAATTTTTAAAATATTTTTTAATCTCTATTACACTAGCTTAAAGTAGTAATCCTTGAGAGTAATAACCTTGACCTCATACTATCTTAGTAGAACATTTTATACAAATTGAACACTCTTTTAAATCTAACTTATCTTATAGACTCCATGCTTCACATTAAAATAAAAAATCATATTTTGAAGATTTACAACTTCCTTTAATTTTTTGAAGAAGAAATGTGGGCCTAGAGTTTTGATACTTAAAAATTTTCTTTTTACAATTTTCAATTTAAATTGTATTTAGTGTGTATCTTTTTATATAATTTATTTATATGTTGACTAAAAGATTACATTCCTAACTCATTATTTAAATGTTTAATAATTTTAGAAAAATAATTTAAATTTAATAATATAATATGTGAATAAATTTAAATTATTTTTTAAAACTTATGAAACATTTAAATAATTAGTTAAGAATGTAATATTTTAGTCACCATATAAATAAATTATATAAAAAGATAGGAATTTAAATTATTTTTCTAAAATTATTAAACATTTAAATAATGAGTTAGGAATGTACTATTTTAGTCAACATATAAATAAATTATATAAAAAATAGACATTACATACAATTTAAATTGAAAATTATAAAAATTATTTTTAAGACTCTTTTAAAAGATTTGTCAAACATAAAAATTATTTAAAGAAGAATATAAATTTATAGTAAACATACAAATACAAATAATTTAAAGACAATATTAATATTTTTTAAAAAAAATTATTAACTATAAATACAAACACAATTCAAATCAAAATTATAAAAATAATTTAAAAATTATATATAAACACAATTCAAATAATAAGTCTTTTTAAAGAATTGTTAAATATAAAAATATATTTAAAGAAAAATATAAATTTGTAATAAACATACAAATAATTCATTTTAAAAATAATATTATTAATTGTAAATATAAATACACATTCATATCAAAATTATAAAAATAATATTAAATATAAAAAATAATTAAAAAATTAAATCTAAATATAACTCAAATAATTTAAACTATTAAATCATTTAAATCATTTTGAAAAATTATTGAAGATAATTTTTTATTTTTTTTATATAAAATAAAACAATGTAAAAAAATATATTACACTAAATTTAATCTGAGACTCCAAAACATATTATTCTTTTGTCCAGAAAAACCCTTCCTAAATATTTGGAAACACTAATACTGGTAATATTTGTAAATATTTATTCACCCGCTATACAAGACTGTTCGAAAATCAAAAATACGAATGGGGAGGCTGTAGTTGATTTGATTTTATGTATGGTATACAACATGTGGCACATCCATGCCCCGATGCATTCCTGGGGCTGGATAGCCAGGGCACTGGCTATCCAACCCCAGGAATGCACAGGGGCATGGATGCCATGCCATGTCTTCATCCATGCGTGTCGTGCAACAAATATTAAATCAACCGTAGCATGCGGGGCTTTGGAAATTGCATTGTTACTGTCTATCGTACCTTGCCAATAACCGAATTTATTCACTCTTCCTCATTTAAAATGTGTTAAAACCATTTTTTTTAATGCGTTGAAAAAGATTGTTTTGATTTTTCAATATGAGTGTAGTCAAATGATTTTTATATTTATTTTAAATTATTTATTTTATGTATTTATTTTATTTTATTTTTTAATATAAAATGTTAAATGATTTCTATATTTATTTTAAATTATTTATTTTATATATTTTTTTAATTCAATTTTTTAATATAAAATTTTCAAATAAATTTAACATACTTATTTTAAATTAATAAAGTGTAAACTTTGTTTTTAAAATTTTATTTTTGGATACGCCTTGAACTTAACTAGTGATTAATTGTTTTGCTTGCAGCCAATCAAATTCTATTAATTTATTTCCTATACATTATAATTTAATTTTAATGCATTATATTTTATTTTTTTTAAAGTTAAATGCACAATTTTTAACTTTTCAAATTCTGAAAAATTATCAGAGTTGTGATTATAGTGGGAGATGGAAAGAGAAGGTGGGAGATGGAAAGGGTTGGAGAAAATCACAATTACTTTTAACTTAACTATTCTATTTACATTTGCAATCTAAATTTAACTAACTTGATAAATATTGATAAATTCCCCTATACTTTTACTTTTAACTTAATTATTCTATTTAATGGCAGTTATTTTAACTTAACTATTCTATTTACATTTGCAATCTAAATTTAACTAACTCTAAATGCTAATAAATTCTCCTATACTTTTACTTTTAGCTTAACTATCCTATTTATGTTTGCAATCTAAATTTAACCAACTCTAAATGCTGATAAATTTCCCTATACCTATGTAATTTAAATTATATAGGTTAATTATTCAAATTATTTTTGCAATACAAACCTTGCTAGTACTCCATATTAATAAATTCAACTATGCTAAATTTTTTGAAGATTATTATTTTTTAAATAAATGTATCTATACATTCAAACTATATTTTAAGATTATTTTTTGGTAATATTAATTTTCATTTGCCTTTGATAAATTAAAATATATTTTTTGAAATCTATTTTTGTAATATAAAATCAATTAATACTAATTTCTTTTGAAATTTGATAAATTGAACAAAACTAATTTTCTAGATAGTTTTAATATAATTACTTTTAAAATAATTTGATTATTTGAAAAATTAAGCTGTATAATTTTTAATTTAATTTTTGGATTTAAAATTGAGGCTCAAAATTTTTGGATTTAAAATAACTATTTTTTAAACCGTTTCTTGCATAACTGTTTTCTAAAATCTGTATAACCGTTTTATTCTTTGATGTTTCATTTCTTTCTTTTGTCCTCTCATATTCTTGATTGTAACAAACTTCAAGATGCTCTCTTTGGAGTTGGATAGTTGAAATGTAAAAAGGACAGTAGTGCGAGCTGCTGATATTGTATTTTATCTGAATTAATAAAGTGCCCTTGCTTCTAAAAGTGGATGTAGTCTACATTTTCCATGAGTACATTTTGAAAATTTATTACCATTCTAAACATTTGTATTGGTCATATGCTATTTTTTCCCCTTTAGTGCTTTTCAAGTGTCTTAGTGTGTTGTTCTATTTTGAATAATAGTCAAAATTGTAGAGCAAGTTTGAAACTTGTGTCTTAGTGTATTGTTCTATTTTGAATAATAGTCAAAATTGTAGAGCAAGGATACCATGGGTGCAATGTAATTTTACATATTTTAAAGGTATTGTCAAGTTCTCTTATGTCTTGCCGACAAAATTTGTTTAATTTTTGTTCGTATCTTATAAATAATCTTTTTAAATAGTGAAGTCAAATGAATATCAACATTAACATTTAAAAGAATGAAGTGTACTTAATATTTTTATTAGTGAATAGCATACATTTACAATACAATTCTGCCATATTCTTTCAGGCACTTTGTTAAATAGATTACATGTATTCTCCATGTCATTAATTGAAAGATCTTCTCATTATTTTTTATGAAATCCAAGTCTGTTTGATAGATATTCTTCTTGTCCTAAACAACATAAGTTGTAGATAAAACAATCAATTCAAATCAAATACATAGTGTACAATTCTTTATGGGTAAAATAACAAAATCTACTATTGTCAGCACCCAATTTTTAAAACACAACAAAAAAATTAACAAGTATAACAATAATTTTAATTATTTGTGAATAAAATAAATATAATATAAATTTAAGTAAATTATATCAATATAATATATACAGAACTATAATATATAATAATAAAATAGCATAAAATTTAATTTCTTAAAATAATTAATAATAATAATAAATTGATGGAGGAGCATATAGTTCGAGGGTGTGTTTTGTGTTTGCAAAACATTCCATGATTCTGTTGTGCCAACATAAAATTTGGAAGCTAGAAGTTATTTAATTGTCAATGTAAATGGTGTTACTCTCATCTCAGTATTCCAAAGAAAATCAATTAAGAAGGGTTAAGGAGGGTTTGTAGGCGAACTTATTCAACTAATGAAAATGATACGCCAGTTAAAATATTTGTTTGCTTTAATACATAAATTTGCATAATGTATTAGCAAATTTCCATATAATTGCAAGGGTGTGCAATAATAATGCCAAAAAATGTTTATTAAGGTGAGTGTTATAATTAATATTACATAAATATAATAAAAAAATTCTAATTTGAAAATATTAATAATTAAGAATTAGGTTTAGAATTAAGTTTATTATAATTATAATTATATAGATTAATTTACAATTATAATAATATTATTTTTTAATTAAATTATGATTAGGGTTATAGTTCACTAAAATACAATTAAATATTTTAGTAATTTAGAATTAGAATTAAAATTGTATAATTATTTAACTTTAGGATTAGAATATATAAATATAAATATAATTTATTAATTATTATTTTAAAATTTAAAATAATTATAAAAATAACTATAGATTTTTTAATTAATTATATTATAACCATATCTTATTTAATAATTATTTTAAATGTTTAATTGAATAATTAGTTGTGAGAATTTATTATTATTATTATTAATAAAACTTGGTTTAGGTCCAGGAACCAAATACAAAGTATTATACAAGGATCAATCAAAGCCATCACCAGCCATCACAATCTCCACACCGAGACAGAACAAAATACACAGCCAAAAACACCTACCCCATCATTTCCCAATATCACATTGGAGCAACCTAATTAAGGGGAAAGGAAAGTCATTCCACCACTGCATAACTCTCAAACCCTTTTCTTTCTCCATCAGGACCCCATAGTTAGCAAGCCAATCTGCAGCCCTATTCCCTGTTCTTTTAATATGAGAGATTTTCATCTATTCCAAACCTGTAATCGCCCACATCAAGCTCCGCATAATGGAATCCAATCTCCAATTCTTTATCCTGAAACCCCCAAGAGCATTAATAATCAATTTTGAGTCCCCTTCAATCCATAGCTTCTTCCACCCTTTTTCCCCGGCAAGCATTAAACGCCACATCAAAGCACGAGCCTCAGCTCTATTGTTAGAATCTACCCCAAAATCTAAGGCAAAAGCTCCAATAGGCTGACCAGAATGGTCCCGAAAAATTCTGCCTCCCCCAGCCACACCAAGATTGGACTTGGCTACACCATCAAAATTGAACTTGAGCCACCCAGGATCAGGGTGTAACCAAATCTCAGGAGCCAAACAAACATTGGGGACCTGCAGAGAAGAAAGGATCCAACGAAAACGTGGCCACACATCCCCCAACTCCTTCTCCCTAGCATCCAGAACCCTGTATTTAAGCTTCTGAACCTCCCCCACCTCTGAGAGAGAGCTTTCCACCTTGTCCCAGATACTTTCCACTGATCTGAATTTACTTTGGAATAGCCTCCTGTTTCGTTCCAGCCATACATTCCAAACGATAATGACAGGAGCAGCCTCCCATATCATTCTGAGCCCCTGACTCTTGATCTTTGTCCACCAACATTCCAGAAGCTGCGGGATACTCCTGGGCATAACCCAGACCAACTTCCATCTGCCCAGAAAAATAAACCAAAGCTTACTGGAAAAACTGCAATGGATGAAAAGATGGTCATTGTCCTCCTCATCCTCTTCACATAAAATGCATCTGGAGGGACCCTCCCACCCACACCGATGAAGTCTATCCCAGGTAAGAGCACGCCATCTTCCAGCAATCCACAAAAAGGAATTTACCTTGGGCATATTACATCTGCTCTAGCCATGCTTGTAGGACCACTCAACATGAGGAAAATTACAGAAAACATCCTTGAAGATTGCCTTAGTCGTGGCATTCCCATCACCACTGTCGCCCCACACCATTACGTTTTCGCATCTTGGACCAAACAGAGGCCAGCTCTCCAAACGCTCCTGAATCTCTGAGCAAACCTGTAGCAACTCCGGGACAGGAGCAATGAGAGAACTCCAAGATCGCACGGGAGAAATTCCCTCCATGTAGTCGCATGCCATCAAACCAACAGAGTCAGCGAAATGGCAAGAAACTGGCCTGTATCTGGGGAGCTTGTCCATCGGCTTATCCATGAGCCACTTGTCAGATCAAAAATGGATCTTATTGCCATCACCAATCCACCACCTGATGCTGGGCATGAGAAGTTTCCTACAATGGCAAAGGAACTGCCAAATGCTTGAGCCAGAAGGGAGGTCCAACTCCTCAGTGAAAAGAAGCTCCACATTATTCTGTAAATACTTAGCTTGTAACACTTTGCTCCACATTCTCCCTTTCTCCGTGTAGATCCTCCATGCCATTCTGGCCCCCAAAGCAGAGTTCATTTCTTTGCACTTTTTTATACCCAAGCCGCCACACTTGACAGGCTTGCAAACATCGTCCCATTTAACCAGATTGAACTTGAAGGTATCGGTGCACCCTTTCCATAGAAAGCTTCGCTTAGTGTTGTCTATAATCCTAGCAACCTTGCTTGGGATTTGAAAGGCCGATAGATAGTAGATGGGGATGGCGGACATAACAGCTTTTATGAGAGTGATTCTACCAACCAGAGACAGCCAATGGCTTTTCCACGAATCCAATAAACCATTAATTCTATTGATGACCTCGTCCCATTCCTTGACAGAAGACCGCCCAGACACAAGGGGGAGACCAAGGTACTTGCATGGCATCAACCCAACATCATACCCCAAAATTCTTTGAACCTCTAAGCTTTCTAGATAGTGAGCTTTCAAGAAATAAATCTTAGACTTGGACACATTCACCTTTTGTCCTGTCGCACTTTCGTACTGCACGATGACCTTTTTGAGGACACAGGCTTCTCTTCCCGAGGACTCACCAAACAGCAAGGTATCATCCACAAATTGCAAATGAGTGATGTTGCTCAATCCCCCAGACACTTGCAGACCTTTAATTTTGCCTCTTCTAACCCTGTTATGTATGCTTTTACTAAGGGCCTCAGCCATGATGATGAATAAAAAAGGTGACAGAGGATCCCCCTGACGGAGACCATGACCATCATTAAAGAATTATGTAGGGGATCCATTAATAAGAATAGCAAAAGAGGAAGTGGATATGCAGCTGCTAACCCAATTACACCACGCATCACAAAAACCCATCTTTCTCATGATCCTATCAAGAAATTCCCAACTCACTCTATCGTAGGCCTTGTTCAGGTCCAATTTGATGATCATCCCCTTTTTATTCTTTTGTGGAATTGAATGAATGACCTCGTGTGCTGTCACAACTCCATCCAAAATTTGTCTATTCTTCAGGAAACCACTCTGTTCGTCTGATATACACTGCTCCAGACAGACTTTTAACCTTTGAGCCATGGCCTTAGCCACCACCTTATAAATTGCATTGCATAGAGAAATTGGGCGGAATTGGTCAAAAGAGTCTAGGGACTGGACCTTGGGGATGAGGGCAATGTAGGTGGCGTTCCATTGTTTGGACATTGATCTCTGAGTTCTACATTCCTCCACAGCCTCAAACACGTCATCACCAACTATATGCCAAAATTTCTAAAAAAACTCAATTTGAAAGTCGTCTGGGCCCGGCGCTTTCCTCGCCCCCATAGAGAAAACAACATCCTTGATCTCCTCCTTGGAGAAAGGAGCCATGAGAGCAGCGTTCTGATCATCAAAAATGCATTTTTCAATGTTGTGCAAAAGTTCCTCCTACGCCATAGCATTAGCGTTAACTTGGGCTCTAAGCAGATCTTGGAAGAAAGATTTACCAGCCAAACCAATAGCTTCAATATCCTCCAAAGAGCAGCCATCAAGAGTTGTGATCTTGGAAATTCGGTTGTTTTTCCTTCTAACCTTTGTAGAGAGGTGAAAGAACTTGGTATTCCTATTGCCATCTTTCAGCCATTTGACCCTAGATTTCTAATGCCAATGTATTTCCTCCATGTGTAGAAACCTATTTAGGTCATCTAGAAGCTTCGCTTCCTTCATACGAATCTCAGCAGAGAGACCAACCTCCGCAATCTCAGCTTCCACCAATTGCAATTCTCCCTCAATTTTGGCTTTATTCTGAAAGAGATCTCCAAAAACATTCCTATTCCATGCCCTGACTTGAAGCTTGACTTCCTTTAATTTACTCAATAATATGTATCTTTTGCATCCCCTGACATCTACCTTCCACCAGTCAGCCAGCCTTTTCTCAAACTCGGGGTCCTCATACCACATAGCCTCCATTTTGAAAGGGCATCTCCTAGGCTTAACAGCCTTGTCCACCAACAAGCATAAAGGCCAATGATCTGAGCCACCAAAAGAGATAACCACAGAAGAGAAGTTGTCTGAACTCAGGAGCCAATCAGAACCTATTAAGAATCTATCCAGTCTAACAGCAATATTGTCTTTTCCCTCCCTCCGGTTTGACCAAGTATACCAGCCTTTCTTGGGTTTGATGTCAATAAGAGAAAGAGCATCACAACAACTCCTAAAGTCTAAAGATCCAAGAGAACCAAAAGCACTCCCCCCACGTTTGTCCTCTGGGAACAAGATGACATTAAAATCACCACCGACCAGCCAATGAGGAGAATTGTGCATAGTTTTGAAACTCCTGAGATCATTCCACACTTCAAGTCTGCCCCCAACTATGTTTGGCCCGTAAACATTCGTGATCAGGAAACTCTCATAATATCTGTACAAATTATATTTGATGCTTAGGCTATAAAGCTTAGCTTCCACCTCCACACCTTCCATAGAAGCCTTGTTCCATATAATAGCTAGCCCACCAACCGAACCAAACGCACTAACAGCCACACAATCCCCATTTTTCCAAATTTTGGGCAAAAATGCAAGGAATTTTTGTCCACCTTGGTTTCTTGCAACAAAACACAATCTGGAGTTTCCGTTTCAATCAATCTTTTGAGAAGGCGACGCTTCTCAAGGCCATTGAGGCCACGAATGTTCCAGCTTAAAACCTTCATGAACGCTTGGGCCCAGGGAGGTGCCCGCCTCCATTAGACACAAATTGTCTCATTGTGGCCTGAGTGCCATTTTCAATGTCTTCAAGAGCCTTCGCCTTGGTCGTACACGCATCCCCTTTCCTTCCCCTTGGATTATTTGTCCCACAATCTGCTTGAATATTGCCTTTTCCCCCCCTCTTTTGGACCTTCTGGTTGATATGGTCTAATCATTTTCTTTGTCCAAGCCAGAGCCACCTACAACAACAGAATTGTCTGTAGGGGAAGCCGGCAAAGGCTCACTCCGAACTGGCAAAGGAACACTATGGCCACCAAGGGTACCATCCAGAATCTTTGGATCACTAACCTCCGTCTGGTTGTGTATGTCCTTGAGCGGAGAAGCCTCCAAAACTGACGGAATGGGGGGAGCAACCTCCACGGACCCCACCAAAACAAGGGAGGAAGAACCGTGCAACACCTGCATGTCAGGCGACTCCCCCAAAACTGGAGTAGCCGAGGCATCATTTTTGGACGGGGCCTCCACATTAGCCAAGCTCTCGGCCTTCCTCCTATCACAAAATTTAGCTACATGACCAATCCGACCGTAGCCAAAGCACCTAAGAGGAATACATTCATAATCCACCTATTGAATTCTTTCCCCCAGGATCGAGTTTAGACGGATGGTGTGTTTCAACGGTTTACTTAAATCCAAACTGATGCATATGCGTGCGTAGGGAGCTGGGATACCACTGCCTTGAGGATCAGAGGATTGCAAAAAGGAGCCTAAAGAATTGCCGATTAATTTAAACACCTCCTCTATTCTGAGTTCCATGGGGAGTTTATGCAAACGAATCCACACCGGGGCAGCTGAGACCTTCTCTGTGTAGGCATCAAAATTGGGAGACCAAGCCCTAGCATACAGGCCAGCATTCCCCAAGAACAAGGGGCCTCCCTTAAGAACCTTTTCCCTGTCCAATTCGGTCTGAAAAACAAATTGAACAAACCCTAGAGCCAGGAAAGAAACATCCGGCAGCATACCAGGCCAAGTATGGGATGCCCACCTTTTGATGCGCTCTAGAGAAGGCCAAATGCCAATGAATTTGGCAATAATAGCCCTTCGCCTCAGTTTCTCGATTCTGGAGTGCAAAAAATGGTCTGGGATTGAGATGTCAACAATATCTTTTGAAACCGCGATGTTTAAATTGCCCACCGCCATCCTGGCCACCTTCTCCAGAGCCGACTTCTCATCATCCATCGCCCCGCATTCAAATAGCACTCTCCCCATTTCCTTTGATTCATCTGATTCACTGAGACTCACATTCCCCTGCTCCTACACATTCTGGTTTTCGCGTATTGTCGCTCCTTTGCTTGGCGCCATTTTTATTTTTATTTTTATAATCAAATAATTAATTACAACATTAATTTTATAAATTAATTAAATTATAATTATAGAGCCCTAATTATTATTAATAAATATAATTCTAAAATCATTATAATTATGATTAGGTTTAGAAATAGGGTTAACTAGTTTAATGGTTAGAATTATAGATATGATTAGAGTTAGGGTTAGGATTATTGTTAGAATTAGGATTAAAAATAGGGTTAAGATATAATTAGAATTAGATTTCAAATTAATGTTAGAATAAGGGTAATGAAAAGGTAAATAATGTTCCCCTTAATCACACTTCAAAAATTTATCTTTATGTTAGGGTTAAAATTAGAGTTTGGTTTAGAATTAAAATTAGGATTAGAATTAAGTTATAATTATGGTTAAGATTAGACTTAGGCTAAGGCTTACAATTAGGA
>VDFB02058242.1:572474930-572648142 GCA_007258455.2 Sequoia sempervirens | reverse complement strand
CCGTGCAACAAATATCAAATCAACCGTAGCATGCGGGGCTTTGGAAATTGCATTGTTATTGTCTATCGTACCTTGACAATAATTGAATTTATTCACTCTTCCGTCATTTAAAAGGTGTTAAAACCATTTTTTTTAATGGGTTGAAAAGATTGTTTTGATTTTTCAATATGAGTGTAGTCAAATGATTTTTATATTTATTTTAAATTATTTATTTTATTTTATTTTTTAATATAAAATGTTAAATGATTTCTATATTTATTTTAAATTATTTATTTTATATATATTTTTAATTTTATTTTTTAATATAAAATTAAAAAAGTAAAATTTTAAAATAAATTTAACATATTTATTTTAAATTAATAAAGTGTAAACTTTGTTTTTTAAAATTTTATTTTTAGTTCTGCCTTGAACTTAACTAGTGATTAATTGTTTTGCTTGCAGCCAATCAAATTCTATTAATTTATTTCCTATACATTATAATTTAATTTTAATACATTATATTTTATTTTTTTAAAAGTTAAATGCACAATTTTTAACTTTTCAAATTCCGAAAATTATTTTTCTTCAATTTTATTGGGTCAAAACTTTTGAGCAATAAGAGCGATTTTCCGCTCCAATACGAGTTGCGATATAGTGGAGATGGAAAAAGAGAAGGTGGGAGATGGCGCGGGCGTGGAGAAAAATGACGTAATTACTTTTAACTTAATCCATTCTATTTTATATTTAAAAATCTACTAACTAACTCGGAGCAAATATTGATAAATTCCTGCTACTTTTACTTTTAACTTAACTATTCTATTTAATGGCAATTACTTTTAACTTAACTATTCTATTTACATTTGCAATCTAAATCTAACTAACTCTAAATGCTAATAAATTCCCCTATACTTTTACTTTTAACTTAACTATCCTATTTATGTTTGCAATCTAAATTTAACCAACTCTAAATGCTAATAAATTCCCCTATACTAATTTCTTAAATATTTTATGTAATTTAAATTATATAGGTTAATTATTCAAATTATTTTTGCAATACAAACCTTGCTAGTACTCCATATTAATAAATTCAACTATGCTAAATTTTTTGAAGATTATTATTTTTTAAATAAATGTATCTATACATTCAAATTATATTTTAAGATTATTTTTTGGTAATATTAATTTTCATTTGCTTTTGATAAATTAAAATATATTTCTTGAAATCTATTTTTGTAATATAAAATCAATTAATACTAATTTCTTTTGAAATTTAATAAATTGAACAAAACTAATTTTCTAGATAGTTTCAATATAATTACTTTTAAAATAATTTGATTATTTTAAAAATTAAACTGTATAATTTTTGTTAATACTAAATTAGATGCTAAATTAGTTTGATTTATTTTATTTAAAAAATAAATTTACTAAATCTATTTACTTTGTTAATAAATGTCAAATTTCTTTATAAAATAAAATTTTAACTAAAATCTATGTCTAAATAAATAATTCAATTTTAAATTTTCTATAAAAGTAGAAACAAGTACTTTGCATTTTTAATTTTATTTCATACTTATGGGTGTGCACGTGCAATTGAGGTACGAATTTTTTTGGATTTAAAATTGAGGCTCAAAATTTTTGGATTTAAAATAACTATTTTTTAAACCGTTTCTTGCATAACTGTTTTCTAAAATCTGTATAACCGTTTTATTCTTTGATGTTTCATTTCTTTCTTTTGTCCTCTCATATTCTTGATTGTAACAAACTTCAAGATGCTCTCTTTGGAGTTGGATAGTTGAAATGTAAAAAGGACAGTAGTGCGAGCTGCTGATATTGTATTTTATCTGAATTAATAAAGTGCCCTTGCTTCTAAAAGTGGATGTAGTCTACATTTTCCATGAGTACATTTTGAAAATTTATTACCATTCTAAACATTTGTATTGGTCATATGCTATTTTTTCCCCTTTAGTGCTTTTCAAGTGTCTTAGTGTGTTGTTCTATTTTGAATAATAGTCAAAATTGTAGAGCAAGTTTGAAACTTGTGTCTTAGTGTATTGTTCTATTTTGAATAATAGTCAAAATTGTAGAGCAAGGATACCATGGGTGCAATGTAATTTTACATATTTTAAAGGTATTGTCAAGTTCTCTTATGTCTTGCCGACAAAATTTGTTTAATTTTTGTTCGTATCTTATAAATAATCTTTTTAAATAGTGAAGTCAAATGAATATCAACATTAACATTTAAAAGAATGAAGTGTACTTAATATTTTTATTAGTGAATAGCATACATTTACAATACAATTCTGCCATATTCTTTCAGGCACTTTGTTAAATAGATTACATGTATTCTCCATGTCATTAATTGAAAGATCTTCTCATTATTTTTTATGAAATCCAAGTCTGTTTGATAGATATTCTTCTTGTCCTAAACAACATAAGTTGTAGATAAAACAATCAATTCAAATCAAATACATAGTGTACAATTCTTTATGGGTAAAATAACAAAATCTACTATTGTCAGCACCCAATTTTTAAAACACAACAAAAAAATTAACAAGTATAACAATAATTTTAATTATTTGTGAATAAAATAAATATAATATAAATTTAAGTAAATTATATCAATATAATATATACAGAACTATAATATATAATAATAAAATAGCATAAAATTTAATTTCTTAAAATAATTAATAATAATAATAAATTGATGGAGGAGCATATAGTTCGAGGGTGTGTTTTGTGTTTGCAAAACATTCCATGATTCTGTTGTGCCAACATAAAATTTGGAAGCTAGAAGTTATTTAATTGTCAATGTAAATGGTGTTACTCTCATCTCAGTATTCCAAAGAAAATCAATTAAGAAGGGTTAAGGAGGGTTTGTAGGCGAACTTATTCAACTAATGAAAATGATACGCCAGTTAAAATATTTGTTTGCTTTAATACATAAATTTGCATAATGTATTAGCAAATTTCCATATAATTGCAAGGGTGTGCAATAATAATGCCAAAAAATGTTTATTAAGGTGAGTGTTATAATTAATATTACATAAATATAATAAAAAAATTCTAATTTGAAAATATTAATAATTAAGAATTAGGTTTAGAATTAAGTTTATTATAATTATAATTATATAGATTAATTTACAATTATAATAATATTATTTTTTAATTAAATTATGATTAGGGTTATAGTTCACTAAAATACAATTAAATATTTTAGTAATTTAGAATTAGAATTAAAATTGTATAATTATTTAACTTTAGGATTAGAATATATAAATATAAATATAATTTATTAATTATTATTTTAAAATTTAAAATAATTATAAAAATAACTATAGATTTTTTAATTAATTATATTATAACCATATCTTATTTAATAATTATTTTAAATGTTTAATTGAATAATTAGTTGTGAGAATTTATTATTATTATTATTAATAAAACTTGGTTTAGGTCCAGGAACCAAATACAAAGTATTATACAAGGATCAATCAAAGCCATCACCAGCCATCACAATCTCCACACCGAGACAGAACAAAATACACAGCCAAAAACACCTACCCCATCATTTCCCAATATCACATTGGAGCAACCTAATTAAGGGGAAAGGAAAGTCATTCCACCACTGCATAACTCTCAAACCCTTTTCTTTCTCCATCAGGACCCCATAGTTAGCAAGCCAATCTGCAGCCCTATTCCCTGTTCTTTTAATATGAGAGATTTTCATCTATTCCAAACCTGTAATCGCCCACATCAAGCTCCGCATAATGGAATCCAATCTCCAATTCTTTATCCTGAAACCCCCAAGAGCATTAATAATCAATTTTGAGTCCCCTTCAATCCATAGCTTCTTCCACCCTTTTTCCCCGGCAAGCATTAAACGCCACATCAAAGCACGAGCCTCAGCTCTATTGTTAGAATCTACCCCAAAATCTAAGGCAAAAGCTCCAATAGGCTGACCAGAATGGTCCCGAAAAATTCTGCCTCCCCCAGCCACACCAAGATTGGACTTGGCTACACCATCAAAATTGAACTTGAGCCACCCAGGATCAGGGTGTAACCAAATCTCAGGAGCCAAACAAACATTGGGGACCTGCAGAGAAGAAAGGATCCAACGAAAACGTGGCCACACATCCCCCAACTCCTTCTCCCTAGCATCCAGAACCCTGTATTTAAGCTTCTGAACCTCCCCCACCTCTGAGAGAGAGCTTTCCACCTTGTCCCAGATACTTTCCACTGATCTGAATTTACTTTGGAATAGCCTCCTGTTTCGTTCCAGCCATACATTCCAAACGATAATGACAGGAGCAGCCTCCCATATCATTCTGAGCCCCTGACTCTTGATCTTTGTCCACCAACATTCCAGAAGCTGCGGGATACTCCTGGGCATAACCCAGACCAACTTCCATCTGCCCAGAAAAATAAACCAAAGCTTACTGGAAAAACTGCAATGGATGAAAAGATGGTCATTGTCCTCCTCATCCTCTTCACATAAAATGCATCTGGAGGGACCCTCCCACCCACACCGATGAAGTCTATCCCAGGTAAGAGCACGCCATCTTCCAGCAATCCACAAAAAGGAATTTACCTTGGGCATATTACATCTGCTCTAGCCATGCTTGTAGGACCACTCAACATGAGGAAAATTACAGAAAACATCCTTGAAGATTGCCTTAGTCGTGGCATTCCCATCACCACTGTCGCCCCACACCATTACGTTTTCGCATCTTGGACCAAACAGAGGCCAGCTCTCCAAACGCTCCTGAATCTCTGAGCAAACCTGTAGCAACTCCGGGACAGGAGCAATGAGAGAACTCCAAGATCGCACGGGAGAAATTCCCTCCATGTAGTCGCATGCCATCAAACCAACAGAGTCAGCGAAATGGCAAGAAACTGGCCTGTATCTGGGGAGCTTGTCCATCGGCTTATCCATGAGCCACTTGTCAGATCAAAAATGGATCTTATTGCCATCACCAATCCACCACCTGATGCTGGGCATGAGAAGTTTCCTACAATGGCAAAGGAACTGCCAAATGCTTGAGCCAGAAGGGAGGTCCAACTCCTCAGTGAAAAGAAGCTCCACATTATTCTGTAAATACTTAGCTTGTAACACTTTGCTCCACATTCTCCCTTTCTCCGTGTAGATCCTCCATGCCATTCTGGCCCCCAAAGCAGAGTTCATTTCTTTGCACTTTTTTATACCCAAGCCGCCACACTTGACAGGCTTGCAAACATCGTCCCATTTAACCAGATTGAACTTGAAGGTATCGGTGCACCCTTTCCATAGAAAGCTTCGCTTAGTGTTGTCTATAATCCTAGCAACCTTGCTTGGGATTTGAAAGGCCGATAGATAGTAGATGGGGATGGCGGACATAACAGCTTTTATGAGAGTGATTCTACCAACCAGAGACAGCCAATGGCTTTTCCACGAATCCAATAAACCATTAATTCTATTGATGACCTCGTCCCATTCCTTGACAGAAGACCGCCCAGACACAAGGGGGAGACCAAGGTACTTGCATGGCATCAACCCAACATCATACCCCAAAATTCTTTGAACCTCTAAGCTTTCTAGATAGTGAGCTTTCAAGAAATAAATCTTAGACTTGGACACATTCACCTTTTGTCCTGTCGCACTTTCGTACTGCACGATGACCTTTTTGAGGACACAGGCTTCTCTTCCCGAGGACTCACCAAACAGCAAGGTATCATCCACAAATTGCAAATGAGTGATGTTGCTCAATCCCCCAGACACTTGCAGACCTTTAATTTTGCCTCTTCTAACCCTGTTATGTATGCTTTTACTAAGGGCCTCAGCCATGATGATGAATAAAAAAGGTGACAGAGGATCCCCCTGACGGAGACCATGACCATCATTAAAGAATTATGTAGGGGATCCATTAATAAGAATAGCAAAAGAGGAAGTGGATATGCAGCTGCTAACCCAATTACACCACGCATCACAAAAACCCATCTTTCTCATGATCCTATCAAGAAATTCCCAACTCACTCTATCGTAGGCCTTGTTCAGGTCCAATTTGATGATCATCCCCTTTTTATTCTTTTGTGGAATTGAATGAATGACCTCGTGTGCTGTCACAACTCCATCCAAAATTTGTCTATTCTTCAGGAAACCACTCTGTTCGTCTGATATACACTGCTCCAGACAGACTTTTAACCTTTGAGCCATGGCCTTAGCCACCACCTTATAAATTGCATTGCATAGAGAAATTGGGCGGAATTGGTCAAAAGAGTCTAGGGACTGGACCTTGGGGATGAGGGCAATGTAGGTGGCGTTCCATTGTTTGGACATTGATCTCTGAGTTCTACATTCCTCCACAGCCTCAAACACGTCATCACCAACTATATGCCAAAATTTCTAAAAAAACTCAATTTGAAAGTCGTCTGGGCCCGGCGCTTTCCTCGCCCCCATAGAGAAAACAACATCCTTGATCTCCTCCTTGGAGAAAGGAGCCATGAGAGCAGCGTTCTGATCATCAAAAATGCATTTTTCAATGTTGTGCAAAAGTTCCTCCTACGCCATAGCATTAGCGTTAACTTGGGCTCTAAGCAGATCTTGGAAGAAAGATTTACCAGCCAAACCAATAGCTTCAATATCCTCCAAAGAGCAGCCATCAAGAGTTGTGATCTTGGAAATTCGGTTGTTTTTCCTTCTAACCTTTGTAGAGAGGTGAAAGAACTTGGTATTCCTATTGCCATCTTTCAGCCATTTGACCCTAGATTTCTAATGCCAATGTATTTCCTCCATGTGTAGAAACCTATTTAGGTCATCTAGAAGCTTCGCTTCCTTCATACGAATCTCAGCAGAGAGACCAACCTCCGCAATCTCAGCTTCCACCAATTGCAATTCTCCCTCAATTTTGGCTTTATTCTGAAAGAGATCTCCAAAAACATTCCTATTCCATGCCCTGACTTGAAGCTTGACTTCCTTTAATTTACTCAATAATATGTATCTTTTGCATCCCCTGACATCTACCTTCCACCAGTCAGCCAGCCTTTTCTCAAACTCGGGGTCCTCATACCACATAGCCTCCATTTTGAAAGGGCATCTCCTAGGCTTAACAGCCTTGTCCACCAACAAGCATAAAGGCCAATGATCTGAGCCACCAAAAGAGATAACCACAGAAGAGAAGTTGTCTGAACTCAGGAGCCAATCAGAACCTATTAAGAATCTATCCAGTCTAACAGCAATATTGTCTTTTCCCTCCCTCCGGTTTGACCAAGTATACCAGCCTTTCTTGGGTTTGATGTCAATAAGAGAAAGAGCATCACAACAACTCCTAAAGTCTAAAGATCCAAGAGAACCAAAAGCACTCCCCCCACGTTTGTCCTCTGGGAACAAGATGACATTAAAATCACCACCGACCAGCCAATGAGGAGAATTGTGCATAGTTTTGAAACTCCTGAGATCATTCCACACTTCAAGTCTGCCCCCAACTATGTTTGGCCCGTAAACATTCGTGATCAGGAAACTCTCATAATATCTGTACAAATTATATTTGATGCTTAGGCTATAAAGCTTAGCTTCCACCTCCACACCTTCCATAGAAGCCTTGTTCCATATAATAGCTAGCCCACCAACCGAACCAAACGCACTAACAGCCACACAATCCCCATTTTTCCAAATTTTGGGCAAAAATGCAAGGAATTTTTGTCCACCTTGGTTTCTTGCAACAAAACACAATCTGGAGTTTCCGTTTCAATCAATCTTTTGAGAAGGCGACGCTTCTCAAGGCCATTGAGGCCACGAATGTTCCAGCTTAAAACCTTCATGAACGCTTGGGCCCAGGGAGGTGCCCGCCTCCATTAGACACAAATTGTCTCATTGTGGCCTGAGTGCCATTTTCAATGTCTTCAAGAGCCTTCGCCTTGGTCGTACACGCATCCCCTTTCCTTCCCCTTGGATTATTTGTCCCACAATCTGCTTGAATATTGCCTTTTCCCCCCCTCTTTTGGACCTTCTGGTTGATATGGTCTAATCATTTTCTTTGTCCAAGCCAGAGCCACCTACAACAACAGAATTGTCTGTAGGGGAAGCCGGCAAAGGCTCACTCCGAACTGGCAAAGGAACACTATGGCCACCAAGGGTACCATCCAGAATCTTTGGATCACTAACCTCCGTCTGGTTGTGTATGTCCTTGAGCGGAGAAGCCTCCAAAACTGACGGAATGGGGGGAGCAACCTCCACGGACCCCACCAAAACAAGGGAGGAAGAACCGTGCAACACCTGCATGTCAGGCGACTCCCCCAAAACTGGAGTAGCCGAGGCATCATTTTTGGACGGGGCCTCCACATTAGCCAAGCTCTCGGCCTTCCTCCTATCACAAAATTTAGCTACATGACCAATCCGACCGTAGCCAAAGCACCTAAGAGGAATACATTCATAATCCACCTATTGAATTCTTTCCCCCAGGATCGAGTTTAGACGGATGGTGTGTTTCAACGGTTTACTTAAATCCAAACTGATGCATATGCGTGCGTAGGGAGCTGGGATACCACTGCCTTGAGGATCAGAGGATTGCAAAAAGGAGCCTAAAGAATTGCCGATTAATTTAAACACCTCCTCTATTCTGAGTTCCATGGGGAGTTTATGCAAACGAATCCACACCGGGGCAGCTGAGACCTTCTCTGTGTAGGCATCAAAATTGGGAGACCAAGCCCTAGCATACAGGCCAGCATTCCCCAAGAACAAGGGGCCTCCCTTAAGAACCTTTTCCCTGTCCAATTCGGTCTGAAAAACAAATTGAACAAACCCTAGAGCCAGGAAAGAAACATCCGGCAGCATACCAGGCCAAGTATGGGATGCCCACCTTTTGATGCGCTCTAGAGAAGGCCAAATGCCAATGAATTTGGCAATAATAGCCCTTCGCCTCAGTTTCTCGATTCTGGAGTGCAAAAAATGGTCTGGGATTGAGATGTCAACAATATCTTTTGAAACCGCGATGTTTAAATTGCCCACCGCCATCCTGGCCACCTTCTCCAGAGCCGACTTCTCATCATCCATCGCCCCGCATTCAAATAGCACTCTCCCCATTTCCTTTGATTCATCTGATTCACTGAGACTCACATTCCCCTGCTCCTACACATTCTGGTTTTCGCGTATTGTCGCTCCTTTGCTTGGCGCCATTTTTATTTTTATTTTTATAATCAAATAATTAATTACAACATTAATTTTATAAATTAATTAAATTATAATTATAGAGCCCTAATTATTATTAATAAATATAATTCTAAAATCATTATAATTATGATTAGGTTTAGAAATAGGGTTAACTAGTTTAATGGTTAGAATTATAGATATGATTAGAGTTAGGGTTAGGATTATTGTTAGAATTAGGATTAAAAATAGGGTTAAGATATAATTAGAATTAGATTTCAAATTAATGTTAGAATAAGGGTAATGAAAAGGTAAATAATGTTCCCCTTAATCACACTTCAAAAATTTATCTTTATGTTAGGGTTAAAATTAGAGTTTGGTTTAGAATTAAAATTAGGATTAGAATTAAGGTTATAATTATGGTTAAGATTAGACTTAGGCTAAGGCTTACAATTAGGAAGCAATGTAATTTTACATATTTTAAAGGTATTGTCAAGTTCTCTTATGTCTTACCTACAAAATTTGTTTAATTTTTGTTTGTATCTTATCAATAATCTTTTTAAATAGTGAAGTCAAATGAATATCAACATTAACATTTAAAAGAATGAAGTGTACTTAATATTTTTATTAGTGAATAGCATACATTTACAATACAATTCTGCCATATTCTTTCAGGCAATTTGTTAAATAGATTACATGTATTCTCCAAGTCAATAATTGAAAGATCTTCTCATTATTTTTTATGAAATCCAAGTCTGTTTGATAGATATTCTTCTTGTCTTAAACAACATAAGTTGTAGATAAAAAAATCAATTCAAATCAAATACGTAGTGTACAATTCTTTATGGGTAAAATAACAAAATCTACTATTGTCGGCACCCAATTTTTAAAACACAACAAAAAAATTAACAAGTATAACAATAATTTTAATTATTTGTGAATAAAATAAATATAATATAAATTTAAGTAAATTATATCAATATAATATATACAGAACTATAATATATAATATTAAAATAGCATAAAATTTAATTTCTTAAAATAATTAATAATAATAATAAATTGATGGAGGAGCATATAGGTCGAGGGTGTGTTTTGTGTTTGCAAAACATTCCATGATTCTATTGTGCCAACATAAAATTTGGAAGCTAGAAGTTATTTAATTGTCAATGTAAATGGTGTTACTGTGAAATTATAAATTTTATATTTTGAAGAGAATTGGTGACTCATGGGAGATTAGTTGTAAATTTTTTGTTTTTCAATAAATAAATTATTATTAATAATGATATAAGATAATAATATGGTTTATAAATATAATATAGCTCATTTTAAATCTATTATATTTGATTATATATTATATTAATTTATTAAATTCATATGTAATATATTAATTTTAACATGGCATTATAATAATATATACTGTATAATATGTAACATATATAATCTATTTTTTTTTTTTTTATAAGAAAGAAAATATTATATAAAAAAGATCAATGATTTCACTAATTTTTTAAGATATTTTCCACAACAATGCTAATTTCATTATATTTATTTTTTCTTAAAATAAAATGTTTGATTTTTTACATTTTACATTTTTGATTTTTTTTCTCTCATCTCATTATTCCAAAGAAAATCAATTAAGCAGGGTTAAGGAGGGTTTGTAGGCAAACTTATTCAACTAATGAAAATGATACGCCAGTTAAAATATCTGTTTTCTTTAATACATAAATTTGCATAATGTATTAGCAAATTTCCATATAATTGCAAGGGTGTGCAATAATAATGCCAAAAAATGTTTATTAAGGTGAGTGTTATAATTAATATTACATAAATATAATCAAAAAAATCTAATTTGAAAATATTAATAATTAAGAATTAGGTTTAGAATTAAGTTTATTATAATTATAATTATATAGATTAATTTACAATTATAATAATATTATTTTTTAATTAAATTATGATTAGGGTTATAGTTCACTAAAATACAATTAAATATTTTAGTAATTTAGAATTAGAATTAAAATTATATAATTATTTAACTTTAGGATTAGAATATATAAATATAAATATAATTTATTAATTATTATTTTAAAATTTAAAATAATTATAAAAATAACTATAGATGTTTTAATTAATTATATTATAACCATATCTTATTTAATAATTATTTTAAATGTTTAATTGAATAATTAGTTGTGAGAATTTTTATAATCAAACAATTAATTACAACATTAATTTTATAAATTAATTAAATTATAATTATAGAGCCCTAATTATTATTAATAATTATAATTCTAAAATCATTATAATTATGATTGGGTTTAGAAATAGGGTTAACTAGTTTAATGGTTAGAATTATAGATATGATTAGAGTTAGGGTTAGGATTATTGTTAGAATTAGGATTAAAAATAGGGTTAAGATAGAATTAGAATTAGATTTCAAATTAATGTTAGAATAAGGGTAATGAAAAGGTAAATAATATTCCCCTTAATCACACTTCAAAAATTTATCTTTATGTTAGGGTTAAAATTAGAGTTTTGTTTAGAATTAAAATTAGGATTAGAATTAAGGTTATAATTATGGTTAAGATTAGACTTAGGCTAAGGCTTACAATTAGGAAGGGTTAGCCCATTAGAATTATGGTTTCAATTATGTTTACAATAGAAGTAGGGTTAGGGTTAGAATTAGAATGAGAACTATGATTAGGGTTACAATAAAAGTTATAATTATGATTACAATTACAACTAGGGTCAGGGTTAAAAGTGAGGGTTATAATTTACTTAGAATATAACTATCAATTATTATTTTTCCAATCTAATCAAACCATCGCTAATCTCAATTTTCCTACAAATCAAAGAGAAAAACCATCTTGCTAGCATTTGGCAAGAACTTCGCATCAATATCTAAGATTCACAACAAATAAAAATAGGACTATTCTTGCACATTTTGGCAAGGAACTTTGCATCAATATCTAAGATTTAAATAAAAACACAAAAAATAAAAATAGGACTATTCTTGCACATTTTGGTAGGAACTTCATTGCTCTACATCGACTTTACGTGAGAAATTGGACCTTAGAATTTTCTTAAATGTTTCATTTTCTCTATTTCTCATAACTAATGATTGTATACCTTATCCAAATTGGTTGTCTGACTACACTTCATATTCTGTAAGTTCATTACAGACACAATAGATTGAATATTGTAAATAACAACATTAGTCATTATAACAGAGATCTCTACTTTTATTTGTTTTTACCTCTTGGAATTTTTGCTTAAGTTTGGTTTTTGTTGATATAAGAAAAATGAATAAGGAGAGTCTGAAAATATGGAGCTATCTTGATTCTACCCTCATCCATCTGCCCCTTAGATAAACTAATTTATAGTCTCATTGCATGATTTGTCTCTCATATATGCCATTTATTGAAACTTTAAACTTAGTTTCAACTTTCTTTAATATTTTGGTTAAATATAAGGTTAGAACTCGTATCAGTTTATCATCCTTCCAATAAATTGGAGGAACATAAATCTAGTTTTTCAGCCAAACCTAATAGCTTGATTTGGGAGACTACTTGTCTATTGATTGCCATTAATGTATACCAAAATATAAAAATTGAAGATGCCTTCAATAGTCAGTATAAACCTACTATTTAAAACAAAACTCTTGCTATAAAACTATCTAAGGATTCCATATTTAAATGTTGGTCATAATGGGTGCATCCCCTTGCAAGATTAATCACACTACAAGAAGATATAAAAATCACAAGGTTCCAAGCCTATTTGTCAAGTTGGAATAAATCCAATACCACATTGCATGCTAAGTTCCATCATAGGCTTATCTGCAACATCATCCCTCAACCATGGACCTTCATCACAAACCTTATCTTACATAAAAGGATAATTAACCAAATGTAGGTTGAGGTTGTGCAGACTTTCTATTGCATGATGACCCCAGTTACATATGTCATAGACACAAGGTCATAAGTTTGTTGCAAACTATCAACATCTAGTTTGAAGTCATCAAACTTAGGAAAATATTCAGGAGAATAGGAATTCTATAGAGAAACTTTCTCATTACTCATTCTTAGAAGACAAAACCCTAACCTTCTTTTGTTGTTTATAGACAATTTCTTTAATCTCATCCTTATATTTCTTTAGACAATTATTACCCCAAGAGGCCATATTGATAGCACAACCATCATTTAGGGGGAAGTAGAGGAAATCCCAGGAAAGAAAGTATGAGGTTTGAACATAAATTTAGTATTGTGATCTTTCAAGATAGAGAAGTCCTCAACATCTAGTTTAAGTTCCTCTAAATAAGATCCCTAACATTCATCTCTTTTTCATTAAAATTCCTCTCATCCAAGCTTGATTGAACTGAGTGATGGTAATAGTATTCTCATAGACAAGTGTTTGGTCTTGGTATGCCTGACACTAGGGGGAATGGGGATGGGATTGGGTTGGAATTAAGAACAACAAGGATCGTATAATCTTTAACCAAACCAAGAGAATCTACATGTTATAACTAAAATGAGGACTTTGTTTGTGGCCTCGACTTGGCCTTTCTATTGTTTTACATGGCCCTTGCTTGAGCTCACTTCATCACATACTTTAGTGGCAAAGACAATGTATTTACATTGATGTGTCTAGCTAAAATTTAATGGGAAAATGAAGTTCAATCCTCATATTTCAAATATTTCTTGTGGTTGGGATGGCCAAAGGGGCATAAAGTCTTGTTTTAATGGTTTGCCAGTTCAACATTTCATTACCTATTCTTTGGCATCAAGGCCACCATAGACTTTCCAAGAGTACATTGCATGTTGCAGCATGAACTTGAAGTTCCAATGGCCTCCAATAAGATTCTCATGTGCCTATTGAAGTACATTCCCAATCTCTTACCATGCCACACACTTTAATACTTGGTTGGGCCCCAACTTGAACAACAATCCATTGACCAGCTGGAATGCCTTGCTTTCCCATGCTAACCTTTAGTGGTTTCTTGCTTGTAATTCATGTATATTATATGAGGTTTGATTAACACTTGAAAGAAAATAGCAATCAACATTAATTAGAAAGAGGCAGCGATAAATATTAATAGAGGGAATCCATTCATATTTGTGCTCATCAAAAACTTGTTGAGTTTTGCTTGCAAAAACTTGGGATGAAAAAAATCTCACAAGTAGTTAAATTGTGTTACAATAATGTCCAATGAGACAGTAGAAGATTTGGGTTTGAAAAGGATAACACACCCAAATCCTTATAAGTTATATCAACTTCAAAATGGTCAACAAATATTGATAAATGAACAATGCTTAGTTGATTTTTAGATTGCTTGGTACAAGGACAAAATTTATATGGAAAAATACATATCTATAAATTTATAAGTACAAATGTTTAGTCTATAAATAAATACACATTGATTAAGGGTGGACTACATTATCTCTTCTTAAATTTTTTTTTGACATGTTAGAATATGGGCCATATTCTATTGAATAGCTCTAAAATTTGAAACATAGTAGACTATCTTTATTTAAGTATTAATTTAAAGTTTTAAACCATGTTTCCAAAAAAAAATTATGTAGACTGGATAGCTACTCAAAACAGAAAGAATTTTCTATGTAGATTTTACTCATGAAGTAGATATTCTTGTTGTTACAACAGGTGTGCCAAATTTGGTTTTTGGTCATTAGTTAAAACCTGGTGTAGTACTAGTTGATCTTGGCTTAAATGCAGTAGAGGTATGGCACCTTCTAACTTCCTTTTTCAAAAAAAATTTGTAAACTTAAAAGATGGTTAATATATAGCAAATTAAAACTATTGCTTCCACTTTTGCATGATCCTAGTGCTAAAAGAGAATACCAAAATTAGTCAATCATGTTTCCTATGAAGAGGCTTCAAGAATAACTTCAACAATTAATCATCTACCATATGGTCTTGGTCCAATAACTATTGCAATGCTTTTTTCCACTAATCTACAATCATCAAAATGGGCATATGGGTTCAATTGATATTTTTGATGTTTGATTTAGGCCTTTTGCAATAGACTTCACATTATAAGTTTTATTAGGTTTATAGATGAGTTATCTAAATTACTGAATGAAATAAAAAGATCATTTTCTATTGTAAGGCATTCTTTGGAGACATTAGGAACCTATAAGAGGACTTGGAACTATATGCTTTCATTTTCATTTGTGTAGAAAACTGTAACATTTAAGCAAGTTGGTTATACATGACTCTACGTATAATGAAAGTTCTAAAGATCTTTGCTTTTTGAAAGAGGATGTTTTATCATATATGCTAAATGGTTAAGGAAATCTTTGAACTCATAAATATTTACATAATGCTGGCAACATGTAAATTGTGCTTTCTTCATGCCTAAAAGCACAACTAGAGCATGAGAATTTTGAAGTGAGCAAAATTCTTTTGTTATAAGAGTCATTTTCTAATGGAAGACAAAGTTGACTCTATCAATGATCAAATTCCTAAATTTAGGCGACAATTGCTTTATCTTGACCAATTGTTCCTAAAACATAGTAAACTCAACAAATAAAAAAAAACTATTCTAAAACTTTCTGGCAGGAACTTCGCTGCTCTGCAGCTCTTGTTAAATTTGGTTTATTATTTTCAACATCAATTTTATAGTTAAATTTAAATTAAAAAATTACTAGATTTTGAATTTTAAATTTTAAAAATTTGAAATATTTTTTTCCATTAAAATTATATAGTAAATTAATTAGTTTTTAATAAATTTTATTAAAACTAAATTAAAAATTAAATTTAAGTTAATCTAATGATTAATAAATAAATTTAAATTAACATTTTACTATATAATTAGATTATATACAGTAAAGTGTATTTTTTAAAAAATTCATTAAAGATTGTTTTGATTTTTTTATAGGTATAAAATTATATGTTACATTATATTTTTATTTGCTAATATCTAATATAAAATAATAATAATAATAATAATAATAATAATAATAATATTTTAGAAATTAAATTTACATTTGAAATAAATAATAGTTATAGTTATAAATCATTGCCACAGATTTCAGACAGATGGCTGGCATATGCTCCTGCAAGGGCCAAGCTAGGGCACCCGAGCCCTAGCTCGTGATCGTCTTGTTCTGCTTCTACGCGGTCTGGGTAGGGTTCTTTTGGTGTTTCTGGGGGCGGGCTTTCATTTCTCTGGTGCGTTCTCCTTCCTCTTGTGCTCGTTGGTGCGCTCGGGGCTATGTTCCCACGCGTATGGGCGGTTGGCTACGCGTGAGCTCATGGTTCTGTGGGTGTTTGGGGTGATTTCCCTTGAGTGTGAAGGTGGGACAGAGGCCATAGGTGGTCCCTTTGGGTGTTGTTGCTTCTCCCCCTTGTCTGGTGCGGGTGTGGGAGGGCTGGAGTGGCTAGTTTGGCGGAGTTTGGGAGGAGGAAGTGGTGTGGGTTTCGGCCCCTTATTTCTCTTTTGGGGGTTTGTGCATCTGCATAGGGAGTGATGGCCTTATCCAAGGGAGAGGCTTCTGGGGTTACTCCTGATTTGAGCTTCTGTGCAGCAATTGGCTTGATGTCCCTAAAGGATGAGATGTCGACATATAATAACAATTTATTTGCAATGGATTCGGGGATGGACGGTGTGGGATTATCCTCTGGTTTGCGGATCACAAAGGTTAATGGTTGTCTAGAGCGGTGCAAGGTGAGACCGAAATTTGTTGTTCCGCCTGAGATGATTGTTGAAGATATTGAATATTACTCAAATCATTCCTTATATTGCAAATTTTTGGGGATGAGGGTTTCGCTACAGTTTTTGGAGCTTTGGGCTCAGAGAACTTGGGAGCCGGTGGGAGAAATGGATATAATGTTGTTGGCTAACAACTACTTCATGGTTACTTTTAACTGCATTGTTGATCGTAACAAGGTTTTTGAGGGAGGACCTTATTTTCATAATAAGGTGGGGTTGTTTATCAATCCATGGCATGAAGGATTTAACCCTGCTGAGGAGCTTCCAAATCACATCCCAGTGTGGGTTCGTTTACCTTGGCTCCCAATGGAATGCTGTCGGGAGGATGTGTTGCCCTTGTTGGCTTCCCTGCTTGGAAAACTAGTTGGAGCTTCATCATAGACCTTGGGTAAAAAGGTAATGACTTTTTCACGCATTTGTGTTGAAATTGACCTAAGTAGGCATCTGCCCAATGCAATAGATATGTGTGCGGGTTTTTTTTCTTGGGTGCAGCAGTTGGACTACGAGACCCTTCCTTTCCGCTACAGGCTTTGTTGTGAATATGGCCACCTGCTGAGGAAATGTCCAAGATATAAGCCGGTGGAACCCCTGCCCTCACAACCTTCTCGAGACCTTCCCAGGGAAAATAAGGGGAAGGGCATTGAGCCTACTGTGGAGGCGGGTACTGATGGTTTTGTTCCAGTCAAGGCCCAGAGTAGGAACAGGGGGCAAAAGAGACCTTTCAAGGAAAGGCAAGAAGAGGGCACTTTTAACAGGTTTGAGGTTTTGAATGACCTTAGTCAATAGGAAGTTAACCTAGGCTTGTTAAACTTGGAGCAGGGGACTGAGGGGTTTGCTCAGGAGGGACCTGCTCTTGATTCTTCTATGGAATCACAAGGTCATTATGGTGTGCTCGTGGGTGTTGCTCTGTCGACGAAGGTTTCAGAGGTTCTGATTTCTTTGGCCGTTGTTCCAGCAGTGGATGAGGATTCTTCTTCTCCTAGGCGAAGTGTGGGTCTGGATTCAGCAAAGAAGCCTAAGCCTCCAAAATTGGGCATTTTGCAAAAAGATATTAAAAAAGGTGGGGCAGAGAAATTTGCTAGACCTGGCAGAAAGAAGGATGTGGAAAAGATTAAATTGACAGGCGAGAACTTGGTGGAGTCAGGGTCGGTAAAGACTCTAGATTCTCACTTTTCAAGCCCCTTGAAATGATTGTTCTTTCATGGAATGTAAGGGGCTTGAATAGCGTCCCTCGACAAAAAGTGGTTCATGATTTAGTTCGAAAACAAGGTCCTGATGTGTTTTTTCTATAGGAAACTAAGTTATCTGTTGAGAGTATGCTTGGCTTGGCACCTAGGTTGTGGAGGTGTGGGGAGTGTCAATGTATTGGTGCTCATGGCTCTTCTAGGGGTGTGGCCTGTTTTTGGAATCCTTAGAAAATTCGACCTCTCTGGTGGGTGTCTTCTAAATCCACTATGTCTATGATTGCTTCTAGTTTTGAGATGGGGGAGGTTATTCTCTTTTCTAATATCTATGCTCCTACTGATTTCTGGGGTAAGCAAGCTTTGTGGTCCCATATTAGGTTTGTCTTCTCTATGGCACCTTTCCATCCATGGATTATTGCCGGAGACTTCAACGCTATCTGTGAGCTGGCTGAGAAGTGGGGTGGTAATGGGAGGTTGGAGCCCTCTGCTTTGTTGCTTCGTGATAGCATCAATTCTTTAAATCTTGTTGATATCAAACCTAGTAATGGGCAGTTTACATGGAACAACCATCAAGTTGGGGATTATTGCATCGCAGAAAGATTGGATCACTTTCTGGTGTCCTGTTACTGGGTTGGTGGGATGTGGTCTTCCCGCTTTGAGATCTTGGATTGGAGAGGTTCTGATCACTGGCCTATCAAGCTTGTCATTGATTCAATTCGTGTACCGCATATGCCTTCTTTTAGGTTCCAGCTCATGTGGTTGCATGACCCTTCTCTGAAGGATTCTGTGGCTGATTGGTGGAGGAGTGGTAGACCTGCTTATGGGATAGCAATGTATATTTTTTCCAAGCTTCTTCAATATGTTAAGTATCAACTTAAGCACTGGAACTCTCAGAGTTTTGGGAATGTCTTCCATGCAAAGGTGTTGGCTCAGGAAGAGTTGGATAGTATCACAAGGAGGTTAAGGGAGGTTGGGGTGACGCCTGAGATTCTTCAGGCCGAAGTGCAAGCTATGAGAACTCTGGAGGAATGGGAGCTGAGGGAGGAAATGTATTGGAAACAAAAGGCTCAGATAGAGTGGCTGCAAGAAGGGGATAAAAATACTTCCTTTTTCTTCAATTCGGTGAAAGCAAGGAGACATGGGAATTCTATCTCTGGTCTTGTGAATGATAGGGGAGAACTTCTTTCTTCCTTCCCTAAAATTTCTAGTGAGGTGAGACAATATTTTGCTTCTCTCTTTAGGGAGGACTCGCAGGGGAGGTCTCCTGAGGAGGCTCAGGTCCTTTCTTGTATTCCTTATCTTGTGTCTAGGGAGTTGAACCAACAGCTTATGAATGAAATCACGCTGGAAGAGCTTGAAGGAACTGTTTTCTAAATGCAGAAGGGGAAGGTGCTAGGTCCTGATGGCTTCCCGATCAAGTTTTTCCAAGAATTTTGGGATATAATCAAATTTGATCTCCTGGAGGTTGTGCAAGAATCTCAAAGGAACAAGCAGATGCTAAGGGCATTAAATTCTACTTTCCTTGCTCTTATTCCCAAGTGTGAGGGAGCGGATAGGTTAAGCCAATTTCGACCCATTTCTCTTTGCAATGTCATTTATAAAATCATCTCTAAGGTAATTGCTGACAGGTTGAAAAAGGGTCTTGAGGAGTTGATTTTTGAAGAATAGAGTGGTTTTGTCACAGGTAGACAGATTCTGGATGGGATCATTATTGCAACCGAAGTCATTCATTCTATGGCCAACTCCAAGGAAAAGACAATGTTTATCAAATTGGATACATGGCAAAGGCTTATGACAGAGTTCGATGGTCCTTCTTGTGGCAAGTTCTTGGTGCTTTTGGGTTTGCGGAGGAGTGGATTCAATGGGTTAGGAGTTGTGTTACGTCAGTCTCTTTCTCTATGCTTATTAATGGGAATCATTCTGAGCTTTTCGGCGCTTCTAGGGGACTTCGCCAGGGGGACCCTCTCTCTCCATACTTGTTTATTCTCCTCGTTGAAGGTTTGGGGAGATTGATTAGAAGGAACGTGGAGTTGGGTAGCATTCAGGGTTGGCAGTGGGGAGGTAATTTACCTCCGCAGTCTCATCTACAGTTTGTGGATGATACTGCTCTGATGGGTATGGCCACAATGCGGGAGGCTTCTAATTTACGTAGGGTGTTGGATGTTTACTTGGTTGCCTCGGGTCAATAGATCAATGAGGATAAGTCTTCTATTTTCTTCTTCAACACTCTGTGCCCCATTCAACGGAGGATTGCTCAAACTTTGAGGTTTCAGATTGGGACTCTTCCTTTGACCTATCTCGATATCCCTATCTCGGTGAGCAGATCACCTCGGGAGTCATGGCAGAGTATTTTAGATAAATTTAGGGCGAGGGTTAATCACTAGACTCACCAGTGGTTATCCTTTGCTGGCCGTGTTCAACTTATCAAGTCTGTGGTGCAGGCTTTGCCCATTTACCGATGCATGCTTCAGGTTGCCCCTTTGGGTTTTGTTAAGGATTTAGATTCAGTGACACAACAATTTTTATGGGCTGGTTGCTTGGAGTCTTCCAAATGGAGTTTGGTTAGATGGGAGGTTGTTTGCAGCCCGAAGCAATATGGTGGCTTGGGCTTGCGGCAGATGGCTTTGACTGGTGTGGCTCTGGCTGCGAAATTGTCTTGGAGGTGGTGTAAGGAGCATGATAAGAGTTGGGCCAGGATCCTTTCTCAAAAGTATTTTCTAGGGATCCCTCAGCTCGAAATACCTCGATACCCCCTTCTTGGGAAGGGCTCAGTGATTTGGAGCACTCTTAAGAAAGGGGTTGCACTCATTAAGGATGGTTTATTTTGGATTTGTAAAAAGGGGACTGAGGTTCAGTCCTGGTTAGATTCTTGGGATGGATCTCCCCCTGTCATTTCTTAGTTTCCTCACTTGTTGAATCTCTATCAGATATTTCTTGAGGTTGGTTGGACACGGGTGAGTGATTTTAATTCATTATCCTCTCGTGGTCAGTTGGAGGTGGCCGGATGGAAATCTCTCGATGAATGGCCTGATGTTGGTTTTCCTGAAGAATGTGTTGAGCTACACAATATCCTTTCCAGTAGGCGTTGTAGCTCTCTCCAACATGATGATGTGCTTGCCTGGTCTCCCAATCCTAAAGGGGACTATACTGTTGCTTCTAGATATCGAGAGTTATTGTCCCACAAGGTGGACGGGGATGAAATTCAGTGGTGGAAGAAGATCTGGAACAAGTCTTCCTGGCCAAAATGTAATTGTTTTGTTTGGATGTTGGCTTGGAACAAGTGTTTGACCTAGGAAAATATTCGGAAGCGAGGCTTCCAAGGTCCTTCTATTTGTGTTTTGTGTGGGACTAACGAAGAGGACTCTAGTCATCTATTTTTTTGTTGCCCTTTCTCCCTCCAGCTTTGGCACTTCTGGTGGGGGGTTTGGAATAGTCCCTGTGTTCATGTTTCCTCCTTGATTGAGTTTTGGCAGAGGCTGGGTAGGCCTCCTTCTATGGCCCTCTTTTTGCAGGAGGTATGGTCAGTGGGACCTATCTTCATATTGTGGCAGATTTGGTTGGAACGGAACCGGCAGATATTTCATGGAGAGAAGAAGCTGGTGCAACAAATTTGGCAAAGAATTTTGGGCATGGTTCAAGAGGCGGTGGAAGCTAAGTGTGAGTTGGAATTCCCTTTGGAGAAAAGGGATGCAGAAGTGGTGGAGAAATTGGGGTTTCAGGGGCTATCCTTGGCCTCAGCATGTGTAAAGCGTGGTAGGCATATGAAGCAGAGAGTTCACAGGTCTAGATATTGGCAGCTTCCCTCGACTGGGGTTCTAAAGATCAATACTGATGGTTCCTCCCGAGGCAACCCAGGGCCGGCTGGTATTGGGGGGATTGGTAGGGACTCTTTGGGTTTGGTGGTTTTCCTTTTTCGATCTATGATGGAGTTCATACCATCAACCTTATGGAAGGGTTGGCAATTATTTGTGCTTTTGAGAGAGCTTATGATTTGGGATGGAGAAGGGTTGTTTGTGAATTTGATTCCCAAGTTTTTATCAATCTTCTTATTAAGCAGAAAGTGGATGATGTTAGTTGGCAGTTGGCTAGGGTGGTGCAACAGATTTTCGGGTTAGTTCTTTAATGGAGATGGTGAATTTCGTTCATATTCCAAGGGAGTGGAATAGGGCTGCTGATTGCTTGGCGAAATGGGCATCTGAGCATGCTAAGGGATGGAGAATTAAGGAGTGGGATTTGGTTCCTCCAGCGCTTTGTCTTGATCTTGAGAGAATTCTTGTTGAGGATAGGGAAGGAAATGGTGATGGTTGATGGTGTTGATTGTTCTTTTTTGCTCTGTGACTTGGTTTTTCCTAGGGACCTTGGTCTCTTGTTTCCTTTGTAATGTTGTTTACTGAGTTTCAATAAAGTTTTTACCCCTTTTTTATTATAAAAAATTTACATTATATAAAATATTAAAAAATATATAATATATAATAAATACATATAGAATTTTAATGGAAAAAATGTTATCAAATTTTAAAACTAAAAATTTAAAATCTAATATTTTTTCAATTTAATTTTAAATATTTAATTTTAACTATAAAGTTGATGTTGAAAATAATAAACTAAATTTTAATGAATTTTCAAAAAAAATAGTTTACACTTTACTATATATAATCTAATTATATAGTAAAATGTTAATTTGAATTTATTTATTAATCATTAAATTAACTTAAATTTAATTTTTAATTTAGTTTTAATAAAATTTATTAAAAATTTACTAACTTATTGAAAAAAATGTTTCAAACTTTAAAAACTAAAAATTTAAAATCTAATATTTTTTCAATTTAAATTGTTTTTGATTTTTTGATAGGTAAAAAATTATATGTTACATTATATTTTTATTTGATAATTTCTAATAATAATAATAATAATAATTTAGAAATTAAATTTACATTATATTAAATATTAAAAAAATTATAATATATAATAAATACATAATAGGATTTTAATGGAAAAAATGTTATCAAATTTTAAAACTAAAAATTTAAAATCTAATATTTTTTCAATTTAATTTTAAATATTTAAAGTTAACTATAAAGTTGATGTTGAAAATAATAAACTAAATTTTAATGAATTTAAAAAAAAAATAGTTTACACTTTACTATATATAATCTAATTATATAGTAAAATGTTAATTTGAATTTATTTATTAATCATTAAATTAACTTAAATTTAATTTTTAATTTAGTTTTAATAAAATTTATTAAAAATTTACTAACTTAATGAAAAAAATTCAAACTTTAAAAACTAAAAATTTAAAATATAATATTTTTTTAATTCAATTTTAAATATTTAAATTTTTATTATATGTTTTATGTTTTAATGTTAAATTCTTTTTTAATATTTTATATAATCTAAATTAATTTTTTAAAATGTTATTATTGTATTTTACAATAAAAATTATTAGATACAAATATAAAATTGTTATAATTAAAAAATATATATTATTATATAATATAATATAAATTAATATATAAATATTATGTATTTAATGCAATACATAATTACTATATAATACATGGATAATATATATGGTAATTGTATATTGCATTATATTTGTATATTAATTTACTTTGTAGTATATAAAAATATATTATGTATTTTATTTAAAATTAGTTGTTAGGTAATAATTACTATATGTATTATCTATGGATGATGCATGGATGTTCAAGTGTATCTAATTAAGTTTTAGGTAAATGTTAAAACTAAGATATCTATTTTTAGAAAAAAATATGTAAAAGAGGTTTGATATTTTTCATTGTCTAACCTTCTATGTACTCTAATGCAATAAAATAACTAAGATATCATATTTATCTAGAAATAGGTTATAAAGGCATGTGTATAATTTTAAATATCTATTATATTTATTTTGCATGAAGCATAGATAGTACATTTATTCTATTATACATATATCCTTATAATCTAAAACATTATGCATATACCTACATAAATATATCTTTCATTTCTAGTATTTTCTTATATCACCTTTTAAATAAATAAAAATAGTTATTTAAATCCATAATCTAGTATAATTCTACTTCATAATTATTGCATAATACATTTCTAAAATTATGAAATTAAACATAATAATTTTAGTCAGTATAATGTGAGAATTAGTTGAAGTATTCTAATATTGAATAACTTCTTGTTGAAATAATACTCTAATAATGTGAGATAAAATAATAAACTAAATTTTCATGAATTTACAAAAAATTACACTATACTATATATAATCTAATTATATAGTAAAATGTTAATTTAAATTTATTTATTAATCATTAAATTTTAAACTTAAATTTAATTTTTAATTTAGTTTTAATAAAATTTATTAAAAACTAATTAATTTACTATATAATTTTAATGGGAAAAAATGTTTCAAATTTTTTAAATTTAAAATTTAAAATCTAATAATTTTTAATCTAAATTTGAATATTTAAATTTAACTATAAAATTGATGTTGAAAATAATAAACCAAATTTAAAAGAAATTAAAAAGAACAAAGTTTACACTTTATTAATTTATAATATATATTAAATTTATTTTAAAATTTTACTTTTAAAATTTTATATTAAAAAATTGAATTAAAAAAATATATAAAATAAATATAGAAATCATTTAACATTTTATATTAAAAAATAAAATAAAATAAATACATAAAATAAATATAAAAATCATTTGACTACACTCATATTGAAAAATCAAAACAATCTTATCAACGCATTAAAAAAAATGGTTTTAATGCCTTTTAAATGACGGAAGAGTGAATAAATTCAGTTATTGTCAAGGTACGATAGACAGTAACAATGCAATTTCCAAAGCCCCGCATGCTATGGTTGATTTGATATTTGTTGCACGGCAAGCATGGATGAAGACATGTCATGGCATACATGCCCCGATGCATTCCTGGGGCTGGATAGATAGTGTCCCGATTGACAGGCTATGTACCACGTTGACCGCGGATCTGACCACGCAGAAAGAGTACACAAGCAGAGTACAAACCATAATATTCACATAAATATGCCAACAAATTCTTTTATAAAACCCCAAATAAATATTTATTGGAATACCTAGATGCCCGGTACAAAATATAAATTTTCCCCAAATTTATCAATAATAAGTTCAAAAATATTTTTCTGAAAAATATTTTTTGTGAAAATAAGAAAGATCGTACTGCTTGGGAGGTTGATCGAGCAAAAAAAAATTTGCCTCAAAAACAACTTTCCCCAAAATTGGCGAATTTACAGTCAAAATTTGTCTACGAAGCCTTCTGAACTCAACCGTGAGGTTATTGAAACCCCAATCTGCACCTAGCAAAAATCTTCTAGCCAAAATATCACCCTCGGATCTGGGAAGGAATATGTAACACTTGGAGAGCACTCCAATACCATGTAGGAGTAAATGGTGACTCCCCAACACCCCCAAGATTAGTTGCAACCAAAACCACTTCCACAAGAGAGAGAATGACAAGAAAGCTTGCTTCACAATGCAAGATTGAATAATGGCTAAATTGTTATTGCTTGATATGAAAATGTACATGATATGCCTTGCTTATATGGGCAAGGTTGAAAGATAGGAATGAACATGATGTTGACAAATGTCATAATCCTATGACATGAGACAACCAACAACCTAATCACCTAGGAGATGATGCATCCTAGCTAGATAAGATAAGTTCTAGAAAAGTCAACTAAGACTTCTAGAAGGAATCTTTTTATCCTAAGTAAACTTAACCATGTGAATATGTCCCCTAATTACCTAGTGAATGAATTAGCTAGGTACAAGACAATTATTCACACCAACATAACGCAGTCATGTACGATCTAATTTTTTCAAGTTTTTTTTTAATTTGGGATATAATTTTGTACTATGTGTAGAGTTGCAATTGGCTTTTTTTATTTTGGTGCCTTAGTTTTTCAAAAAAATTGTAGATTCTCAGGGTGTTGTTGAGTTGTTCTCATTTTGGGAAATTTTGAGGCTCTATTCTTTCTCCTATAGTAACAGTTTTGGGTGAATTATTTTTTCAAAGTGCATATTTTTTGTGTACTTTATAGTGAGGTAATTAGATTGATCTCACTCTACATGTAAAATTTTTACTTTAATCTTGTTTCCAAATTTGGCATCTGTAAGCACTAAGATCAAGTCCACTTCATTATTTTTAGCAAGTGGAATCTATAATCGTACTAAGTATAAAGTGTCGTGAAATCATAGATTGTTGAGTGGGTTTTTTGATTGAGTAATTTTTGGGGGTAATTTTGTGGTACTTGATTGCCTTCTTTTGTGTATTGTGTGTTCTTGCAATGGGGAAATCTCAAATTGAACTCCTAACTCCATATAATTATGCTTCATGAAGAAAACTACTATAGAATTATCTAATGGGGAAAGGTTATCTAGGATATCTAAAGGAAACCATTCCTCAACCTGCTCAGGCTAAAGAATTAGCAAAATGGGAGCTTGACCGTGAGAAAACACTTGGATGCATATATGCATTAGTCTCATTTGATTTACAATTTTATATATTGAATCATGCAAAACACCTAAAGAGGCTTGGGAGACATTTGAGAATTTGTATGGTAAAACTGATAAGATTAGGGGATCATATATCATATTGATAATTATTTGATGAATCTTGATCCTAAATTTTTTCACCACATCCAAGACTACATCTAAGCCAAGATTAAACAATTAACAAAATAGTTAAAATATTGTAATGTTGATAAAGATGATTTACAATTCATTATGAATGTGTTATCCAAGCTTGGTCTTGAATATTCAGTGTTTTTCTAGCTTTATTCCTAATGAATTTATATGGGAGCATCATATGTTGATCCTAAGTTTGATGACTTTTCAAATCTCCTAATTCAAGAGGAAGATAATTTAATGCATATGAGTCTAATCAAGTCTTCTAAGTCACAAGCATTATTGGCTAGTGAGCCTAAGGTATAGAAAGACTCAAGGAATATTGAAAAGAATCAAAAGAAGAAAAAGAAAAAACCACATAAAGAATCTAAATCCTCACCCTCTAAAGGGGAATCATCTAAGAAGGAGAATTCTACATGTGCATATTGCAAGAAAATAGGGCATGATGAACATCAATGTTATTCAAAACATATTGATGAGTTGAAGAATCTTTTGAAGAAGCATCAAAACAATTTTCCTTCAATGTCAAAGGGTTCATCTTGATCTTCTTCATCAAATTCCAATATACATAAGGGAAAATCACTTGTTTCAATTGTGGATTTTGAGTCAAAGAGGTGGATACTTAATTGAGGATCCTCACATCACATGGCTTCATCTAGGAGTATGTTCACTTTATTTGAGTCTTTTTCATCGCCACACATATGTTGAACAGGACAACTAAGAGGGGGGTGAATCAATTGTCACAAATTTAACCTTTAATTCATTCATCAAAACTAATTCTTAACACTGCTTAAATGATTAACCATTAAATAATAATGTAGAAACTTAAATCCATCACACAAGCACAATAGCTCTAGATTTACGTGGAAAACCCAATAAGGGAAAAACCACGGTGAGGATTAACTGACACTATAGAGAATATCAAAACCAATTACAAGAGGCTCACTACCAAAATAAGGACTCACTGTTTGGATCAGGACTCACTGTCCAACAAGGCTAACAACCCAAAGTGCTCACTGCCATAGAGATATAAAGAAGATAGAAGAGATATGTTACATAGAGAAGACAATCTCAATGCAACGAAGAAATACACCACAATTTTCTCAACCACTTGTAGACATGCATGGATGATAGAGTACACCTACTCATTGCATCTAGAAACTCAAAATTTAGGCTTCACACTGATCTACCACACTTGTATCACACACACTCATTGATTCACATCAATCTCACATCTTTCTGGTCTATTTCTTTGCACTTATCTCTTTTTTGCACTTGCCTCATTTCACCAGCAAGTCATCTTGTATTTATACCATCTTCAACTTTGAAACATATCCAAAGTCGGCCATCCAAATTCAAATTCAAATTAGGTCAATGCTAAAACATCCTAGGGTGGAATTAGAATGAGGATGACCCAAGCATGCGCTTCATAAGGACCCAAATAGATCCAACACGCTTTATCAACTCTGAGGGTAGTGTTCAACACAAGGTTAGCCAAACCAAGAACCATTAAGCACGAATATTCCAGATACCAAAATTATCTTCAATACAATCAAAACAACTCAACTCTAGAACCACAAGTCATAAAACTTTACCAAAGAGAAATCCGAACCAACAATATTTCTCCCAAACCTCAACCAAAAACATAGAAAACCATAGTTCACAACTGGTGAAGATAACTTGCATTGTACAATGAATCAATAGCCAAAAGTCTAGACATAAAATCTTCTAAAAACCATTATCAACATATTTGAACCACACAAACATAGGATCAAATCCTGGAACAAAACCCAGAGCAACCATTGAACACTTGCAATCTTTCTTCAATACAATTTTCTCAATATCCTCAATATTTACAGCCAACAGCAACTAGTGGATAACCAAATGACCAGTTGAAATCAATGAAAACACCTTCATTCTTTCCATTCTTGAAACAATCTCCCCCTTTAAATGTCATTGATGGCAACACATGATATGAAAAACCATCAAGGACACCATACTAGCTCTGAATACACTTCTCAATATTTTTCTTTTTGTTTATCCCCCTTAGTAGATAATCTTGTATATTCTTCCTCTTTTCTTTTTCACTTTCTTTCCTCTTTTTCACATGCTTCCTCTCCCGCTTTGACATCAATGGAAAAGGCAAGAGATATTTTATTGATTTCCCTATTGAAAAATGGAATACTCACAGTGACAACACCTGACACTACATGCTCCCCCTAAGAGGTAGCCACCAAAACATCAATCCAGAAGAAAGATAGAACCATATCTATCCATCAAGCTAATACATCTCCATATGCATCTAGTTCAAGAAAGGAGGGGAAATCATGCCTAACTTCTCCCGGAGATACTCAAAGGTATCTATAGGAAGAGACTTCATGAATATATCAGCAATATGATCCTTTGTTGGAACATATTCAAGTTTTACTTCATTCTCCATGACCTTCTCTCTCAAGAAATGATACATGATAGATATATGTACTTCGTCCTCAAGTGCATCACTGGATTCTTTAAAATTTTAATTGCACTTGTGTCATCACAAAAGATAGAAATAGGATCATCATACACCACTATGATATCTTTCAGTGTATGTTTCATCCATAGAACCTATGTACAACAAGATGTAGCAGGAATATGCTCAAATTCAACAATAGATAAGGAGATTGAATCTTTCTTTTTACTCAACCATGCCAATAATCTGCAACCAAGAAAGAATGCACCACCACTTGTACTTTCTCTAATTAGCCTTAGGTGAATCATCATCTTTACCCAATTTGCAACCAGTCACCATAGGAGTACATACAGGTTTGGAACCATCCATCCCGAACTTCTTCAACATCTCTTTCACATACTTAGACTATGAAATAAAAATTTATTTCTATGTTTGATTAATCTATAGCCCAAGAAAGAAATTCATCTCTCCAAACATAAACATTTCAAATTCTTTCTACATCTCTTTTGCAAACATCTTGCACATAGTTTCATTTCCTCCAAAAATAATGGCATCAACATATACAACTACAATCAAGATTTTTTCATTTTCAATCTTAAAATATAGATTACTATTTTTTGTACCTTTGTTGAAACCTTGTTGAATCAAATACCTATCTAGCCTCACATACCAAGCTCTAGGAGCTTGCTTCAATCCATATAAGGCTTTCTTCAATCTACACACTATATTTGGTTGATCTGACAACTGAAATCCTTTTTTTTTTCCATGTAGACCTCTTCTTCTAGCTCACCATTCAAAAATGTTGGCTTGACATCCATTGCTAGACTTTAAAATCTTTATGAGCAGCAAATGTTAAGAACATCCTTATAGCTTCCATTCTTGCTACCAGAGAAAAATTCTCCTGAAAATATATGCCTTCTACCTATGAAAAACCTTTACACACAATCCTTGCTTTGTTTCTAACCACTTCTCCATTCTCATTCAACTTATTTTTGAATACCCACGTCGATCCAATGATGTTTTTATCTATCAGTCTTGGGACCAATTCCCAAGTTTGATTCTTCTCAATCTACATAAGTTTTTCTTTCATGGCTTCCATCTAATGTTCATCTTTACATGCTTCACTTATAGTCTTCGGTTCAATCTCAGAAAATAGACACAGATTTACTTCAACAACAGCTCTGCTTCTATTCAATACTCCTTTAGTCTTATCTCCAATAATCTAACTTTTTGAATGATTCTTCTATGCATATCTAGGTATCTTAGGTGACACTGTCAGAGCTTCTTCTTCTCTTTCATTTTGTTCATCTTGATTCTCTTGCCCATCCTTTTCTTGTTCTTCAATCTCTTCTATTCTTACACAATCAAGTTCATCAGATACATATCCATCAATGTCAATTGAGTTCTTCATTGTTTCATCAACCTTGAAATTTGCACTCTCTACAATCTTTCTCAATATTTTATTGAAAAATATGTATGCTTTTCTTTTAGTAGAATATCCAAGAAAAATGCCTTCATCACTTCTTGCATCAAACTTTCCCAAATTTTCTTCATCTCTTTTGATATAACATTTGCTTCTAAATACCTTGAAGTACATAACAGTAGGAATTCTTCCATGCCATAACTCATAGGGGGTCTTTGTACTATTTTCTCTTGCTTGAACTTGATTGAATACATAAACAATAGTATGAATAGCTTCTTTCTAGTAAACTTTTGGTAAACTAGCCTTAGTAATCATTGATCTAGCAGCCTCTTGAACAGTTTTGTTGTTTCTTTCAACAACTCCATTATGTTGAGGGGTTCTCGGAGAAAATAGTTGTCTCTTTATTTCATGCACTTCACAAAACATATTAAACTCATGGGAGGTGAATTTTCCACCTATGCCAGACCTTAAGCATTTTATCCTCAAATTCACTTCATTTTCAACCATAGCTTTGAATGTCTTGAATCTATCTAATGCATATGATTTCTCTCTAAGAAATGTAACCCATGTATATCTAGAATAATCATCAATTAAAAGCATAAAGTACCTTTCACCTAGTAGAATTCTCGCTCTTGAAGGACCACAGAGATCTGTATGAATTAAATCCAATAGTCTAGCAGTAGACTATTCCTTTGATCTGTAATGACTTCTTGCTTGCTTTCTAAACTAAGAATTCCTGCAAATAGCATTAATAAGCTTTGTAATCCTTGGTAAATCTCTCATGGCCTGAATTGCACTAATCCTTGTCAAGTTATCAAAATTCATGTGACACATTCTCCAATGACATAACCATCTATCATTAATCTGGGTCATAAAGTATCATCCATCAACTCCCTTAAGTTGATAGATATTTCCCTCATATTTCTTTCTTGCAACAATCAATGTTTTGGATTCTTTCCAAATTTCACATCTCTTATCCTTAAACACAAGATCATATCCCTTACTACACATCTTTCCAACACTCAAAATATTATGCCTTAAACCCTTAACATAGTAGACATCATCAGTATGATGCTTGCCATCAAAACTTATTGAACCTAATGTCATCTCCAAATATAACGACGCCTCCATCATATTTTTCAAGCTTGACAAACTTACTTTTATCACCAATCATGTGATGTGAACAACCACTAGCAACTACACAATAGTTCTTTTCATGTTTAGCATGTAGGGTAGATATAACAATACCTTCATTTTTCTCCTTCTCTAGAGGGATTTCCTTCACCTATTTTTTAGAATTAGCAGAAGTAGGTTCATCGTTTATAGCCAAGAACAAGCATTCACTATCATCAAGATCTTCATACTCAGAAACCTCGTCAGATATACTAGCATTATCATTCACATAATATGCTCTATTGATCTACTTTCCTTTCTTTTCTTTCTCATATCACTAGTAGAATTTGGAAAATAAATGACTACGTGACTAAAAATTTTAGTCATGTGACTAACACTAGTAGAATTTACAAATAAATGACTAATTTGATCATCATAAGTGACTAATTTGGTCATCGGGTAAAATCACAACTAAATGACTAAATAAATGGCTATTACTCATCTATTCTTTTTTCTTTTGAATTTGATCATAATCTATAGAGCTTAAGCCCCCCTCATGGGACCCCTACCTAAGCAGGCCATTTGGTTGCCTAGGTTGCTTGGTGCACCAAAAATACCTATTGCGTGGAAGGCATTGTCTCTCGGTGTAGTCTTAAGGCCTTCACATATTTTATAAAAAAGTTTAACATTTACATTCTTTAACTTTTATTACTCATTATGTTAATGAATCATTAATGTTTTTAACTATGATTTGAAGCCAGTTTGACTTTCCTGTTGAGTTAGCATGTCAAATGTATCAAAGAGCAATTGTGGTCAATTTCACTAATAAAATATGATTTAAACAATCCAATTGCATTTTGAGGGCTATCTTACAGACAATTTCATTTAAATGATACATATATATTATCAATTATTTCAATCCATTTGAATGGATCATTTAAGGAATCAAGAATCAATAGTGTTATTCCCATAGTCCAGCATGATGGGGTCAAAGAGGAAGCATTTTAGGGAGCCCTAACTTCACCACACCTAAGCCCAAGAGTGCAAAGTATGTTAGGGAGCCCTAATCTAGATTTGTCTAAATTTATTTCATTCCATTATTTAGCACTTATTATTAATTTTTTAAGCTAGCCACATCCAACTAGAATTTGTAGCACATCCATGCACAAACACACACTCCCTAACATATTAACATACATATAATTTTCCATCAGCGCAATCCTTGAACCTCCTTTAGGTGCAAGTGTTAGTATATATTCCTCTCTCTATATAGAATTGTCTCTCCCTTAATCTCTCTTTCTTTTTCCTAATCTCTCCAAAGATCAATTAAACTATCAATTTTTTTATATAAGAATATATTAATTATTAATTATAATAATTTTATATTTATATTTAATATTTTTTATTATAGAATACCATATATAATAATAATATAACCCTATAATAATAATAATAATAATATATTAACCCATATATACTATTAAATATAATTATATTATATATAATTTAATCTTATAACTATTATATTAAATATATATAATATATTAATTATATTTTATATTATATATATTATAGTAATTTCTTATGATTAAACAAATCTTAAAAATTCATCATTTTTTGCCATTTTTTTGCTTGCTTTTCACCATTTTGTGCTACTTTCCTGCCACTATTTTTTCCCTCTCCTCCAAACTCTTCCTCGCTAGTATTGACCTTTCACTTCTCCAATTTGGCGAGCTGCAGCCTAAAAATAAGGTTCTGCCAAATAAGGTGCAAAGGAAAAAGCATTTTTGTATCATGTACGTATGGAATATTGTCTTAAATCTACTTTGTGTTGTGATGTAGCTATGATGCAGATTAGAGCAGTGGGAAAAAGTAGTGAACAAGTGTAAAGAAGGAAAAGACATAGTATTGGTATGTCCATCTATGATGTAGATATGTGTACCAAGGGTTCAAGGTTTTCTTTTTTTGAACTCAAGAATCTAAGTAAGCCCTAAAACCATGTTTTTATTTTTTCCTTTGAAATTACCCCATGAACTATTTCCAGATTTAGCATAAGTTCTAGGTCTATGAGAATTTGAAAACCTTGTACAAGTAACACCTTTTGCATACAATTTCAAAATTAGGTCAAATCTAAAACTATCATTAGAAAAAGGAAGATCAAGGGGTGTAACACAACACCATATATAAATGTCTCTAGCCCCTGGTAATAAGCAACCAAGAAAAAATCCAATGTATTTATTACCTATAAAATTTCTTGTTCTGGGATAAGGCAAGGAAATGTGTTGCAAAGACGATGATATAACCAAGTAGTTTAGCCCCATCTACTAAATGTCAGGCTAAGCCAGTAGTTTTTTATGGCACAATGACCACTAGTCTTATGAGTTCAAGAGCAACTCTTGTTTACTGTGTGATTCCTCACCAACCCACCAACATTGTTTTATTGTATCAGACTTGGGGGTTCTTTTGGTGGTACGTTGGATTGAATTCAAATTTTCTTAAATTTCTCCTAAGAGAAGAAATGATCCACTATAAATAGAAACTTTAGTATTATGCTTGGGGTTACCCTAATAGTAAATATTTTCGTTGATGCGTCAAGGGAATGTAGTTTAACTGCTCTCATCATATTTGTAAGACTAAATACCTAATAGGTGCGGTGCATAACCGACATTTCCTCAAGTTATGATTTGTGAATTGAATTTGAATTCTCTGATCCAAGCTTTTTATATCATTGTATTTTCAAGTAAAATGGTCTTTTATCAATGCAATGATGGTAGCTCTTTGGATTCCCTATTACTAAGAACTACAATATCTCTTCAAGTTGTCTATGCAATTTTAGGTTTTAGATTGTTGATCAAAATTTACCTCTGGTAAAGAGTATTTGATGTATAATTGGTTGTTGTCTAAACTATATATAACATGCTTTTCCAAAATGAACATGGTTTCTTTGGTTTGGCGATTAATATAATAAACTTGACTACATTTGATTTTGTTTTATGTAGGAGATGTTTTTCTAGAGAATGTAGAGTTGGTATTGGAAGCATTTGACTACCTCCAATTACCATGTGTAATTAAGAAAGGTATTCACTATTGATATGTATTGATGAATAATACTACATTTTGCAAGGATAATGAACTCTAGTGGTTACATGGTCTATCATGCATTACACTTCTCATGCAAAAAGATACATTCTTATAATGAAAGTGAAAATAAATTGAGCAATTGTATGTTTCATCATGGAAGAGTGTCCAAATAATTTATGTAATTAGTACATGATTTCCATAGAAATAGTTTAATAATTATAATTATTATAAGATATTCTTCCATTGTTCCTATTTAACAAGCTAGATTTTTAAGGATCCAAAGTACCATGCTAGATTGTACTGCAACATATATTTAACAATTTCTAAATGGATGGCATATATAAACCAGAAAAATAGAAAAAGACAATATATTTGCACACTAATCCAATATGACAGATATGATTAAGGAAGGGTTGAACTGTATGATTATCCTTCATCAAACTCCATAGTGTCTCTTCATAAAATAATACAATACAAGATACCCTACAATGACTAATGTTCCTATTTCTATAACAAAGAGAAGAAAAAGCTTTATTCTTCAAATTATCTACTAATAGAGTCCCAATATGTCGTTACATACTATAGGTATGTATGACATATAATATGATTGAATTTCCAAAAGTCAATTGAATAACCTTCAATCACACAACTAGTTCAAAGTACATTGTCACAAAATGAAGCCAAAGTTGAGGACACAGAGACTTTATTTTTCTTGTTTGTGCAAAAATGGATAAATACAAAAAAATTGTGCGAAGGAAACACACTCAAAGTTTCTACTTCTATTGCAAGTTCAAATAAATAATAAAACTTGGCTTGCTTGCATGCCCTTCACCACTATTCAATTTTGATATTATTGATCTTGCAAATTCCCTGAAGAATCGTCTCAAAGGAGACCTGAAGACAGAATAAAAAACATTACAAAGTTATCAAGATACATGTTATTTTGTTGATCATGAAATTATAAAATCGTTAATAGTTCACCTTTTTCAAGCCTCAAGCTCACTAGCCACTTTTTCCTTTCTTTCTTAGTATTTAACTCTTAAGATCTATTACAAACTTACATGAAGAATAACCTCTTGACAAGAAGAGAAATCAATTCATTTTCTAGATTATACAAGATTTCAAAATGATTATAAGTACTATCCATTGAAAAATTCATGTATTTTGTTCCCATATCTAGAAAGTTGATTTGGTACGTGTTAAGCACTATCATGTTTATTTCCAATGTGAAACCAAAACATATTGTCCCAGACTCCCAGGTATCTTTATTAGGATACCCTCATCTAGTGTTATGTGGTGTCAATGTTTCAACATCACATCAACACAACCTTGTCTCTCTCACAATGTCACCATTGGCAGAACACATGTCTCTCCCACAACACCAAAAGGGAAACATGGTGTCTTTCCTGTAACACTACAACAAAAGCACATGCATATCATGTTATAACATAACTAGCATAACATGGTGCTTCTCCCACAACATCATAACAAAATCCTCTTGCAGCAAAATGTTATCTACATAACATTACCATTAATGATACTATGAATAGAGGTGTGTATATAGAAAAGATCACTTGGTGTATGTTTCTTTTCTAAATGATTCATCATTTTCGTCAAATACATTCTCTCTTGTTGGGCATGTACTAGATTGGAAACCTAACATTGTTTGGTTAACTTTTCATGTTTTCATTTGTTCTTCTGGTAACAAATACTAGTGTTTCTAGGCAAAACTTAAACTTTCAATTGAAAATCTAGCCATACTACACTTTTTTAATTTGTGAATTTTATGGATACTTCTCATAAATTGATGGAAATTCTTTTGTAATTAGCACCAAGATGATTGACTGTAGACACATAAAAATTTCTTAGACCCAAAAACCACATTTTTCTGTCTTATCATATTTCGTCTATAGTCTAAATTCAATTATTAATTAAATAATTCTTAATTATTTAATTAATTCATGTCTTTTATTCATCCTGACTATTTAAATAAATAAATTATATTTATTTATTTAAATGCATCGCTAATGTCTTATGTCCCTCTATAATTAAATAAATTCCTAAATTTATTTAATTATTATTTGTCCACCATTTCCTCCTGATTATTTAAATAAATAAATTTTATTTGTTTATTTAAATACGTCATTAATTTCTAAAGTCTTCTTATAATTAAATAAATTCTTTAATTTATTTAATTATTGTCCACCATGGCATTTTCCCATTTTTAAATAAAATCATTTATTTAAAATAGTCCCACTTTCTAATTTTCCCTATTTTGGTAAATAATACAAATTAATTATTTATTGTCATGTGACCCCACCTTTTTGAATTAAATTAATTTTTAATTCAAAATAGCAATTTTCCTCCATAAATCAAGTAATTTCTAATATTATTTGATTTTCTAGCTCTCTTTTTGTATGCCATTCTTATCTCCTTGTCACATGCATTCTTGTCCCTTGATTTGATTTTCTCAAATTGAATCTAGTCCACTCATTTCAAATTTTTCCTAATGTTGTCCTAACCCTAATTGTGGGTTGTCGTATTGAATCTTGTCCATTGATTCTAGGGTATTTTTCAACTTCTAATCTTGGCCATTCATCCAAAATTGCATTTTCTATAAAATTGCAATTTTTCTCTCATTTTGTCACCTCATGTTATCTACATCTCATGCAATCTTTTCTTAGGCATACTTCATCTCTCTTGACATTTTGGCATACTTTAGGCATACTTTAGTCTTGGCTTCATAGTTACATACTTGCATTGTGTTGCATTATAGATCAAATCCTTCAACATTTGCTTTGGTCTTGGCATAGTCATAGGTTGCTCACATAAAATTTGAGGGAAAATTACATATTGCAGCAAATAGAGAAGGTGTAAGGGAGGTCAATCATGGAGGTTGAAGACATATGGTGAGATCTTTCCTTTTTTTTCATGTTTTCCTCCTTTATACTTCATTATTTACTTTGGGTTTTGATTGATTTAGCTTCTGATCTACTAACCTAGATATTTCCCATAGGTACATTGGTGAACCCAACGTGAAAATTGTGCATTTTTGTTTTTTTTGTATGATTTTTTGTGATTTTGTAGGTATAGGTACGAAACACCGCATTCACAATTTTCTAAGCCGCAAACATTCTATCGCGATGCATTTGCTTTACAAAGTGACACATCAACCATCCTAAGATGCATTCGACTGACAGAAAGTCACACTTGCTCTATTGCAATGCATCTGACAACTAGAACAACGCATTCGTGGCTTCTTGTACCACATTCATGGCTTCCTGCACCAGATTTGTGGCCTCCTGTACCACATTCGTGGCTTCTTGAACTACATTTGTGGCTTCCTACACCACATTCGTGGCTTCTTGCACCGCATTTGTGGCTTCTTGCACCGCATTCCTGGCCTCCTACACCACATTCCTGGCTTCCTGCACCGCATTCATGGCTTCATGCATTGTATTCATGGCTTCCTGCACTGCATTTGATTGATTCGCATTTGATAGAAAGAACGACACATCTAACTAGCAAATTCTAGTGTGCGGACCCGAGATACATTTGCTTTGTAGAGTGACACATTTGATTGGTAAAAAAAAAATTTGGATTTTACAAAGTTTTTCTAGATTTCTCATTTCAAGTTAATAGCTTAGGGGTTTTTCTGGTTACTAATTTGTTGTTGCAGCATGTGGCATTGATTTTTTGTGGGTCAAAGACATCTTTTTAGACTACTAACAAGTGGCTTTGTAGGTTCAAATTCCCAAGGATTTTGTTTTGAAACCATTTGTGTTTGTTTTAGATTAGAAAACACTTCCATTAGTGCTCTAAAAAGAACATTTGCTTGTCTCACTTAGATTTAATTAGGGGGTTTAAATATATTTGTTTGATTGTGCTTGAAGGTGGTAGGTGATTATGCTCTCACCTTGTGCAAACTAGGTGATCAAAAAAACCAAACCCATCTATTTTATGTTTTTGAACCTTAGAGGGGCTTGCCTCGAAAGAGGGGACGAATCCAACCGGTTTTTCACTTGGGCCAGTATATAAAAGGATTAGTCTAAATTGTCAAGTCTTCTCTGTGTGTATGAAATATGGGATCAAATCTAAATTAAATTCAACAACACAATCAATAAAACATTAAATCAAAGAAGCTCAAAGAAAAACAGAAAATAAGCAAACTCTTATCGCATCTTCTCTGAAGTCGTCTTATTGCTCTCTATCTCCAGCGTTTCGTCTTTGCTCAAGTTGCTCTCAGATTTGAAATGCTAAGCTCAATGAAGTAGGCTACTAAAGAATGAGATTAAAAATGCATACTAATGCTAAATGCAAGATTATGCTATGATAAGAAATATTGCTAAATGCTAAAATTGCAAGAATGTAAGCGTATGTTGTATTCGTTCTGTGTTGTAACCAATGCTTGGATTTGCACGTGCATTTATAGAGTTTTTCGAAGATTTCGATTGGCTAGTTTGGTCAACAGCTATGATAATTCCTGACAGATCAAACGGTTGAAGATAGATGAGATTGAAGAGAAAATAGAAGAAAATGAATAAAGCCAAATTTTTCCATTTTAATGGAAGAGATAAGATGAGATGATTTAAAAATCATCTTTTTAGAAGAAAAATGGAAAGATTTTGATAAGATAAATAATGAATTATCTAATTCAATTATTTATTTATGAGTGCATGTTGATTTTTCTTAAATAAATAAATATTTAAGATTTTGAGGAAATCAGAAGATTTCATAATTAAACAGAATATCTAATTATGATTTGAAGAAAGCAGAAGATCTTTAATTAAATAAAATATTTAATTAAATTTGAAAGAATGACATTAATTAAATAAAAGTATTTAATTAATTTAGAGGAAAGTTTTAAAATAGAAAGAAAATAAATATTTAAATTTAATTAAAAAGATTTAATTAAATTCAAAAGATGATAATTAACTTAAATAAATAAAATGTATTTATTTAATTTAATCAAGTAGAATGTGGAATAATTAAATAAATAAAATAGATTTATTTAATTATGGTGGGAGAATAAAATGAATGAATACTATAATTAAATTGATTAAATTTAATTACGTATAGAAGACTTTTAGAGGAATTAATTAAATAATAAATATTTAATTAAATGTCAAGAATAATTAAATATGACCAATTTTATGCATATACATTTTGCCCCTCTTTGAAGTGATGTGTGAAACGCATTGCTTCAAAGAAAAATAAAAAAAATTGTTGCCCCTGATATGTTTTTGATGTTGATGCTGATGATGCCCCCTCGGGAGGTAAATCACGGATGAGAAGAGTCCGTTGGGGAGTTAGTGATTTAGCTTTCGATAAGTGATGTAAAAAATGCCCCAAATTAAAGTGAAAACAAAAATGCCACCAAAAGTCCACCTTAATTGACCTATGTAAGGTAAAAAGGGTGAAAGTAAAAGTCATTTTCACTCTTTTGCTATAGTGATTTGGATATTCTGACAGTGACTCAGCAAGATGCCAATTCCCTATCACACTCACAGATTCGAGCGGGCGTGACGATTTTTAGAGACCAGCAGCATATGGACCACCGGTGAGTCGATTAAACCTCTTGTGATTCGAATTTTCATGATTTTCATCAATTTTTGTACATTTTTTATGTGGATTTAGGTTTAGAAATGCCATTTTAGCACATCCGCATACCTGTTTTAGCGCATATATAGTTTCTTTTAGTGCATCTAGGGTGTTCTTTAGCGCTTTTAGGTGTAGGGCAAAAACACACAGCCTAGCACATCTGAAGTATAGAGTAGCACTTCCAGGGTAGTAGTCTGTGTAGGGCACTTTAGCGCATCTAGGGCATAGAGTAGCGCATCCAGGAATCAGCTAAAACAGAAGCAGAGTAGCGCTTTTAGGGTACAAAGTAGCGCATACGCGGGGTAGTTTAGCACATTTAGTGTTTTAGCACTTTGACAAGATGAAATAGCGCATAGGCTACTTAGATTAGCGCATATAGGGATTTAGCACTTTTAGGAAATCAAGTGGCGCTTTTATGGTGTAAACCCCTGTCGAGTGAGTTTTAGCGCTTTTGAGGCAAACTGTAGCGCTTTTGAGTTTTAGCGCATATGAGGTGCAGATTAGTGCATTTGAGAAAATTTGGTAGAATGTCAGAATGAAAATAATGATGGTCTATATTGCATCCTTGGTCAATAGATAAAGAAAATGTTTTTCCATCATGTTCATAGTTGATGATTAACTGATAACTTTGCTTCCTCGATTAGAAGACAAAGAGTAAATGCCCGATAGGACTTCTGATAAATTTTGTTTCCTGCGATAGAAAACCAATGGTAACTGATTGATATGAATCTTGATAAATTTTCTTTCTATAATAGAAAACAAATAGTAAATGATTGATGTGAAAAAATATTTGCATTTATGTTCGAAATACAAATAGAATGATGTTTTGATTGTGTGATATGGGGCACTGATATGGGTCACTTACATGATATGGGTCACGCACATGATATGGGTCACTTGATATGGGTCACTTGATATGAGTCACTTGATATGATAGAGCACATGCTAGGAGTCTTTGGTATGAGTCTGATTAGTTGTCCTTGTGATGATAATAGGAGGTGTTTGACAACCTCCAAAGTAGAGAGTAGTTCCCGATATGTTGGGATCGGATAGGAGAGATGACTCTTGCAGAGGTACAATGGATAGGTGCCTGTGGACTGGGATCTTTGTTGACTATCCCGCGAGGGATTCGAGTCAACAGGGGACTACTGACTACATTGGCAGAGAGGTGGCATTCTGATCATAACACCTTTCATTTGTCGATGGGTGAGATGACTGTGACACCTGAGGATGTATATAGGATTCTAGGGATTCCTGTGGTAGGTGCCCTTGTGGTTTACGACCACAAGGAGATAGGAGGGACAGAGGCACTGAGGAGGATCTGTGGTGATGTGTCCATAGCCAGATATTGGGTGCCATGGGTGGATTTCAGCAAGTATCCCGCCTTAGTTGCTATGTTGGCAGCATTTATTGGAGACTTCCTTGGATCGGATCATCGGTTGAAGGGATTTTCAGTTGGGTGGGGGAGGATGCTAGAGTGGATGGTGATGCAGCCATGGAGGTATTCTTGGGGGAGCTTCATTTTGGCACATCTATATCATGATCTACATCAGGTGGTCTACCGAGGGTCGACGAGTTTTGCTAGCGGTGTGACTTTGCTCCAGATCTTGGCGTGGGAGCATATTGCGGTGATGAGGCTAGAGTGTGCTAGGGCGAGGCTACCAGGGCGGCCATATGTGGAGGCATATTCAGGTGCACTTGTCCAACCCAAGCTGAGCAAGTTGGAGTACTGGCGACGTATGCTTGACAATGTGGACTCAGTGATATGGAGACCATATACAGACTGTGAGCCTTGGGACACAAATCACCTAGAGATGTCGTTTGTCTGCATACCTTGATATCTGATAGGATGGACTCTGTTTATTATTGAGATATTTTTAGCCTTGCGGGTTCAGAGACAGTATGGTTTCACGCAGGGGATGCCACAGGGCGTTGCTCATTATGGGCGGTGCAAGGATGATCCTGGATGGGGGCATTGCATTGTATATCAGGTAGCATACACAGAGTACGTGAGCTTACAACCTAAGGTATGGGCATACAGGCCAGAGGTTACAGATGCAGGCATGTCAGATGAGTACCTAGAGTATTTCCATACTCATCAATTTCCACAATTTACATGTCCAGATGAGTCAGGGCCCATTGCAGTGGTACAACAGCCAGTGGCAGGGGGATAGGAGGGTGTGGCTGGTGGAGAGCAGGCAGGCGGTGGCGGAGAGGAGGATGGTGTGGGTGGAGATGAGGAGGAGGAGGATGATAGAGAGGAGGGTGATAGTGATGATGATAGCTCAGATGGCGGGGATGACGGGGGAGATGATGGAGGGGAGGCAGAGAGGTTAGTGAGGCAGAGGATGGACAGCTTAGCCAGTGCTCAGGTTGTTCGGAGGGCTAGATCTGGTGGTAAATCATGGACGGTTATCAAGATTTCCTCTTCTTCTCAGCAGACACAGGTAGCCACCTTGCAGGTCCAGGTGTAGACTATTCAGGGGCAGTTAGGTTAGGCACAGAGTTTGATAGCGCAGTTACAAGCACAGCTTGCATAGGCACAAGCTCAGGTTCCAGCACCAACACAGGTAGTTCAACCTACCCCAGACCTACAGATAGCCCAATTGACGGCAGAGAGGGATGCATTCAGACAGAGGGTAGTGGAGGCCAAGGGTGTAGCTCAGAGGCTCATGGGCACTGTAGAGAGTGCATCATTGCGAGAGGCTATCGCGGAGGGTATGGAGATGGCGAGGGAGGCTGAGTACTACCGTCTGAGATACGAGGAGTTATGTCCACCTGAGCGTAGAGAGCCATATCCATAGTCCCACATGAGGACCAGGAGCAGATCTCGGACACGTACACAAAGCCTAGGGGTTGCCAGACCTCGGTGGGATCCTGATGCAGGTACCAGTGGTAGGCCACCTCCTTCCGAACCAACTCCATCAGGGGCATCGACCAGTTAGTTTGTGATGTATATCATTTTTGGAGCATGTATATGCGATTTTTTTTATCATATCCTATGTATTTCTCTTTGGACTTGTGTAGTTTCTTTGGACATTGGACATTTGTATCATTTTTGATGAGTGATGATATGCAGCGGCGATGATTTTTGATGACGTGATGTGCATTTATGAGATGATTTATATGATGAGTATCATGCATTTATTTCTATATGCTATGGATTTTGGTATGCATTTGAATGATTTGACGACTAACATGATATGCAGGATGATTTTGGTATGATATGTTTATGATGATTGACGATGTGTATTAATGATGTCATGCAGGTGGATGACTTATGATGTGATTGTGAAAATATGTCATTGGATATTTGATATGTTGTATGAAAAAAAAATGTTATTTGAAAAATGATATGAAGATGTATGTATGGAATGTTTGTTTTTGGATTTTCAAATGGAAATAAATAATGATGATATGATGGAAAATGAATGTTGTGTTTATGATATGCGTTATGAATTTGTAATATGAATGGATATGAAAATGATAGGATGAGATGAATATAATGCGATAAATGATAAAAAATGAAATGGTTAATGATAATGAGATGTATGGTAAGATGATAAATGATATGCTGTGAAATGTATTGATGTGATGAAAGGATAAATGATAATGAGCATAAATGATAACATAATGGTATGTTAATGAAATAATATGATAGAGGATGATGACATGAAATGATAATGTAATGATGAATGATAAATGAAATGATAAAATGATAATGAAAATGAAATGAGAGATGATAAGTTAAATGAAATCAAAATGATTAATGATATGTAATGAAATGAAAGATAATGATAATGATGAATGATAAATGAAATGATATGAGAGATGATAAGTGAAATGAAATCAAAATGATTAATGATATGTAATGAAATGAAAGATAATGATAATAATGAACGTTAAATGAAATGATATGATAAATGATAAGTGAAATGATAAAATGATAATGAAATGATATGAAATGATAAATGATAAATGAAATGATATGAAATGATAGATGATATGAGATGATATGAATGAAATAAATGATAAGGCAATGAGTGATAATGATAAATGAAATGATGAGATGAATATAATGTGATAAATGAATGAATGATAACGGAATGATAATGATAAGAAAAAAAATGAGATGATAAGATAATACAGTGAGATGGATGATAATGGAATGAGAGGTGATGATGAAACAAATGTCCTAATGTCCTCCACAAATAGTCCAAAGAGACATGACAGTCGTTGACGTTATTGTTAGCCCTTTAAAAACTCTGATGCAAATCCAATATGCAGATATATATACGCTGATCTAAAATGAAATGCAACTAAAATGAAGTAAACCAATCATTGAGCCTTTTGGTAGCTTTCTTGGATCATGATAGAGTGTTAAAATGTTGGAAGTATGTACAAGCATCAAAGGGGAAATTAGCACCAATGATGACCTGAGTACAACTTTCATAATTTTTGATATAGCAAGTGAACACAAGCATCGAGGTATAAATGAACCGAGATGACCTGAGCATTTCTTGCGTAAACAGATAAAGACTAACCACCATCTGATGCAAATGTGGAACTGTCATCAATGATATTGCTTTGGAAATCATGTCTCGTGACATATTTGCAACAGATAGATAGTTAACCTCAAGACAGCAGACAAAGAAAAATCATCCTCTTTCCTTGCCACTCTAGTTCAGTACATCATCGAGTGTACTCTAGAGAGATGATATCAAAATTTAAACAACCATAGTTCAAAATGAAAAACTATTATTCCACACATTATTCAGATTTTAGATCATCCAGATATGAATCATGATATGGTACTTCCTAAAAACTGTTGTGACACGGATCAATGATTGGATAGTTTGTTCATGTGATTTGATTTGGTTGTTTGTTTGCGTGATTGGATTTGACGTCCTTTGTCTAGTTGTTTTCTAAAAGTTGACTGCCCCTAGTATGTCAACATTTTCCCCTAGTATTGACACAACTTGTTGGAATGACTATGTACAATAATCAAGCCATGGTAAGACGTTATCATTCTAGGCAAATGATGATAACATGATGTTGGTATGGGCCTAAGATGAAGGGAAAATGTACGAAAAGGAAAGCTGAAAAGCCAAGTGCAGAATATGAACTAATAGATGGAGAGCTACAAATAGCGTTTGTTTGCCAAATTTTCACTATTTATTTTTATTGCATTTTTCATGTCAATAGACCGCCTGTTGTCAGGTTTTCACCCTATGACATTTTTTTTTTTTTTTACGCTACCGAGATGCCTGTTTGCCAGGTTTTCACCAGGGTAACCATTTTTTCAGGACTTTTTCTGTTGTTTTTGAATTTCTTCAGGACTTTTTCTGCTGTTTTTGGATTTCTTCAGGATTTTTTCTGCTATTTTTGGATTTAGTTTTTTAGGACTTTTTCTGCTATTTTTGGATTTGTTTAGGACTTTTTCTGCTTTTTTTGTATTTGTTCAGGACTTTTTCTACTGTTTTTGGATTTGTTCAAGACTTTTTCTGCTTTTTTTGAATTTTTGAGGACTTTTTCTACTGATGATAACTGCTTCACACATAGTACTTTTTCAGGTGCATGTTGTTAATGGGTTCGTCAAACAGGTCCCCTTCTTGCGTTGATAGTTTGTATGCTCTTGAACCATAGACAGTGATAACCACATAAGGACCTAGCCAATTTGGTTCAAATTTTCCTTTCTTTTCTCTGTCTTGCTGATTTCGTGGGTTTTCTTTCAAAACCAGATCACCCACCTGAAAGGTACATGGCTTTCTTTGTGGTTGTAGCTGCGAGACATCATTTGTTGGTATGCTTTCAAATGGTCAGCTGCTCTTTGTCTCTTTTTGTCTAGGAGTTATAGTTCTTGGAGTTAGGAAACTCTATATTCATCATCTGTTGTGAGACCTTTCAGTGATATTCTGAGTGATGGGATTTCAACTTCTAGAGGAAGGATGGCTTCTGCTCCATAGACAAGAGCAAATGGTGTTGCTCATGTTGGTGTGTAGACAATGGTTCTGTAAGCCCATAAGGCAGGATTGAGTTGAACATGCCAATCTTTCCCTGCATCATTCACAGTCTTCCTCAAGCTTTTCAAGATTGTTTTATTTAAGGCCTCTGCTTGGCCATTTCCTTGTGGATAGTAAGGTTTTGAATGTCTATGTTGAATGTGAAATCTCTCACAAAGTTCATCCACATCCTGATTCTTAAAAGGTCATCCATTATCTGTAATAATGGAGTTGGGAATGCCATACCGACAAATGATATAGTTCAGTATAAATGATGATATTTGTTTGCCGGTAACTTTAGTTAGAGGTACTGCCTCAATCCATTTGGTAAAATATTTTGTGGCTGTGATGATGAACTTATGCCCATTTGATGATGAAGGATGTATCTTACCTACTAGATCTAACCCCCAGAGGGAAAATGGCCAGGTTGGCGTGAATGGTGGTAGTTCTTGTGCTATAGCATAAATGAGATTCCCATGAATCTGGCATTTTGAGCATGTTTTCACAAAAGTGAATGATTCCCTTTCCATTGTAGGCCAATAGTAACCCATTCCAATCAGTTTCTTAGATAAGGTCAGTCCACTAGAATGAGTACCACAAATGCCACCATGAACTTCTTGTAAAGCTTTGTCAGATTCATCACGTTCAAGACATCCAAGCAAAGTACCATCAAGACCACGTCGATAAAGGGTGTCGGCAATAAGGGTGTAGCGAGAAGATTGGCGGATAAAATTTTGCTTTTGGTTACGGGATAAGTCAAGTGGTAAAATGTCATCTTTTAGGTAGGCATAAATTTTTCCATACCAAGGTGAATCGGATCCTACCAAGTGGCAAATGATTTGGCTTTCGGGTGTGTCATAGGCAGGTGTAAATGATTGTTCAACTAGAAATTCATAGCAAGTCTGAGTTTCTGGAAGCTGCAACAATGATGCGATCGTAGCCATGGCGTCAGCTACTTTGTTATCAAGCCTTGGAATTTGTGTGAATTTGACGTCCACAAAGTACTTCTTGAAATCATCGACCATCTTTTTATATGGCAATAGGTTATCATCTTTGGTCTGATATTCGTCATTGATCTGATAAATGACCAACTGTGAGTCGCCATACACTTGTAGTTCTGTAATCCTCCATTCCAATGCAATCTTCAGTCCCGTGATTAATGCTTCATATTCAGCTATATTATTAGTGCATGGAAACATTAGCCTATATGATCGAGGAATGGTGTTCCCTTGAGGGGTGACGAAAAGTATTCCCGCTCCTGATCCATGTTGAGTGAAAGAACCATCAAAATATAAGGACCATGGTTGTTTGGATTTGGCAGAAAAGACATCAGCATCAGAAAATTCAATGTGCAGAGGACAGTCTATTTGCAGTGGTGCTTCAGCTAGTTGATCAGCAATAACTTGTCCTTTGATTGCCTTGCAATTAATATAATGGATGTCAAACTCACTCAGAATCATTACCCATTTTGCTAACCTTCCTGTCAATGATGCTTTTCTTAACAAATATTTGAGTGGATCAATCTTTGAAACCAAATTGATCGTATGAGTTAACATGTAATGCTGAAATTTCTGTGAAGAAAAGACGATGGCTAGACAAGCCTTCTCGACTGTAGTGTAGCTAAGCTCATGACTTGTGAGTGTTCTACTGATATAATAAATTGCACGTTCTTTTCTTGTGGAGTCTTCTTGCGCTAGCAATGCACCCAAGGATGTTTCCGTTGCTGCAATATATAAGATCAATGGTTTGTTCGGATTCGGTGGTACTAGAACTGGTGGAGTCATTAAGTATTGTTTGATTTGTTGAAAATACAATTCACACTTGTCATCCCACTTGAAAGGAACATTCTTATGTAGTAGATGTGTGAACAGTAGACTCTTGTCAGCTAGTTGTGCAATGAATCTGCAGATAGACTAAAGTCGTCCCTGTAATGATCTTAATTGACTGATGTTCTTTGGGGGAGGCATTTCCATGATCGCCTGAACTTTAGCAGGATCTACTTCAATTCCTTTTTTTGACACGATATACCCTAAGAGCTTTCCAAATGTGACTCCAAAGACACATTTCTTGGGATTGAGACAAACTTTGAATTTTTTTAGTCTTGCAAATATCTTGGACAATATTTCCAAATGTCCTTCTCTGGTGTATGATTTTTCCAAGATATCATCTACATAATCTTCCATGAATGTGTGCATCATGTCATGAAAAATCGTAGTCATGGCTCTTTGGTAGGTAGCCCCAACATTCTTCAGATCGAAAGACATGACGTTCCAACAGTAAGTTCCCCATGGACATGTGAAAGCTATTTTCTCCTGGTCTTCAGGTGCAATCTTGATTTGGTTGTAACCAGAAAAACCATCCATTAATGAATACATGGCATGGCCAGCTGTCAAATCAACTATAGTGTCAATACATGGAAGTGGGAAGTCATCCTTAGGACATGCTTTATTAAGATCTCTGAAATCTGTGCACACTTTGACACTTTTATCTAGCTTGGATATAGGAACAATGTTGGAGATCCACTCTACATAATCGATCGATCTTATGAAGCCCACATCAAGGAGTTTTCTCAGTTCTTCCTTAACTCATAATGCCACATGGGGGTGAATCTTTTTGAGTTTTTGTTTGACAGGCTTAACCCCTGGTTTGATGGACAAGTGATGCATGATAAGGTCAGGATCAAGACTAGGCATGTCTGCATAAGACCAAGCAAAGTTGACTTGATTTTTTTTTAGAAATTCCATGAACTCCGGTATTTCTTTTTCTGTCATTGATGCAGCCAACTGTAAAATCCTTGTTTTGTCTAAAGTTTCAAGATCGACGGCATTTGTAGGCTCAATCAAAATAGGCGATCGCTCATGATAATGCTCTGGGAGAGTGTCAAGATTCCCATCGTTTGATGCCTTAAAAAGGTTTTCACCATCCGATACGCTCTTTATCTTATCTTTTGTTTGATCTAATACTGCCAGATTCTGGTTTTCACCATTAGATCTTTTATTTTTAATTCTATTTTTGTAGCTGGGAGAATTGACACCCTCCTGATCAAAGACTTTATGCTGAAAATCGCTAGTGGAACAATCATTTACGTCCTCTACGGAAAGGAAGTTTACAATAGCTTCATCACTTGGAAACATTGGTATTTTGATAGATTCGGATGAATCCCAATCAATGAGATCAGGATAAATCAAAGGTATAGGGTCATTGGGTTGCATGAAATCGGCTATGGTTATGGTCATAATGGAGTTGATCGTAGGATCCAAGGTATGAGGTAGGTCAATGATGGTACTGTCCTCATGATAATCTTGTTCATTTAGATCTGACTCAGTATCACTAGAATCATAATGACTTTGTAGTTCAGACTCTCGTGGTTGGGTCTCTGAACCTTGACCTTCGATTAGAGTTGGGGCATACTGGTGTATTACATCAATCTCTTTATCCCTCCAAAACTCATCATTGTAAATGGTATCCCATTCATATTCAGCAGAGTCTATGTCAGAATTGTTATCCAAGAAGTTCTGAGCCGTTGCCACGCATGCTTCTCGTGAATCTGAGCCTTCTTGCAACACGAAGACAGTGCCGTACAAATGTTTGGATGTGTTTTCTTGGGAGTGAGTATCATAACCTAATCCAGTTTTCTCTTTTGCGGTGAGTTCGCAGAGGTGAATAGGTTCAACTACTCCTTTCCTTTTTCTGATAGGACCTTTATCATAACCCATCTTCTGCATGATTGAATACCCTTTTCCATATTTGTCTGTGGGTAATTTGACATTACAAACTGCTTCATCTTCATCTTTATAGAGCCAGTTTAGAATTTTTGTATCCTCAGGATCTTCCATGGGGAATTTCTCTTTGATGAATTATCCATTAAACTTTGTGATTGGCTCTGTTGGTGATTGCTTTGATGTTGATGCTACTGATACTTGGTGTTCTATGATAGACGGTTGTCCGTGTGATCAAGGCGATATAGGTAAATTGGCAAGACAAAGAGAATATTCTCTGACTCCATGGTCTTTGAATTTCAATTTCTTATCAAAACTATTGGTTAATTGACTGATTTGTGTGTCAATATTTAGAGAAGTACAAGCATGAGCTTCTTGATTGTTAGGAACCAAAGTATCTTGACTGGCTTTTATGTTGGCACAAGTTTGACTATTGGAATTATCAGCTGATATTGTGATTTCTTGTCCATCATAAGGGAACTTTAAACATTGATGATAGGTGGATGGGACAGCTTGCATTTCATGGATCCAAGGACGACCCAACAAGATGTTGTATGCCAAATCATGATCCAATACTTGGCAAAAAGTATTTTTGATAACAGGACCCACTCTGATTGGTAGCATGATTAGACCCTTGGATGCTCTTTCTTCATCATCATAAGCTTTAATGGTGATCTTTCTTCTGAAATCAATGGAGTCCTCAGAAAATCCTAAGGCTTTAACCAATTTCATGGTACAGATATTGAGACCAGCACCTCCATCTATTAGAACCCGTCTTACATGAAACTTATGGACCATGACTTCTAAGTACAATGATGAGTTGTGGGGATGAGTTATGGAAATGTCATCTTTTTCAGAGAATGAGAGGCAAGTGGGTGAGGACAAGTGTCCTACCATGGCTTGAAATTGGTCCACATCCAAGTCAGTGGATACAATTATTTCAAAGAGGGCTTTTTCAAGAATTTCCTTATGCGTTGGGGAAATTTTTAAGAGCTCAAAGATAGATATTTGAGCAAGAGTTTTTCAAAGTTGGTTGACCAAATCATATGAATGTTGAGGTGGAGGTTCAGTGGATTTCGAAGAGGTTCCCTTTAAGACAACCTTAGCTTGCACCCTCATTGTTGCATTAACTTCTCTATATTTCGTCTTCTTGTTGACTTTGATGACATTTACCCACTCATCATCTGTGTAGAGATGGTTGATTATATAGTCATCATTGATATGATTCACATTTTTTTTAGAAGACTCACCCTTTTGATAGTTGGGCAAAGGGTTGCAAAATGCTTGGTGGTCTGCGTTTGATTGTTGATGTCCTTCTACTGTAATGATGTCATTGTTGATTAAGTCTTGAATGGTATCTTCAATGCTTGACAGTTATTTGTGCGATGACCTTTACAGCGATGATAATCGCAATAGTATGCCTCATTCCATGATGGAGGTTTTACACTGGGTTCATAGTTTCGTTGAGACGACAGAGTAATGACATTTTTGGCCATCAACTCTTTGAACATGGATTCCAAAGATTGACCCAATGAAGTGTAAGTTCTTCTATTTGAGAAGAATGAAAATCGTTGTGGAGTTGTATTTGAGGTATTCCCTAAGGAGTTGTTATTGTTATTGGTTCCTCGATAACCTTGATTTTTGGCAGTCCCCTGATTTGGCGTAGAGTTTTGATTCATATTGTTCTCAAAGGAGGATTGTTTCCTTGATTTGCTACCAAGTTGACATTATTGTTGCGCTGAGTATCTAGAATACCAAGGACAAATGGCTTGGTTGAGACCTGATTTGCATCAACAACACCATCATTCACCACATTTTTGTTGCGAGTCCAGAATTTAGACTTGTCCTAATTATTGTGATGATTGTATGAGCTAGGATTGTCTTTATCAAGTTTTATTGTTCCTCTTTTAACCAATGCACCTTCAATGGTTATAGCATCTTCGATTAGTTTCTCAAAGAGGTAGGACAATGTAAATTTAAATGATAGCTCATCTCCGAATTCAAGCTGTTTATGAAGGTAACCATTTTTTCCTTTTCAGGAACAAGACGTGGATATCTGGCGAACATTCTTCTCCATCTCTGAAGAAAAGTAATGAAAGATTCACCAGGTTTTTGTACAACTTTACAGAGATCTATCATGGTGATCTGATGTATGTTGTAGGCATACTGTGATATGAACAAGTTGATTAATTCTTCAAATGTTCTGACAGGAGGTGTAATCTTAGATAGCCATTCCATAGAGTGAACTCCAAGGCTCCTAGGAAAAAATCACATCAAGTAAGTGTCTTCATGAGTGAATCCCAATGCCATGTTTTGGAAGTCTCTAACGTGATCAATTGGATCCGATTTCCCATTATAACGATCAAATTTTGGAATTTCACAATGTTTGGGAAATTGAATCATGTTGAGACTTCGATCGAAAGGATAAGGACAAATGTCCTCAAGAGTATATTTCTTTGTGGTGGTTCACCCTTGTAACTCTTTAACTTGTCCTTGAAGTGCTTTGATTTGTTGAGTCAAAGCACTAAGATCAGATGGGGGTTTTTCTTCAAGTTTGTTCTTCAAAATCTCAGTATTAAAGTCATGTGGCAATTTAGCTCCTTGGTTAGCTAGATAGAGGAAATATTTTTCTTTATCGCATTGCAAAATATTTTCTATAGCCTTGTAAAATTTGGGATCTTGCTCAGCTTCTCTAAGGTGGCATTCATCCTCATGTTCATCATCACTATCGACAGTAGTATTGTTTATGGCTTTGTACTTGTGGAAGGGATTTTCTTCTCTGTTATCCATGTCATTGTTGAAAAGTGGATTACGACTCATACTATAGAGAGGATTACTGGTTTCACCTTCTTCTTGAGTGTTTTGAGTATGACCTTCTTGTTGGTTTTCCTCCCTTGATTTTATGTATTGAGATCTTGTGAAGATAGGCATGTGATTTTGAAGAAATCTTCTAAACTTAGATCACAGTTTTGATGAGTGTGACAATGATGCTATTTTGATTTGATAAGATGGGAATCTTATGATCAAAGATGTTTCCTAATTCTTGATTATGGCTTCCGATGATGAAGGATGTCAGAATCCTATTGGGGAAGTTGAATCAATAATCAGAAAAATTTGTTTTGGAAGATGCACTCTTAAAGATTCGATCTTTGTTTTTGAAGAAAGAATTCAAGATCACTGGAGGATTTGACTAGGATGTGAGGGATACTCAATAGAAGGTTGTGGTATATTGTCAAACTCAAGAGGTTGATTAAGATTATGCCGTTGAGATAGAGCTAATCTTTGATAATAAGCTCGAGAATCCAAGGGATCTACAGCATACTCGTCAGTGAACCCTCTAACGAAGTCTTGGTATCTATGAAGAAATCCATGGAAATGAAGCAAGATGTGACGAATTTTGTACAAAAATTTTCTCCTTTGCAATGACTTCTTGTACCCTAATTGTTTCTTGGGTTTCTTGATTCTAGTGGAAATTGATTTCTGGACAAACTTTGTTGATTTCCACTTCCTAAGCATGAGGACAAATATTGAGAATGTTACTGGACCAAAGATATGAATGGATTTTGAAAGGTTTTAATTGTTGTTCTTCATTTCGGATGATCTTTTATCTGAGTTAATGTAATGGAAGACACAACAAACATTTTGAAAACAGTTGTTTTTAAAACCCTATACTAACATCAAGTGTTTGATCAAGAAAAAAAATTTCAGCAAATGTTTTCATAGGTTTAGCACATGAAAGACAATTCAAGCAGACTCACTCTTAATAGTCAAAAGGCCATCATAGCAATCATAGCCCACATCTTAGAACTGCATCAACTCACACAGCCATGTCACCCCCGAAAGGGCGCCCGTGTTTTTGTCTTTTCCAGGTGCGTACTCAGAATGACGGAAGTGGATACCAGATCCCCTGAGCAAACAATCCTTGGCAGTTATATGGTGAGTATCTTGGGGGTAGATTCTTCCCTCCCCTTGCACTGTGATTGAAATAATGTCTGGATACTGACACGACTGGCTTTCTACACTATGGTTCGTAGTCAAGGTTTCCGTTCGGCACGACAATAGATAAACTCCCTCAGGAGACCTCTCAATCTTTAGAACAAAGATTTTGGGGATGGTTATCTTGTTCATTGTCGTTGAATATGGGTTTCTCCAAAATTCACTTTTGATTATAGTGGGTTGGAAAACCTGGTTTTGGTTGTTCCCACTTAGGTTGTTCCCGTAGGGTGAGTACTTTTTCCCACTACGGCAGGCCTTCTAAAGGATTTAATAAAGCATAAATTTTCATGAAATTGAAAAGGCAAATCTGGTATTTTGATCACCTAGTTAAGGGGAGAGCATAGACCTATTGCCACAGACAAAGCAAACAATTGTTCTTTTTAAATTCCAAATCACAATGATCTAATCTAAGTGAAGATATTGCTTCACCAAAAACAAGTTTGTCCAATTTTAACTGCAAAAATCATTATATGGTGTCTATCCTAGATTGCTTCATTTTAAGTTCCATGCCTATCCTAGGATTGATCAGTTTTATCCAGATGTGACTATCCTAGGGTTGCTTCTTTTTAACCAGAGAAAATTCTGTCTGCGGAAGGCGTCAGACTCAGAATTCTATTTTTTTGTTACAACCAGATGCACAGAAATAGACCTTGGATGCGCCGAAACAGAACTTGTAAGCGCTAAAACAGACCTTAAATGCGCCGAAACGGATCTTATAAGTGCTAAAACAAACCTTAAATGTGTTGAAACAGAACTTATAAGCACTAAAACAATCCTTAAAATTGCTAAATAAGACAGAGCTACAGACAAATGGACCCGAGATGTGTAGAAACAGACAACCAATGCACTCAATCATACCTTAAAAGCACTAAAACAATCATTAAATGTGCCATTTTAATAAACAGAAAGATGAAATGGACTAAATGCGCTATTATGTCCCTCGTAAGTGCTAAAAGAACCCTCAGAAGCGCCGAAACAGTCCCCAAATGCACTAGAACACCTGTGAAAAATAGAGAAATTACAGTCCCAGAAGCACCGCGGAAAGTTTCAGATGCGCTAAAACGCATAATTTTTTTGAATGCCAAACTTAGAACGCAGAAACCTGCCAGAAAACTCTGCAAGAAAATATTAAAATCGGGGCATAGGCCCCAAGGTGGGCGCCATTTTATGTGTGTATGAAATATGGGATCAAATCTAAATTAAATTCAACAACACAATCAATAAAACATTAAATCAAAGAAGCTCAAAGAAAAACAGAAAATAAGCAAACTCTTATCGCAGCTTCTCCGAAGTCTTCTTATTGCTCTCTATCTCCAGCGTTTCATCTTTGCTCAAGTTGCTCTCAGATTTGAAATGCCAAACTCAACGAAGTAGGCTACTAAAGAATGAGATTAAAAATGCATACTAATGCTAAATGCAAGATTATGCTATGATAAGAAATATTGCTAAAATGCTAAAATTGCAAGAATGTAAGTGTATGTTGTATTCGTTCTGTGTTGTAACCAATGCTTGGATTTGCACGTGCATTTATAGAGTTTTTCAAAGATTTCGATTGGCTGGTTTGGTCAACGGCTGTGATAATTCCTGATAGATCAAACAGTTGAAGATAGATGAGATTGAAGAGAAAATAGAAGAAAATGAATAAAGCCAAATTTTTCCATTTTAATGGAAGAGATAAGATGAGATGATTTAAAAATCATCTTTTTAGAAGAAAAATGGATAGATTTTGATAAGATAAATAATGAATTATCTAATTCAATTATTTATTTATGAGTGCATGTTGATTTTTCTTAAATAAATAAATATTTAAGATTTTGAGGAAATCAGAAGATTTCATAATTAAACAGAATATCTAATTATGATTTGAAGAAAGCAGATCTTTAATTAAATAAAATATTTAATTAAATTTGAAAGAATGACATTAATTAAATAAAAGTATTTAATTAATTTAGAGGAAAGTTTTAAAATAGAAAGAAAAGAAATATTTAAATTTAATTAAAAAGATTTAATTAAATTCAAAAGATGATAATTAACTTAAATAAATAAAATGTATTTATTTAATTTAATCAAGTAGAATGTGGAATAATTAAATAAATAAAATAGATTTATTTAATTATAGTGGGAGAATAAAATGAATAAATACTATAATTAAATTGATTAAATTTAATTACGTATAGAAGACTTTTAGAGGAATTAATTAAATAATAAATATTTAATTAAATGTCAGGAATAATTAAATATGACCAATTTTATGCATATACACTCACAGTATGTAGGCCTTAGTCATGTAGTTCCTTTCGAAAATAGGTACCTACCTTTTCTTGTAAAGGTATAAGAGCCCCTAGTAGATTGGCTAAAGCCTTAAGTGGCTTGCTATATGCTCATGAGGTGTCGTGTCCCCAAGTATTCACTAGAACCCTTTCGTGTAGTGGCCAAAATCCCATCTATTTGCTAGCGTAGCAACGATCGTTGTGAAGGCATCCACATTCTCGCAGTCTTAGTTGAGGTGATCAACCCAACATGGGAGTTTTATGGGGGTTGGAAGCTTGGTTGACCTAAGAAATGAGTGCATTGTAAGGGGGAGCCCGTGTGGCCAAGCTTCTAGATTCATCTGCTAATAATAAGTGTGGTTGGGGAAACCCATGTGGAATCTAGCAAATATTGTCCTTGCCTAACCTAGGATTGTGCTTGTCTTCATTGTGCATGATTTCAAATTTTTAAAGATAAGTTATTGTGCTTTCCAAGTGTTTTTTGAAGACATTAAGACAAACAAAAAAAGAAGCTTTCATAGATCTGGAAACAATCAACCAATTTGAAACAATTCAAATTTTTTTCCAAAATTGCAAACAAACTAGACTCATTTTGCTACAAAATCACTGTCACCGTCAGAAAATCAAGACCAAGCATTTTCAATTTGTTCTAGACATCTTCTTCCTATGGTATCTATCTTAAAACAAACAAGATTTTCTTAAATTTTTCCATTCTTCCATTTACCTTACATCATAGGTCCACCTTTGCAAAAATTTTGCTTGCATCTTAGGATTCATCCTTAGCATAGACAAATTCTTAGGACCACATTTCTTTTACAAACTTTAGAGGAGGGAAACTTGTCATACTTGGTGAAATCATTGCCTTCACGAGTGGGTTGTCATTGGACTTAGTCAAAATCTTTCTTTCACGCCATTGTCCTTTTGTGAGACCTTTCCAACTCATAAGTCTAGTGTGAAAACCTCACTTTGTCACCTTGTCATTTCAATTAGTCCTATAAACAGTTCTTTGACACTCCAAATTGAGACATTGACCAAACTTTGGATAGTAAGTTAACCTTTCCTAAAATTCTAGCAAATCGATTGCATCTTTGCATTTCTATTGCCATACCTTAAACCATTTTTAGTCTTCCATAATTTATTCCTAGTCCTCATTATCACTTTACATCCCCTTTTAAACAACATTGTCACTATTGCATATGTTTGCATTATCATTTTCTAGACTTCACCCCACCATCAAGTCTTTCATGCACATTGACATGCTTTCCAGTCAAATTGAATACTAGTTTCTCTGTAATGGTCAATACCAGATAGCCATGGAATTCAAAAGACAATTCATCCTATCCAAATCCCAACAAAATAGTCAATCACCTACATATCCTTCCTACCATCAATCCATGAGTCCTAGTCATTCAACCATCTACCCTAACTATCAAGATTTTCTTAGTACAATTCATTTTGTTAATCCTCAACAAACATCCACCTATCCTAGTCTTGACAAGGGAGACCAACCATCCACTAATCCCTTCCAGACATCCATGTCATGTCCTAATCTACCATTCATTAACTCAGTCCAAACTTCCCCATTTTATCCTAGTCCTTTATCCACTAACCTTGTCCAAGTCTCCGTGTCCTATCCTAGTCTTTCATCCACTAATCCTTTCCAAGACACGTCATCCCAACACACATTTATTCATGACAATTATGTCTTCCATTATAACATTTCATTCCCTACATTTGAAGAGACATTTCAAAAAGAAAGTCCAAAGCATGACATCATAGCTTCACCTTCATGTCAAGATCAAAGTAGTCCATCTCATGACCCCATCTTTAAGGCCATTCAAGAAGCCCTTCAAAATAATAATGACATACAAAACACACCTATCCTTGACCAAGAGTCCATTCCCCATCAGGACATCTGATACAAACCCTTCTTTGACAAAGACAATACCATTGATCAAGAAGTCCAAAACAATCCACTCCTTGACCTTTATGCCAATCATGATCAAACATTTGAAGGCAACTCCATCCAAACTCCAACCATCGACACTTTCCAAGATGATACAATTGCCTCCATGGGACATAAAGATGATCTTCCATCAGAACAAGAGTCTTCTACTATAGACATATTTACAAATGATCAAGCTATAGTTGAATTCACTGGATTCTATGGCAATGACCATAAAGATGGTTTTGACATCGACTTGGAAGCACCAATAGAATCGTTTGAATCTCACATCTCACAAATTCAAACCAAATATGTTCAACATGTCAATGAAGCTAAGACATCCTATCAATTAGGATCATCTACTTTTATCAGAGCAGGCTTTCTTGCAGATGAGAATATTCCAAGTAATGATGTCCACATACACAATGATGGGTTGGCATCTTGTTTTCAACACAACAAATACCCCATCACAAATAGAATCTTTCAGAGCATGCAATATCAAGGCAAAGGACTAGGAATACATGAGCAAGGTATTCTTGAACCAATATAGCTTTAGGAAAATTATAGACATCAAGGTCTTGGCCATTCCTCAATCAAAAAATCTAAAGATGTTAGTGATACCTCCTCGATATTGGGGGACACTTTATCCAATACAAACATCAAAATAGAGCCCATGATTAGTCTTTGTCATAAGGTTGTTGCCAACATTCCTTCCATCCACACCATACATCATCATTCCAATAAACTTCCCATTTGGAACCAACAAAAAGATAATTATTACAAATCCAAAGTCCAAAATAAAAAGTCAAAGGCCATTGAATCAAACAAAAATTCAAGTGGAAAAATGAAGTTAAAATGAATCCCAAAGAAAAATGGACCAAGCAAAGAAAATATTCTAAATCCAAAAGTCAATCAAAATGTGGAGCCACAAGAAAAGAGGAATCCCACATATAATAAATGTCCACCTCCTTCAAAATGGTCATCAAGCAAGGCATATACAAGTGTTGGTTCTAAACACCATCCCAATCAAAATTCCAAACTCCGTCACCCACCCTCCCAAGTTCAAAAAAGGAAAAGTGATCCATCCAAACATCCCAACAATCCTTCCACATTTACCATCATCTGTCATACTCCTACATCTAATCTAAAATCCAAAAATCCCACATCACAAATTTGTCACATCTTGGCAGCAACTCTTTATCATAAGGACTCTCATGGCACTCTATTGCAATGTGTGTATTATGATAAGGACAACTCTAGTATCAAAAAGGATCACAATGGCATCAATCAGTTGTATGCAAGCGTTATGATCCTAACAAGGAAACTACTTCAAAAAGGTCATTATTGGAATATCATGGCACCAATCTCTACATCAGCACCGTCACCAGCAATAGAATAATCAGTGGGCATCCAAGACATTCTTTCCATAAATATATATATATAGAAAAATTTCATCCAATAGTGAAAACCTTTATGACACTTTGGATAAGTACCATGATGAAAACCTAGAAAACAAGTGTCATGTGTAAGGACAATTATCTATGTGGACCATTACACTTTGGAGCAAGTCATCTCATCTCCCATACTCTTCCCATGGCATTTCCTTATAACATTTCCATTTATCCATCTAAGCATTGGATTTTCCATCCTTTGATCTTGATAAGGACTGATGTACAAACATAAATCATGCTTTGGGAAACCTCTTGACATGTCTATCCTTTGGTCATATACTCATTATGAAACATCATGCCATTGCCTTCATAGCATTATCTAGACCTATAGTATTCATATGCGACATAGTCCTTCAAATATCATATGACAATTCCTCTAGTCTCATGTCCCCTATCTTTTATCAAAGTCCACCTATCATCCTTTTATGTCTATCACCTATCTTGGTTTTCCCTTTTCAAATGGTCTAAGGATACTCCATCACGCCATTCAGCCTTGAAAAGATGCCATTCCAAATGCAACCTCCCACGTCAAACATCATCATCATCATCATCACCTGTCAATTGGTATTCAGCTTGACTAGGGGAAAAATCATGTTTGTCCTTGACATCATTCATATTCATAAAATGTCAAAAAGCCAAAAAAATCATAAAATGTCAAAAAGCCAAAAAAATCATAAAATGTCAAAAATCCAAAAAAAAATCATAAAATGTTGAAAAGCCAAAAAAATCAAAACATTTCAAAATCCAAAAATAATAAATTTCAAAAAGACAAAAAAATCATAAAATGTCAAAAATCCCCAAAAAAATCATAAATGTCAAAAATCCAAAAAAATCAAAATATCTGAAAAACACAGAAAATATCCAAACAACTCTCAAAAATCCCAAGATCATGAGTTAGCATTCATCACGTCAGTCGGATAAGTCAAACATAGTTGCGTTAGTCAAATAAGTCAGGCATAATCACACTCAAACACAAGACAATCATTGAAACGTTCGCATTCAAATCATGATCCAATAGACATTATAGTCTAATTGGTCATTAAGTTAAACTCAGACAACATAGTCCAGTCAGTCATACTGTAAAAACTAGTCAACTTGCCAAAATAATGTCAATCTCGTCATTTTCTAGTCCACTTCAAGATGTATCCTTCTTGGACTTGGACCTCGTCAAAATTTCACTTTCCTTTTTTAGGATGTGTCATTCTTGACAATAGGCCCCATCAAAACGGTCAACACCGTCAAATTAGCAAATCAGTCAAATTGTCAAACTATCAAGCCATCACGCAATCAAACTTTCGCAAACATTGGCAAACACACTTAAATGGTTGTTAATCTTTATGGTCTATTTTGTCTTGTCTTTTGACTCTTTTGTCTATCTTTGTCTTATCTTTTGTCATTTTGTCTCTTGGCCATGTTACTAGCTACCTCGAGGATGTCCCATGAAGGATTTAGAGGTGTGATGACGTCTCATGACCTATTTTGTTTTTCTTTGTCTGTTGTCCGTGGATTATCTTGACAAAAAGACTGGGGCAACTTCGCCCTTAGTGTGAGTTAGGACATTCCTTGTCTGTGGCTGTCTGTTTTGGAAGTGGATGACCTTGCACACCTTGGTCTATGTCATACCATAGTGTTTGTTCTCCATTTGCGTCATTTTACCACCCAATGATGATTCAAGCAACATCTATTAGTACTTTGGAAAATGTTGAAGGTTTCTTTCCCTTCCCACCCTTTTTTTTTCCCCTCACATTTATGTTGGTCCTCATTTTCATCATCCTTATCTTTGTCCCTTCATCTTCTATTCTTTTCATCCATTTCAAGAGAACACTCATGTTCTTAGATCCCATCTGTCCTCTCGAGAGGGCATACTGCTCCCTCCTCGTCATTCTTCCTCATCCTATTCTACACTGGAGCATATTTTTAACTTATTTTCTTTGTCACAATGCAATAAACTGCATTATAACAAAGAGGGGAAAAATGTAGACACATAAAAATGTCCTAGACCCACAAACCACATTTTTCTATGTCTTATCATATTTCGTCTATAGTCTAAATTCAACTATTAATTAAATAATTCTTAATTATTTAATTAATTCGTGTATTTTATTCATCCTCACTATTTAAATAATAAATTAAATGTGTCGCTAATGTCTTATGTCTCTCTATAATTAAATAAATTCCTAAATTTATTTAATTATTATTTGTCCACCATTTCCTCTTGATTATTTATTTATTTAAATACGTTATTAATTTCTAAAGTCTTCTTATAATTAAATAAATTCTTTAATTTATTTAATTATTGCCCACCGTGACATTTTTCCAATTTTAAATAAAATAATTTATTTAAAATAGTCTCACTTTGTAATTTTCCCTCTTTTGGTAAATAATACAAATTAATTATTTACTGTCATGTGACCCCACATTTTTTAATTAAATTAATTTTTAATTCAAAATAGCAATTTTCCTCCATAAATCAAGTAATTTCTAATATTATTTTATTTTCCAGTTCTCTCTTTTTCTATGCCATTCTTATCTCCTTGTCACATGCATTCTTGTCCCTTGATTTGATTTTCTCAAATTGAATCTTATCCACTCATTTCAAATTTTCCCTAATGTTGTCCTAACCCTAATTGTGGGTTGTTGTATTGAATCTTGTCCATTGATTCTAGGGTATTTGTCAACTTCTAATCTTGACCATTCATCCAAAATTGCATTTTCTATAGAATGGCAATTTTTCTCTCATTTTGTCACCTCCTGCTATCTACATCTCATGCAATCTTTTCTTAGGCATACTTCATCTCTCTTGACATTTTGGCATACTTTAGGCATACTTTAGTCTTGGCTTCATAGTTACATACTTGCATTGTGTTGCATTGTAGATCAAATCCTTCAACATTTTCTTTGGTCTTGGCATAGTCATAGGTTGTTCACATAAAATATGAGGGAAAATTACATATTACAGCAAATAGAGAAGGTGTAAGGGAGGTCAATCATGGAGGTTGAAGACATATGGTGAGATTTTTCCTTTTGGTTTCATGTTTTCCTCCTTTATACTTCATTATTTACTTTTGGTTTTGATTGATTTAGCTTCTGATCTGCTAACCTAGATATTTCCCATAGTTACATTGACAATCTAAAGACTATTATGCTATTGTTACTATTCAATGTCAAGAGTCTGATAGTAAATTCTCATCCTGGTCGTTGAATTTATCTGTTTACATGCACATGGATGTTATTATAAATTTATCTTTTTGCATTTAAGAGAATTTGACTATAATTGCCTTCATACAATGGAAAATGAGAAAACTTTGACCATGGTTTGGCTGATAGGGGTGATTGGGAAACTAGGCATTAAGATTCCTTGGACAAAACTTGGTTGGGACCCAATAATGATTTCTCTAGAGGATGTATTCATATGCACTTGCAAAAGAAGTGATTCAAAGGTGTTGTTTGATAAATTTTGCAAACTAACCGAGTGAAAGTATTGATACGTTTAGAATAATTTACTTTTAAGGAAAATAAATATAGTATTGTAAGGTGTTGGATGCAAACCTATATAAACACAATGATCCTATGAGGTTAAAGACTAGTAATACATCATATTCTTGAATGTTTCTCAATTATATTTGTGGTTTTTGGAATGATCACAGTGGGGTGCAGAGGTTGTGGAGGCTAGAGAATAGGTTGGAAAGAGAGCAAACCTTGCAGCAACAAAGCTTGCAAAGTTGTCAAGACCCGTTTGTGGTAATCAATACTTTTTTTTGCTGGCCATTCCTTAAAAAAAGGGCTAGTGTGATTGACAAAATCTATTTAGGGGTCAATTCATTTTATTTTCCTTGAGAAAAAATATTTTCTTTGAATTAGTCAACTTTTATGGAAAATGGGAGTGACTCTAAACTTCTTGATTGTTAACATTTTCTTATTTTGGATAAAATATTGTTTCATTCATAACCCTAGAAGGTGACCAGGTAATGAAAATTAAATCTCTAACAGTATTGGGTCAATAAAATTGATGATAATAGTGGCTCAAATTTTTTATTACCTATTTTACTTTTGATAAGTTCTTTAATGTTTTTTGGTTTGATATTGTCAAATAATCAAGCTGGTCAATATTTTTTTTCCCAACTTTTAGCTAAGGTAAGAAAAGGCTTTATAATAAAATTTTATGATGTTTGCTTCTTTATTTTTTAGCATGTTTGTAGTTTCTTGAGAATGATTATTTAATCAATAAATAAAAATACAATCTCAATAGAGCATGCAAGCAAAAAGGATTTATGTTTATAATTGTTGTAGTTTTGAGATGCTAGTCATTTCTTGGAACATTTTGCACTATCTAAATCTTTGTTTGTCTGCAAGATTCATTGCTATTTTTTGTTAATGCATCTTGGTCAGATTATCAACAACATTCAAGTTACAATAGAGAATGTTCACATTAGATACATTGATCAAAATCATGATTCTAAGGTAACCTTACCTTGTATGCTAATGATTGCCTTATGTTTTTCATGGATTGCTTATGTAAGTGCCCTTGGAGGGTGATGTTTCTTTGATTTTAGACTTATTGTGAGCCAAAATTCATAGGTTTCGCTATGCAAACATGCCATATGTTTGAACAGTACATATTGCATCTAGTTTTGAAATTGGTTATTAGAGATGTCAATTGGTGCAAAGTTTATTCCTGTAAAGTTTAGACAAAATTAAAAAAAAGATAAATATGTTTGTTGCTCCCTTTATTTTTGCTAGCATGTATTAGTTTCTCTCTAATACTCTTTGGAAGGTTTCTCTTGACCCTTCCCCATAAGGTTTTATTCTCTACTCCACCCTATCTTCATGGTTTTTGCTCTATGAATCATTGGTTTTATGACGAGTTAAAGCTATACATTGAACACTTTGTTTTATCCATGTTCATGACCCTCCCTCCATTTTACCACTCATGGAGACTATCCTTATCTCTTGTGGCATAAGAAATGTGAATTTATTGCATTGAGGTAGAATGATCTCCATGTTGTCTTCCATCACTCCTAAAAGATCTTTTGGTGCACCCTCCTCCCAAGGAACTCCTCCGCAATTCATATCATTGCATTTTGTTGGGTTTCCTATGCCAATTCTCTTTATGATATCCCTAATTACCCTAGTACTAAAATCCCTTCTCCCACCCTATCACATGTTTTCTATAGGTCATGCCTAGAGAGCTATTTTGAATCTTTTCTCTAGCAAAGTGGTTGATTGTGAAATGTTTTGAGCTGATGTTTTCAAGTATGGTGTGGATTCACATGCATATGTCATTTCAAAACAATTCAATGAGGTAGTCCATCCTGGGTTCCCCTTTGCTTGGTAACAATATTATCAACCCCATTCATAAATTTTAGGATTACTCCAATACAAGTAATTATGGGACAATTGTGATTGAGTGTAATTTTGTGAAATTGTATGTGACAATACTAGCCAAGCTACTTTGTGATGTGTTAGAGGATATGAATTTAAGGGCTAGGGGATAGGTTGGATTCGAGAGGGATTTTAGACTATTGACTATATTTTCACATTGGATGCTATCATGGAAGAGGCTTGTCATTGGCCTTCTAAAGTCTTTTGTTATTTTTACACTTTAAGGAGGCCTTTGACTCCTCATGACATCTGATATTCCAGAAACTATGGGGCATTATCATTTCCAATTCCCTCATTATTTTCATCATGTGGCTCTTTCAAATATTTTTTTGGCATTTCTTGAATCCTTATGGTCATTCTAACTTTATTCAGAGTACTATTGGAGTTAAGCATTATTACCCTCTCTCGACAACCCTCCTTGGTGATGAGCTAGAGGATATTCTTTGATAACCTACCCATGCAAATGATGGTTACTTGCTTCACCATGTCATGATTGCTATTTTACTCTTTGTTGATAACATGGTGCTCTAATTCACAACATGAAGTATTTATGGTTGATGAGATGGTCCTCAGCTCATTATATTGATGGCTTGTAGAGACAACTATGCACTTTTTAAGTTTTGTGATCTTCTCTAGCTTGTCGTAATTCTTAGTAGAACTAAGGTCATGGTCTTGAACAACACCAAGGATGATCTTTCTAGGTTTCATTTTTTCAAATGGGCTACTATGGATATAAACTAATTACACTTATCTAGGATTTTTAGCAAGTAGCACTGATTGATTAAGGAAACCCTTGAATTGACCTTGTCCTAGTATGTTGTAAGAGTAAGGAGTAGTTGAACTTGAGACTGCCCATATTCTCTAAGAGATATTAGCAAGAACACTATTTCCTAGGAGGATTGCCAATCTTTAGTTTATTTGTTTATGGATGAACATTATAAATGTAGTTATAAGTAGAGAGCACAATATAAGATATGTCATTATTAGAAGCTTAAAATGCTCTTGAAAAACTATTTCTGTAAAATATTCCATCAAGTTGTGAGATACTTGTAATGTACTATAGATAGAGTTACCTTGTATATTACTTCAATCTTGGTGAGATTTATAATGAGTTAAAGGCTCATGTGAACTTCTTGGGAAGGCTTAATGTGTATATATTTAAATTTTTTTAGGACTAAATAATTAGGTCATCTGTATATTTGTTTGTATATTGGCCAAAATCAAGCCTCCCATCACAAAATCACTTTTTGTGTTTCTTAAGACCTATCTAGCCCACCACTAACCTTGGGTTGCCTTTTGAGGCCTCATCAAAATTTAATTTAACACCTATTGAGAGCACCTTCCACTTTTCATGTCTAGTATTATTATGAGCTATTATCCCATGAATGAGAACTATTATAAGAGGTTAAACAATACCTTATTCAAGATTAAAACGAAAACCCCTAAACTTCAAACATATCAATTTCCAACAACCAAAATAAGCATAAAGAGGGATTCGGCATGCTTGATTATTGTTGAGGCCATTAAGATTGATAATTGAACCCAACTTCACTTGATACTTCCTCAATGTTCTTGCTAACAATAACACAAAACTTAGTTGATGGCCAAGTAGTCTCTACTCTCTTTACAAGGTTGTTACAAATTATCAAGAAAATTTGATAGGAGAAACAATAGTGTTTTCCAACTTTGCACCCTTTCCTTTTTGACAATCTCCCCTTCGTCATCTTTACAAACCCCTAATACATATTTAAACAACTATTAAGATTCCACAATCAATGAACTAAAGGCTATAATGGTGCTTGAAGTGAGCTCTAGATTTGTTAACAATCCCTTTCTTGAGAGATGTATGGCTATGCATTTTCTGCTATCTATTTTATATCTACCTATGTTTGCTTGTTAACTGATGTGTGACTCCTCATATCTTGATGAGTTGGTTTTTCATTGCTCACCATGTTGACAAGTGTCTTGTCATGAAATGACCCCAGAAGTTGTGCCAAATGGTTGATCACATGGATTTAGATGTTGCATAATGTTTTGAAAGGTTGTGTAGGGTTTTGTGTTGCATTTTGGACTATGTGCCTTGTGTGCATAGATGTAAATATGCATAGAAATTAGACATAGTTGTTTGTGTAGTTATGTGGAATGATCCTTGGAGTTGTATGAATGGAACATAATGCGAAGGGTTGTGCAAGATTTGTAAGATTTTTTTGATGTTGCATGGCATGGTTCCTAGTGTTGTGTGAATGGTTCATGGAGTGAGGAGTTGTTCTTGGCTATATGACATTGTTCCAAGTATTTTGCAACTTGTGCATGGAGCAAGGATTTGTGCATAGAGTTGTGTACTACAGCTCGCAAGTGATTGAGGCTACTGTGTGGGCTTGTGTTCTAGTGTACAAATTAGAGTCACCAATAGTGAGTTTAAATCCTAGTCAAAATTATAATCATCAATTGTTGAATATTAGGCTAACCATAATATCAATCTAGTTTGACTTATAAATGTAGTCACATCCATGTGAAGACCAAATACCGTATACACCAATATATTAAATCCAAAGTAATCAAATGAACTTCAAACTGTCAAATCCATAGAAGCATAAATCTGAAAAAATCTTGATTAATCATGATTTTTTAAAAATTGGTAGGCTAGATGATATTTTCAAAAAATCGTTGACCTTTTGTTCAATGCTTTTTCCCTGTTTCAAACTGCAAAATCACCAAAAATGTGTTTAAAACCTACAAATAAAATCATGCTAATTTTTCATGGGAAAAAAACTAGAAGACTATAGCTTGTTACTTATTATTATGCTTTGATAGATTTTTTCCAAGCATCCATAGCTTGTTTGAAAGTACCTATTTTAGGCTTTTAGCGATAGCAACAAGGCAGTGAACTGTTTGATAAAATGCTTTGGTAGACATGTATGAAAAATGTGGTAGCATAGACAAGTCACAAGGCTGTGAACTGTTTGAAACAATGCCTCAAAGAAATGTGGTCTCATGGATTTTCATCTCATTCCATCACCATGAGACCACATTTCTTTAAGGAATTTTTTCAAACAGCTCACCGCTTTGTCTATGCTATTGCTTACTATTGTGCTTTGATATATTTTTTCCAAGCATCCATAACTTGTTCGAAAGCACCTATTTTAGGCTTTTAGCCATAGCAGCAACGTAGTGAACAGTTTGATAAAATGCTTTGGTAGACATGTATGAAAAATGTGGTAGCATAGACAAGGTAGTGAACTGTTTGAAAAAATGGATTGTCATGGCATTCCATCACCATAAGACCACATTTCTTTGAGGAATTTTTTCAAATAGTTCATTGTGTTGTCTATGTTACTGCTTCCTTTATGCTTTGATATATTTTTTCCAAGCATCCATAGCTTGTTTGAAAGCACCTGTTTTAGGATTTTAGCCATAACAGCATGGCAGTGAATTGTTTGATAAAATGCTCTGGTAGACATGTATGAAAAATGTGGTAGCATAGACAAGGCAGTGAACTATTTGAATAAATTCCTCAAAGAAATGTGGTCTCATGGAATTCCATGAAGAGAAAATGCAATTGGTAGCTACTCCTAGTTATTAGTTATGCAATGTGAAGTAATTGCATAACTGCTTAGGCTAACTTTGTAAAAGACTATATTGTAATTGAAATTTTGTCATCTAGCAGCATCTAGTTATTAGTTATGAAATGTGAAGTAATGCTTTGAATTTGAAAGATGTGCAGTGCAATGTAATCATCAATATGAATATAAACTACAACTTGCAATTTCACCTTGGTGTTCAATGGGTGTGCCGAAGAGGTGTGGAAGGTTAATTATGGAAAAAATTGGTCCATTTTTTTGCATACATTTGTGTAATACATGAGATCTAATGGTAGATCATTTAGCAATTATCCATTCACTTAGAAGGATTGAAACACAACTAAAACAAAAACCTTTAAATTGCAATCTCTACACAAATTATATTGAAAATTTGAATTACTAGACTTATAATATTTCAAGATGTCAAAGAATAAAAGGAGTAGGTGTGCCTAGATAAGGAACCAAGTGCTATAAACATTCCTTGAATGAAAAAATAGATTGATTCATTGAGTTATAACTTTTTTAATCTGTGTGAAAAAGGGACTCAATATGGTTTAGGTTATTGTTCTTAAATATTGTTTTATTTATATCTCAATGAAAACTTATTGAATCTTATAACATGAACTTATAGAGAGGCTAACATCTTAACATATGTTGTACTTCATTTTCCAGATGTATGATGGGATCAATCAGGATATATATCAAGGGATGAGTTGGCATGTATGCTTATGGTAGGAAGCTTTCTTTAATTTGTATGAACAAATATTTCAATTTTTAGTTTCTAATTATCTATATGCAATTTATATTTAGCTATTGAGAATTAATCCAAAGTTGTTGTGCTATATCTATTTCAACATAGATATAGGTCAATTGGTGGGAGACAAACAAGAAATATTCAATATTTTGTAGCTTTTAATGTTATCACTTCAGATGGGAAATGGTGAAAGTGTGATTAGAGAGCTTGCAACTACATATTAGCAGCCCTTTTTTCTGTTATTTCTATCAAATAGTGACTTCAATTTAGTCATATTTAGTATCGATCAACACTAGGTTCATATTTTGTGTATTGTGGACTATTTCATTTCATCCTTGTGAGAGAGTTTCCTGGACAAAGAAATATTTTTTGTTACATAATAAACTTCACAAAAACTAGGAAACAACTAATCTCTGACCCTTTTGTATCTTGAATTAACATGATCTTCTAGGCTTATTTATGTCTTCATTACTCAATTCCTCCTTTTTAAATTTGGACCAATTATTGGTCATAACATGATTTTCTGAATTATGAATCAAGTTTTTGCTACTTAAACCTTCCTTGAGGTATACCACCATACAAAATGTGAAGTTCTATAATGCCATCCTAATGCCACCGGGAGCACACATTAACCCCTAGGGGTGTGGAGTTGACTAGCAACTAATTTACAATTTTTGTTGATAGAAGCTCATGAAATATTCCTCATCAAAAAATATTATTCCTTTTTTTTTCCAAAGCAAGGGTTATATTAAAATTATAGTCCTCAAACATGTAGCTAGGATTTGCACAAGATCAAGCCACATATGGGATTACTATGGTGATTCAAGGCATTTTTTAAAATATAATGCAAAAAATGTCAGTTGACGAAAAGCTATCAGCTAACATGTTGGGATTTTGTGGGGAAGAAAAAGGGAAGGCCTAAACACCGAGTTCACTTTTGTTTCAACAGGATGAACTCATGGCTAAACAATATTTTATATTTTTTTGCTAGTTAATGATATTCAATCTGGCTTTTGAAAACTGGAGACTACTTCTGGACATATGCTTTTTTAAAACCTTCTTAGTAGGCCCCTGAGCAAACCTTGAACATCCTATTGTCAAAACTAACAAAAGGGGAAATTGTCTACAATATATCTTAGAATTTAATCTTACTAGTTTGTTCTTACATATCTGATGTTAAAATCAGCCAAGTATAGGTTTTCCAGACTATGGCTATGACTAGTTTTTATACCTGCTTGCACTGATAAATAAAGCTATCTATCTACCACAATCACATTCAACTAACAACCAAGTAAATTACATGCAACATTAATCATTAACACTTATATAAAATTCCAAAGTACACCACAAATCTATCTAGATTCTATTCATAAATGGTTCCTTTCTCATTCATTCCATGAGGAGTGACCATTACAAGGGTCAACAACCAGCTAAATTAAATATTTTTTTGTGGCCCAAGGCAATTATTACTGCCAACTAAAATTTGTAGCTATATACCAATATGAGATATGAAGGCGACTTGAAGAGCTCCTTCTTGTAATTAAAGTAATTTTACATAGTATCTTTGAATATTTTTTAACATGTAATAGAATATCAATGTTGGGTGAGCAGTGTACCAAGTGATGCATTGGACTCCATTTAGACAAGTTGATTGTTGTTAGATTTGAGTTGTTTAAAATTCCAAAGTATACCACAAATCTATCTAGGTTCTATTCATAAATGGTTCCTTTCTCATTCATTCCACAAGGAGTGACCATTACAAGGGTCAACAACCAGCTAAATTAAATATTTTTTTGTGGCCCAAAGCAACTATTACTGCCAGCTACAATTTGTAGCTATATACCAGTATGAGATATGAAGGCGACTTGAAGAGATCCTTCTTGTAGTTAAAGTAATTTTACATAGTATCTTTGAATATTTTTGAACATGTAATAGAATATCAATGTTGGGTGAGCAGTGCACCAAGTGATGCATTGGACTCCATTTAGACAGGTTGATTGCTATCATATTTGAGTTGTTTAAATGCTTGATGTTGTAGAGGTATGTTGACTTAGGTCACATGATTTGATCCAATAGTAGAGAGGTGAGAGCATCCCAATATGAACTACTGATAAGAATTTGAAAATCTAAGAAAACTTTCCAGTCTTTGTATTGCTGCAAGGAATTGGCTAATCTTGGATGATCTTTATCTTTTTTAAATCCATGTGAATTTCTTCATGGTCAATGATATAGCCTAAATAGTAAACCTAAATAACACCAAAGGAATCTTCTAAACTTGTCAATCAGAAGATAATAGCTTCAAACTTATGATTCCTCTCATTTGCAAAATTTATCTTTTTGTTATCCTTCATTAGAATTTTTGGTTGGGCATAACTTGAGCATAGGTTTGGCTTTCTATTTCATCCAAAGTTTATTAATTCTACAGTATGGACTGTGATTTGCACTATTATTGGTCATTTTTTGTGTTTGAGACTCTACTTACATTCAAGAAGACATATGGAGATTATTTAAATTGCATGTACCATAGATTTAACTAGCATCTTAGTAATAAAGTTTAGGGTGTCCTCAATATAGATAGCACAGGCACGAAGGTCAACCATGCACACCTAATGATCAACTATATATGTAAATTGTAATGCAATAGGGGTTACTGACATGTGAAGTATGTGCAGCTCTCATCCACTAAACCTGCATGACTGCATGCACCTAGAACCCAATCAAAGCTTACAATGTTAGGATGTGTTCCAGAGTGCTTCATAAATTCAAATATTTTGAGAGGTTCCTTGCAAAATCCATTTTGTGCACATTCTGCAATCAATCATTTCATTCCATGAGATGACATCTCTTTGAGGCATTCTTTCAAACAATTCAAATGTTTTTTCTATGATTCCACATCTTGCATATATGTCTACCAGAGCATATACAACTATAACATCTAGGTATCTTTTTAATTCCTCTATCTTTCATGTATCTCTTTACTATTTGAACCTTGTACAGATGTTTTAGAGAAGAACATAAGTTGCAGCATTTTTAGGATCCAACTAAAAAAGCAATGTTGTTGGAAATACTCAGCCTATATTCACTATCGGCCTAACTTTACTACATCATGGGAACTCCCCTCATAGCTCCACCAATAGACCAATGAAATCATATCAGTAGCACTAGAACATATCGGCGGAAGATAACACAATGTCCCACCAATGGGGCAATAGCATGCTTAACCATGATAGTAATATAATAATCAAGTTAGTTAATTGGTCAACTAGGTTCGTTGATTAATGTTCTTTGATGGATTTGTGGATGCTCAACTGTTGTGCAAGCTCTTTGATTATATGACAATGATTTGATTCAAATATTCATAAATGGATCAGAGACTTTTTTCAGAATGCTCCCAGAATTTTTAGAAGAAATGATGGATTTGTAGATTTAGAAGTGAAAATATGAATGGTTGATCAACTATATATGTAAATTGTAATGCAATAAGGGTTACTGGCATGTGAAGTATGTGTAGCCCTCATCCACTAAACTTGCATGACTACATGCACCTAGAACCCAAGCAAAGCTTACAACATTAGGATGTGTTCTAGAGTGCTTCATTAATTCAAAGATTTTGAGAGGTTCCTTGCATGAGGTGTTTAGTCTATGTTTCAATTTAAGCCCTTTGTAAAATTATTGCATTGCATGTTTTTTTTTCTGTAATATGTCAAAACCCTTTAGTCAAAACTTGTAAATATTGTGAGTCTTGCAAAAAAAATATTTGTTTTTGCATAAGAGCTGCCCCTTCTCAAATTGTTTTTAATGAGTTTTCCAACACTCTTAGAGGAAATTGTTACTGTCCATTGGAAAATCCATATAAAAAATCGACAAATAGAAAGAAGTGATATTTTTTAATGCTAACAACCCCCTAATGGTTTTAGTCCTTGTTTGGCCTCCCCCTTGGTGACCAAATAGGTAGAGTGTTGGAAACACAAGGGAAGACAACTAAAAGGGGGGGTGAATCAATTTTCATAGAAATTATACTTATTAAACTTATTCTCAAATTTGATAAATAATCATGAAAGCATAAACCATCACCACATCAAAAACATACATAACACCAAGATTTTTTACATGGAAACCCTGTTAGGGGAAAAACTACGGTGGAGGTTAGTCCACAAGATTATACTCTATTAAAAGTATTGTAAATGGGGAATGCACATGCATTTAGACACACTGCCTAGAGCACACTGCTTAAATACAAAAGGCTTACTACCCAAAGGAAGACTCATTGTCTTATAGTTACATTTGTATTACATATAGAATATTTTGAACTAAGAAAATAGCATCTTCTAATGCCTAATTACAGTTTTGGTTAAGCACACTTTCATCTGCTCACTCTTCTTCACACTTTACTTTTGATTTTGAAATATTAGAACATTATTCACACTTAGCGCAAAGCATACATCTCATACCTTCACATCAAAAGGTATAAACAATCGATCATATATATTTGCAACCAAGGATAACATCAACTACATGTCATCCAAACAAAAGATGAAATGTGTACAAACTGTTAGTCCAAAATATCAATATATCAATAAACAATTATCAATGTGAACCAAACAATGTCAGCCAAAACATAGTAAGGACCCAAAAAAACATCCTCAAATATGGAACACCTTCAAAAATTATGCCTCGAAGATCCACAACATGCTACAATCACCCTATCGGCCATGATCATGAAAAATATGAAATCACTGAAGAAAATCACCAATCGCAAGCACAACGATCAATGCAGACCAACAACATAGATAGAGCATGATCTAGAAACATCCACAAGTATCACGAATCACTATAGAAGCATCTACAACACTTCAAATTACTAGAGTCACATCATCTTCTTTCAGGAACACCAGTTGAAGCAATAGAACAACTGTTAGAACACAGATACTCATAACTCAATCAAATCTTCATGTGAACCTTTGAAACTGCATGTGGATAAACTAGATATATTTGACAACAAACCCTTTAATCCACAACCTCTCATCATCAATATACTGAGCTAGCCACCATACTGAACTTCACTGCATCACCGACAACCTATAACATTTTATTACAATTTTCTCAATATCCTCGACATATACAACCTTAAAGACATTAATAGCAATAGTGTTGACATCAATGACAACCACATATCAACAATATCCAACATAGAGTTGAGATGACTTTTCTCATCTGACTTGCTAGCACTACTCTAGATGTCTATACAATAGCCTTGAAGTACCATGCCTTGTGGAGGACAATTTTAAAATGTTGAAGCATATGACTCCATGAGGCCTATGACCAGTTTTTACTCTTCCTTGATCTAATAAAGTTGATTTTAGCATTCTTAACTGTTTTAGGTTTGGTAGTGGGTATTTATGAAAAATATAACCTAATGTTCTAGCTCCTACATAATGTAATGGCCAGGATATTTCCCTCAAGTTTTGTGCTACTTTCCTTAAGTTTTTTCTTTAGACATTTGTCAATTATTTCATATGCTTATACAGCACAATACATCACATTTTCGAGCATAAACTCTACCACCAAAAATCTGAACTTGATGATTAATTATCACATCATGAATCATGAAACAACATTCTTCTGAACTCAAATATAAGAAGGTTGTTTCAGGATACTGTATAGTAATTGTCTTCCAATAAATATACCATGACACAACCTTCTCGACCCTAACTATAACAAAAATATTGTCGATAACTACACATTACCACCTTCTAGTTAACAACATTTTCAAAGACAAGGAACCCTTTTCAACCAACAATCTAGAAACGTGTGTCCCCTCAACTTACTTAGCTCTGTGTCGATGGTGGCTAAGATTTACAAAACATAATCTAAAATAAACATTGACTTACCACCAATTCTGAATATGAAAATCTCATCTAGTACAATCTATGTCATATAACCTCAGTACGTATTACTAAATGGAGCTCAATTCTACAAATTTAATCAATTTTCTTTGTCTTCAAATATCTAAAATTTTGTTTTCCCATTAGAACTACTGGCATAAAGATCTTGTCAATTATGGATAGTTTTTAATGCTAATAGCCCCCTAATGGTTACCAGTTCTGAAGACAACTGATAAGACTATTCTGAAATAGTAAGAACTTGTGTCAAAAATCATGTAACTTGACATTCCAGTGTAACCTTATAAACTATGCAATATTAATGTGTTGGTGAAAACTCAGCATTACGGTGAACAAAATATGCTTATACAACACAATACATCACATTTTCATGGTTTAATTTAAAGTTCTTCATTAAACCCATCATTTAATATTTTCCATAGTAATGAAACATATAGGAATTATGATGTATAATGATGTATTTTCCACAATAACCTATTGTATATATTGTGATTTCATACTAATTTTTGACATATTACCAGTTCTGAAGCAATATTATTGTGTTGGCGAAAACTCAGCAACCTAAAAATTGTCTTCATTGTAAAAGTGTGATTTTAATGGGAAGAAGTAATAGGTTATTGTTTCCCCTTCCCTTCATTCAAAGAGTTTCAAGGTTCATGGTTTTATTTTTTCCAAAGGAGATTGTTATGGAGGAAAGGCATTATGAAGTTTGCTAAGATGATGAAGAATAGATTGTTTGAAATACATCAGTGACAAGAGTTGGGATTTGATGCAAAATCAACAAAAGAAATATTTTAGATTTAGGCATCAAGGTGAATTGTTAGAGTTTTTGAGTGTTTTAAAGGATTCACCATAATGCCTTGGGTAGAAATGAGGCTGTATATCCAATCCAACCAATTTTTGCAAAAAAAAAAATTCTCCATAGTTTTTAATGTCTAACTTCATGATAATACTACTTCTCTTTGTGTAGTTGATAAAATGAATGGCTTCTTGAGTAGTGACGACCTCATCTAGAATTGACCAGCCTAAAATGAACCCACTTTGTTCCTCTGCTATAATATTTGGAAGAATGAGTTCTAATTTATTTTCCATTGCATTTGAGATGATTTTGTATATGTATAGGAAAATTCATTTGTTTTTTACATCATTAACGATTCAAGCATCTATAATGGGAAATCTCACAGAACCATTGAAATAGGTAAAGGATTCCATATTGTAAAAATATAAATGTGCTCATTATTAGATCTTGGCTATATTTTCATTTTTAATAAACATATTCTAAATCCCTTGTTGAAATCTTATTTTCAAGTTGCAGCTCGTCAAATTGAAGAGGTGAACATACTATTTACTTTCATCTGACCATGACTAGTGAGATTTCTAGATAGGAATTTTCCATCCTTCTCATTCAAATCCTTCCAATATTCTCTCAAGGGTTGTCTGGCTGGAATGGGAGGGCAAGGCTACTCTGAATCAAGAAATATATGCACCACAAATAATATAACTACATTTACTATATATTTCATGTCTTTTCTCCCTTCAATGTTTGTAGCATTTGTATCGTATATTGGATTTGTCTTCCATGGAAACCAAGAGATCAGTGAAGGATGTATTTCTTGGATCTTTGTTTATGCAGCTATATGTTGTTTGTAATTCCTTTGGTTATGCAGTTGTTTGTTGTTTGTATATTCTTTTTTTTCATGCAATACAAAAAAAAAAAATTGAATATCTATGATATTCAAGCTTTATATGCATAAATTTGTTTGTTGATTGTATGATTTTTTTCAAGTTTTTTATTAGATAAGCAAGGAAGGGCCTTGATCCCATGGTTATAGCAACTAACAAAAAAAATAGAGAGAGGTGGCAAACAACACCACCATCAAACCAAAAAACAACATCAATATTAGCACACAGGCCAACATTTAAAATAGTAACCATTGTCCATCCAATACTAATCAAAAATAGTAAGTTTTTACTAGTATACTTAGATCTACGTAAGCCATTAATTAAATCAATAGATTCCCAGGTGGTATTCCACCATAACATAGAGATCATAAAACAACAGTATGAGATGTTAAAATAACAGGACAAAAAATTCATCAAAAACAATAGAGTAGCAGCAACAAGCCATTAACTAGCTTTCTTCAGCAAGTCCCCATACTCTCCCATGAGAGCAATGTATTCTCTCCAATCAGGGCCCTATGTTTCATCCAACATCTTCAAGGTATCATGTTTCCCCTATTTCTTTAGTTTCTTGATTATTTGTGTTTCCTTGAAAGCCGAGCCCAACATTTCCCTCCTCATCAATCTATTAGTTACCCTCATGAGAGTAACTAATGTATTCTCCATATCTTCGAACTATACCTACAAAAAGGTTAGCCTACTCTTTAAAAAATCATTACTTAACTCCTCATATTTTTTCTCCCTACCCAGGTCCCCAACATCTTGTCCCAATTCACCAACATCCTGAACATTTTCAACCTCAAGCTTCTCCTCAAAAGGCTCAATTTTCTACTCCTCTTCCTCTTCCTTATCCTCCTCTGAACCATATTCCCCCATCTCATATGCAAAGTCCTCAAATTCCATGTCCTCAAAGTCTTCTTCCTCCTTGGCTTCGAAATCTTCATACACCAGGTCTTCCTCCTCACTCACAGTAATTTTCTATTTTCTTTTTTTATCTTTCGATGTTACTTTTGTTAGGTGAGTTGACCTTCTCCCCCCACTACCACCACCCCCTTTCCCTTGTAAAGTTTCCTTTACCTCCTCATTTTGATTCCCTTCCTCTATTATATTGTTAACATCCCTAAGATTTATGTCTCTTTTTGGTTTTTTAGCCTTTGGGAGTTCCAACAACAAAGGCGAATGTTTCCTTTTCTCAAGTGTGGCTCTAAGGAGCTCAATCTCAAAAATATTTTTTTCCTCACTCTTTTGCAACCTCGAAATTGATGGATTTAACACATTCCCCATAGGATAATTAATTTTAGAAAAAATAAGTACACACCTAGCAACAATAGCAGGGGGCTAGCGAGAGATAGGCTCCTCCACCGGGATTTCAATAGCAACAGGGTTTTCCTCATCAAGTTGTTCCTCATTATTTTCTTCAAAATGATCAGGGTTCACATTTCAACTAGCTAATGGGTTGCCATGAGGATTCAAAGCTAGGGCATACTTATACAGGGTAAGCATAAGACCTTGGTGAAGAGGAGGACTAGCACCTTTTTCAATATTAAGCTACAAGGAGGACAATAGATAGAAGGGAAAATTGAATCTCTCACCATCACGGATATGGCTTAGCAGAGGGAAATGGTACACATGTACTGACATATACCTACCCTTGAGAGTAAAGTATCTCATAACAAACAAGCTAACTAAAGAAAAAGGAGGAGGGAGTTCCAGTCTTGCATACCCATTCTGAAATCTCTTGAGATTCTCCAAATCATGCAAGAATTTTTCAACAAATCTCTGATAATCCACCCCACTTTTCTTTGCCACTTTAAGCCCATTATTCTACAGACCCGTTGCTTCAGTAATGAATGTAGTGGTAACCTAAAATTTCACCATGCCAATGGTGACACTGCCCTTCTACTAGGAGTTCATAAACTTAGTTGTTAGGTTTTCATTATAACCTTTTAGGGATTCGAAGAATGGAACCATACCAGCATTCTCAAACATTCTCCATAATCCACATTCTATTTTAGGGCTTGACAATTTGAAGGCTCTGTTCTCTTCCTTGGTCCTCCCATTTTACTCTGTAAATTCTTTTGCTGTGACAGGATTTTCTTTATAATCACACACATAGTCTACTTCTTTCTCGAAATAGAACAAACACTCTTACGCCAAATAACACACAGAGCAAATACAGAGTGGTGAATCAAGAAGTTTCTTATTGAGAAAGCCAGCTGCACATTTCCTAGAATGCAAGTCTCATCATTATTCTTACAAGGATTTAAATCCCTATTAAATTTCATACCTTTCTCCATCTTAGAGATACAGGGATTGCTAACACAATGCATTTTTTCATGCATAGAAATGACTACCCTTAGCAAATTCATTAATTTTATGTGATTTTTGGTCACCTTCTTGAAAGGAGAATCATTAAGATTACCTCCTATCAAGATCATCCTATACAAACCCGTACTCCAAATTCCATCATTACACAAAAATTCAAAACCACTTGGTACTCATTTTTTCCACATAAAACCAACCTTTCATTTTTGCATATGGTATTCATTCTCAAATTTTTCACTTAGGATTAAGTCTCTTAAATACTTCGGCATGTTACCACTAGTCCATCATGTCCATCCCCTACAACTTAGCCCCATGTTTGTAGCATAGTCCGTAGCTTTATTTCCTTCCCTATAAACATGTTGCACCTTATAGATGTTGAAATACTTCTTAATGACATTGCATTTGTCTATTATATTTTTTAATTCCCATGGTGGCACAATTTTTTCATTTAGAATGTCCAAAATTAGCTTAGAGTCCCCTTCTAGTATGACATTTTTGTAGCCTAGCTCCTTTAGAGTATTGAAACTCCCAAGAGCAACCATAGCTTCAGCTTTATTGTTAGAGTAGACACCCATGTTCACTCCAAAGCTCGTAATACAGTCACCTTTATGGTTTCTTACCAAACTCCCTGCTCCAACTTGTCCCGCGTTGCCTTTTGAGCACCCATCAAAGTTACACTTTATCCAATTTTCTTGCAGAGGCCTCCACACAGTATCCATTCTATTAAGTATCTTTGACTAGTTGAGTTTGGTTAGATCCTTCCTTATTCCCCAATTTTGTTTAATTCTCATTTATTTGTAGTTAGGCTAGGTTTTAGAGAAGTTGTATCTTCTAGCCTCAATGTTTTCCTTAATTTGGGATTTTATAATCAGACTAACCTCCCAACTACTTCTCTCGACTTCTATGAATATTCTATTATTCCTTTCCTTCTATAAACCCTTAGGTGAAAAATGGAGGAACTTGATTCCAAAGATCAACAATTACATTATGTGAGAAGGGGAAATGTGACCAACTTTCAATAAAAAGCCTCATTGAATTAGGAAACACCCAGACTGAGGACAACAACAACAAGAAACAAGACCACACTTCCCTTTTGAATTGGCAGTGAAAGAAGATATGAATTATTGACTCCTCTTCCTGTTTACAGAGAGAGCACCTATTAACCAAATGGAAACCCCTCCTTACCAGATTATCAATAGTGAGAATTTTGTCATGATCCGTTGTCCACCAAAAATAGTTAATTTTAGGAACTAGATTCTTTAACCATACCCTCTCCCAGAAATGGTCTGGGACAGCAACCTGAAGCCTCACCATTTCTTCATAGGTCTTTTGGACTAAGAAATAGCTAGAAGAGCTACCTTTCCAAATCCACTCATCACCCCTTTCTCTATCAAACCACTTAGCCTCCTCAATTAGATTATGCAGTCTAGTGAGGATTGGGTCCCAATTCACCTGTCTTTTGCCTCTCAAATTGTTCCTTCTTAGAATCAAATTAAACTCCTTCCATTTAGGTTCCTCCATATCCCGATTGATATAATTAGATAGCTTCTTACCACAAATCCTATTAAGGCTAATTTTAAGAGGATTAAGTTCTTCTAAGGAGGACAAAGTAGAATTCTCTATCCAAGGGTCCTTCTAGAAATCTGTATTATTTCCATTCCCAATTCTCTTTCTAACCCCCATCTTCAACACATTCCTCAATCTCACAAGATGGTTCCATCAAGCTAAACCACTAGGCAGATCATATCTTGAGAGAAAACAACTAGAATTCCTATTCCTCAAGTATTTTGCTTGGAAAATTTGTACCCAATCTCTAAAGCCTTCCAGGAGATTCCAACCAATTTTAGTCGTTAAGGATTTGTTTAGCATGGATATTCTTCTTAGTCCCAGACCTCCACTTCTTTTGGGCATACACACTTTTTCCCAGCTAACTAGGGACAATCTATTTTTTTCTTCAATTCCTGACCATAAAAATTTTCTTTGAATTTTCTCAATATTCTCCCCAATAGAGGCAGGTATTTTGAAAAGAGATATGTAGTAAACAAAGATATTCTGAAGGGAGGCTTTAAGGAGTTGAATTTTTCTTGCCAGGCTAAAAAACTTCCCCTTCCAACCAACAAGTTTGTTTTGGATCCTTTCAATAAATTGATTCCAGCAATTATTTTTCAGCTTTTTAGAGATCAAAGGGAGGCCCGGATAAGCATCATGTAAATTAGCTTCCTTACATCCCAAGATTTTTATAACTCTATCCTTGATCTGTTGGTCAGTATTAAAGAAGTAAAGTTTTCTTTTTTCATAGTTTATACATTGACCAAAAACAACAACATAGTCATTGAGAACCTGTTTCCAATTACCTACTTCCCCCACCGAGGCTTCCCCAAACATTAGAGTATCATCAACAAACTATTGATGGGAATTAGGCATGAGAAATGAGGCAGCTTTAACATGTTTTAGATATTTTGAGTCCACCAATTTTTTAATGTTCCTACCAAGAACTTCAACAACAATAATAAAAAGGTAGGGAGAGAGGGGGTCACCTTGCCTAAGCCCATGACCATAGGAGAAAAAACCTTGAGGGGCACCATTGACCAAAATAGAACACTTAGGGGAGGTAACACAGGCATAGATCATTTTTAGGAATATCCCTTCTATCCCAAACTTCTTGAGAACAACAAAAAGGAAATGCCAGAAAACCCTATCATAGGCCTTAGAAATGTCAATTTTGAAGGCCATCCCAAGATTTTTGGAGTGATCCATTGAATGGGTAATTTCATGGATAGAAATAATAGCGTCAAGAATGTTTCTACCTTGAACAAAACCTTTTTGGTTTCAGGAAATCATTTTACCAAGCACTGATTTTAGTCTTAACAATAAAAATTTTAGTGAAAATTTGATAGATCGTCTTGCAAAGACTAATAGGTTTGTAATCTTTCATGGATAAGACATCAACAGATTTGGGGATAAGAGCTATGAAAGTAGCATTCATTTGATTTAGTAGTCTGCCTAACCTAAAGAAATCCCTAGCAACATTAAAAAGATTAGTTTTAACTATGTCCCAATAGGTTTGGAAAAAGGCATGAGGAAACCCATCAGGGCCAGGAGCTTTAAAGGCACCAAATGAAAACACTAATTTTTTTACTTCTTCCATAGAAACGGCATTAGTCATCATCTTTAAGTTAGCATCATAAATTACATTAGGGATCACTTCAAGAAAGTCAACTTTTACCTAAGGAGCATTGCCAGGACCCATGTGATAGGAAGAGGAGAAGTTAACAGCTTCCCGAGCAATAACTTTTTCATTGGTCACAATAGAGCCATCCTCTTTCACAAGTAATCTAATTTTGTTTTTGCTTATGTGTTTCAAAGTGGATTGGTGAAAGAATTTAGTATTCCTATCCCATTTTTTTATCCATTGGACCCTTGGCTTTTTTTTCCAATAGATTTCTTCCTTTTTGTTTATCTTATACCATTGTAATCTGAGGTCTCTTTCCTTGGCACATATCTCTTCATCCACTTAGCCAGCCTCCATGATATCCTGAACCTCTTTTATACTTTTTCTTAAGTTCTTTATTTCAAAGATGTTGCCAAAAGTCACCTTGTTCCACCCTTTCACTTTTTGCTTTATTCTACTTAGCTTTCCCACCAGACAATACATAGGTGTGCCTATTATAGGTTCCTCCCACCAAGTTTTAACCAAAGCAGAAAAATCTAGGTGGAGACTCCACATAGCTTAAAATTTGAAAGGGAAGGGTCCCCTAATATGATCCATATTTCTTTTAAGCACCAAGGCATTATGATCAGAAAGTGATCTAGGGAGAGCAGAAAGAGAAAGGAATTGAGAAATATTCCAATTAGCAGAGATCAAAAACTAACCCAGATTAACTTGGATTGGATGGTTTCCATTCCTTCTGTTGGACCAAGTATACTTAGTTCCTTGGAGGGGGATATCTATAAGACTTCTCAAATTGAAGAAGTCAACTAGTTCCATCATACTGTCAAAATAATCATCCAACCCTCCTGACTTTTTTGAAGGAAGGATAGGAGTATTGAAGTTCCCTCCAAGCATCGAATGGTCATCCTTACAAAAATATCATCACTTAGTTGTTCCCAAAGTTGAACTCTGTCCCTACTCAAATTTGGAGCATAAACATTTATAAGATTCCATTTCTCCTGAGAAGCTATTTCTTCAAGGGTAATCAAAAGGCTATGCTTACAATCCAAACATAGAGTGTCTTTCAATTTAGAAGGATTCCAAAGAATAGAAATACCACCTAAAGCTCCTTCTACCTCACTTAAAAAGTAATTAGCTCCTGGAAATATATTCAAAATAGCTTTATCAAAAGTCTCTTTCTTCATCTTTGTTTCTTGTAGAAGGAGAACATCCACTTTATTATCAAGAATGCAAGATTCCACCAAAAACTTTTTATACGAGTTATTTAGGCCCCTTATGTTCCATGAGAGATACTTCATTGATAGAACCTAAATTGACCCCACCTCCACCCCAAATCAGCATCTCAGACTACTTCTTGGGCTTCGATCCTGCGATCAAGTCCAAGGTTCTTTGTTTTCCTATTGCCACATCCCTCACAGTATCTTTGGTTCTTGATTCCTTTTGGGAGGGTCTTCCCACCTTATTACCCCCTCCCACATTTTCTTTCTTTTTCTTTTTAGCTTTTGTTGAAGCTTGAGACCATCCCTCATCATCCTCCTTATCACTCACTAGTAGAATTTGGCAAATAAATGACTACATGTCTAAAACTTTTAGTCACGTGACTAAAACCTTTAGTCACGTGACTAACACTAGTAGAATTTGGCAAATAAATGACTAATTTGGTCATCAAGTAAAATCACAACTAAATGACTAAATAAATGACTATTACTCCTCTATTCTTTTTTCTTTCGAATTTGATCATAATCCATAGAGCTTAAGCCCCCCTCATGGGACCCCTACCTAAGTGAGCCATTTGGCCACCTAGGTTGCTTGGAGCACCAAAAATACCTATTGTGTTGAAGGCATTGCCTCTCGGTGCAGTCTTAAGGCCTTCACATATTTTATAAAAAAAATTAACATTTACATTCTTTAACTTTTATTACTCATGTTAATGAATCATTAATGTTTTTAACTATAATTTGAAGCCAGTTTGATTTTCCTATTGTGTTAGCATGTCAAATGTATCAACGAGCAATTGTAGTCAATTTCACTAATAAAATATGATCTAAACAATCCAATTGCATTTTGAGGGCTATTTTGCAAACACTTTCATTTCAAAAGGTCAAGTAGTTATTTCTAGAAGCAATTAGATTCAATTTACATGGATTGTAAAAACGTAATGTTTGTAAAAGAAATTATTTTTAGAAGCAATTCCTTAAAAATGTAAGGTCAAGTAGTTATTTCTAGAAGCAATTAGATTCAATTTACATGGATTGTAGAAACATAATGGTCAAATCTACTGGAAATGAAGATTTTTCCCTTAAAAGAAAAACATTTTTGAGAGGGTTTTAAGACATTAATTTAAGAAAAAATATTAATTTTGTCTTTAATTTTCTAATTGTCTTAAATTAAGACAATAAAAAAATACATTTTTCCAAAATAAATTTTTTAATTCTCCCCTCATTTTCCCTCCCTCGACATGCACATGTATTTTCATTTTTTTTTAGCTTCTTTCTCGTATCTAAATTCTTGCACTTTCAAACAGGTTCTCCCCACGGTGCGGTGTTGCCTTGGAACTTTTGAATAACTTGCAGTCTAGAACAAACAAAACATGAGAAGAATCAAAGAATAGGGAATAGAAGAACAGAGGCACGAGGAATAGAGGCACGACACAACAGGCACAAAGAAAAGTGAATAGCACAGACAACAGTCACAAAGCACAACAAGCGAGGGTTTTTCAATAACGACAAGGGTTTTTTCATGGGAAACGACAAGGGGCTTTTCAAAAAATCAAAAGGGCATGAAGCTCAAAGTAAGTGATGACCACATGGGTCCAGGATCTTCGACAAGCAACAATAATAAAGATTAGAAGGGACTTTCAGCAACAGACTAGGTGTGCCCCATGTTTTTATCTTTTTTTAATCTAATTTTTTTACCATGTAAAATTAACGTCTTGTTTAATAGACCAATAGAACTCACTGTCACTATAATCTATTAATTAATAATAAATATCTGTCAAATATTATTTATGTTTCTTAAGCCACATAGAATTTATGTTGAATGTTGCAATGACATTGCAATGTGCCACAAATATGAAAATTCTATGTCAAAGAAATAACTTGAGAACCTCTTTAACAAGGTGATTATAAAACACAAATCAATTTCTCCATGACCCATTTTGTCAAAATTAATATTTCTCATAGCATCAAATTTGAAGATAAAAAGATTTGTAGACAGGAATTTTGTCATTTTAAAATTGTATAGTTGCAAAAGCTTTTTTAGTTAGATTTGTGTAACTTGGAACTTCAATTTCTTCTAAATTCAGTAGGAACCATAATCTGTGTGGAATTCTACACAAGTATATGCTTTTAAAATACTATATGTGGAAGTTTAATGTGCCTCCATTGATATTGGTATCATTATTCCAAAAAGCGTTGAACCAATTTAAGGATGAGTTTAGGTTCTTTATCATGGGACTAATTTTATTGCAGGTATATTTGTGCCATATCTTGTTGGTAAATTCATATCAACACTCAGATTTTGACAAAGAATATTATAAGCAGTTCAAGCTTTTTGTATTCGGTTGCAAATTTAGATCACAATTTTTAATGTGCTCTGGAAAATCTTAATTATCATAGTATTTGTATCTGAGAATCTTTTGTTTACCCATGAGATTTTGTTTACTCTTGGCTCCTTGATTTTAGGAAAAGCCTGTGCAACTTTTGAAATAACCTTTTATGGCACACTCCTTTATGAATTGGACAATCTATACTGTCCATTTTAACTAAAACCAAACGCACTATTAAGAGGAAATCAGTCTATATCATCAAATATACTATTAATACCATGAATGTAGTTGATATCATCAACTATATATTGTTAGTATCATCTAGTTGATGATATTTATTATTAACTGGGTAAATGTCAGATTTTCCATTTCATGGAAGATACTTAGATTGGTAATCAAGATTGTACATGAAATATCTTTCTACACCACAACTATATAAAGGCGATCCTTCCATGCCATCATTCCTTGTTTATTATCAAGCCTCACAGAGTTGTGACAGTATGCATTTTTAGTTTCTTCATAATTGACTTCTGAGAACTTATGCATATTTTTTGTCTTTTGCTCCATGATTTTTGGTCTGCTATGAAGTATATTGTGGAATTCCTTGGATAGTTGACTAGTATCTTTCCTACGTAGGAATATAATTACTTATTCTGGTTGAGTCGACAATGTCATTGTGTAAATGGGAAGACAAAGACTAAAATACAAGTCATCTAGGTACCTCTAATTTTTGTGTTGACAGTTGTTCTCTAAATAATATGGTTTCTTGAAACTTTATCTCATTGATGTGACTTTGATTGAATTTAATTTCTTTGACTACTATATCTTATAATTGGCATGTTGATAAATTTGGAGGTCGAGTGAGGTTTGATTGGTACATGGTGATATTTGAGGTCTTTAATGCTAATGGAAGTAACCAGCAATATTAGATCTAGGAGCCTAAAACAGGGGTTAAATTCAGATTTTAGTCCTCAATCGGCTACAAAATAAAACAAGGTTGGCTTGCTCTTTTAGCAGGAATAGGACTGATCTGTCTGTCTTAAAATAAAGCTTGTTATCTATCACTATTCCTCACAATCACCTACCAAGCAACATTCAAGAGTAGAAATCAGCATCTTTAGTGACAATGGTAGCAATAGTAGGCACTCTATTTTGGGGTTATTAAAAGTTGAAACAATGTTGTGCTTAAAAATATTTTCTTCCACAAATAATGGCATCCCTTCTCTCAGGCATTATTCTTGGTCAAAGAGTGTTGCTAGAATGGATCAAATTTAGAGGGAATATAATCAAAAAATTAAGTGCCAAAAAATGTGGAAGAAGCAAGGAGTGCAAACCAACATCTTTAGCTATAGTTTTCATTGTTACCATTTATTGTGAGAAGAAAAGAAAACCATTTTCCATTTATATCAAGCACTAACTATTAGATTTAGATAATCTAATTAATGCATCCTAACATGTGATAACTACATTAGCTCACATGAATGTGTAAAGAATATAGTAACTGCAACTCTAATCAATTTGGAAGGTCCCCAAAAGGTTATACAATAAGATTAGTAAGAAAATGCATAACAACCATTTACCAAAATGATAATAGATCATGACATGGATGGTTATGTATTTTTTTCTCTTAAATTGCTAAGGAAATCTTATGAAATTGAGTATTAAACATGTTATCTTTTTTCATCCAATAAAGTAATTTAAAAAACATGAGCATTCAACAAACATGCAGGACTTGTGCCACTCAATAAACACTATATTACATGCCAAGCTTTTTGTTGTAACAAATTTATCTATGTTTGTTAAGAGTCTGACCCATTAGACATTATCTTGCTATGATCTCTTCTACAGCTAGTTCATGAATCTCATAAAGTTTGTGGAAAAAAATTGTTAATTTTGAAAGATGTGAAAATTTGTTAGCTATATTTTAGCTAATCACTATCACTTGCTAGCCGTAATTAATTCTCTGTTCTTTCATTGGTATTTGGATTATCTGGAAGGACTCCACTAAGGCTCTAATTCAATTTCTTTTAATATTGACTAAAGAATTTGACAATTTGACACATAGGAAAAGTATTTGTTCTTTTCAAATTACCTTTCTTTTTGCAAAATTTTTTTGCTATAAAGAATTTTGGCTGCAAAATATTTGTTAAGTTTAGTGGTTTATCTTGGTATTGTATCCTTAGGCAATAACTAAAAGACAATTAACAATAGAAGGAACTGGACAGATCAAGTTATTGGGCAGCATGCCAACTGATAATTGAAAGGTGAATTATTTTGCAATGGCTAATTATAATTGCAATAGGTTGTAGTTGAGGCTAAGTTTTAAAATGCATGATAATTTTGTGATGCATTTAATAAATGGAATAAAGAAAAAGCATATGTTACTGATAATTTTTACACGAGAACCAAAAAACCAAAGTTTAGAAAAATGCATATTTTTGATCAAGATTCCAATTTCTTTTCCTTATGAAGTGACTTCCATATTGGCAGAATTTAGGATAGGAAAAGCTTTTGGAAAAAATGTTTATATCAAATTATACACAGGTTTTTCTAGAAATATTTCACTGTCAATCTAAAGGAGTGAAGATCTAATGTACACAGTTTGGTACAACATTTTAAGCTTGGCTATAATAGTGAGTAAAGATTTACTAGGAGGGATAGACTTAGCTATGATAGTGGGGAAAGATTTGAATGTTACAACAACATGATGAAGTCAGTGACAGAAATTGGTTCTTATTTGTGCAAGTATATGGCTATATTAACTTACATTATGGGAACTTTGTTGTGACATTTGATTGTTTGGCATAAGAAATAAATTGGGTGGAGAAAGATGGACATTGACCCCTTTACAAAAATTACATAGTTATCAGTGCACTTGAAGTTGAGAGCTAGTTTAAGAATCACATGCTCATAATTGGTCCACCAAAGAATTCCTACAACTAGTTCTAAATTCTAATATTAAGAATATTTTAATTTGGGTGTTCGCTCTTCAGTAAAGAAAATCAAATAGGAAGAGTTTTGCACACATAATTTTTTTGATTGGTTGATGGAATATCACTTCACTTCACTATAATATAGCACCATAGAATTTTTGTTAGGAGATTAATTTTTTTTAGTTCAGGACAATTTCTAGCAAAATGATCTTTCCCATAATTCCAATGTCCATTAACGGGACTTTTGGAGGAAACATGAATGTTGTTTTCCCCCAATGTTAGGGGGTATTTCAGTAGAATATAATTTTTGGTAAGGGTGTTTTCTGCTGTAATTTCCTTTAGATGATTGTCCTCTTTGATCATGTTAAATTAGTTTAGAGAAATTTCTCTTATGAGGTGCTTTCTCACCTAATGTGGCTGCATTCTTTTGCAGCCCTAATTTATTTTTATAGCCTTGGCAGGCCTTAATTCTTCACTTATCTTTCTCCTCTACTTTATAGGAAGATTAAATGAGTAGGTTTTGTCATGTTTACATTGAGTATTTTCACCTCTTTTAGGTCTAACTTGAACTTTGTGATCTTGGTCTTTTCATCTTGCTTGTAAACAATCTTGCTTAAGTTAAATAGTTCTTTGGAAAAAGTATGAGAGGCCATGGGGAGTCCTGAATTTTCCAACAATTGTCTCATAGATTCCCATGATGGCCATAATGAGAGTGTCAGAAATACCACTGTCCCATAATTTATGGAACAATAGTTGTTGCAGGATGGAATCAAAGACCTTCATAATGTCAACAAAATAAGAAAATACTTTAGAAGACCAATAATGAGCCCTTTCAATGATAACACTAAGTGTGAAAATGTGGTCGATAGTCTCCAATTCACTTTCAACACCTTCAACTACAAGAATGATCTAAAAATGGCCTGCAACATGCGGTTGAGGGTAGTTGCGTGATCAAGGTGCTCCTTGTATATATCTTAGGTGAGACTGCCCTCAAAAAATAGGGCTCATTACACTGTGATATTGACTAATAGGTAAGCCAAATAAAGTTCCAAAACATCTATAAGACATATTGAGTTTAATGTAATCTCGTAGCACTCAAGCTCAAGGTCATAACTTGTAGATCTGTAAACTAACTCCAAGACAAATACTCTTTATAGCATGTAAGTTGATTTGACAACTTATTTTTAGTAAGAACATGTATCGAGATGAGTAGGTACAATTTATAAAAGCAGTCTTTACAAAAGTAAAGGGATATCATTTTGTATGTAGTGCAAATTTTATAGTGTGTTGGTGGTAGTGAAGTGATATTACTTCAAATATTATTTATGCATTACTGGTTAATGTTTATATCTTATTTGTATCTATTTATTATTGACATTATTCCCAATGAATTGGTTTCTAGGTTGGGAGTCCATTGGCGGATCCACATCTTGCATTTGTAGCTGGAATTAATGGCCTGGCAGGGCCTCTCCATGGTTTAGCAAATCAGGTATAAGATATTGGATTGCTATTGAAATAAATATTGATGAAAATAAGATCATTTTTATATGCTTAAGTTGCAAGGGTTAAAAATATGTTCCATATTTGTTGAAATTGGAAGGGAATCAGTGAAAATTTTACTGCCTAGTTCATTCTATAGGTTTTGGAGGTTCATTTGTTCCTATTTATATTGCACTCTCTTTGATTTTTTGTATGGTAAAATGAATTTTGTATTAGTATTCATAAAAAAATTGGAATTAGTAATTTGTACAACAAGATGGGGAAATGGGAAGGAACCCTACCTAGAACTTTCAGGGCATCATCTAGTGGATAATCTACTAGTAGGCTGAGCATAAGTCAAAAGACTTAGTCTTCTGATTCCAAAGTGAATGGGATATGCCCCTTGTCTGCAACTTGAGGATAATGGATAGGGGTGATAATTCTTAGTGTGTACAAAGAAGTGGTCATTTAGATCCACAACACTTAGGTAGTCATGCACCATGTGGTGGTATCTAGTGTTCACTGTAGTCAGCCAGTTCAACTATCTTTGACTAGTAACATCCAATTAGCTAAATCTAGAAAGTTTTTAAAATAGTACCTAATATGTGTGCAAAGCGACTAGAGAATGTTGGGAACCAACTTGGTGGACTTGTGGTGATCCTGCTTCTTGTCGTGCATCCTTCTCTAAGGAGTGAAACCTTAAAATGCCCTTTTTTAGGTCCATTTCTTTGGGTGCTTATTTCTTAATCACATCCCAACATGCACAATAAATTTGAAGAATTGAATGAGAGAGGTATGCTTGACGAGCCTTAAATGCAACCCCAAGTGTTGTTGAGAGATTAACCCTACACCTTTTGTGAAATCAGAGTGATCACAAATCAGTGGGTCCAATGTGGTAAGGGTAATGAAGCTAGGTGGGAAGCAAGGTTATCTAAATTATCTTTGTACACAGATGATCCTGATCCCACCTATATGCCTCATTGATGTAAGTTTTTCATTACCTTGGAAGGTGATCCCTGGGGAAGACACCATTTTGAAGAGGGATGAGTTATTGGTGCCTGAGATGTGCTTAACTGATTTTCAAAGACTTTCTCTCTTTCATATGCTCAATGGAAGTTCTGGGGGGTTCCAAACTGTGGAACTATGTTCCATTGGATGGTCTTTTGGATTTGTTATGGAGTGATTTTTTAAACTTGGTCATTCCCCTTTGTGTCAACCTTTGACACTTGAGACAACAAAGAGTGACCTCACATTCAGGGTAATGTACCTGGGTGGGTAGAAGGGTTGTATAAATTATGTTAGTAACCAATTGTTGATATAATTGTGAGCACATAACATTTGGTGGAAGGATTTAGTAGCACTTGTGATTTTTTTATTTTGAATTTTCTTTTTTTTTTATTTACATCATATATGTCTGCATCTTTTACTTCCAAACCATTAGTTTTAGTTTTTTTTGTAAACAAGAATATTGTTATGACCTAAACTTGTTGACATAAGATGTAAGATGACAAAAAATTTAAAACAATCTCTAAGAAAAGCCTAATATGCCATCCTCTATCCCTCAAAAGAATTGAAATACTTTTTCTTGAGAAATTTAAGAAAAGATGAGTATATGTAATATCATGAGATGAAGTATATTCTAAGAGCCATTTAACTATAGGTTACATGAATATAGTTAGAAAAATCAATGGAACGACCATAAATTTATAACTTGACCACTTAAACCTTGATTTCCATTGTACCTGTCCTAGTATTTTTAGCATTAAGCTACAAATATGTGAGCTTGGCATTTTTTAGATATCAATACAATCTGAAGAGAATTCTTTTATAAATCTGCACAACTGAAGAGAGGTTCTTAGAGGTATTGACTAGTAAAGTGCTATAAAAAGGGACTGGTAATTGCATTGTAAGAGTTTTTTCTTATAAATCACCATTCTCACTGTAGAACCATTATTATTGTCTTTTCTTTTTTCTAAAAATATAGTATGTACATATAGAACTTCTAGAAGCTCATTTAGAAATAGCTAATACAATAATAGATATGATCCAAAAATAGGAACAACCAAAAATAGCTACTTTGACACCCCACCTGAAGGACCTGGTGCAACAGTAGCATCTTGAAATCTCTAAAGTTTGTCCAAAAACCTCTGAACCTTGGATTCATCTAGTATTACCATAGAATTTATTTGAAAAACCTATATATCTAACACATAACCTGCCTTTGTCTCTAATGTATATATCTCAGCCCACTCTTCCTCACCCTCCTGGAAATGTCTAGCAATAGTGTCTAACTTATCCATGTTACTCATGTGATGTGGCCCTCCAAGAGAGTCCTTTACCAGTTGCTGAAGCTCATCTTGCACCTCATAAAGTTCAATTTCCATGAGATTCTTGTCAACAAATAAAAATGGGTTGGTAGTCACACAAGTGAAATGTGCTTTGCCACCTTGCTCGTTCAACTTCTTGATGAAGCTATTATTACATTAGAATAAAAAATCATGATCTTTCACATTTGTTAAAAGGGTGATTCTGATAATAAAAGCCAATGGAATTTAAACTTTGCTGATTTTTTCCACCTTGTGGTATACGTTTTTATGTTGGCTCTACCACCTTCAAATGGCACCACATTTTTGAACTCTTCTCTCTTTGAGCAGAATTTTAACCCTCATCTAACCAAGAACAATTTTAGAATTAGTTTTCCACCTTGGAATGCTAGGGAGAACTTTTGCTCAACTCTACTTTCATCAAATTGGACAAAATTTCACTTAGTCTTCAAATGCTTATATCAAGTTCCTTTGACAATTTCCTCATGATTTTGTCAGTTGAAACTTTCCTCACAACTTCTCCTTGGTCATGACTGGAAGGATTGGTACATCTACCTTGACTTTATCCTTGTCCTCTTTATTGCTTTCATCATTTACTGCCCCAATGAGATCATTTCCTTGCAAGATTGTTAGCTAAAAGTACCAAAGATGAGATAGTCTTTGCAAATTGAATAGGAGAGCAACAATTTAACTTGGACTTATTGTTTAGAAAATTAGCTAAATCTTCTACTACAAGATATTTGGCATTTTTCTTACAGGCATCTTATTGGTATTTTGAGAATATTCTTTCTGCTTCTTTTTGGAATTAAACTAGAAGCTTACAATATTCTTTTCTTGTATTGGTTGTCCCGGTAGTCCCCAAGTGGCTGGTGATGATGAAGAAGTGGGTGTAGATGATTTGGATGATGAGTTCAGCCACACTCACTCTAATAGGAATGAGAAACAACATATTGTAGAGGCAATGTTACATTGGCAAATGGCCTATGGGCGTGGGGAAGATGTTGGCCCATCTGACTCTTCAAGTGAGAAACTTTCTCAGGCTCCTTTTACCAGTGGAAAATAGGTAAGGAAGTTCTCTTATGAATTATAATGAATGGGAATATATTAATATTTGACATTATCTGTGTCTTGCTAGTCAACTCTACATATATTGACTCTGGGTAGGTTTCGGGTGAATTACTTGTAGTAGCTCCAGAACGCAGTACAATGACTGCTCCACCCATTGGCAGTGGTAGTGGAAAACGTGCGCATTCACTACCTTTTTTTGATCCTTTTCAAATTGGTACTTAAATGAATTCTTGGTAGATCTTACAGTTTTCTAATGATGTGTTTTTTCTTTTACATTTTTTTTTGGCTATAATTGCTAAAAGTAAATTTAATGTTACTTTTAACAGTTCAAATGAGGGTTCTAGACCCCACAAAAGACTCAAATACCTATCGAGTTGGAAGCGTTGCATGGAAAGATAGATTAGAAAGCTAGAAAGTGAAACAGGATAAAAATGTAATGCAAGTTCCCAATTTGGAATTTTCTCTCATGCCCACCTCACATTCATTGGACTTTTTCCTTTCTACTCCAAATACACCCACCACCAGTTTAAGTCACTGCAGCAAAGCCCATCTCATGGCTTCCCCTTCTCAACTGGGGAGCTTCTTCTCCTGTAACTGTTAATGGCTCCAGGTACATTTATTGTTAGCTTCCAGATTTTTTGATTAAATTGTAAAAAGTTCTTCTTCATTAGTGCTTAGAATGACACTTCCTAATAAATTTTTTTCTTGATTCTCATTTCACTCAGATCTTTAGGGGTTCCTATAACTTCTGCATTAGTTTAAAAAAGAAAAAACTTAGATAGGGAGTCTAAAATTAAGCATTCATGGAAGTCTGACAAAAAATACAGACAGGACGTCACAGTTTCTACCGAAAACATTTCGAGTCGGTGGAAGAATAAATTCTCTACTTTTTTATTTTTAGAACCCTCAAAAATAAAGGTTTCACTGTACCACTATTCTGCTAAGCACAAGAGAAATGTTTCCCATGTTAAAGTAAAGCCCGGTTGTACCTACATTTAATATTCTATTGAACAATATTCTCAACATGCTTCATAAAGGTATGTCATATAAAGTATTGGATATAGTTTATTGTCTATGCTAGTCATTTTATGCACAATGGTCATTTTATTGGATATAGTATAGAGGCATCCTTCATGAAAAATATGCTCATATCAGGTACCTCTAATGAAGATTATCAATGCAAATTGTTGTAGATCACTGAAAATCGGGCACTATTAATGATATCTACTATTGTAGGTGACTATTTTTACCTTTGAAATGGTTATAAATCCTTGTTGATATGATTTAAAGACCCCATTGCAATGATGAAAATACAGCTGCTGTCGCTTACCAATGCTCTGCTAGTCATTGCTTTTCTGATGAAGTCTGATGGAGACTAAGGGTTTTATTTAAACACAAAACATATTTTCTTTCTACCCTTCCAGGCACCCCTTGCTATTTATTTTCTAACTTTATCCTAATATTTAAAATTGGTATGCCTCTAATTGATCACTGCATCCATATATAGTAGATGTACTAAGTTAAACAAACATTTCTTCATGAATGGGCACACCTTCTATGTATAGCATCGAAGCTTTTAATAAATTTTTGTTGGCTTCTATGTTGGTGCACCTCTGTACATACTTTGAACAAGTCTTACCCACATTAGTCGGCTATCATTGTTTGGCAGAGTTCACATAATGTATTTGCACACCTTTCAGTAAAACTCATCTTCTCCCTTTGAAGGCATGCACCTATATATGTTTGCACAAACTTGATGTCTTTGAATCTGCATTCACTATTGTATGGCATGCACTTTTTAGTGTATTTTCAATTTTCAAAATTCAAACTTTTATCTTTCCCCTATAAGATGTGAACGCTTCTATTATGGGTGCAGATTTAAGAATTGTCAATGTAGTGTTTCCACTAATAGATGCACTGCTTTCAATGTGAACTGCAAGTTAGCAGAAACTAACTTTACTATTTGACATGTGCTCTATAACATAGATGTGTTGTTTTGGTATTTGAAAATTTCTCCATGTATACTGGCACATTCTTGAAAACTATCAAATTTAATTTTGACGAAAAACCTAAATTCATTCCCTCAAATTAGGATGCACCAATACATGTTGGTTTCAATTTTTGAAACTTTATCTATCTACCCCAGTGTGGTGTGCACTACACAATGGCTTGATACATTTTTGACTTAGAGACTCATCTACTTCTATCATTGGAGTGTACTATCGTATATATTTACAACTTTTGGAAACACCCAAATATGTCTTCCTATTGACTAGCACACAATAAGACACTGCATTACAAGTTTTTGAAATTCAAAATCATGTTTACCCATTGTGACGACACACCTATCAATGGTGAATTGGTGATGAAAAGTTTTGAGATTTCAGTAACTTGACTTGAAAACTTTCATTCAAAACTCATCTCCACACTTTCCCCCCTTGCTTGACTGTCGCTACACTTCTTGAATCTAGAGCTACTTGACCATCCAATCCAATTCCAAGGATACACTTCTCAGGTTGAACCAGTGGAACTGCTTGATACTGCATATTGGAACCCATTTTAGGCACAAACAGGGATATTCAATGAGATTTACTTCTAGTTTTCACTGGAACATGCTTTTGGGGGGCTCTTGTTCATTCTTTATTGCTATTAGTTAGTAGCACCCTACTTTGTTTTGTCTTATGTACTTATATTATTTTGATTCTAGGATTTTCTCTTCCTTGAACTTTCTATTGTTAAATTTATTAAACCTCTTGTCCCATTGACGTACTTTCGGTCATCTGTGGGCATTAATATAATTTCATTCTTTCTTTCTTTCTTTCTTTCTGTGTCATACACCTATGTACTACCCTGCACATTTTCAAACTTTACAACTTCCTTTTCCACTATGAGTTGCACACTTATATGACAATGTTGTAAATTTGTTTTGGATCGATCCTCATTACTATGTGATGTGCCCCTTCATATGGAAGGAAAAATTAACCTTAAAAGTTTCATCCATACTTGTCTTGTTGAATCTTTGTAAGATATTGACCACTTGAACCTATTCTTCACTCTAATCAATGTAGTTGAAAGTGCCCCCTTCATTGTTCATGCAAAGATACAAATGAAAGACTTTAACAATGGTATACAAATGAAAGAAAGTATGAAAATATCATGAGTACTTAGCAACCCACAGTGTAGTTAAACTATGATTTGTATATGTATTAAACTGGACATTTCACTACGTTGCATTTTCATTAACAATCCTCTAATACCACACTTCTGAGAGACCCAGAACTAATGTAATTGTGATTTAAATCATCTAGTGTTAATCCTTTGATGGGTTATTCATTCCTCAAAGTGAAAATTTCCTTAAAAGTCAATTCTAAAGATGGAAAATTGCAAAGAATCATGGTGAAAGCATTGAAATGCAACATTCAAACAATTTTTGGTCATTCACCATGTGTTATTTTCAAGAATAATAGTAGTCATTGGCTGGCTTTACCGACATACATATAAAAAGAAAAATTAGAAATTACTTATGTATTGTCTTATATTTCTTCATGAAGTACTAGTATTCTTTTTCAGTTTCTTCTTGTTTCTATGACCAAAAAATTCAGTGGACCTTGGAACATATTATGCTGCAAGATTCACCATTTATAGAAATTCAAGTTTCAAACTAAAAGAAATCTTCCCAATATTTACTATGAGGATGCCTCAAATTGACTTTAATGTGTTGGCTTGAAACTGTAAATAAATTATACAACCAACAAACAACAACTTTAAAAGTGGCTACTAGCCACTCAGTCTCTACACAACCCACTCTGTTTCTTTTTATTTTCCTAAATACAGTGATATATAATGTTTTTTTATTTCACCCAACTTTAGCAAGCCTTTGAACATGTGAAATTTAATACACAGTTTTGTAATTAACCTTAATAGAAGCAATTGTAAGCCCTCCAAATCTATACTATCAAAACACCCTGGTGCAGGAGCACCTAAGGAACAACAAGGAACAACAGGCAGTTCATGAGGTGAATAAGAAATCTAGAAGGACAATTTTGTTTTGTTTTCATAATGGTCATGTTGACCATTATGTGGTGAGATTAGAGGTGTTTTTGTTCTTTAGGAAAGAAGCTGTCATGAGATAAATAAGTTTAGAAGCTCATCTTGTTGAGTTGTCAAAAGTTGCAAAAGGTTGAAAAACACAGTGGATTTTATAACTTTCATCATTAGGTCATCTATAGGTTTGAAAAAAAGAGCTTAACTGTTTTGGGAGCCTATTTAAGAGATGCTTCGACCATGGAGTAGGGTTGGAGGCATTGATATTGTAGTGACTTTGTGTGACATTGAAAGAAACAACGTTCTATGAGGTAATTTCTGATTTTTGCAACTAAATAGTGCTTTAATGGATTAAACCTGCTACTGTTTTTGGTTGTGGAATGTAGTGTTGGTAGTTCACAAGCTTTGTATAACATTAAATAGCTTTTTTGTTCAATTTGTAAGCACTTTTTGCAAATAGTTTCATTTTACCCTGTTGCTGGTCTGAACTAGACAGGTTTTAGGAAATGGGGTGCTAGAGCACTTTCCCACCGTACAAACTGTATGGACCTTTGGGAATAGTGCCTAGACACCATGCTTGTACATATGGTAGATTCTAGGTCTTGTGTGTGTGCAGGAGCAGCTAGCAATGTCTTGCCCTAAGCGAGCCAGGCAGAGTCCGGCTAGGGAAGACAAGGAGTGCAAGGCACCTAAATTGCAGGGGTGTTAAGGTTTTGAAAAATTTCCTTTTTGAGGATTTAGCTGAGGGTCTTGGCAAGGTCTGGTGGTTAGGAGGAGGCTCCACCAACCCATTTGGTGTGAGAAAACTCTAACAGTCTGGAAGCAGCCGGTGAAAGGCTTGTAAACCCTAGGTTTAGGCCATTTTCAAGAATTGGCTTTGTACGGCTGGTAAAGGCCCAAAACCCCAAAAGTCTTGGAGAGTTAGGAAAATGAACTAGGGATCTCAAAGAAAGAATGGGGTGTTCTTGTAATATTTTAGAACAAAGACCAGATTACTCAAAGTTAGAGGCCTAAAAGGGGCTCTTGGCTAGTAGCCTTTTTAACCCCAAAAGAGGGTTTTGATGAAAGCGACTAGGAATTGGAGCAAGAAGGTTAAACCAAAACCAAAAGTTGAATGATTACAATGTTTTAAAACACCTCCACACCCCTGCATAAAATTAGTGAAGGTTGGAGGCTTAGTTAGTCCTTAGGAAGATTAAGGGCTAAGGAGAGATTTGCAGAGAGAGCACCAAGATTGGCTTGGTTAGGGAATTGAAGATGATAGTAGGGTTGGCCAGGAGAACCAGGGGTGCCTAACAAGCATTAGGGCCTATAGGTTGAGAAGGTGGAGAGTGACACCAAAGGGTTTTCCAAGGTGAGACCTAGAGCATGGGACAATGAGTGTCTCATCCAACCCAACCCTATCAGATTGGTATCAGAGCATGTAAAAGATTTGGGAAAGAATCTTGTATGTCTGAGGTTGAGTCTAGTGATTCTTCCATCATGGTGACAAATGCAGAACTAGCCAAGATGGTTGAAGATCAAGAGGAGGACAATAAGTTGTTGAAAGAAAGAATAGAGCAGCTTGAGAAAGCATTGAACAATGTGAAGTTGGAAGGAAAATTACCAAAGGAAGAAGAGGTTGCAGAGGAAGACAAGATCCATGAACCTGACCCTATTTTGGAGGAAGAGCATTTCTTGAAAGCATTGAAGGTGTTGAGTGGAAAAGGACTTGAAGGCATACCACTATTTAGTGGAAAAATGGAAGCTGATTTAGTTGTTGATTGGATAGAGGGAATGGAAAACCATTTTTAATGTGATGGAGTTACTGAGGCACAGAAGGTAAAGGTGGCCAAATCAAGACTAAGAGGTTCTACCTTGACATGGTGGAATTTCATTCAGACAGAGAGGGAAAAGGAAGGCAAGCAGCCTATTTCAACTTGGAAAAGGAATGGTTGCCAAAGTGAGAGAGGCATACATGCCTAATGACTATGAGATTCAGTTACACAAGAAGAGGCAAAGCTTAAGGAAAAAAGACCAAGATGTGAATACCTACACAGAGGAGTTCCAAAAAATTTATATGAGGTCTAATGTTTCAGAAGATGAAAGTCTCAAGGTGGCTAGGTACCTTAATGGTTTGAAATGGAACAATCAAGAGGAGATGGCTCTTTTAAGTCCTAAGACAGTACATCAATGTTACCAATTTGCTGCCAAGATTAAGGAAAGAAACAAGAGGAAGCAAGACCAGGCTTCTAAGGGTAGAGGCAAAGGCAAAGATCAAAGAGGACAGCGAGGTGGCTACCAAGGTAGAGGCAATGACCAAAGGAACCAAGGAGAGTTTAAATCCATAGATCATGGGAATGAAACACCTTCTAGAGGAGGATATAATAGAGGTAGAGGACCTCAAGGAGGTTCAAACAAAGGAAGAGGAGCAGGCAGGAGCAATTCATACTTTGCAAACATGAAATGCTACCATTGTGGTCAAGTAGGTCATCCTACTTATAGGTGCCCGGAGAAAGCATCTTCATCAAGCAATGAGAAAAGAGTGGCTTATGCACAAGAGGACACCATGAGTCCTAAGTCATCTGAGGTTAGTCATATTGAATCTAAGGTAGGAGAGAATCTGATGTTCAGTAGGGTTTTGATCAGACAACTGGTCAAAGAAGAACCAAAACAGAGAAGAGCTCTATTTAGAGTAAGATGCAAGATACTTGGTAAAGTATGCAAGATCATAGTAGATTCAGGTTCAACAGACAATATCATCTCAGAAGAGGCAGTAATAAAACTGAAATTGGAGAAGGTACCCCATACTAACCCTTACAAGGTCACATGGCTAAACAAGGGACAAAGTGTTTTAGTAAATGAGCAAGTAACGGTGGAGTTTTCTATTGGAGGGTACAAGGATAAGTTATTTTTTGATGTGTTACCCATGGATGCATGCCATCTACTATTGGGAAGACCATGGCAGTATGACAGAAGTGTCATATATGATGGGAAAGAAAACACCATTTCTTTCAAGAAGGATGGGAAGACATTTAAGTTGCAGTCACTGACAGAAGAGGAAGAAGGACAGTCAAAGACACCAAACATCATGTTGAGTAGTGGTAAGGAGTTCCTTAACAACCTACATCAAGGGGGTGAAGGATATCTGGTTTTGTTACAACCTAAAGAGGAAGACCAGGCTGAAAAGACAGTCATACTCGGAGCAGTCCTAAAGTTGTTGGATCAGTTCAAGGAGATTGTCAGTGATGGTACACCTACAACTCTACCAACAAAGAGAGCCATAAGTCATCAAATTGACTTCATACCTGGAGCCTCATTACCTAACAAAGCAGCATACAAACTTACACCAAATCAGAATCTAGAGGTAGCTAGGCAAGTGCAAGAATTATTGGATCAGGGATTGATTCAAAAGAGCATCAGCCCATGTGCAATACCGGTGGTCTTAGCAACAAAGAAAGGAGGTAAGTGGAGACTTTGCACTGACTCTAGAGCTATAAATAGAATTACAATCAGATATAGATTCCCTATCCCTAGGATTGAAGATTTAATGGATTGTCTTGGAGGAGCTCAGTACTTCACTAAGTTGGATCTCAAGAGTGGATACCATCATATCAGAATTAAGGATGGTGATGAGTGGAAGACAGCTTTTAAGACAAATGATGGGTTATATGAATGGAGAGTTATGCCATTTGGCCTCTCTAATTCCCCTAGCACATTCATAAGGCTCATGAATGAAGTGTTTAAAGACTTTACAGGGATATTTGTGGTAGTGTATCTTGATGACATCCTCATATACAGCAAGACAGCAGAAGAGCATTTGAAACATGTGGAATTGGTTCTTAGAAGGTTGCAAGAGGAGAAGTTAGTAATCAATCTAGAGAAGTGTGAGTTCTTTAAGCAAGAGCTAGTCTATTTGGGTTTTGTAGTGTCCAAAGGATCATTGAAGATGGATCCAAGCAAGGTGGAAGCCATCCTAAACTAGCCTACACCAGCCACAGAGACAGAGGTAAGAAGTTTTCATGGATTGGCTCAATTTTATAGGAAATTCATAAGGAACTTTAGTGGTATATGTGCACTAGTCCTAGAGACAATCAAGGGTGGTTTAAAAGCTAAGTTTGTGTGGACTCAAGAAGCTGAGAAAGGGTTTGAGAAACTGAAACAAGAAGTGGCAACTCAACCAATTCTTTTGTTACCTAGTTTTAACAAATTGTTCACTGTTGAGTGTGATGCAAGTTGAGTGGCAGTAGGAGGAGTGTTAAGTCAAGAGGGCAGGCCTATAGCCTTCTTTAGTGAGAAGCTCAATGAATCAAAGAAGAAGTATTCAACCTATGACTTAGAACTTTATGCTTTGGTTCAGTCATTTAGGAAATGGAGGCATTACCTTCTACCCAAGGAGTTTGTAGTCTTTACTGACAATCAGGCACTTAGCTTTATCAACACTCAAGAGAAGTTGAGTAATAGGCATTTGAAATGGATGGAATACATCCAAGCTTTTACTTTTACCATCAAGCACAAGAAGGGCCAGTTGAACAAGGTGGCAGATGCATTGAGCAGGAGGTTGTTGACAGTGCAAGAGATACAGATCAAGAGCATTGGCATAGAGAGTTTTAAGGATCTCTATGGAGAAGATGAAGACTTTTCAAAGGTCTATAAGGTATGTTCTAACTTTGAGAATCATTTCCATAGCCAATACTCTAAGTATACATTGCAAAGTGGGTTATTGTTTAAAGGGAATCAATTATGTGTCCCAAGAGGGTCAATGAGGGAAAATCTGATTCAGGAAAAGCATAATGGCAGTCTTAGTGGAAATTTTGGCATTAATAAGACTTTAGAACTAGTGCAAAGATTATATTACTGGCCTAAGTTGGCAAGAGATGTTAGAAAGTATGTGCAATAATGTGTTGTGTGTATGAAAGCTAAGAGGGGAGCTAGCAATGCTAGTCTATATCAACCCCTACCCATTCCTAACAGACCATGGGAGTGTGTGAGCATGGATTTTGTGGTAGGCCTTCCTAAGACCAAGACTAGTTTTGACAGTGTCTATGTAGTGGTAGACAGATTTAGCAAGATGAGTCATTTCATTCCCTGCAAAACTACTCATGATGCTAGCTACATAGCTCATCTTTTCTTCAAGGAGGTTGTAAGGATCCATGGATTGCCTTTGAGCATTGTTTCAGACAGGGATGTGAAGTTCATGAGTCACTTTTCGAAGACTCTATGGAGAAGATTAGGTACCAACCTATTTTTTGGATCAGCTTACCATCCTTAGACTGATGGTCAAACAGAGGTGGTTAACAAGGTTCTAGGTAACCTTTTAAGGTGCTTAACTAAAGAATATGGATAGACATGGGATATGGTTATCTCACAAGCTGAGTATGCATACAATGATAGTGTGAACCGGACCACAGGGAAGAGTCCTTTTGAAGTTGTGTATGGGATGCACCCAAGAGGCATATGTGAGCTCAGAGATCTTGGAGCTATGGAACAAAGAAGTGGACATGCAGAAGACTTCAATCAAACCATGAAAGAGATTCAGGAGCAGGTGAAGAAGACAGTCACCAAGGTTACACAAAAATTGAAAGAGAAGGCAGATATGTCAAGGAAAGATGTGCAATTTCAAGTAGGGGACTATGTCATGGTCCACCTTAACAAATCAAGGTTGCAGAAGGGAATGTCAACCAAGTTATAGATGAAGAGAGTGGGTCCATGCAAGATATTGTCCAAGTATGGCAAGAATGCATACAAGGTGGAGTTACCTACCGATCTAGGAATCTCACCAATGTTCAATGTAGCTGATTTGATCAAGTATAAGGGGACATTCAATGATGTGGATCCAAACAATCAAGAGATATTCAAGGAAATTAGCAATGTATCCTTACCTAGTCAAGACAAGCCTCATGCAGAGCAAATCTTGGAGTCAAGAGTGAAGAAGGCTACAAGACATAAGGTGTACATGGAGCACCTTATCAAGTGGAAGAACAAGCATGAATCAGAGGCTACATGGGTACAAGAGGATCAATTCAAGAAGCTTGGTATTGACCTTTCATTGATCTCTCCTTCCATTCCTTAGTGTTTGGGCTGAGAGGGGGAGAATGGTGCAGGAGCACCTAAGGAACAACAAGGAACAACAGGCAGTTCATGAGGTGAATAAGAAATCTAGAAGGACAATTTTGTTTTTTTTTTTATAATGGTCATGTTGACCATTGTGTGGTGAGCTTAGAGGTGTTTTTTTTCTTTAGGAAATAATTTTTCATGAGATAAATAAGTTTAGAAGCTCATCTTGTTGAGTTGTCAAAAGTTGCAAAAGGTTGAAAAACACAGTGGAACAACAAGGAACAACAAGCAGTTCATGAGGTGAATAAGAAATCTAGAAGGACGATTTTGTTTTGTTTTCATAATGGTCATGTTGACCATTGTGTGGTGAGCTTAGAGATGCTTTTTTATTTAGGAAAGAAGTTGTCATGAGATAAATAAGTTTAGAAGCTCATCTTGTTGAGTTGTCAAAAGTTGCAAAAGGTTGAAAAACACAGTGGATTTTATAACTTTCATCATTAGGTCATCTATAGGTTCAACAAAAAGAGCTTAACTATTTTGGGAGCCTATTTAAGAGATTCTTCAACCATGGAGTAGGGTTGGAGGCACTGATATTGTAGTGACTTTATGTGACATTGAAAGAAACAGTGTTCTATGAGGCAATTTCTAATTTTTGTAACTAAATAGTGCTTTAATGGATTAAACCTGCTACTATTTTTGGTTGTGGAATGTAGTGTTGGTATTTTACAAGCTTTGTATAACATTAAATAGCTTCTTTGTTCAATTTGTAAGCACTTTTTGCAAATAGTTTCATTTTACCCTGATGCTAGTCTGAACCAGTCAGGTTTTAGGAAATGGGGTGCTAGAGCACTTTCCCACCATACAAACTATATGGCCCTTTGGGAATAGTGCCTAGACACCATTCTTGTACATATGGTAGATTCTAGGGCTTGTGTGTGTGCAGGAGTGGCTAGCAATGTCTTGCCCTAGGCGAGCCAGGCAGAGTCCGGCTAGGGAAGACAAGGAGTGCAAGGCACCTAAATTGCAGGGGTGTTAAGGTTTTGAAAATTTTCCTTTTTTAGGATTTAGCTAAGGGTCTTGGAAAGGTCTGGTGGTTAGGAGGAGGCTCCACCAACCCATTTGGTGTGAGAAAACTCTAACAGTCTGGAAGCAGCCGGTGAAAGGCTTGTAAACCCTAGGTTTAGACCATTTTCAAGAATTGGCTTTGTACGGCTGGTAAAGGCCCAAAACCCCAAAAGCCTTGGAGAGTTAGGCAAATGAACTAGGGATCTCAGAGAAAGAATGGGGTGTTCTTGTAATATTTTAGAACAAAGACCAGATTACTCGAAGTTGGAGGCCTAAAAGGGGCTCTTGGCTAGTAGCCTTTTTAACCCCAAAAGAGGGTTTTGATGAAAGCGACCAGGAATTGGAGAAAGAAGGTTAAACCAAAACCAAAAGTTGAATGATTACAATGTTTTAAAACACCTCCACACCCCTGCATAAAATTAGTGAAGGTTGGAGGCTTAGTTAGTCCTTGGGAAGATTAAGGGCTAAGGAGAGATTTGCAGAGAGAGCACCAAGATTGGCTTGGTTAGGGAATTGAAGATGATAGTAGGGTTGGCCAAGAGAACCAGGGGTGCCTAACAAGCATTAGGGCCTATAGGTTGAGAAGGTGGAGAGTGACACCAAAGGGTTTGCCAAGGTGAGACCCAAAGCATGGGACAATGAGTGTCTCATCCAACCCTACCCTATCACAGCCCCTACTCCCCACCCTCACCTTTCTGTAGTGGGGCTACTATCTATAAGGCCAGTTCGGATAAAGCGGGAGGGGGAGAAGAGGGGGGTGGTTCCAGTTGGATAGGGGTTGCCCTATCTATAGTCACCACCCCAACCCCTACTATTCTAAGTAATCACATTGACTAACATGGCATCAGTGAATGAAATATTTGAAATCCTAGTAGTACAAAAGATATAAACATGAGGTTATATAATCATCTAATGGTTTTAGTTATCTGGAAAATTAGACATGAATGGTCACAAACAATATATTCATGAAACATAGAGAGATTACTTTTACTTACAGCTTGAAAACACTGGTGACTATTTTCAATCCTGTAAACTCATATCAATTTCACAGTATTGCTTTCTCATCACTTGTTAATTCTTGTTCTATATTGTTTTTTCAAAATATTATGTATGGTGCTGAAATTGACTTTCACAATTGCGTATATTCAAATGCCTTGTTTATTCAATGTCAGGACTAAAAGTTTGAACTCTAAAGTTTAAACAATTAGTCAATTATTCTTTTCTAAAGCATCATTGCCATTTATGCAGAGATTTTTTTTTTTTAATATAGACATCTGAACTTATACCACTATTGACTTGAGCTTGAGGTGTTGTAGGTTACAAGACTTTACAAGGATAAGGAACATGCCGAAGTGGAATTCACTGCAAGATATAATTCACAGATAAAGAAATATTCCATGGATGTTTTAGGGAAACTTGTGGTTTATTAACATGCTATATGGTTTCATAATATGGTGCCTGCCATAACTATGATGGTTGTTGCAGAATTTTACATTCACCCAATATGCTCATTCCCAAGAAACTATTAAGTATTAAAACAAAGTCATCTAAAGAGATATACACTTCTTCTCTTTTTTAGGTGGCCAGAATTATTATGGTTGTATGATTGAGCAAAAGATATTTCAGCATCAAATGATGAATTTTTGCAACTTTGTTTCTATGATAAACTTTGTTTGCTGACAAGTATGATATTTAAATGTGCTTGAAGATTGGTCTCATCCTAGTGGATGATGGAATTAGAAAAGAAGTGATCGCTCAAATGACAACAAACATGGCTACCAAAAAAGTATTTTTCACAGACTCTAATGGAAGATATTTTATAAAGCAAGTAAGGTTTTTGTTTCTATAACTATCTCAAAATATACCTCTATTTTGTGGCACACCTTTCAGTTGGTTTTACATGTACTGACCTCTTTGCTTTAAGGTCCAAACTGTATGAAATATTGACTACATGAATTGTCTTTAAGAGTAGATTAGAGAAGACAAAATATATTCATAAAAAAGATGAAAGAATCAGAAATTAAGGTTACCAAAAGCTTAAATTTTATTATATTCTATTTATTAGAAAAATAAATTGGGATTATTGTAACTAAATAGGAAATATAAATTCTTGATAATGGATTTATATTAATTAGGCAACTTAAATCTATAGTCATTTTCCTTCAGTAGTTGCTATGATTTGGCTTCAAGTAATTGTTGATGGTTGTGTTATATTTGACAACTGTCAGGCATTTTATACATGTTTTTCCTAGTCTGGGAAAGTATTCCAATCTTGATAGATGTTTCCTGGTCTATATTTTGTGTACAAGCACTACTCCTAATGAATAAAACAATCATTGATATTGGTCTACAATCTTTTGGCATATTTTGTTATATTTTGCTTACATAGCAACAACTAATGTTATTGTTTGGCTGTAAACACCACTTTTGCTTATATTTATGTTGGCTTAGATTGATGGTAGTTTCTTTATTAGAGTTGATACCTTGATCACTTTTGTTTTAATAGCAAGGAAATATTCTTTTAAGATGTTATGTTCATGATAGATATTTAACAAATGCAAGCAATTTTAACTGATAATGACCCATGTAAGTCATTATCTTGACGTAAGTCATTAATCTTTCTAGTATATGAACATGGTAGAAAATCTAAAATCTCCTTAATTCTTTGGTACTTTAGTATAGACCCATTGAATTATTTCAAATTTAAGGTTAGTGTTTACACTAACCATGGATGTAATTTCTTTGCTTACATTTAGATTGGTTTTATTGATTGTAGCATTGAGGGACTCTTTTTTGCCTTGTGTAGGAAGGGAACGAGTATGATAAGTGCTTCTGGAGGTAAGGGATGGTCTGGTGGAGGTGGTGGTGGAAGAGTTTCCATAAAGAGTTATAGTAGGCAAGAGAGTTTGAATATCTTTGTACATGGTTAGTTTGAATGAGGGCGGCCTATAGATGATTGGAGTTTTATCACAATCATAGAATGAAAGTTCCTTTGCAAAGATGTATCATGTACTTATGCTTTACAAGAGTAAGGGACTGTAGGTTATGATATAAAAGAAAATTCATGCACAAATGACAGCTAGAGGATCAACAAGCATTACAAGGGTAAGGGATTGTAGGTTATGATATAAAAGAATAGTCATGTTCCTATACTTTTGTAAGTTGTTGAACAACATAACGGAAAGGTTTTGGAGCAGATTTCAGCTAGTTCTTTTCTCTCTTAGCAATTTATTGTAATCTTTTCAAGTTCTTTCATGTTGGGATAACAAATTATAATTTTATTTTCAAGCTTACACAATTGAATGTAATATTTTTTTCATTAATAAAATAAGCTATTTTTACCTTCTCATTGTTGTTTTATTGTGCAAATATTTTAGATAGTTGATAAGTAATCTTTTTTATTAATGAAAACTAGTAAATAAAAATGACTAAATTAATTACTAAATATATGACTAAAGTAATGACTAAATATATGATTACATCAATGACTAAATTAATGAGTAAATATATGACTAAATATATGACTAAATATATGATTAAATATATGACTAAATTAATGACCAAATATATGACTAAATTAAGGATTAAATAAATGATTAAAGTAATGACTAAATAAATGACTACCATGACTAAATAAATGACCAGTTAATAACAATCAATAACTAAATTAATGATTAAATATATGACTAAATTAATGACTAAATTAATCACTACCATGACTAAATTAATGACTAAATCAATAACCAAAGCAATGACCAAATCAATGACTAAATAAATGACTAAAATAGTTTAGTCATAAATTTGGTCGTGTTATAAATGACCAGCAATAAACTACTAATAGTCGTGTGACTAAAATTAGTCATTTATATGCAATTTTTATTAGTTTATTTAGTCATATATTATTGTTTGTGTACTAGTGACTAGACCCTTGAGAGAAGCCAAGAAGAGCTAGCGAGTCACTTAGGTTTCCTGCTCCAATTTGAGAAACTACTATATCATTTAGAACATATTCACCCTCTTCCAGGTCTTCACCAGCACCATAAGTTTGCTCCTTCACCTTCAAAGCCATCATATTTTCCTCTATCAAGGGATCCCCAACTTGAACCTTCCCCATATTTACATTTTCCCCTCTTGTAACCCCATTTATAGGAAAGCTCAAAGTTGGAAGGGAAGAAGCATGGGCATCCATTTCAAGGTTCAAGCATACCAAATCTTTTACTTCAACAAGAGGAACAAAAATAGACTTCATGTCTGACTCTAGATTATCCTTTAGGAGGGGAACTGACACCTCCTAAGCAGAAAAAGGAGTAGGCTACATGCCAAAAGCCATTTCATTGGCCAAGTGGTCCTCTTCTAATATTTTTTCCTTAGCCTTTGAGCCTTCTCCAAATTTATTCCCACAAGAGTCAATTAGATGGCCAAACTTCTTACACTGCTAGCAAAAGAGGCGGCATTTTTGTACTCTATAGGTTGAGACTAGTTACCAAACTTTGACATAAGTAGGATTGAGGAAGGGAGGGTCGTATTCACTGCTACATTGATACACATTCTGGAATACACCAAACTTGTTCTCTCCTTAATTATCTTATCTATATCCAAAAGGCTCCCAAAGGAGTTAGCTATGCCCTTTAAGATTTCATTTTCCCAAAATTCAAGTGGAAGGCCTGGGAGGTGCACCTAGGTTGGAGCCAAGGCCCCCAAGTCAGTCGATGGGTCAAAACCCGATTTCCATTTGTAGAGGGAGAGAAAGTTTTTAAAGTCTGATTCAAAAGCCCAGGGACCCCCAATTAAAACCTTCAACATGTCTTTGTAAACCACAAATGACAAAAGAAAAATACCTCTGGGCATCACATTTATGTTACGTTGTCTTTCAAATTCCAAGTGGAAGTAGCCCACTGATGAACCAATTCAATATTTGGCATGTACACCAAAAACTTTCCAACAAGAGCCATTTTGATGTGGATTATCCATTCTTTGGCTTGTGCACCAAAAACTTTCCAAGAATAATACAAAATAATATAACAAAACTAGTAAAGATGATACATCTTTATCCATAGCATAAAATATCATGAGAGTATTAAGCATGGAAGAATCAAAATCAAAAGTATATGCATGCATATCAACTAAATAAAGTGACCTAAAGGAATCATAAGGATGGATTATCCTAGGGTGGGAGGCCAAGGTAAAATATGTATGTCACTATGTGTACTCAAACCCTAATCAAGGTGAAATAAGCATATGTAAGAAAATAGGAATCCAATCCCTAATAAATATGAAAATTAATGATAATATCATAATTATGTTAGATATGCAAACCCTAAAAAGAGTGAAGATATAGCCTTAAGTTCAAACCTTGACTAATTTTCATATTTATTATGGGTTGGATTCCTATTTTCTTACATATGCTTATTTCACCTTGATTAGGGTTTGAGTACACATAGTGACATACATATTTTACCTTGGCCTCCCACCCTAGGATAATCCACCCTTATGAATCCTATAGGTCACTTTATTTAGTTGATATGCATGCATATACTTTTGATTTTGATTCTTCCATACTTAATACTCTCATGATATTTTAAGCTATGGATAAAGATGTATCATCTTTACTGGTTTTGTTATATTATTTTGTATTATTCTTGGAAAGTTTCTGGTGTACAGACCAAATATTAAACTGGTTTATTATTTTTTGATTCAGATTCTAAGTGGAAGCAGCCCACTAACGAATTAGTTCAATATTTGGCTTGTATGCCAAAAACTTTCCAACAAGAGCCATTTTGGATTAACTTTCATGTTAATCCAATACAAAAAAAAACATTTAAATATCTATAATATTTGAAGTTTATATGCATAAATTTGTAAGAATTAATTAAGTTAGATTTGATTTATGACTTGAATCATTGATTCACTCAAATAAATGACTATTATGACTAAAATAAATGAATACAATGACCAAATATATGATTACAATGACTAAATATATGACTACAATAACTAAATATATGACTACCATGACTAAAATAATGACTAAATATGTGAATAAAGTAATGACTAAATTAATGACTAAATATATGATTAAATTAATGACTAAATATATGACTAAATTAATGACTAAATATATGACTAAATAAGTGACTACCATGACTAAATAAATGACCAGTTAACAACAATCAATGACTAAATATATGACTAAATCAATGGCCAAATCAATAACCAAATCAATGACTAAATAAATGACTAAAATAGTTTAGTCATAAATTTGGCTGCATTATAAATGACCAGCAATAAACTACTAATGGTCATGTGACCAAAATTAGTCATTTATATGCAATTTTTAGTAGTTTATTTAAATAAATATATTGTTGTTTTTGTACTAGTGTATCTTTATTTATTCCTCTTAGCTCTTTCCGGACACTTTGTAACATAATGACCTATTTCTCCACAACTAAAGCATTTAAAGGGTAACTTACCTTCATACTTTTCGGAACCTTTCCTCATCCTTTTTACAAAGTTAGCTTCTATTTCATCAATTTTTTCTTTATCTGGATCTTCAGTTTTTGTCGCCTTAAAAGTAGTTTCTGATTTGCATCCATTCCTCAGATTCAGCTTCCTCATCTCATAAGATGTAAAAAATCCCAACAACAAATCTTTAGTACAGGTCTTATAATCTATACTTTGTTCAATAGCACACACCTTCTCGCTGAATGCATCAGGGAGAGTTCTAAAAATCTTCTTTACAATCCTGGTTTTGTTGGTGTAATTAATATTTAATTACACTTTATATAAGTTTACTTAGGCATATTTAATTCCTAAGTTAATTAGTTTTCATCCTTATCTTATCGAGCTATCTTGTTGCTCAAGATAAGATTAGGTTTTGGTATCTTTTCTTTTATTAAGCAAATTATCTCTTGTATTATTTTGTACTTTGAATATATCAAATTGCATGTTTTTATCCAAATCTCTGCTTTTTCCATTTTTCTCTTCTGTGGAAGGTCATTTTTCTTGTTTGCAATCAGATCTTGGTTTCTAACATGGTATCAGAGCCTTGATTTGCAACCCATTACCAGATTTTTTGAGAAAATCATTGCAGAGTTCATTCGGGGTCCCTCAAGGGTTTTTCTCCTTGAGTATATTTATGCAGTGTTTTGGATCAAATCTAGTTTCTCCATTGGATTTAGAGCACTGGAAAAGAATGAGGTTTGATGAAAGTCATTTTTTATTGGACCCGTTTTTAGTTTTGCTTCATAAATTCAGCTTCCACTCAGTTTTAGGAAAAAACGATTTCTGGGTTTTGTAGCCAAGGTTGAAATTCGATCTAGGTATCTTTCAGTTTTTTTATTTCTTTCACGGATCTGAAGAAAACAGCTACACAAAAACCGTCGCGTGTCATTTTTTTCTCCTGGCTAAAGGTTTAAAATTTTTATTTCTTCATCTTCTACTTGCTGGATCAAAAAACGATTTCTGGGTTTTATTTTTAGCTTCAAAAATTTTCTGGGTTTCTATTTTTGTCTACTCATTTTAAACAGATTTGTTAGAAATCAAATTTGAAGATTTTCCATCATGGAGGCAGATGTGAACATTGGTTTGTGCATGCACTCATTTTTGTTTTCATGCACTAGGTTTGCATTTTCTCTGTAGTTTATGCATGATTTGCTTTCTCTTCTTTTACAATCATTCGGTATTGTAATAAATGAACTGAAATAAAGTTCCATCAAGGGGGGTTTCTTTGCATAATAATCTGATTAGAGTGTGCATGCACTTTGATCTCATCTTATTTTGATGACAACTTGCATGGGTTATATCTGGTTTCTTGTTTCTTTTGGCCTCTTTCTTGCTTAGCTGGACACATCTTTGGTTCGCATCGGTTCATACTTTAGATTGGGATTTTATGGTTATTGATTTGCATTGGTTCAAATCCTTCTCAGTTTGAGGGCCATGTTTTTATGATTAATGTTCCAGAATTTTGATGGTACTTGTTTTATGGGGCAGTTTTAGTTTCAGTTTGGAATTGGCATCAAGAGACACAGCTTCCAAATTTTGTTATCATTATGGGTTCATTTTCATCTATTGTTGCTTACAGATTCCAAGGTTGTTCCAGTATGTGAGTTTCTAGTGTTCCTTGGCATCGGATCTGCTGTCGCATTATTATGATTCCGTTTTGGTCCCTTGTAGATAGAAGTATCTTTCCTTGCTTGTCGTATTTGGAGTTCCAGTGTTGCTTCATCAAAGTTCTTCCAGTGATTTTTTACAGCAGTTCATCTCTCTGAAGGGGGGGTTTTTTCCACTGGATTTTCTCTCTCTTTACATTTGTACATGAGTACCTAATCAGGCCTTGTTTCCAGGACTCATATTTTCATAATAATTTTGCTTCTCCCTAAGTTGCACTTATGGGGGGGTGTTGGTGTAATTAATATTTAATTACACTTTGCATAAGTTTACTTAGGCATATTTAATTCCTAAGTTAATTAGTTGTCATCCTTATCTTATCGAGCTATCTTGTTGCTCAAGATAAGATTAGGTTTTGGTATCTTTGCTTTTATAAAGCAAATTATCTCTTATATTATTAATACTTCGAATATATCAAATTGCAATTTTTTATGCAAATCTCTGCTTTTTCATTTTTCTCTTCTGTGGAAGGTCATTTTTCTGGTTTGCAATCAGATCTTGGTTTCTAACAAGTTTCATCTACAGTAGCACCAAGTTCTTTCATTCTAACTACTATCTCATCCAATATTTGTACATAAGATTTAACATTCTCATCTTCAAACATATGTAGAAGCTCAAACTGTGTCTTTGAATTCTACAATTTTGCCTCTTTGACTCTTTCATCACCTTCATGTGCCCTTTCCAAAGAATCACATACTTCCTTAGTAGTCTTTAGATTTTGAACCTTAATCAACTCAGAATGTACCAAATTGTTCTTCAAGATGTACTTTTCCTTATTGTTCACTTCATGTGTTTTGATTTCATTAGTCATACTTGGAACATTAGCAAGAGGAGTGTAAGGATTCTTGTAAGCTTTCTCCACATCATATCCACAATACTCTAGATGTTGTTTCATCAATATTTTCCATATAGCATAATTAATTCAATCGAACCTCAAATAATCATAAACCATTTTTCCATATATCCTAAACCTTCCTCAAGCGATTATGCTCTGCACCAAGGAACCAATCTCAAATACCAATTATTGAATAGGACAACTGAGAGGGGGGATGAATCAATTGTCACAAATTTAACCTTTAATTCATTCACTAGAACTAATTCTTAACACTCCTTAAATGATTAACCATTAAATATTAATGCATAAACTTAAATCCATCACACAAGCACAATAACACCAGATTTAAGTGGAAAACCCAATAAGGAAAAATCTACGATGAGGATTAACTCACACTATAGAGAATATCAAAACTAATTACAAGAGGCTCACTCCCTGAGAAACAAGGATCACTGCCAAAATAAGGACTCACTGTCCAATAAGGCTAACAACCCAGATGGCTCACTACCATAGAGATATAATGAAGATAGAAGAGATGTACTACACATAGAAGACAATCTCAATGCAATAGAGAAATCCACCGTAATTTTCTCAACCACTTGCAGACATGCATGGATGATAGAGTACTGTTAAGAATTGCATGAAGATATCAATTAAATGTAGATAAAGATTAAATAGAGGAATGAAAAATACATAGAAATAATAGTGGCAGAGATAATTTTAACTAGGTTCACCCAAACTCAGGCTACATCCACTAACAGAGAGTCCAATATTATTATCCAGGAAATAAAACTGATTACAACCAACAATCCTTGCAACTCAATACCACTCCAAATGATACAATACAAAACCAACGGAAACCCTAACCCTTAGTGGTTTTATCAAGACTTATGTCGGTTAATAAAATAAGGTTTTTTATATCGTCCAATAGAAAAATAACTCTCAATGCCTTTATAAAAATAATAAAAGTCATGTGAGGTTTCGAGGGCGCTACCCCCAAGCCTGTGCAAGGTCGTTTCCCCTCGACCCTTCCCTATATCACAACAAGAAGCGCACTTGGGGCACTACCCCTAGACCCCACAAGGGGTGCTTCTCCTTCACCCCATCTTGGGAGTGCTACCTCCAAACCCCCATTAAATAATTTGGGGGAAAACCGCACTGATAAAAGTGGGGAAAATTTAACGTCTGAGTTTGATTAGGCTCCATATAACAAAAATTTCCCACTTGGAGACTGATCAAACTTCATACCATATCATCTCCCACTTGGAGACTGGTCATAACACCACTGACCCTGTAGCTCCCACTGGAAATAAGCACCCTGGACCTTGTTCTGATTTTATTATTTTCAGTCTTGAAAACCAACCGAAGCCAAAGAGGAGCTCAACTTCTCCCTAGTCACTGCATTTTTAAACATATCCACTGGATAATCATCTGTATGTATATTTCCCAACCTTAATTTTCCATCATCCAACACCAACCAAATGAAGTGATACCTCAACTGTATGTGTTTGGTCTTTGAATGCAAGGAAGAATTCTTTGTAAGATGTATGGCACTCTGGTTGTTCGTAAACAAATAATTGTTGGCCGGTTGTTTTCCCAATTCTTCCATGAAATATTGTAGCTATATCATTTCCTTACTTGCCTCTGTTGTAGCTACATACTCTTCCTCCATGGTGTTAGCAACACAAGGGCAGACAACTAAGAGGGAGGATGAATCAATTGTCATAGAAATTTAAACTTATTAAACTTTTTCTCAAATATAATTAATAACCATGAAATCATAAATCATTACCACATCAAAAACATGCATAACACCAATATTTTTTACATGGAAACCTTGTTAGGGGAAAAACCATGGTGGAGGTTAGCCCACAAGATTATACCTTGTTAAAAGCATAGAAGAATAAATGGGAATGCACATGCATTCAGGCACACTTCCTAGAGCACGCTAGTCAAATACAAAAGGCTTACTTCCCAAGGAAGAATCATTGTCTTACAGAAATATTTGGATTACATCCATAATATTTTGAACTGAGAAAATAGCATCTGCTCATGCCTAATTACAGTTCCAGTTAAGCACATAAACTCTGCACACTCTTCTTCACACTTAACTTCTGCCTTTGAATGAATAAAACATTATTTGTACACAAGACTCAGACACTTTTCTTCACCATTTTGTTCAAATGATAAAACAATCTCTCATCTATATCCGCAACCAAGAATAACATCTACATGTCAACTTCAATAAAATATAAAATGAATACAAACTATCGGCCCAAAACATAAATAATTATCAATGCAAATCAACCAATGTCGGCCACAACAAAGTGAAGACCCAAAATAATATCCTCAAACATGAAACGCCTTCAATAATTATTCCTTGAAGATCCACAACACGCTACAATCACCCTGTCAGCCAAGAACATGAAAAACATGAATACACAAGAGAAAATCTTCAATCGCGAACACACCGATCAATACAGACATGCAACAAAGATAGAGAATGATCTAGAAACATCTACAAGCATCATGAAAAACTAGAGAATCATCCACAACACTTCACATTACCATAATCACATCATCTTCTTTCAGGAACACCAACTGAAGCAATAGAAAAACTATCAAAACATAGATACTCATAACTCGATCAAATATTCATGTGGATCTCTGAGACTTAATGTGGATAAACTAGATATACTCGACAACAAACCCTTTAATCCACAACCTTTGATCATCAACATATTGAGATGGCTTAGTATGTTGGCTAAACTAAACTTCACTACACCACCGACAACTTGCAACTTACTTTATTACAATTTTCTCAATATCCTTGACATATACAGCCTCTAATTCCAATAGTTTTGACATCAATGACAACCACATATCAGCAACATTCAATAGTCTCCCCCTTTGGAATTGATGGCAACACATGATGTGAAAAAAACCATCAACCCAACTTTCTCTTAGCACTTTCTCCTCCTTAGATTTTGACTCTTCTCCCCAGATAGTTCACAGTTTTTCACATGACTCTTCTCCCCCTTTGACATAATTGAGAAATATAGTGTGTATCTTTCTCCACACAAGCTTTGAACCACATTTCTAAACATCTGACTACTCCCCTGAGTAGCAACCACCACAACATCAATCTGGTTCAAGATATGACTATGAAATGCACAAACTAATGTAAGTCAATGCATCTTAGTTCTAATTAGGAGGGGTAATAACCCTAGCTTCCCTTTGAGATACTCAAAAGTATCCTTAGGAAAAGGCTTGGTAAAAATATCTGCAATCTACATTAGTGGGCACATACTCCAATATGACTTCCTTTTAACTCACCTTCTCTCTCAAAAAGTGAAACTTGATAGATATATGCTTGGTTTTTGAATGTCGGATTCTTAGAAATGTTAATTGCACTTGTTGATAACGTTCAACATCTGCTTCATCCACAATACTTGAGTACAATTGCTAGCAACAACAATGCATTCTCCCTCTGCAGTAGATAAATAAATGGCATTATGCTTCTTAATTAACCATGAAATCAACTTCTTTCCCAAGAAAAATTGGTGCAGGAGCACCTAGGCTAAACTCCATTTTGCTAATGATCAATTTTGGCTTGTACCTGGCCTTAGCCAAGTCAGGGTAGTAGTGTGTTTATTTTGGACCTTAGAAGGTCTTGCTTGTGTATGGAATAAGTGAATTAGTCATTAGGACTAAGGTCACCATAGATTAGTCTTTGTTAAGTATCTTTTGCTTTAATTAGCTTAGTAGGTTAATTTGAAATTTGAGCCTTAAATGTGTTCTAAACACATCCTTATTGTTAGAAAGATGCCAAGAGGCAGTTAAGGGAGTTGAGGGTTCGAAATCAAGGAGTTAGAGGTCCTAGAAGTCAGGAAGAGGACACAATGATGGGAAGTTGCAAAAAGTTGTTGCAAAGTTGCATGACAACATTTGTCAGGTTGCATGCAACTTAGTTGTCTTCGATCCCCTCAAAATTAGGAGTGTGGGATCGATCAACATCCCTAGAAACATGGCAAAAGGCATCTATGATGCAAGAGGCTTGAGTTATAAGATTAGGAGATTGTAATTAAGTAGTTAGTTATGCTTTTGAATAGAAAGAACTCTGTTTTTATGTAAATTCTGTGTGTTTTCAGGTGACAATGATATCAAATGCTTTGTATATACTGATTTGGCATTGTATTTGTGTTTATAGTGAAGTTCCAAGTCTTTTTCATTCAGTAGTCAAGTTGTTTTGTGCTAAATTAGTGTTTTGAATTCATAGGTGAGAGTCTTGAGGTTTTTCTGGTTCAGTTTTGATCAGTTTGTCTTTTCATGGCTCCCCCATGAAATCTATCCACGAGAATTTCCTGAGAATGGATGGATTTGCTAGGGGAGTCATTTCTCTATACATATGTAGTGGTAGGAGTCTTGGAGAGTTGAGCAGTAGGATGTATTAACAAACCCTAGGTGAGCTAAAGTTGCCCGGTTAGAGGTTTGAAGGTGAAAATTTGAAGAACATAGGCAGGGGAAGGAGGTACTGTACAAAAAAAAGTACAGTTCCAGGTGGGGCATAACCTTACCTAAGAATTCTAGGAGGATTGAGGCTTAATCAATCCATTTGTGTGAGAAATTAGCAAGAGTTCATTGAAACCCTAGGAATTAAGCCGATTAGCCCTATTAGCCCTAGATTGTAGGAATCCATTGTACAGAGGAGTCAGGGGTCTAAAACCCTGTAAATATTTTAAAGGTTCCAAAAGGGTATCTGGAAGTGAAGTTCATTTGCTAGGTTTCTTGGAAAGTTTGAGCAAGAAAATAAAAAACGTGACTGGTAAGGGCTACAAGCAATTAGACCTATTCAAGACAAATTCTTGGAATCGGTAAAGAGGAAGATTGCAGATCATCAAAAATGGATCCAAATGGATGTGGTTGGAATTTTTTTAGTGTCTCTAACACCCCTGCAAGTAGTTCAAGTTTGAGAGTGAAGTTGGCACTTAGATTCTTCTAAGTGTAGGAGATAGTTTACAAATTCAAATGGTGTTGAGTCCTCCAAGGTGAAGCACAAGGAGTGAGACCTTTGTAGCAGAGTTGAGACAAGGCTTAGTTAATGACCTAAGCCTAATCAGAACCTGGAAGCTATCAGGTTCTTGGATGAAGACAGAGAGAAGTCTTCCGAATTAGTTGGTGCAAGCAAACCAAGGAGCACTCACACCAAAAATGCACCACCATTGGTACTCTTTCTATCATCCACATCTCTTTCCCAATCAACATTAGTAAAAGCACTCAAAGTAAAGTCATCTTCTTTAGGATACCATAGGCCAAAATCAATTGTCCCCTTCAAGTATCTAAAAATCCTCTTCATAGAAGTCACATGAGATTCCTTAGGATCAACTTGAAATATTGCAACAATGCATACAACATTCATGATATTAGGTTTAGTTGGAGTCAAATAAAGCAACCCACCAATCATCGATTTGTATCTATTCTCATTTGCTTTAGGGGAATCATCATCTTGTGTCAACTTACATCTGGTCACCATAGGTGTGCCAACTCGCTTTGAATCTTCCATACTAAACTTATTTTGCAATTCTTTCACATACTTGGATTGAGATATAAAGATCCCTTTGTCTAGCTAAGTAATTTTCAATCCCAAAAAGAATTCCATTTCTCCAATCATAGACATCTCAAACTCACTTTGCATCTCATCAGCAAACTTCATGCACCAACTATCATCTCCTCCAAAAATGATATCATCAACATAGACTTCAACAATCAAATCTTTATCATGATCAATCTTGAAATACATACAGCAGTACCTTTATTAAATCCAAGTTTCAACAAATACTTATCCAATTTGTCATACCATGCTCTTGGGGTTTGCTTAATTCCACACAATTCTTTCTTTAATCAACAAACCATATCCCCTTGATTAGTCAATTGAAATCCATCAAGTTGTTCAATATACACTTCTTCTAATTTACCATTTAGAAAAGTTGACTTGGCATCCATCTAATAAACCTTGAAGTTTTTGTAAGTAGCATAAGCAAGAAATAATCTCATAGCTTCAATCCTAGCAACAAGGTAAAAATTTTCTTCAAAGTCAATTCCTTCCATCTATGAATATCCTTTACACACCAATCTTGCTTTGTTTCTAACAACTTCACCTCGCTCATTCAGTTTGTTTTGAAAGACCTATTTAGTTCCAATTACATTTTTTTCCTTAGGTCTACGAACAAGAATCCATGTATCATTCTTCTCAATTTGCAGTAGCTCTTCTTTCATTGCTTCCATCCAATCTTCATCTTTGCATGCTTCATTAACACTATTAGGCTCAGTCTTTGAAATCAAATAGTATTCTTCTCCTAGTTTGAACACCTTTGTTCTTATCACCTATGATCTGATCTTCTAAATGATTGTCTTACATACCTTGGAGTCTTAGTATGTTCTTGAACTTTAGGCTCTTGTGATCTCACTTTTGCACTTTCACTAGTTCCTTCCTCTTGGATTTCCTAATTCACCAGAATGATCTGCACTTGATTCTAAGTCTGAACTAAGCTAACATTTTGATCATTTGAATCATATCCATAGGTTCTAGATGGTTTAACTATGTCTTCATCAACCTTGACATTATCACTTTCAACTACTTTCCTCAATCTCTTGTTGAAGCACTAATAGGCTTTACTTTTAGTAGAATAACCAAGAAAGATTCCTTCATCACACCTAGCATCAAACTTTCTTAAATCTTTATCTCTTTTGATATAGTATTTACTCCCAAAAAAATTGAAGTATCTAACAGTAGGCTTATGACCAAACCATAGCTCATAAGGGGTCTTACCAGTATCACCTTTGATATGTACCCAATTGAGAGTGTAAATAGCAATACTTACAACTTCTCTCCAGTAGATATGTGGGACATTTCCTTCTAGTATCATAGTCCTAGCAGCATCTAGAATTGTCCTATTCTTCCTTTCCACAACTCCATTTTGCTGAGGGGTCTGTGGGGTAGATAATTGTCCCTTTATCTCATGCTCTTCACAAAAAGAATTAAACTCGCCAGAAATGAATTCACCACCTCTATCTGATCTTAGACATTTAATCTTTAGACCTATCTCTGTCTCAACCTTAGCCTTAAAAATCTTGAATTTCTTTAGAGCTTCAGATTTTTCCCTTAATAAAGCAACCCACATCAATCTAGAATAATCATCAATGAGTAACATGAAATACTTTTCTCCTTGTAAACCTCTTACTCTAGAAGGAACACACAAATTAGTATGCACAAGCTCCAATACTTCATTTGAACAATGTTGTTTGCTCGGAAGCAAAACTCTAGTTTACTTCCCTAACTAACATTCCTTGCATATGGTATTAGTAGGCTTTACCAACATAGGAAGATCTATCATAGCCTAAGCATAACTTATCTTGATAATACTGTCAAAGTTTGCACGACACAATCCCTATGCCACAACCAACTTTCATCAACTTGTGCAATCAGACAACTTTTACTAGCAGCACTCAACTGAAAGATATTACCTTTTGTTTTTGTACCTGATGCAATCATATTTTTGGAACTCCCCAATATTCTACACTTTCCATCCTTGAATTGAAGATTGTGTCCCTTTTCAACCATCTATCCAACACTTAAAAGATTATGCTTCAAACCTTCCACATATAGGACATCATCAATATTATTCTTACCATCAAAAGAAATGGATCCTCTACCACGGATTACACTAGCTTTATCATCACCAAATCTTACAACACCACCATCATACTTTTCAAAAATCACAAATTTACTTTTATCACCTATCATGTGATGCGAGCAACCACTTTCAATCACCCATTCATCCTTTTCTTCAATTCTGGTTGCAAGAGATTTCTCCACATTCATGCAACTAGAAAATTCAATAGGTAGTAGATCATTTTCCTTGATAGCAATAAATACCCATTCATCTTCACTTGCATTCCCTTTATTAAATTCATCATCTGTCACACCTTCATCAATAGCATAATAACACTTTCTTTGGAATCTAGGCTTGATAGGTATTGGCTTAGGAACTCTTTCTAGACACCTTGAGGCAAAATGGCCTATCTTATTGCAAGAAAAAAATTTAAGAGGAAATTTCCCTTTATACTTACCTTCTCCTCTGGGTACTCTCTTGACAAGAAGTTCTTCAAGCTCATCTATCTTTCTCTCTTCTTCTTCAATCTCTCTCATTTCTTCCTCATACTTGAACACCTTTCTAGAAGAACTTTCACCTGGATCATATCTCTACTTATCCTTTTAGGAGGTAGTAGTTTTGAATGCAGATTCTATCTTAGAAAGAGCATCACCAAACTCACTTAACTCAAAAGAAGAAATCTTACCAATCAACATGTCTCTAGTTACATTTGTCATATTCTAGATCTCCTCAATAGTAGCAACTTTGTGTTTGTATGTAGTAGGCAAGGATCTGAGCACTTTAGCAACAATCTCTAATTCTTCCAATGTTCCACAATCACATTTGATATTACACACAAGTTCATTCACTCTCTGCATAAAAGAAGCAATGTTCTCATCTTCACCCATTTTCAATGTTTCATATTTCCCTTTCAGACTTTGCAGCTTAGCAATCTTCACATGAGCATCACCTTCATACAAAGTTTCCAGCTTTTTCCAGGTCTCATAAACAATCTTCAAATCCATTACATTTTTCATCTAAAAATAAATCAAAGCACTCAACAATGCTTCCTTAGCCCTGATATTGTACTTGACATCCTTGATCTTAGCAGAGGTAGAAGGACCATTCTGGGGGACGATATACCTATTCTTTGTAATGTTCCAAAAAGATTCACCAATGCATCTTAGATGACACTCCATTTGAGTCTTCCACAAAGAATAATTTTTTCCATCAAATCTCAGACTATCATTCTTATATGTCACCATCCCGAATCACCTCAAGCTATATTAAACTTCTTCCAAGGAGCCTGCTCAGATACCAATTGTTGGCAACATAAGGGAAGACAATTGAGAGGGGAGGTGAATCAGTTGTCATGGAAATTTAAATTTATTAAACTTTTTCTCAAATATGATTAATAACCATGAAAGCATAAATAATTACCACATCAAAAACACACATAACACAAAGATTTTTTACATTGAAACCCTGTTAGAGGAAAAAAGACAGTGGAGGTTAGTCCACAAGATTATAACCTATTAAAAGTATATAAGAATAAATGGGAATGCACATGCATTCAGGCACACTACCTAGAACACACTTCTCAAATACAAAAGGCTTACTACCCAAAGAAGACTCAATGTCTTATAGAAAGATTCAGATTACATCCACAAGATGTTGAACTAGGAAAATAGCATCTGCTCATGCCTAATTACAGTTCTGATTAAGTACATAAACTCTGCTCACTCTTCTTCACACTTAACTTCTTCCTTCAAATGATTAGAACATTATTCACACATAGGACCCACACACTTTGCTTCACCATTATATTCAAATGATAAAACAATTTCTCATATATATCCACAACCAAGAATAACATCATTTACAAGTCGACTTCAATAAAATATAAAATGAATACAAACTATCAGCTCAAAACATAAATAATTATCAATGTGAATCAACCAACATTAGCCACAACATAGTGAAGACCCAAAGTAATATCCTTGAACATGAAACACCTTCAATAATTATTCCTTAAAGATTGACAACACACTACAATCACCCTATTGGCCAAGAATATGAAAAACATGAATATGCAAGAGAAATTCTTCTATCGTGAACATACCGATCAATGTGGATGTGCAACAAAGATAGAGCATAGTCTAGAAACATCCACAAGCATCATGAAACACAAAAGAAGCATCCACAACACTTCATGTTACCAGAATCATGTCATCTTCTTTTAAGAACACCAACTGAAGCAACAGAACAACTGTCAGAACATAGATACTCATAACTTGATCAAATCTTCATTCGGATCTCTAAGACTTAACATGGATAAACTAGATATACTCGAAAAAAAAAACTTTAATCCAAAACCTTTGATCATCAACATACTGATTTGGCTTAGTATGTTGGCTAAACTAAACTCACTATACCATCAACAACCTACAACTTACTTTATTACAATTTTCTCAATATCTTCAACATATATAGCCTCTAATGCCAATAGTGTTGACATCAATGACAACCACATATCAGCAACATCCAACAAATAGTGGATAAAGCAACAACATTTTACAACCATGAGATCCAACTCACTATTGTCCCACCTATAGTAAATCCATAACTTGTAGTACTATGGTTGGTATTAATATCCCCTAAAAAATCTAAGTCTACATAACCTGCTAAATCAGTATTAGAGCCCCCAAAACATAAATGTTTGTTGGATGTACCTATTAAATACTTGATAACCAATTTTAATGCATTCCAATTCTCCACTTTGGGATTATGCATATACTTGCTTACGACTCCTACAACATGTGCAATATCTAGTCCCGTGCATACCATGGCATACACTAAACTTCCTATAGTTGAAGCATATGGTACCTTGGACATTTTTTCTTCCTCCTCTTGTATCCTTGCACACATCTTCTTAGTCAATTTTAAATGACTATGAAAATGTGTGCTATTGCAATTGATCTTTGTACAACACCTCATTGAATACAACATCCTTGCTTCTCACGATTTTTAGATTTTCAACATCCCAAAGCCTATAACCAAATTCATCAATGCCATATCCAATGAAGATACTTTTTTTTTTTTTTGCAACTAGCTTGGTTCTATTTATAGAATCTACATGTGAAAATGCTTCACATCTGAAGTTTTTGAGAATAGAATAACTCACCTTTTTACCTTTCCATGCTTCCTCTGGAATACCACAACCCAAAGGAACTGAAGGACCTCGATTAGTTAAATATATAGCGGTATTAACATCCTTTTCCCACATGTTTAAAGGTAGCCCAACATGCAATCTCATGCTCCTTGCATGCTCCATTATTGTCCTATTCATGCGCTCAACCACTCTATTTTATTGTGGAGTCCTTGGAACCATTTTTTTCCTACGAATTTCATTAAAGGAATAATAATCCTCAAATTCTTTGTTGCAATACTCACCGCCATTCTCAGATCTTAGAAATTTTAATCTTTTTCCTGTCTCATTCTCAACCAAGCTTCTCAATTTCTTAAATGTATCGAATACATCAGATTTTTGTCTCAGGAAATAAATCCATACCTTCATAGTTGCATCACTATGAATGTAACATAATACCAAGAGCCGCCGAGAAAAGATACCTGAGCTGGTCCCTATACATCTGTATGTACAAGCTCCAACTTTTCATCTTTCTTTGTCTTCCCATCCTTGAGAAAACTAACTCTCTTTTGTTTTCCATACACACAAATTTCACAGAAATCCATATTAATACATTTTAGACCTGGTAAAACTTTCTTAGAAGGAAGTACTTTCATACCTTTTCCACTCATATTCCCAATTCTCGTATGCCACGGTGTTGTCTAAGAAGCTTCAGCAACTATTTTAGCCTCTTCCTATGAACTTGCAGCAATTATTCCTAAACCTATTTGTTTTTTCTCTGCAACAACTAAAGTAGAAGGAACAATATGACCTATACAAAAATATAAGGTGCCTACTTTCACACCTTTTTCTACTATTAAGGTGCCTATTGAAACCTTTAAATTTTTATCATTGAAAGTAACTATGCAACCTTCATCAGCTAGTTGCCCTACTAAAATTAAATTCCTACTCTATCTTGGAATGTTCCTTACCTCTTGTAGTAGCCAATGATTCCCATTCTACAACTTAATCTTAATTATTCCCTTTCCAACAATCTGACAGGGTTCGTTATCTCCCAAATAAACCATCCCAATATTCCCTTGGACATAATCAAGAAAATAACTTCTATGGGGTGTAGCATGAAATGAGGCCCCTAAATCTAAAACCCATGAATCGTCAGCATTATCTAGGGAAAGAATCAAAGCATCATCTTCAGATTTATTACTTACCAAATTTTCCTCCTTATTACCTTTTTGTTTGTCTCATTTATTCTTCTAAGACCAACAATCTTTCTTCAAATGACCTAGTTTCCTACAATACCAACAATCCTTTTGTCCTTTGGATTGGGACCTCTTGTCCTTTTATTTTCCTCATGACTTCCCATGGCCTATAGAACCTTTTCCTCTCTCCTTTGATTTCCCCTGCTTTCTACATTCAAAACATTACCTAATGTGGATCCACTTGACCTTTTCCTACAAATTTCCTCACTCAAAATAACACCAACAACATCATCAAATTTTAGGGTATTTGAACCAAAAATAGAGTTACTAACCACCATTACCAAAGTATTCCAACTTTCAAGCAAAGAACATAATATCAAGAGAGATTTAACTTCTTAATCGAATTTTATATTTACAGAATTCAATTGGCTAGTAATCATATTAAACACATTTGGATGATCTTTCATAGATCCACCTTCAATTATACTTAGATTAAACAAATGCTTCACGAGAAATACCTTATTTGAGGCTAACGGTTTTCATACAATTTAGCCAAGGCTTTCATCAGTTCATCTATTGTCCTTGGTTCTATTATATTGAATGCCATAGATGGTGCCAGGCACAACCGAATGGTTCATAGTGCCTTTTTGTCTAGAAGATTCTAATCCTTATTATTCATTGTTATAGGTTTCTCACCAATTCCTTCCAACGGACTCCATAAATCCTTTTGATAGAGATAATCCTCCACTTGGATATTCCATAACTGATAGTTCTGCCCATTGAATTTATCTAGCTTCAATTTACCATCATCTTCCATTTCTCTCACTTAACCATGACACTCCCACTCAACCGTGAGACCTTCCTGTAGACAATAATTGAACACAACCCACTCTAATACCACTTGTTAGGAATTGCATGCGAAAGATATCAATTAAATGAAAATAAAGATTAAAGAGAGTAATGAAAAATACACAAAAATAATAACAGTGAGAGACAATTTTTAACGTGGTTCAACCAAACTCAGACTACATCCACCAACAGAGAGTCCAATATTATTATCTAGGAAATCAAACCAATTACAACCAGTAATCCTTGCAACTCAATATTGTTGCAAATACTACAATACAAAATCAACGGAAACCCTAACCCTTAGTTGTTTTATCAAGACTTATGTCGATTACAAAAATAGGGTTTTTTATGTCAACCAATAGAAAAATAACTCCCAATGCCTTTATAAAATAATAAAAGTCTTGTGAGGTTTCAGAGGCGCTGCTCCTAAGCCCCCACGGGGCACTATCCCTCGACCCTGCCCTGTATCATGACAAGGAGTGCGCTAGGGGCTGTGCCCCTTAACCTCACCTTAGGGGTAATGCCTTCAAACCCCTATTAAATAATTTGGGGGGAAACCACAGCAATAAAAGTGGGGAAATTTAACCTTTGAGTCTGATTAGGCTCCATATAACAATAATCTCCCACTTGGAGATTGATCATAACATCGCTAACCCTATAGCTCCCACTAGAAATAAGCACCCTGGACCATGCTATTTTCATTTTATTATTTTCATTCTTGAAGGCCAACTAGAGCTGAAGAGGAGCTCAACTTCTCCCTTGTCAATGCCTTTGTAAAAATATCTGCTAGATTGTCATCTATATGTATCTTTTCCAACCTTAACTATCCATCAACCAACACTGAACAAATGAAGTGATACCTCAACTATATGTGTTTGGTCTTTCAATGCAAGGAAAAATTCTTTGCAAGATGTATGGCACTCTGGCTTTCTGTAAAAAAATAATTGTTGGCATGTTGTTTTCCCAATTCTTCCATGAAAGATTGTAGCCATATCATTTCCTTTCTTGCCTCTGTTGCAACTACATACTCTGCCTCTATGTTGGATAAAACAATCATCTTTTGCAACCATGAGATCAAACTCACTGTTGTCCCACCTACAATAAAAACATAACCTATAGTACTTCACCTAGTATCAATATCCCTTGCCAAATATGAGTCTACATAACCTAATAAATCAGTATTAGAGCCCCGAAAACATAAATTTTTATTGGATGTACCTCTCAAATACCTGAGAACCAATTTTGCTATATTATAATGCTCCAATTCAGGATTACTCATATACCTGCTTATGACTCCTACTCCATGTGCAATATTTGGTTGTGTGCATACAATGACATACATTAAACTTCCTACATCTGAAGCATATGGTACTGTAGAGTCTTATTTAATGTTTTGTAAACTTGGTAAAAATCACTCAGTTCAAAGGATTAACAAACTGAACAATCCACTTGACACTGCTTAAGACTACATTAGATTATCAACCAAGGAGCGTAAGCTTATGATGGTGCAACAAGATATATGCTTTCATAGACTCAAACTACTCAACTAACCTACTTAAGTTATTCTAGTTACTAGAAACTCATAAAAACTGGAAAACAACAAAAGTAAAACTAAACCTTAGTTGTTGTGGGTACCTACAGTAATTACTGTAATTGAACTATTTCTAATGAAAGTAAACTGAAAACCTTCTAATATTATTGCAATGTCCAAACTATTCTCCAAAGTATTATTAACATTATTAAAAATTATTCCATGCATGTTCCTAGGAATTCACTTGTAATAAACAGGAAAGAGAATCTACAATTCATAAGTAACAGTAAACTAATATTAACAACTAACAAAAATAAATAATTGAAAGATGAAGTGGAGAACAATACCTTTAGTGGCCTACTCAATTAATTGTTCCCACTTAATTGAGCACAATCTAACTAGTAGATCTCACACATCTTAAATGAACTAAACCTCATTTATTGCATAAAGGATTACAAAGAACTCTCACAAACTGGATTTAACCATTCTATAGATTCATGTTTCTAGAAATAATAGATAATACAAACTTTGTAAGAACCAACTAACTAAACTACAGATTTGACCATCAGTTGTATACAAGTTGAGGGAGTCTTTATTAAAAGTAACAACTAAAACCAAAATTATTAATTTCACTTCCAAATATCTAGAACGTGGTTTTAAGATCTAGACTTATTCAATCTATAACTGAAAGAGAATCCTAAAAGGAACAGAACTCTGGAAAATAGATTTCATTAAGTTATGCATCCATCTATCAAAGTTCTAAATCAAAGAAGACCTCTTCTTCAACGTTTATTAACTATCATAGCAACACGTGCTCTATCTTCGTGAATTCCTTTGACCAATAACCACCACGTTCAACTATTTCTTGAGCATCCCTTGTTCTGGTATTCAGCGCTCTTTTGCTACGGGTTCATCCCACAACAAGTGTGCATCATGGTTCCTCTTTTTGTTGCAAATAGGTTAGTTCCACATAATATTTACATAAGGATAACCATTAGATTAAAACATAAATTTCCATCAACATTTCCATGCACATATTCATATAAACCAATTAATGCTAATATATTAAACTATAATTTCATCATTCATGCTTTTAGGTCTTAGGTCTATATAATAGATACAAAAAGGGATAATATAATATGGACTATAGTAAATAAGTATGTTCAAATGTATCTTAAAGTCTTATAAACCAACATAAAATAAATTATTATTTAGACCTATCATTTTCCCCCAAACTTAACTTTTTGCTTGTCCCCAAGCAAAAACACTAAGGATCTTGATTATTCAGTAGAGTGGTTTTCTTAGGTCCATAACTATACTAACACCCTAATCCTATTGTAGATAGAAACCTTGATATTATGAAAGTGTCCTCATTCTGATAGCTTCCTCCCTTTACAATTCATCACCCCTATTTCTAGTCCATTGTGGAATTGGACAAAGGAGAATGGGTGGCTGAAATGTAAGGGGTATCCAATGAACTCCTTAGTTAATATTGATTGCCATGTATTTTTGGACCCTCCAGAGCATATCAGTAAAGTTATACACAGAATGCAGTTCTTTTTTCTACAATTTAGGAGTTAGTTCATTCCACCGATTTTGTACATACTAATAGCATTGTTGTACAGTTCCTACAGCTAGCATTTTCATCCTTTCATAGTCTTCTTTCCTGAGTTTCATTATTATCTTACCAACTCCCTTATGCCCAAGAAGTCTCATTTACTCATCAATAATTGGTTATGAATCCTTTGCCACTTTTCTTTTTCATTATACTCTTCATTATAATTTTTTCTTTTTCATTATACTCTTCCATGATTTCTCCTCTAAGTTATTCATTCCTGTAATAAGAGGTAGGGGCTTTGACCTAAAGATCCCCAAAAAACATTAAGGGGTTCCATTTTGTGTTATCAGGAATCACATAATTGTGCAAATAAAATTCACACAATTGATCCTAGTCCTCGATTGTGGAAGCTTTAAAATTTTTAAGAAAATCATTTGGTTTATTCATAGCAGCTAACTATTTACTAACCAATCTATTAAACCAAAAACACAAATACCTCTCCTATAGAAATAATGCATAAGTTATGGGCAGAGGCTTGCATTTCATAATTTGTACAGCTTTATCTACTACTTCTTCCAATTGAACTGTTGAATTATTCAATTCCATATCTTTCTTTTTCAATTCCTGTATATATTTCTCCTTTTCCTTCTTTCATTTCCCTTTTTCTTCCTCAAATTCCTTGGTTACACTCCATAATTGGTAACCTAGAGAAGAATTTATGTGATAACCAGGAGTCTTAAGAGAAGGAGGCTTTTCACTTGGAACACTGAGTTCCTTATCCCCTATTTTAGCATCAACCAACTGTGCCAGTAAATCCAACTTGGCACCATGACCATACAATTGCAATTTTTCTACCATTTCTTTTATTTTAACTTCTCTCTTTTTGTTCTTTTGTTTATAATTTTCCACTAATTCCTCTAGATGTTTAATTCTTTCCATTGCTTCATATAGTTCTTGTCTTACATTCCTTTCTTCAAGATAAGCTTCTTCTCCACCTTCGAACTGTTCATTCTCTCCTTCATATTCACCATATGTGGGGCTATCTGGAGCTTCTCTCAATTTTTTTGCAATAAATGGATCTTCTGAATCAAAATCAAAAGTCATTATTATACTCCTCCTTTTCATAGGTGCATTCATATCACAAGGGACATTCTTACCTATTTCAGAATCAGACTCCACAACTGTAACATTCTCCTATTGTTGTTCCTGGCGTTGATTTTCTTGGAGCTATTCTATATTCTCATTTTCTTTTTCTAGTTCCCCTGTACCTTCCTTTGCAATATATTGTTGCCAAATCCTACCAAAACATCTAGGCATAAGTATCTTTGCTTCACTTTTCTTCTTCTTTTTTATCACCCTTCCTCTTTTCCTAAATAACCCTCTTCTCTTTTGGATCCTCTTCTTCTGGTTTAGAGGGTGTGGAAGTAGTGGACACACTACTCTTCCTTTTAGACTTTTGCAGCCTTGAAGAAGAAGGTAACTCTTCACTTTTAGATGGCCCTAATTCTTGTTCTTCAGGTTTTGCATGCTTTCTTTGGCTATGGGTAGGTGAAGCCATAGGAAAATTATGAGGGTTTTCGCTTCTAGGCTCATTCTAGGGTTCATCTTGAATTCCCACATTTTCAGGCATTACTAGCAAACTATTGATATCATTACAATCATCAGCCCTAAAATCTTCCCACCTTACTTGTGGGTACTAAATCCTCAGACTTCTTTTTATCAAAAGAGTAACCAAACAATGGTGAGAAATAGAAGTATTAGATTGCCTCCTTTGATACTCTGAAGCCATTCTTTTCAATGAGTGGTATAAGAAATTAGGTACATTGACTATCTTGTTATGCCTAAGATGAGTTAATAACTTGAAATGGATGTTATACAATAGACTTTTCCTCCCATCACATGTAATATATCTGACAATATAAGAAGTACACCTTTCCCATAACTAGTGGAGAGACATTCTTTCTGCACCTTGTGTTGAGGAGTCCAATACTTCCCCTCTTATGCAGAATTCTTCCTGAGTAACGACTGCATTAGCCCAAGTTGGAAATTCAGCTCCCATCCTTGGTAACCCAGTTGCTTGAGCAATAGCAGCCTCTGAATCATCTACAAAAAGTCCTTTTGCCACAACTTCATCATACTAAATATTTTATTCAAATCTCCTTGTCAAATCATCACTAAACTCTATCAACTTCAGGAAATAATCAATCCATCCAACTCTTGTAAATATAGGAAGAATAGCTGCATCCTCCAAAAAAAATTGATGAGCTAGTAGTTCTCTCCTAATAACATCTCCTCTCATCTTAGTTCTCTTACTGCTTAGAATAACAAATCAACTCAAAATCTCAACTCAGTTTTCACCTACCACCCCCAACTTATGACTTTAGAAACCTCAGCTTCTCGTTGTATGCTTGCTACCATAGACTATAATCATAGGCCTCTCTTCAAAATTGGCTCAAACAAAAACCAAACTAAGATTCTTTCAAATTTGAAAAGGTTTCAAATTCTTAGGAATTACAAAAATGGCAGCAGTGGAAATAACAATAAAGATATAACTGAAGGCTTTGCATGTCATGATTACATTAATTCAATTTGGGGTGGCTAATTTCAAAAAGTATGGCGAAAAGATAGTTTAAGCATACCCTCCCCCCAACTAAAGATGTGAAGTGACCTCACTTCACAGTGGTGATTTGGAGGTGAAATAAATGTGAGTTGATGGAATTAAAGAATATATTATTTCACTTGCACAGAAATAAAATATAAGTGCATAAAAAGTTTAAATAAGTTTCCATAATCATAATAGTTTACCTTAAGTACACTTGTACGAAAATAACCTTTGATGGCACGTGAAAATGAAAAGAATATATGCTACAATGGATTTGATGCTACAGATATTAAATGCAAGGTAATAAGTATCTTAGATGGTGAACATATACGATTAGATAGGTGTAAGCAGGTGATGTGACTTTGAAAAGGTTGGAAATGTATGCGGGTAGTAAAATAATATGTCATGAGATTTAGGTGGAATGGGCATATATAATGGAAATAAGTGGTGATAACCTTGCAATAAATATGGTGCCAAATAACTAAAATATTATTTCTAGTCTTTTGAGGTGTGCTACGGACTCTCACAATGTCAAGTACCAAACATATCATAAATATTTGGAAGCTCTAGGTCCCTACGGTATCAAGTCCCTTTAGAATATGTTGAACCGGTCCCATGCAAAGATAGTTGTAGTGTTATAATAACTGTGCAGTGTGTGCAGATTTATTCTATTGTGTTTGCATGTGATAAAGCATTGAAAATTAGGTTGAGGCAACCTCAAAGGCTGAGTTGTGTAACTCAACCACTAGCTTATCAAATGTGCTTGGAGTGTCCCTTAAAATAGATGTAGGGCTCGGGGAATCAGATTTGGTTTCAGTCTCACTATGAGCACCATATTGTTGTATGAGTGAAAAGATGAAGTCATCATGTTGCATTGGTTTATTATATAACTTGAGTTTGTGTCCATTGACAAGAAGGGAGAAGCGGACAACATCAATGGTATGTAGTTGTACTGCTCCATTTGGACAAACCTTACTAATTTCATAAGGGCCTAACCATCTAGACTAAAATTTTCCCTTGAAATCCCTATACCTTGAATCATACAGCAGTGCCCAATCTCCTTCCTTAAATTCTTTTGTCTTGATAAACCGATCATGCCACTTTATGTGTTGCTGGTGTATCACCTTTGTATGATGAATTGCTTCCATTTGGATTTCATCCAACCCATTCAAGGATTGCAAGATTTCCTTTTGTGCCTCTGTTAAATCCATGCCTAATTTCAATGTTGTCTTGAGAGTTTTATATTCAAATTCTATAGGCAATATTATTGTTTTGCCATAAACTAGCTCATATGGAGTAAACCCTATTATTGTTTTCCATGTTGTCATATATGCCCAGATGACTTCTGGTAATCTGGATATCCAATCTCTTCTATGTAGTTACATTGTCTTGGTCAACATATTCTCAATCTCTCAGTTCGTAACCTCAACTAGTCCATTAGCTTGAGGATGATATGGGGTAGACTTCTTGTGCCTAATACAATATTCTTGCATTAACTTTGCAATAAGGTCTGATGTGAATTGTGGCCCTTGATCAATCACTACTTATTTTGGCACACCATATCTAGTAAAGATATCCTCATATAAAAAATTTGCAACATTTCCATCCCTGGTGAACTACAATGCTTTTACTTCAACCCACTTGGTGAAGTAATCAGTGCATACCAATATGTATTCTTTATTATTTGAACTAGGAGAGATGGGTCCAATAAAAATTTTCCCCCATTTGTCAAAAGGAGCTAAAGCCAGTTGGGTTTGTAATGGAATTTCATCATATCTTGTAGGTCTACCCATCCTTTGGTAGCAGTCACAACTTCTATCATACTTATCAGAGTCCTTATGTAATGTTGGCCAATAATATCCTGTTGTCAAAATCTTAAAAGATGTCCTTTTGGCTACAAAATTTCCACCACAAGATTCATCATGGCATGCTTTCATAATGTCAAACACTTCATCCTCCCGAATACACCTCCTCATAATATTATCTGGACCAGTGTAAAACAAAAATCCAAAAATCCATGAATAAGGGAAGCATTTATGAACCAACTGCCTTTTCTCTCTTGGAGAAAAGTAACTTGGAATTTGTCCTGATACTAAATAGTTTGCTATGTCAGCATACCATGGTGTGAGCACATTTAGAGCAAATAAATGCTCATCGGGAAAAGAATCGTCAACAATTCCCTCTATTGACTAAGTAGGCAATCTAGATAAGAAATCAACCACATTATCCCTTCCAGGCTTGTCAACAATTGTTATGTCAAATTCTTGTAGCAATAATAGCCATCTTACAAGACTGACACTTACCACGGGTTTGTTCATTAGGTACCTAATATCTATATGATTTGTATGTATGAACACTTGATAACTAGTGATATAATGTATAAACTTATTAATAACATAGATAACTGCAAGCATTTCTTCTTCTGTTATAGTGTAGTTCAATTCTACTCCTTGGAGGTTCTTGCTGATATAATAGATTGCATATTCCTTAGTTTCTTCTTTCTACCCTAGGACTGCTCTAATGGAAAAATCAAATGCATCGGTATGGATATGAAAGGGATATGTCCAATTCGGCCCTCTGAGAATTGGTGCATGTGTTAAAGCTTCCTTTAATTTTTCAAATGAACTCTAACATCCTTCAAACTAGTAAAATTTAGAATCCTTTGTTAAAAAGGTGAAAAAAGGTGCAGCAATCTTATTGAAATCTTGTATAAGTTGCCTGTAGTAACCTACATGTCCCAAGAAGTTTCTAACATCCTTTTACTTTTGTGGTACAAGTAGATTAGATATAATCTCAATTTTCTTTGGATCAACCTATATGCCTTCACTGGATATAAAATGTCCTAACACAATGCCTTATGTCATCATCTTGAAACAATTTTCATTGTTGAGAGATAAATTTTGTTCCTTGCACCTTTTTAACACTTTTTCCAAGTTACTCAGGACTTCCTCATAGGTTTCACCATAAGTGGTGAAATCATCTATGTATATCTCCATGTAGTTATGTGCAAAAATAGAAAATATGTTGAGTATTACACACTAAAAGGTAGCTAGAGCATTACACAAGCCAAAAGGTAGAAAAAAATATGCATAAGTTCCCCAAGGGTAGGTAAAGGTGGTCTTATCTTGATCTTCTAGTGTAATTTTGATCTAGTTGTAACCATTGAAACCATCAAGAAATGAAAAATATTTCTTTCTAGCCAAAGAATCAAGAACCTAATCAACAAAATGGCAATGGAAAATGATCCTTCCTTCTACCTATTAGTGATCCAAATTTGCACCCCATTTCTAAGTTGTAAAAGAACTCAACAAATTTGGACTAACATGGGAATGCTTACACGTTGTGGGTATCATATTGTGAAACCAGACCTTTAGATTATGGGTTGGCTCCCCTTTTGATGGTGTCACCTAAACTATTCCTTGCTGGGAAAAAGGGAGAAAGAAACATGAAAATACAAACTAAACCTCTATGGTGATGCACCTAATGATTTCCCAGATCTATATAGTTGCTTTAACACACAATCTCATCAAAAACTCAGCTTAACTTAACACAACTCAGATATTTAACATATCAATGAATAAGTATTTTGTAAGGAGGCTTGGTTCTCTTAACATTTCTGAAGGAAAGGAAATCTTTCACAACTAAAAGACTATTTGAACCAGTGCACAACTTACAACCTGCAAAAATACATGTTTATTCTACCTAAAGGTGTTAAAATGAGACAAGCATTGAAGGAGTTATCAAAACTCACAATAACATTCATCAATCAACACACTGCACATAATGAGATACCTTCAAAGAAGGTAAAAACTGAATTTCATTAATGAAAATGGTGTCACATACTACTATGCATGATTGATATTGAGTCACAATGCTATCCTGTGCCTGAAAAAAGCTCCAAAGTGAGCTACAATGCCCTGCAGAAAGAAAGCAAGAACTCCCAAAAACTTAAGTTTGAAGATACTTAAGCAATTTTGAAACAATTGTCCACACAAGTCCTTCTAGAAACCCTAGCTAGATGCAGCATAAATGCCAAAAAATAACCTTCCAAAACTCCTCCAAAATGCCTCCAAAATGGTGAAAATTCAAGCTTAGACCCAAGTCATGCCAAAAGTGTGATAAAACTACCTCCAAAATGGTCCCATTTCCTCCAAAACATTCAAACACAACCCTCATACCTTTCACATGTTGGTCAAGCATCTCCAAATACTTCAGTTGCCTCCAAATTGTTCTAACTCATGCTTTTGGTGTTCAAACATGTCTTCAACCTATTCCACTATGTTTGGAAGACATAAATCTTCAACTAAACCTCCAAAAGCATGTGTTGAAAGTTCAATGCATTTAATTTTGGATTAAAAGTAACATTCAGACTTAAGTGATTTATAAATTATCACTTAAGTTAAATGTTTTACATTTTTCATAATAAATGCAAAATAATAACTATTATCTCAACCACCCCTAAATAAATCCAAGTTAACTCACCATTATCTTTAAAATAACATTTGTAATTAAGTGATTTATAAAATACCACTTAATTAAAATGCTACACATTTTAAAATCAATGCAAAATAGAAAGCAAAGCATGGTCTCAATGGGAGATAATGCAATAACATACTCTTGAAAGACTTATACTCAAAGTGATGGGAGGTTGGAAATAAATTTTTAAGTCTTGAAAGACCTACAACTTTCAAGGAGACATTAAAATCCACCAAGGAAAATATGATAAGGTCATGAAAAACACCACTAAGGCATAGGTCTTCAAAAAGGTAACAAAGGAAAAATCACAAGGCATTAGTGAAGGCCTTTTTTAACTTAAATCAATGTGATAAAAGACCAAAATTCAAAATAGGGCAACTTACAAACCCTAAAACAAAACAACGAGCTCTACCCTTCGACGAATCATTTGATATTGTCACCTTTGGAAAAACTTCTACATTTGGCTGCCATGATGAGTTGGGGTTCGAGTTTTCTACATGCATTTTCAGTTGATTTCCCCATGCTTGGGGTTGAAATCCCTCTACAACCTGGGAGTAAGTCATTTCTTGAGTATCATGTAATGTTTCACTCCATTTTTGAAGGGCTTTGAGGCTTCCTAGATGCAACTACAACATTCTTTTCTAATGTATTTCTTTGTATTTTCTATTTGTAAAAGCTTCACCTGCATTTAGGACGCCATTGAAGTGACTTTCTAAAGCTCCCATAGAGGTTTTGACTGGAACATTCAAAGAAAATAAACAAATTGAGCTCAGGTAAGCTCCATCTGATATGTATCTTGATTTTATCCTTCCGTTTCAGTGAATATAAGCTCAATTCAAGCTCTCGAAAGAAATGAAATGATGAATACGTTTAATTTTTTCAATGTATCTCTTGGGCATTTTCTATATTTCTGCAAATCAAAAGCTCTTTGTGTATGCATCCACAGCTATATGTTTCCTGTAAAAAATTGTTTTTAAGGAAAACCCTCCTTTGCTGATAAAATCGTGCAAGATTATAATATGAATGAGATTTCATGAGAGGTCGTCAATTAAAACAAGAGCTATCTTTGTTCACCATTCCACAAGAAAATGTTGTTTAGTGAACAAAAAATGGTCTGAAAAATGATTTGATGTCATTGCGTAGTGTGGGCATAGCTCATTGGCTCTATACATCTTTCCCATTCCTTCATGAGCATTGATCCTTATGCTCAGCGTATGGGTTTCATTCCTTGAGGGCATGGTTTTTTTGCATTTTCTAACATTTTCTCTTTTTTCACCTATTGATTTCTTAAAAAACATGGCCATCCTTGTTTAAGCCATGCCATGGAATAGCGGCCAACATTGTTCTAAGATTACCTTGCTGATTGAAATCATGCCAGATTAAAATATGAATGGGATTTCATGAGGGGGTGAATGGATGAAGCAAGAGATTCCCAACCAACTGTTACATTTTACCCTTGCTACCCTGTGACGAAAAATGGCTTGCTAAATGATTCCATTCCATTGCAAAATACAGGTGGAACTCAAAGGTTCTATGCATCTTTTCCATTCCTTCATGAAAACTACTTTTCTTTTTGGTCTCTCATGGCCATGAGGGTTTATGCTTGAGTTTCTTCACTATAGAAATGATGCTATTTCAAGCTCACTATGTGTTGAAATAATGAACAAAATTTCTTTTTTTGTATTTTACTCAAGCTCAAGCTCTAGCTGAAGAAATTATGATGCTCTATGCTTTGACAAAAATCACCATAGTCAAGTTTTTTTGACTTTGATGGTTATTGTCCCTACACAGTATCTATCAGTTCTTGATTCCATCATTGTTGTGATTGTGCAATTGTGAAGATTATGACTTTCACATGAGGTCAATCATTGTCCACCATCTATTCAGCACTACCTTGTGCGATTGCTTTGACCTCTATTGACCACTATCTCTTGATCACTCTTTGTTTTCTCCATAACCCTTTTCATTGTTTATGCATTAGCACCCTATTATCATGGTCTATAAATTATGTTGAATTTCCCTTTTGAAGATCACTATTTCAATGCTACACTTGGACATTGAAAATCATTTATTGAAATCCTTTGTCATTGCTTAGAAAGAAAATCTTTATACATAGATCTGTCACCATCCTTCATGTTGTTGCAACACTGTATTTTCATTATTAAAACAAGTTACTTTCACATTAAATATCTCTACTTGTGCCTCAATCACACTATGCATTTAAAACAACTATCATATTTGTCTCTACATCGTGATTGAGCCCTGCCTCTCTAGTTGGAGGTATGATTTGGAAGCTTATATATGAACTTATTTACTGCCCCCTTGATGACATTGGTTGTGTCTTTTTCAAAGAGAATAATTGTTCATCAAGAGAATTGATTTGTTTGACTTGGGACAATGAATCTTCTTTCATTTTCTATTTTTATATTTGGGCTTGATTTAGCTCCTCTTGCAATTGCAATATTCTTTTCTCTAGGGCCTTGTATTATGTGATTATATCACTCACCTACTTCAATCCCTGTAACTTGCATTGGTGCTTTATTAGGTTGAAAGAGATGCATTCTTTAAACATAGTGAGCCAAAACTTCCAATAGACTGCCATTGCATTGAACTTTATCTCTACCCTGGTATGACTATCATATATGACAATGTTCTTTTGTAACACTTGAATCAAATTTTGTATTATATATTTGATGTTCAGTGACTCTATAAAATGCGGATAACAAATAATCATTTGTAATTTAGCACATGATATTATTATTAGGTGTAGAACCTCTTCCTTCTTGTGCTTGGAATGATATTAGCATATGATGACACTATACTTGATTGGCATGAACTCATGATACTTATCTCTTTGGTGTTTGTTGACTACACTTTTCATTGCATGACTTCTTCATAGTCTATCATTCACTACTAAAGTGAGAACTTGATTCACTTGCTCCCTTAATGAATGTAATGATTGCCCTTGTTGTCTTGTAGCATGCATTCATGGTTGTTTTCCATATGCATGAGACCTTGATTGTATTCATTGTTGTTGTTCTGTTCATGACATGTAGCATGCATTTTTCCTTTAGGACTTCCCCAATCTTCATGTTTTCCCTAACAATTGCTTGTTGCCCCAAAGGTTTGTTACTTGTTCTTCACAAACATCCAAGTCTTTTTTATCTTGTGCAACAGATTAATACCATATCCTCACTTTAATCTTAGTGGGCAGACATATGTCACTTATATTGGTGACCTAAAAGCTTTCCATCCTAGGTGATGTGTGGTTGTCCAATAGGATTGAGGTGAGATGAACTGGGCAGTATATCTCATGCAACAATGCATGATTATCATTGTTACTTCTTGCTGCCCCATAAGCCTCATGATAGTTTCAGGCATGATTTGATTTCTCCTTCATTATTTTAAGAGATGCATAATTGAACTTGATGCATCTCTGAAATCATTTACTTCTTTTAACAAAATGGATCTTGGATTCACTTAAGAAGATTGAAAGACATATCTAGTAAAATATAATTTCCTTTTGACGTGATGGCAGCATATTGATTGACTCATTGTGACAAGATGAAGTATGAATTCCTAATAGCTCACCTTATGTGTTGCATATTTTGAATCTAATAATGAAAGTTGATCAATTGGTGTGATTCCATATTGGTTGAATGCATCAATATCATGCTTATCATCGATTTGATCAAGTTTCTCAATTTCCTATCCCTCTTACAACATCAAAGGGCAGCATGTTGGGCTTAACCCTAGTGGGAGCCACATTTACACCACATGTTGTAATTAGCTAAATCAAAACATTAACAAGACTTATCCTAAATTTGTACAAGGAACAAAAAGTTAGATAAACAAAGCATACCATAGGTGTGTTGGATTACTCCTTTCTTGTTTTCAGGGAAACTTATGGTATGTTTCTATTTTACTACTTGTAGACATCAAATTACACGTATATGGATATTTTGCATATATTTTAACCATGGACCTTTCATTGCTCTAACAACACTATTTTTCAAATGTAGGAAACCTAGGAGCAGTGAGGAGGGTGTCAAATGGAAGCAAAGTAGTGGGAAGTATCGAGATGATGCAAGACCAATCCAACGGGATTCGTCATTCCACCAGGAAATGATGGGTCCCTTTTCATTTTATATGCAATTTCTTTTTGTTATCTGTAGGTGTATAATCTTTTCTTTATAATCATTAGAATAGCTAGTCCCTTGACTTGTGAGGGACATTATACACTCATGATTATCAATAAAGATTACATTTGCAATACATCTTGGTTCTCTCTCTTATTTGTCTGTAATTGCAAAACAAGAATAAATGCAATATGTTTTGGCAATCTCCTTTATACACATTAATGAACTTAGTAGAATCATGATGTATCTTTTAATGTTTAAATGAAAACAAAAAAGAATAAACACTAAGTTACCTGATTTCAGCTTAAAACTAAAAAATCAGGTAATAGTATCAGTATTTAATTCTTTGTAATCAACACAGACTCTCCATTTCCCTCCTTTCTTGGGAACTATAACGAACGGTGAAACCCACTCACTATCTGAAATTGGGTAAATAAAACCAACATCTAAGAGCTTTTGAAGTTCAACTTTTACAATATCCCTTAAAGCTAGATTCATGTGCCTTTGAGGCTGTCTAATTGGTTTGTAACCTTCATTAATATAAATCCTATGCATGTAAATATCAGGATCAATACCTCTCATATCATGATAGTCCCATGCATATGCAGTTGAGTGTGCCTGCAGCCCTATCTACAAAGAATTCTATTGTGCTTCAGTCAAGGTGTTATTAATATTCAACATCCTACCTGGAATAATTTCCAACTCCTTTGATAACTCTTGAACTGATGAGAGATCAAGGCTTGGTATAATTGGAAAACATTGTTGAGGAAGTAGTGAATGAAATAATTGAGATATCTCTTTAGTAGAATCAATATGTACAATAATTTGCAAGGGTTCTTGGAGACATATAAGACAATCATGTTGTTGAGAGCTCCTTCCACAATCATTTTGTATAATATGAGTGATAAGCTCATCTTCATCTCGGTCATCTATCAAAGGGTTGTGCTCAATAGTCATCAATGTCTGAAGAGAGTAACTATCTTCCTCTTCTTCACCCAAATCGGGCCAAATAGAATGCTCCATATCTACATATGGCTAAGCAGGTGGATGAAGAACCGAGTTCTTTATTATTGTTCCATTGGATATGATCATCTTACCAAAGCTACATCCTATGAAGGCATCAGTTGTTGCTAACCAAGGCTTGCCTAGAATGAGTGGGTAACCTACAAGATTAACTTTAGGTTGCAATACTATGAAGTTAGTGGGATATTCCCATGAATCCAATGCAATAACTATATCTTCAATAACTCCTTTAGGTTTTACTGTAGACATATTAGCTAATTGCAAAATAGTTTGGGTAGGTATGAGGTTGATCAACTGAAGCAATTACATTGTTTCTTTTGTCATTACATTCATAGCTACTCCCAAGTCTTTCAAAGTGTTCTTAATGAGATTCCCATTGATCTTGACATCTACAACTGGACTACCAGGGTCAATATACTTAGGGACTATAATATTTCCCAACATAATATCTGCAAGATTCCCTAAAACATGAACTATTTGTTGATCTTTCTTCTTTATGCCTGGTTTCTTAAGACAGAGATCTCGCACTGTCTTAGTGTAGATGGGAATATCTTTGATAGCCTGGATAAGTGGAATTTTGATGTTAACATCTTTCAACTACTCTAAAATTTCAGTCTTACCTTGTGTGTGATGCTTTTGCAAAGCTAGGCATTTAGGAAATGGTGGTTGAAGTAGTTTGGGGTACCTGGTTTTGCTCAGGCTCCATAGGTGGTTTATCAAAAGCCTCAACTACAGGTTCTTCATCCTCCACTTCTATAATTTGGGGAGATGAAGGCCCCACAAGTTGCTTTGTTGATCTGAGGTGGACATCACTCACCTCTACCCCATAATTGGGGTACTACATAGCTTTGTTAGTATAAGCCTCCTAATAGGCTTAGTGTTAGGGTTAGGTGCAGGTTGGGTAGGTATTTTTGATGGTTTAGGTGATTTTGGTTGAGGATTTGATGGAGGAATCAAATCTTGTTGTTGTGGTGGAAGTGGTGGTAACATAGGTTGTTGATAATTCATATTAGGTTGATTCCATTGATGGCCTTTCTGCCATTTATTTGGCTAATTTGGCCATTATGGATTATAATTGGAACTCTAAAAGTTTTGTTGTGGCCATGGGTTTGGTTTTTGGTTCCAATTTGGTTAGACTTGTGGCCATTGTTGAGGATTCTACCACTAGTTTTGGTTTAATTTCCAAGGCTGAGTGTTCCAAGAAAAAAAAAATTGATTTCTAAAATAGAAAGATGGATTAAAGCTAAGGGGATTTGGTGGCATACCTTGTCTCTGTTGCCATGACTTCCTTTGTGCTATGTAGAAAATTTTTCCATCATCTCCTTCCATTGGCTAGAAGTCTAGTTTTTCAACCTTTTCTTGTTGGATACTGACCACTCTTTTACACTTACAATTGGATTTCCTCTATCTACAATTAGGATAATACTCAGTGAGCATAGCTTCTACTTCCTCCTACTTCTTGATATGGAACGTGTCCAGCTATGTTGCTAGATGACTTATTATGTCCTACTTCGTGTTGGACAATAAATTGTTGATTTCAACATTAGAAACCCCATTAGAGGACTTGTGATGAATTACCTCTCCCCTCTTGGCTTCCTAGAAAGAGTTGTGGAATAATTCCTACATATTTTCAAATTTTCTTCAAACGGTCCTTTGGAAATATCCCCTCTCCTAATAAGGTTGAGGGAATCCATACTATCTTCATTAATCCTCCTTAAAAATACCAACTTAAGGGACTCCTCTGATAATTTATGTTGGGGTTTTTTCGTCAAAGCAAACTGAAACCTCTCAAGATAATCTTCTAGTGGCTCATCCTCCTTTTGATACATTGAAAAAATGCCATCTCTTCTTCGGTCTAATCCTTTGCAATAGTCCTTGTACTTCTCCAAGAACTTTGTCTTCATAGTTTCTGAATATGGGACAACATCTCTACCAAGTCCCATAAACCATCTGAGGGAAGCATCCTTCAGAGTAGCCAGAAAGAGCTTGAGTTGGTGTGCATAAATAGTGTAATCATAACTTTTGCATAGAATGTCAAACTCAAAGAGGAAATTATTTGGTTCCTCTGTTACCAAGCCATTAAATACTGGTTCCATGTCATGGTTCATTTGCTGGTTCCATGTCATGGTTCATTTGTTGGTGCATCCCCTATTGTTCAAAAGGTCCCTTATGTTGCTATGGAAGATGATGATGAAGATGGAAGAGTAGTGTCTACTCTTTCAACACTCTCCCCAATAATTTCAGCAAAACCACCAATATCTTCTCTATCTTGAATATTTGAAGGGATGAATCTACTTTGGTTATCTCTCTGCCTCCGCATATGGTAAATTTAACGTTGTATGGCCATGGCCTTGCACAATGTTAGTAGCTTGATGTTGAAGAGGTGATTTCTAACAGTCTTAATACTTAAGAAGGGAATTTTAACTATGAAAATTGCAAAAATGGGTCTATGAAGTTGGCACCATCCCTGAAAACAATGCCAAAAATGTAGAGTCTTAGTTAATGTTTTGTAAACTTGGTGAAAGTCACTCAATTCAAAGGATTACCAAAATGAACAATCTACTTGAAACTGCTTAATACTACATTTGATTATCAACCAAGGAGCGTAAGCTTATGATGGTCCAATAAGATATATGCCTTCATGGACTCAAACTACTCAACTAACCTATTTAAGTTATTCTAGTTGCTAGAAACTCATAAAATTTGGAAAATAACGAAAGTAAAACTGAACCTTAGTTGCTACGGGTACCTATAGTAATGAATGTAACTAAACTATTTCTAATGAAAGTAAACTAAAAACCTTTCTAAGATTACTACAATGTCTAAACTATTCTCTAGAGTATTATTAACAATTATTCCATGCATTTTCCTAGGCATTCACTCACAATAAATAGGAAAGAGAATCTATAATTCATAAGTAACAATAAACTAATATTAACTACTAACAAAAATAAATAATTGAAAGATGAAGTGGAGAACAATACCTTGAGTGGTCTGTTCAAGTAACTGTTTCCACTTAATTGAGCACAATATAACTAGTAGATATCACACATCTTATGAACTAAACTTCATTTATTGCATAAAGTAAAGGATTACAAAGAACTCTCACAAACTGGATTTAACCATTTTATAGATTCATGTTTCTGGAAATAACAGATAATACAAACTTTGTAAGAACCTGCTAACTAAACTATGGACTTGACCATCAGTTATTCACAAGTTGAGGGAGTCTTTATTGAAAGTAACAACAAAAACCAAAATCATTAATTCCACTTCCAGATATGTAGAATGTGGTTTTAAGATCTAGACTTATTCAATCTATAAATAAAAGAGAATCCTAAAAAGAACATAACTCTTGAAAACATATTTCATTAAGTTATGCAGCCATCTATCAAAGTTCTAAATCAAAGAAGACCTCTTCTTTAGTTTTTATTAACTGTCATAAAAACACATGCTCTATCTTCATGAATTCCTTTGACCAATAACCACCACGTTCAACTCTTTCTATAGCATCCCCCATTCTAGTATTCAACACTTTGTTTGCTACGGGTTCATCCCATAATAGTTGTGCATCATGGTTCCTCTTTTTGTTGCAAACAAGTTAATTCCACATAATATGTACATAAAGAAAACCATCATATTAAAACATAACTTTCCATTAACATTTCCATGCACATATTCATATAAACCACTTAATGCTAATATATTAAACTATAATTTCATCATTCATGTTTTTAGGTCAAAGATCCATATAATAGATACAAAAAGGGATAATATAATATGGACTATAGTAAGGAAGTATGTTCAAAAGTATCTTAAAGTTTGATAAAACCAATAGAAAATAAACTATTATTTAAACCTATCAGGTAACTTGGACATTTTTTCTTACTCCTCTTGTATCTTTGGACACATCTCCTTAGTCAATTTCAAATGACTAGGCAAAGGTGTGCTAACAGTTTTTACATTCTCCATATGAAATCTTTGCAACAACTTTTCAACACAATCAGTCTGAGATAGAGTCAATTTTTTGTTCTTCCTATCTCTAAAAATTCTCATACCATGGATTTCTTTTGCTACCCCTAAATCCTTCATAGCAAATTATTTTTTCAACTATTGTTTTAACTCACTTATGTGATCCATGTTAAACCCTGCTACAAGCATGTCATCAAAAAATAAACACAAAATAATGTAGCTATCATTGTCCAACCTCTTAAAATAAACACAATGGTCAGAATTACACCTGTTGTAGCCTTGCTCATCCATAAAACTATCAAATTTTAAGTACGATTACCGAGGTGCTTATTTAAAGCCATATAAACTCTTCTTCAATATGCACACCAATTTCTCCTTACCTTTGACCTCAAATCATTAAAACAGTATGAATATAAGTCATCTTAACAACCAGAGAAAAATTTTCAGCAAAATCAATGCCTTTTTTCTATGCAAATCCTTTTACAACTAACCTGGCTTTAAATATGTTCTTACCTCCATCTTCCTCTTTTAGCTTATAAATCCATTTGTTTGGTAAATCCTTTTTACCTACAGGCAACTTACATAATTCACAAGTCTAATTTTTCATCAAGGAGTCCATTTCTTCTTTCATTGCAAGCTCCCACTAAACCTTTGTATCTACCTACATAGCTTCATCATACCCTTCCGGTTCACCAACATCTATTAACATAATAGAATACAAAGAAGGAGAAAACCTTTCAAGAGGTCTACTTAGCCTTGTTGACCATCTAACATTCACTGGAGTTTTTGGTATTTCTTGTTGTTGTTGCGGAGCATGAGGAACTACTGGAACATCACTATTTGGAGTATCATCTAGTAGCACAAAATCCTTTTTTTCTTCTCATGTTGTTTCAAATAATCTTTGTACAACACTTCATTGAATACAACATCCCTGCTTCTCACAATTTTCAGATTTTCAACATCCCAAAGCCTATAACCAAATTCATCAATGCCATATCCAACAAAGATACATTTTTTTGATTTTGCATCTAGCTTGGTTATATTTTTAGAATCTACATGTGCAAATGCTTCACATCCAAAGGTTTTGAGAAAAGAATAACTCACCTTTTTATCTCTTTGTGCTTCATTTAGAATACCACAACCCAAAGGAATTGAAGGACCTCAATTAATTAAATATACAACGGTATTGACAACCTCTGCCCACATGTTTAAAGGCAGCCCAACATGTAATCTCATGCTCCTTGTACGCTCCATTATTGTCCTATTCATGCGCTCAGCCACTCCATTTTATTGTGGAGTCCTTGGAACCATTTTCTTCCTATGAATTCCATTAAAGGAACAATAATCCTCAAATTATTTTCTATGATACTCACCACCATTATGAGATCTGAGACATTTTAAACTTTTTTCCCATCTCATTCTCAACCAAGCTACTCCATTTCTTAAATGTTTCAAATACATTAGATTTTATATTAGGAAATAAATCCAAACCTTTGTAGTTGCATCATCCATGAATGTAAAATAATACCAAGAGCCGCTGAGATAAGATACCTAAGCTGGTCCCGATACATCTGTATGCACAAGCTCCAACTTTTCATCTTTCTTTTTCTTCCCATCCTTGAGAAAACTAACTCTCTTTTGTTTTTCATACACAACTTTCACAAAAATCCATATTAATACATTTTAGACCTAGTAAAAATTGCTTAGAATGAAGTACTTTTATACCTTTTTCACTCATATTCCCAAATTTGTTATGCCACTGTGTTGTCTCAAAACCTGCAGCAACTATTTCAGTCTCTTCCTGTGAACCCACAACATCTATTCTTGTACGTGTTTGTTTTTTCTCTATAAAAACTAAAGTAGAAGGAACAGTATGACCTGTATAAATATATAAGGTGCCTACTTTCACACCTTTTGCTATTGTTAAGGCACCTCTTGAAACCTTCCAATTTTTATCATTGAAAGTAATTATGCAACCTTCATTAGCAAGCTGCCCTGATAAAATGAAATTCCTACCCAACCTTAGAACATGCCTTACCTCTTGTAGTAGCCAATAATTCTCATTCTACAACTTAATCTTAATTCTTCCCTTTCCAACAATCTCACAAGGTTCGTTATCTCCCAAATAAACCAACCCAAAACCCCTTGGACATAATCAAGAAAATAACTTCTATGGGGTGTAGCATGAAATGAGGCGCCTAAACTTAAAACCCATGAATCATCAACATTATATAGGGAATGAATCAAAGCATCATCTTAAGATTTATTACTTACCACATTTTTTTCCTTATTGCCTTCTTGTTTTTCTCCTTCTTTATTCTTCTAAGACCAACAATCTTTCTTCAAATGACCTAGTTTCCCATAGTACCAGCAATCCTTCTATCCTCTAGATTGGGACCTCTTGTCCTTTAATTTTCCTCATGATTTCCCATGACCTCCAGAACCTTTTCCTCTCTCCTTTGATCTTCCCTTGCTTTCTGCATTCAAAACACTACCTAATGTGGATCCACCTAAGCTTTTCCTACAAATTTCCTCACTCAGAATAACACCAATAACATCATCAAATTTCAAGATATTTGAATAAAAAACAAAGTTACTAACCGCCTTTACCAAACTATTCCAGCTTTCAGGAAAAGAACATAATATTAGGAGAGCTCTAACTTCATCGAATTTTATATTTAGAGAATTCCATTGGTCGGTAATCGTATTCAACTCATTTAAATGATTTGTCATAGATCCACCTTCAATCATGTTTAGATTAAACAAACACTTCATGAGAAATACCTTATTTGAAGCTAAGGTTTTTTCATACAATTTAGCCAAATCTTTCATCAGTTCATCTGTTGTCTTCACTTATGTTATATTGAATGCCATAGATGGTGGCAGGCACAACTGAATGGTTTCCAATGCCTTTCTGTCTAGAAGATTTCAATCCTCATAAGTCATTGTTGCCAGTTTCTTGGCTATTCCTTCCAATAGCCTCCATAAATCCTTTTGATAGTGATAATACTCCATTTGCATCTTCCATAAATGATATTTCTACCCATTGAATTTATCTACCTTCAATTTACCCTCGTCTGCCATATCTCCCACTTAACCATGAGATTCCCACTCAACCGTGAGACCTTCCTACAAATGATAATCGAACACAAGTGGCTCTTATACCACTTGTTAGGAATTGCATGCAGAAGATATCAATTAAATGTAGATAAAGATTAAATAGAGGAATGAAAAATACACAAAAATTATAACAGTGAGAGATAATTTTTAACGTGGTTCACCCAAACTCAGGCTACATCCACCAACAGAGAGTCCAATATTATTATCCAGGAAATTGAACTGATTACAACCAGTAATCCTTGCAACTCAATACTGTTGCAAATGCTACAATACAAAATCAACGGAAACCCTAACCCTTAGTCATTTTATCAAGACTTATGTTAGTTACAAAAATATGGTCTTTTATGTTCACCAATAGAAAAATAATTCCCGATGCCTTTAAAAAATAATAAAAGGTGTGTGAGGTTTCAGGGGTGCTACCCTCGAGCCCCAGCAGGGATGCTGCCCCTCAACCCTACCTTGTATCGTGATAGGGAGCTCACTAGGGGCACTACTCTTGGACCTTGAAAGGGGTGTTGCCCCTTGACCCCGTCTAAGGGGCATTGCATCCAAACCCCCATTAAATAATTTGGTGGGAAACCACATCGATAAAAGAGGAAAACTTAACCTCCAAGTCTGATTAGGCTCCACATAACAACAATCTCCCAATTGGAGATAGATCATACTCCACACCATATCATCTTGCACTTGGAGACTAAACATAACACCACTGACCCTATAGCTCCCACTAGAAATAAGCACCCTGGAACCTATTGTTCTAATTTTATTATTTTTAGTCTTGAAGACCAACCGAACCTAAAGAGGAGCTCAGCTTCTCCCTTGTCACTGCCTTTGTAAACATATCCACTATATTGTCATCTATATGTATCTTTTCCAGCCTTAACTGTGCATCATCCATCACTGATCGAATGAAGTGATAACTCAACTGTATGTGATAACTCAACTGTATGTGTTTGTTCTTTGAAATAAAGGTAGAATTCCTTGCAAGATGTATGGCACTTTGGCTATCCGTAAACAAATAACTATTGGCCTATTGTTTTCCCAATTCTTCCATGAGAGATTGCAGCCATATCATTTCCTTGATTGCCTCTATTGTAGCTACATACTTTTCCTCCATGGTGGATAAAGCAACCACCTTTTACAACCATGAGATCCAACTCACTATTGTTCCAACTACACTAAAGACATAACCTAAAGTACTCTGCTTGGTATCAATATTCCCTGCCAAATATGAGTCTACATAACATGCTATATCAATATTAGAGCCCCCAAAACATAAATTTTTATTGGATGTACCTCTCAAATACCTAAGAACCCATTTTACTTCATTCCAATGCTCTAGTCTGGGATTACTCATATACCTACTTACAACTCCTATAGTATGTGCAATATCTTATCTCATGCATACCATGGTGTACATTAAACTTTATATAGCTGAAGCATATGGTACCTTGGACATTTTTTCTTCCTCCTTGTGTATCTTTGGAAACATCTCCTTAGTCACTTTCAAATGACTAGGAAAAGGTGTGCTAATAGTTTTTGCATTCTCCATATGGAATCTCTGCAACACCTTTTCAACATAATCAGTCTAAGATAGAGTCAATTTTTTGTTCTTCCTATCTCTACAAATTTTCATACCAAGGATTTTTTTTACTACCCCCAAATCCTTCATAGCAAATGATTTTTCTAACTGTTGTTTTAACTCACTTATGTGATCCATGTTAGACCCCGCTACAAGCATGTCATCAACATATAAACACAAAATAATATAGTTGTCATTATCCAACCTCTTAAAATAAACACAATGGTCAAAATTTCACCTATTTTAGCCTTGCTCAGCCATAAAACTATCAAATTTCAAGTACCATTGTTGAGGTGCTTGTTTCAAGCCATATAAACTCTTCTTCAATCTACACACCAATTTCTCCTTACCTTTGACCTCAAATCCTTGGGGTTGTTCCATATATATCTCCTCCTCCAAATCACCATGAAGAAATGTGGTTTTCACATCTAGTTGTTCCAAATGCAAATATTCCATAGCCACAATACTTAAAACAGTACGAATAGAAGTCATTTTAATAATCGAAGAAAAAAATTCAGCAAAATCAATGCCCTTTTTGTGTGCAAATCCTTTTACAACTAACCTAGCTTTAAATATGTTCATACCTCCATCTTCCTCTTTTATCCTACAAACCCATTTGTTAGGTAAAGCCTTTTTACCTGCAAGAAACTTAGATATTCCCAAGTCTGATTTTTCAACAAGGATTTCATTTCTTCTTTCATTGCAAGCTCCCACTGAACCTTTGTATCCACCTACATAGCTTCATCATACCCTTCTAATTCACTAGGATTTGTTAACAAAATAGATTATAAAGAGGGAGAAAACCTTTCAGGAGGTCTACTTAGACTTGTTGACCAACTAACATTCACTAGAGTTTGTGGTATTTCTTGTTGTTGTTATAGAACATGAGGAACTACTGGAACATCACTATCTAGAGTATCATCCAGTAGCACAGAATCCTTTTCTTTCTTCTCATGCTGCTACAACTAATCTTTGTACAACATCCCTACTTTTCACAATTTTAGATTTTCAACATCCCGAAGCCTATAACTAAGTTCATCAATGCCATATCTAACGAAGATACATTTTTTTGATTTTTCATCTAGCTTGGTTATATTTTCATAATCTACATGTGTAAATGCTTTACATCTGAAGGTTTTGAGAAAAGAACAACTCACCTTTTTATCTGTCCATGCTTTCTTTGGAATATCACAGCCCAAAGGAATGCAGGACCTCAATTAATTAAATATACAATGGTATTGACAGCCTCTACCCACATGTTTAAAGGCAGCCCAACATGCAATCTCATGCTCCTTGCATGCTCCATTATTGTCCTATTCACGTGCTCAACCACTCCATTTTCTTGTGGAGTCCCTGGAACCATTTTTTGTCTATGAATTTCATTAAAGGAACAATAATCCTCAAATTCTTTTCTGCAATACTCACCACCATTATCAAATTTGTGATATTTCAATCTTTTGTGCGTTTCATTCTCAACCAAGATTCTCCATTTCTTAAATGTTTCAAATACATCAAATTTATGTCTTAGGAAATAAATCCAAACCTTCATAGTTGCATCATCTATGAATGTAACATAATACCAAGAGCCACTGAGAGAAGATACCTAAGCTGGTCCCCATACATTTGTATGCACAAGCTCCAACTTTTCATCTTTCTTTTTCTTCCCATCCTTGAGAAAAATAAATCTGTTTTCTTTTCATAGACACAACTTTCACAAAAATACATATTAACACATTTTATACCTAGTAAAACTTTATTAGAATGAAGTAATTTCATACCTTTTTCACTCATATGCCCAAGTCTGTTATTCCACAATGTTGTCTCAAAACCTGCAACAACTGTTTCAGTCTCTTCTTGCGAACCCACAACAACTATTCCTATACCTTTTTTTTTTCTCTGCAACAACTAAAGTAGAAGGAACAATATTACCTATACAAAGATATAAGGTGCCTACCTTCACACATTTTTCTACTGTTAAGGCACCTCTTGAAACCTTCCAATATTTATCACTGAAAGTATCTATTCAACCTTCATCAGCTAGCTTCCCTATTGAAATTAAATTCCTACTCAACCTTGGAATGTGCCTTACCTCTTATAGTAGCTAATGATTCCCATTATACAACTTACTCTTAATTCTTCCCTTTCCAACAATCTAATAGGGTTCATTATCTCCCAAATAAACCAGCCCAAAATCCCCTTGGACATAATCAAGAAAATAACTTTTATGGGGCATAGCATGAAATGAGACCCCTAAATCTAAAACCCATGAATCATCAGCATTATCTAGGGAAAGAATCAAAGCATCATCTTCAGATTTATTACTTACCACATTTGCCTCCTTATTACTTTCTTGTTTTTCTCTTTTCTTTATTCTTCTAAGACCAACAATCTTTCTTCAGATGAATTGGTTTCCCACAGTACCAACAAAGAACATAATATCAGAAGAGCTCTAACTTCTTCATCAAATTTTACATTTACAGAAGTCAATTGGCTGGTAATCATATTAAACTCATTTAAATGATCTATCATAAATCCACCTTCAATCATTTTTAGATTAAACAAATGCTTCATGAGAAATACCTTATTTGAGGTTGGGGGTTTTTCATGTAATTTAGCCAAAGCTTTCATTAGTTCATCTGTTGTCTTAACTTCTGTTATATTGAATGCCACATATGGTGTTAGGCACAACCGAATGGTTCCCAATATTTTTTTATCCAGAAGATTCCAATCCTCATCAGTCATTGTTGTCAGTTTCTTGGCTATTCCTTCTAGCGGCCTCCATAAATCCTTTTGATAGAGATAATCCTCCATCTGCATCTTCCATAATTGATAGTTCTTCCCATTGAATTTATCTACCTTCAATTTACACTCGTCTGTCATTGCTCCCACTTAACCGTGAGACTCCCACTTAATCGTGAGACCTTTCTATAGACGATAATCAAACACGACTAGTTTTGATACCACTTGTTAGGAATTGCATGAAGAAGATATCAATTAAATGCAGATAAAGATTAAACAAAGGAATGAAAAATACAGAGAAATAATAATAGAAAGAGACAATTTTTAACGTTGTTCACCCAAACTCAGGCTACATCCACCAACAGAGAGTCCAATATTATTATCCAGGAAATCGAACTAATTACAACTAGCAATCCTTGCAACTCAATACCACTGCATATGCTACAATAAAAAATCAATGGAAACCCTAACCCTTAGTTGTTTTATCAAGACTTATGTCGGTTACAAAACTAGGGTTTTTTATTTCAGCCAATAGAAAAATATTTCTCGATGCCTTTATAAAATAATAAGCCATGTTTCATAAGGACCCAAATAGATCCAACATGCTTCGTCAACTCTAAAGGTAGTGTTCAACACAAGGTCGACCAAACCATTGTAAAACAAATAGAACCATTAAGAATGAATCTTCTAGATACCAAAATTATATTGAATACAATCAAAACAACTCAACTTTAGAACCACAAGTCATAAGAATTTTCCAAAGATAAATTTGGACCAACAACATTTCTCCCAAACCTCAACTAGAAACATAGAAAACCACAGTTCACAACTAGTGAACATAACTTGCATTGTACAATGAATCTATTGGTTTTCCAAATCAACCAGTCCAAAGAATCCTAAAGAATTAGCCAATTTATTATACTCAGACTCAAAGAGGGATTTGGCCAACTGACAAGATTCAGTCAAATATTGAAATCTCCTACACTTTTGGCTCTGTAGGACCAAGGTGGGTCAACCTATACAATGCCTAAAAAACTTAATTCACTCATACACAGACATTTCTTTTTATAGCAGATAATTCCCAATTTAATTACACCAAAGAAAGCACTAACTTCAAATCTAGGTAAATTCTTGGTATATCAACACTCACTCAACAATTGGGAGGAAAAAATCAACACTAAACCTCAACCAAACAACAAGGATTTAAAATGATTTTGAATTTATGAATTGTTTATAAGAATGCATCAAGCTGAATGAAAAATCAATGCCTAATTTTGGGCCATGGAGTCAAATGCATAAAATGAATTCATCAACAAATGAACTTCAACCAGTGGATTCAAACTTTCAATGCATTACACCAACAGATCCACTCCTATTGTCAATCAAATTCTTCTTATCAGATCCACCCTACACACTTGAAATCACAATTATTTATTCAAATTATTTTAACCATTTCATTGAAACAGAACCATGAACAAATAAAACAATCTCAGGGAAACTAAGATGAAAAACTCAAACATACTTTGTATTATTGAATTCATATGACTTAAAATGTACAAACCTGGAGACAATTTTATGACATTCATGATTTATAAGCATAAACTAGTTGATATTTACTCATGAAATCAGCAATTACAACCTACATACTCAAATTATGATTCAGAATCAAACTTTCTCTATCTACCCAACCCATACAGAAAATCAGAACCCTCTACAAATGAGAGAAGAATGGGAATAAAAGGAAACAAAAGAAGCCAGAAAATCAATCTAATGATGACACTTGGAAGCTTCCTCCATCATTAATCAGCAACAAGAAAAGCATCTCTCCTCTCTCTTCCCTTTGCAACAACAAGTTTTTCCTCCATTTTTCCCTCATACCAATTTGCAACAAAAAAAATCCCTTCACCATGAAAAATCTCATACTTATTTTCCCTACAGTAAAATATCTTTGTTGTTTTGTTGCAGCTGCAAATATTTACCCTCAACAATTAAAGTCTTCCAGATAGTGAATACTTTATTCACTTCATCAAAATATTCATGCCATTTATTTATTCCACCTTTCTGCTTTTTATCCAAAACCTATAAAATGGAAAAAGTATGTTACTGGGAAAAATAGATTTTACCCGCACCATTTTTGCATTTGAAATATAGTGGGAGCCATTTAAATCCTTTGCACATTAAGATGCAATGAAGATTTTAATTTTCATAGGACACAATAAAATATTTCCCGTGCCCATTTGATTTTTACTCATTTGTATTTTAGTGTATATTTCACTCAGTGAGTAAAATATTTACTTTGATCTCCAGCAAAAAATGTTTGCTCCTTTCAACTTCCTCCCCTGCATTTGAAGCATTGCTCCTTGTTTTAAATTTTAACTAAATGGTGAAAATATTATCGGGTAAACAAGACATACCCATGCTCCATTATTCACCCAACTTTTCCTTATACTTTACGCCTATCAATACAAATTTTGACTTTTATGAGCAAAGGTTTTAATTAAAAATTTATTCGGCAATAGCTTTATCACTAACTCATTTGACTGCAAAATCCAAAGAAAATGTCCAATGAAATATGTATAATTTGATGTATCGTCAGGTTCTTGTAAAATTTGATGTGTAATTTTCAAAATTTTAAAAGTTTATCCCCGACGTTTGTCAAAATTTTGATGAACCTGGGTTTCATCGAAATGTTGACTATCAGTTTCGTTGAAATTTTGACAAACATGAAAAATAAGAAAAAAATCAAATTGTGGCCAACATAAAGAAAAGTGAGTTTGTTAATTTATTGCGAAAGTGTTTTTCTCTACTTGAGACAGTTTGTGGAGAGCTAAGGACGATTTTCTTGGAAAAATTCAAAAAAACTTCAAGAAGATATCGCCAGGTTGAGGGTCGTCATTTTCTTTTTTTAGAATTTAGTTGTGAAGTCAAATTTGTAGTTCTAGGTTTGAAAATCATATTTTAAAGCAACATCTCATTAGATTTCATTATTAGAGGTTTAGGGTTTTGAGAATTTCATGTCCAGATTTTGTTGTGTGGAATCACCATAAGATCACAACCAAGAAATAGATTCTTGTGACTGTAATTATGTGGTCCATAACTCCATTGGTCATGTGGCATAGTTGTGCTATAACAAATATAGGAAGCATTCATATGTGACCTAAGTTTAATGTGGCTATATTGTGATAGAAATGGAGGCACTCATATAATGTAGTTAATTCAGGTTGTATAATGTAGGTGTCAATCATCATTAGGTGCATTCAGGTTGTCTCAAGTTTAACAAGTTAGGATGTAATTATAGCATGAACGAAGAGTGATTACCTCTTGCTGCAATAAAGAGCCTATAACTCTGGTTGATATGTAGAGTGGTTGTGTTATATCAATTATGTAGTGCATTCAAACACAACCCATGTTTAATGGGCTATTCTAGAGAGTGATCAAGATTTTCTAAACCTTATGAATGTTACTTAAAAGTGTATAGCTTAAACTACAAACCAAGTTTGTTACATACTTGAATGCAATCTTGGGTTACCGCAAACTATAATAATGTGATCTGCTAATAACTATTATGGAAAGTATTAAAGGAAGACCCATGATATATAGGATACATTTCCTTGATCAAGTTTATATACCTTAATGATCAAACAGAAGATTCCCACACACTCTAGGATACAATCCAAGATCATACCACAACTTTGTCAAGACAACTAATTTTCTAACCCAAGATTTAAGGTTAGTTTTTAATACCAACAGAAGCATTGGTAAGAGCATGATTAGGGTACAAACCTTAGGCCTCCATAGAAACATAAAAAATAACTCTAGCGGATTAGTGAGGTTGCAATACCAGAAAGATTGAGTCATTGTAGATAATAACAAAATCTTGCAGTCTAAAGATTTTAGCCAATAACAAGTACACTATGTAGCTTAGTGACATTTGTAAATGCAATCTACGGTAAGAAGAATGACAGTCACTTGAGATGTGACAGTCAAAAAGAGGCTGAGCAGTGACAAGATAATAAAACTCAAACCTTGCATAGTAAAGTGGAGATTTTAACAGTGAGTTTCCTTACGCCCTTGCTGGCCTTAAGGGTTTTTCAAATGCTTTTGGTAGTGTTAGACAAGGAAAATGCAATCAGAGAATGGCTATCCAAATGAAGTAACATTGGTAATCATAGGTTCAATATTTCTTCTTAGCCATTAATGTATAATGGAGGTAGTGGATTGCATGTTTGAGCAGTATTTTGAGACTCATCAAAGATAGGAGAATAGTAAATAATACCTTGTGGATTGTGAAGTAGTGTCAATAAGGTTGAAAGATCTTAAGATCTACAATACCATGAGACAATGAGTCCCCTGTAGTAAGTAGGCAGTCTATAGGGCATAGTTTGATTTTATAGAAGGATGCTCATGAAAGGAATCTTCAAGTGATAGTGAGTGAGTTGTTTGAGATTGTAGCTAAGGGTGCAATACACAGTCTTAAAGGAAGTTAGCAAAGTAGTAAATGTGCAAGAAAATAAAATCGTACACAACAAATAATTCACAATGTTATTTTGCATAATGCCTTGAGTTTGAAGACAAAACTCTCATTGTATCTTGATGAAAGTGGTGACCTTAATGGTCAATCACAGGCAACTATGATTTTAAAATGTTATTATTGGAGGCAACATTTTAAGCAAGGCAGTGAGTAGTGGTTTGGAATAATGGTAGGTATGAAGGACTTGCTTTATATGCATACTATGCAGTCTAGCTTAAGACATTGTTCTTAGAAAAGATTGAAGGTGGATTATGGAACTCAAGGGTTACCATGAAAAGGATTAAAGAAAAGATTGAGATCTATTTAAAAGCCATGGTCATGAAGATATTAAAGATGTCACATGCAAAACCCCAGTAGTTGGAGTAATGAATACAGTGCCAAAGAGGATAGTGTGCTACGATAGATTTAGGAGATCTCCACATTATCTAATTACAGGGAAATACATCATTTATTTATTTTTTTAATTAAAAGAAATCATTCTAAACTCTATATAGGATACATTAATACTTCAAAAGCCTCTAAAAGAATTTGAGATTATACAAATATATGTCAAGTAAATACCTAGATTAAAAATAGTAGCAGGAACAATGTAAGATTTGTTGAGCAGAGCAGGAATGAGATAAGCAGCAATGAATCTTATGCCTCCTTTCACGCACATCTCCTCACCATTCTCTGTCATTCTTTATGGAAACAATTCTCCATTTTGGCAGTATATGCTTGAAAATAATGTTTTGACAAAGGTTTTAAAGTATGTTTATTAAAACGAAAACTCCATTTTGGTAGGCTACGCCTGAAAATGAGATTTTGACAAAAGTTTTAGGGTATGTTTATTAAAGTTTTAGAGTATTTTGGCGAGCTATATTCTTGATTTCTTAAATGATTTATTCAAATGGATTGTGACTAAATAAATGACTAACTATTTAGTCATTTTTATTTGTGACTAAATAATTTTTAATTAACAACCAAACTAGTAATTTATTTACTCATTTATAGCTAAGTTGTAAAAAATGAGCATAATTTAGTCATTTTTAGTTGTTGTGACTAAAATTTTGTCACCTAGTCATTTATTTACCAAATTCTACTATTATGTGTTTCGTTGGGCGATTAGGGCTCTCTCAATGTTGAGGGCCCTAGGAATAAGCTCATCATAAGAAGTGACAAATTGCATCTTTAACTAAAAGGATAAATTTGTATTGACATTAGCAATGATGATTCTGACTTGTTTCTCCTTAGGAATGGGTCACTTGCTCTTATTAGCTCGCTACCTCCATCGTTGTAGGAAGTTTTCGATCAAGTTCAATATTCTGATTTTAGGAGTCTTAACGGTTGAAAATCATAATAAAATCATAATTTAATAAGTTTTGGAATTAGCATTTTAAAGTGTTTTTTGGGGTCATAACTTTAGACTATCTTCTCTTTTGCAGGGGTGGTTGCATGCCAATTTTTTTTGGTGTAAAATATTGAAATTATTAGATTTTGTTACCTGTCTATGAATAAAAATTATTGGAGTGTGAATTTGATATTTTTTGAAGATCTAAATAGTCAAGCTTGGTAAAGAAAAATCATGTCAGATAATATTAGTCCAGAACAAAATGAAGAGACACTTGATAGATTGTGGGCTAGATTGAAAAAAGAGGGTGATGGAAAATGTTATTGTCCTTGCAATAATTGCAAGGGCTTAAAGACGATGACTTTTAATTACAACAACTGAGAAAAATTGTAAGCATCATGGTCACGTTGAAGGGGGGCATGATTATCTTCCATTGGTAAGTTGTTCATTATATGTGTTTATATTGATTGAATTTGTAAATGTTTATATCATTTTAACATTATATATATATAATCACTTGATCATGATCATAGTTTATTTGTGTCTATCATTATTATAAACGTGGGGCGCTCTAGGGCAGATGATATGGATTATCACGGCTCAGAGAATGTGGTTTTGCAAGCGGATGAACATGGAGCTGTGAATATCAAAGTTGAAGTTAATGATCCTATGGAAGAAGATGATCATGCACCAGAAAACACAGTTGAAGATGATGGTACAAATACATTGATCCATGACACATTTAGTGGCAGAGCTGATCATTATGATCGAGATGAATTTGATGATGTTCATGATTTACCTATACTTGAGAAGGCATACGAGCCCCTTTATGAAGCCTCCCAAACAACTCTTCTCTATGTTGTATTGTTGTTGTTGAACTTGAAGGTTATGAATAGTTTATCAAACATAGCAATCTCACAGATGTTAAGGTATGTCATATATGTCATCTTTTTTCATCTATTTTAATTATTGTTAGTTCGTCACTAGTAAATAAAGGATGAAATATGTACCATTAATATTCTTTATATTAACAAATTATTTTTTGTTGTAGATTGATTGGTGAGTTTTTGTTACCACCATCAAATATTTTACCTTGCTCATACCGAGATTTATCTAGCAATATGAAAGATATCAGAATGGAGTATCAAGCAATAGATGCATGTCTCAATGATCATATTATATATCATAAACAACAGGAATTTGCAACAGAATGCCCAGAATGTCATATCAGTAGATATCGAACATATCAACTAACAAAAAAGGTGTCTCACAAGGTTCTTCGTTATATTCTCATTATTCCACGTATGCAATAATTATTTAGGTGTGAAAGCTTAGCGCAATTTATGGATTACCATGCACTGAATAGAAGTGGAGATGACATTCTTTGAATTACTATGGATGGTTCTGCATTTAGGGACATGGAGGAAAAATGGCCACATTTTAAAGAAGAACCTTGTAATCTTAGGCTTTCATTGGGAGCGGACGGTGTCAATCCATTTGTAGAGCTGAGATCTATTTAGTCGGTGTGGCCTATTTTTGTTATCAACAATAATATTCCTCAATGGATGTCAATAAAGAGGGAGCACATAATGTTGTCAATGATTGTTCCAAGTATTTGTTTACATCAATTTTATTTAACGTAGTAGCATCTCATTTGTCTTATTTGTTGAATAATGACATATTTTTTCATTCAATAGTCATGTACATTAATTTATATATATTGCAGTAAAATGATTATAATAATTATGTAATATTTATGTTCATTCAACTAAGTAAGTACCAAGTTAAAGATATGAATGTATATATCAAGCCTCTTATCGACGATTCACTAAAGTTATAGAATGGCGTCACTATGTATGATGTCTCTAGACCAATAGGACAAAGATAAATTCAATTCCATGCAATGCTTATATGGACAATTCATGATGCCCCAAGGCTAATACATTTTTGTGGTATGTTATAACGTTTGAATGCACTTTAACAATATTTAATTTGATGAAGTAGATATCATGTATGTTTTTAAAATAATCTATTCATTATATATAATTATAAAAATTTGCATATTTAATCCAATTATATATGATTTTGTAGGTCTTCAAACAAAGGGAAAATTTGCATGTCCAATTTGTGGTCCAAAGATGAAATCTCGTCGTTCAACAAGTTTAGGAAAGCAGGTGTTTGATGAGTATAGGCACTTCCTCCATAGAAATCATAAGTATCGAACTACTGAAAAACATCTTTTCAATGGGAAAGAGGAGACTACATCAAAACCACAAAGAATGACACCTTGCCTATGGAAGTCAGAATATAATAGAATTAATCGTCAAAGTTATACATCGGATCAAATTATTTATCTATCATATATGATATGTTTTTAATTTATATTTTTATATTGTATTGTGTTTACTCATGTTGTAATTGGCAATTATTTTCATTGTTAATTTTTTTAACTTATATGCTTCATGAAAGTCGTCAAGGCATTACTGGTCGGCTTCCACAGGGACTAAAAAGTTATCCCAGACAATTTAGTAGGTTTCCCTACTATGAGAAGCTACAAATTGAGAATTTGTTTGATACAATGCATATCAGAAAGAATATAACATAAACGTTATGGAAAATATTGGATGGAAGGCATGACAAAGAAAAAAAATCAAAATTCGTAGTGACATTCAGGAAGCTAATCATGCAATAAAAAATTTCATTCAATTAAATAGTGATGGAGACCAAATTAATATAAGTTTCCTTCCTTGGTTATTAACAAAGCAACAAAGCAATGTTATAAAAGAAAGTCATACGAAAAAATTGATTTCCCACAGGATTTGTTGCGAACATAAACAATATAATAACAAAGAAAGGTGAATTTGGGTCAGGGATGAAAATGCATGATTGGCATACCTTCATTAAGGTAATTATTCTGGTATATTATATACACTTGTATAATGCATATACTTTTCAGTGTATTGTGTTTACTACTTTTGGAAAAATAATGAAAAGATTATTTTATAATTGTTGCAATACGTTCTACCTCTATCTCTCCCAGACAACTTTGACAACAATTTCAAGCAAGTTATATATAATCTTAGAAAATACATGAGGTAAGTAGTGATATTTGTTTAATTCATTGTATACATCTTATAATTTTCATTTGTTTCACTTGTTATGTAATATATTGTATATTTTTATTAAATTTCGTTAATATATTTGTGCCTTGAATCACTTGTAGATGGCTTTCATCTAAAGAAATCCATAAAGAAGATATAAATTATTGGAAAAGAAAAATTCATCGTCTAATGTGTGAAATGAAAAAGTGTCCACCTTCAACATTTTTCAATGCACAAGAACACTACCTCATACACCAAGTTGAGGAGATTGAATTGTGTGGACTTGTACACACAAGGTTAATGTGGATGGTTGAGAGGAACTTGAAATTTTTGAAGGCTTTGGTTAGACAAAGAGCACATCTTGATGGTTCTATGGTTGAGAGATACATGGTATACCAGACCATGGTGTACATTAGTGAATATCTTCCTAAGTTTGCAACAAAGATTCATGTAGATCGCATTTGGGATCTCAACTCCATTAACAAATTCGAAGGGGAGTACCTGATGGGGAAAGGTAGATTGAGGAAAGTGAGGTAATTATAAGATAGTCATGGAGATTAATTGGAATACATTTTATATATGGTTTTTATGTATATTGTACTTATTTAATTTTTAATCTTCAATATACATCAATTATAAATTAAGGTCGTATACTGTGGTATTTAACTAATTATATGTCATTTGTGAATTTCAAATTTTTTTGATACAGTTGGTTGAGAGTGGGATGTACTATATTTTTACATCGCAAACAATCTTGATTGGATGATGTTATGGATTGAATGATGTCAACAATCTAGTCATGCATTAACATGGGAAGGTGTGGCTTCATTGGTTAAAGAAACTCATCGTAATGGAGATTCCAATGTTACACAAAGGGAAATTGATTTAGCATATTGTTTAAGAGATAAACAAGTACGTATAAATATATTAATCACCCATATTATTTAATTATTTTCAATTATATTGATGTATATTGTGTGTGTTAAATATACAAAGTTATTATCAACACAAACCTTAATGAAACGATTTATATTAAAAGACTCAAAACAAAGTAAAACTATTCTAAGTTGCAATTAAAGATAAATCTTCCAAGAATGTCTCATTGTCCTCTATTCCTAAATGATTATTTTAAACCTTTTTGGCCCTCAGATTTCTATGTGCACAAAGGCTATTAGAATGACACTTAAGAAACGAGATTGATATTTAACATGCAAGCCAACTATATGCCTACATGAAACTATGTGCAAACAATGATGATGAATGCCATGATGGATGAAAGATGATGTTGATGATAAATGAACAAGTGGAGGTGGATGCTATGGTATTGAACTATATGATTCTATGCATGATTCTACATATGCTCAAATGCAAACTTAAAATGAAGTAATGTAAAATGCAACTATGATGCAAGATGGATGATAAAATGTAACTATGATGCAATACATTAATCTAAAATGTAAACATGATATAAAAACTATCTATAAGACTCTAAGAATGCTCCAAGCTCTAACGATAAACCTGCATGATAACTTTACTTGTGGAAAATAGCCCTTTCTCAATCCTTTGCTAAGCTCAATGATGAAATTGATATGAAGATATCATGAAGAGTGGACAAAATTATCTCTCTATTGAAGATAGTAACTTTGCATGAGTTGTGGATGCAACTTAGCGCAATAATCATTTCTCTTACACCCAAGATCACATTAGTGCGCAAGGGGAGAGGATACTTCAGTTATTACATGAGTTGTGGATGCAACTTAACTCAATAATCATTTCTCTTACACCCAAGATTGCATTACTGCGCAAGGGGAGAGGATACTTCGGTTATTGCATGAATTGTGTGTGATCTTGTTGAAGAATAAGCCCTCTATTTATAGATTTTCAAGTTGGAAGAGAGCTCAAAATAGATCAATGTGGGATAATGATTTAGCCAATCAAATGGAGCCACTTGTCAGCTTATCATAGGTTGTGAAATAAATGTTAAAAAATGTTGAATGGAAGGACAAATAAATGTTATAAATGTTTAGTGGGAGGACATGAAATAAAGTTGTTGCAAATAAATGTTATAAATGTTGAGTGGGAGGACATGAAATAAAGTTGTTGCAAATAAATGTTATAAATGTTGAGTGGGGGGAAAATAAATGTTATAAATGTTGAGTGGGGGACATGAAGTAGGGACAAGTCAACTTGTCTTCATATTCCATTTTTTTTTTATGCCAAGTTGAAAGAAAATGATGAATTTATAAATGAGTTAAAAGAATTTATTGGTGCAAGTGGAAAAAGCTAGAGGATGTGATGGGTGGTTAGATTAGGCTAATTAGGATTAGATTAGATTAGCTTAGATAATGTTTAGGGGTTTTTGACCCATTTGACTTGAATATTTGATTTATTTAAATCAAAAGGGATGGAAAATGCATTTGAGATTTAATTAAATAAATTTTTGATTTATTTAATTAAAAGGATGATGCAAGATAAAGGTGGATTAATTTGTATGAGATGAGATTAGAAGATGGTTTATGAAATATGAAATGTTATGGTTTGATTAAAATTGATTTATTTAATCAAATGAGGAAATGATAGACTTAAATCAAATAAAGTTAATTTATTTAATTTAAATGGATGATAAAGTGGATTTATCTTATGAGTGGATTAATGTGAATTTGGTTTACTTGATGAATGGACCTAATTGAATACATAATGCTAATTTTGCATGTCTACATTTTGCCCCTCTTTGAAGCAATGTACTTGTTGCGTTGGTTCAAAGAATAAACTTGTCGTGATCAAAATTTAAAAATTTTCTAATTTTTTTGGATGCCCCAGCAGAAAGAAGTACACTAGTACATTGCCCCCTCGAGAGATCAAACAAAAATATTCTATTTGAGGATCGATCTCGCGATAAAGAGGTTCAAACTGGATGGTTATGCAAATGAGATGATTTTAAGATGCTCAAATCTATATTATCCTAAACAACTTAAATGATGATATGATGTGAGATGGATGAGATGAATGATGTGATATGCTATGATTATGCCAATGTATGATTTTATGAGATGCTTAGACTAACAGATCTATATTGTGATGATGAAAATGCATGTGAAATGATCAGTGTTTCCTATTATGTATGATATGAATGATATGTGGTATGCTGATGGTTTGTGGATGTAGGATGAATGCATGATGGATGCATGTTAGTGTGGAGAAAGAAGAAATTAAATGGTGACAAGAGGTTCCAACAAGCCAACTTTAGGAGAGATGATGATGATGACAGATGATGATGATAAATGGATGATAAAAATTGGATGATTTGTTTATCAAGGATTGGGATTCTAAAAGGACTACTTACTTTATGTTTGATAACACACATAAGCACAATGCATCAAGGCATAAAGGACTAGAATGGCGTTGTACCTAGTGCGATGGACTTTGACTCGACAAATAGATAGGAGTATTCTTGTTCACACTTGACATACGGAAACCTTGTTAGGATGTACCTTAGAAGTTTCAAACATCTCGGACCAAAACACGAAAAGGTATAACCAATCAATGCAATAGTCAACAAGTTGTCTAAAACATCTTCTATACATATCTAACAAAGAAATTATTCGCCAAGTTATTTTACAAGAACGTCCAACAAGCACAGTAGACAAAAGGATAATGATTGTTGCCCCATTCCTATCTCTCTAAATCCTTCATTCGGATATCATCAAGAGGTCCTTGGACTGAGCGCAATAAGATAATTCAAAAGACAAAGATAAAGCACACAAACAAGCCAATGTTCTTCATACCTCTAGCCAAAGGGATTTGTTTTGATAGGATAAGAATCCAAGGTGATCCAAAATGATGCCCATTATCGGAACAATATATTGTAGGACATGCATTATATAGGATGATGATGGTTTGATAAGTTGATTGATAGGCTGTTGATATAAGGTTGACTGACATGTTTGAAAATGATCAAGATTTTGATTTTGTGTTTAACGGTTTGTTGTTTGCTTTTGATTTTATGATTGAAGCTTTTCTTTTGCTAATTGTTGTGGTTGTTTCTATTTGTTTTTCCAAAGGATGAGGGTGACGATCAGTTTATTATAGATGGTGTTATTGTGGGTGCAAGCGAGATAAGGTGGATGGATTTTTTTCAATTATTTTGATGTTTTTAGAGTTTTACTTTATTTTGAGGTTGTTTTTAGTATGTTTTGATTATTGATTTTCCAATGTTTTTGGGGTTTTTTGAGATTTTGACCAAGAGACTAACCTAAAGACCTATCCTAGGGGCCTTGAGGGTTGATCAACAAATTAGCCTTGCCAACGTTATACATGCAGAGACCACGTAGTTCAGACCAGACGACTTTGTTTTTTACTTTTTGACTGACTCTTTGACCTGTTTTTGGGATTTTGATATGTTTTGATGTTTTTGGATTTTGTGTCTTTTCGATGTTTTTGGATTTTGTGATGTTTTTATGTTTTTGGGTTTTTTGATTTTTAAGGATCTTGCAATCATACACGAATCTAATATGGTGAGACCATACCCCCAGCGTGATGCAATAGAGTACTCTAATAAAGGGATAAAAAATTGACCTTGAAGATAGGTCGAGTAGTACTAGGAGGGGTCATGATACGAAAATAAGACCAAGTTATGGTGCAGATGCGGGTGGATGAGTAATGGATGGAGATCTGGATGTGATGGATGATGGAAGTGAAATGGATGGATGATGCAAAACAAGCCATAAAGATCTTGATGGATGGAAAGTGCTTATTTACACAAGGCGCCTGTTTGCCAGGTTTTCACCCTATGACATTTTTTTATCTCTTTTTTTTATTTTTTTGTTGTATTTCTTTAGGGCACTTTTTTATTTTTTTCATTTTTTTGTATTTCTTAGGACATTTATGGATGATGATAGCTGACTTAAACATAATATTTCTTCAGGTGCATGTTGTTGATGGGTTCGTCAAACAAGTCCCCTTCTGGTGTCGATAGCTTGTAGGCTCCTGAACCGTAGACTACAATAACCACATAAGGACCTAGCCAATTTGGTTCAAACTTTTTTTTCTTTTCTTTGTCTTGTTGATTTCATGGATTTTCTTTCAAAACCATATCACCCACTTGAAAGGTATGTGACTTTACTTTGTGATTATAGTTGCGATACATTATCTGTTGGTATGCTTTCAAATGGTCAGCTGCCCTTTGCCTCTTTTCATCTAGGAGTTCTAGCTCTTGCAGTCAGGAAACTCTGTAGTCATCATTTGTTGTGAGACCTTTCAGTGATACTCTGAGTGAGGGTATTTCAACTTCTAAAGGTAATATGGCTTGTGCTCCATAGACAAGAGAATACGGCGTTGCTCTTGTTGGCGTGCGGACACTAGTTCTGTAGGCCCATAAAGCAGGATTGAGTTGAACATGCCAATCTTTCCCTGAATCATTCACAGTCTTCTTTAAAAAAATTAGTATAGTCTTATTTGAGGCCTCTGCTTGGCCATTCCCTTGTGGATAGTAAGGTGTTGAATATGAAATCTCTCACAAAGTTCATCAACATCCTGATTCTTGAAAGGACGTCCATTATCTGTAATAATGGAGTTGGGAATGCCATACCAACAAATAATATAGTTGAGTATGAATGATGATATTTGTTTGTCGGTAACTTTAGTAAGAGGTACTGCCTCAATCCACTTGGTAAAATACTCTATGGTTGTGATGATGAACTTATGCCCGTTCGATGATGAAGGATGAATCTTGCCTACTAGATCTAACCCCCATTGGGAGAATGGCCAGGTTGGTGTAAATGGTTGAAGTTCTTGTGCAGGAGCATGAATGAGATTCCCATGAATTTGACATTTTGAGCACTTCTTCACAAAAATGAATGATTCCCTTTCCATAGTCGGCCAGTAGTAACCCATTCTTATCAATTTCTTAGATAAGGTTAGTCCACTCGAATGAGTACCAAAAATTCCACCATGAACTTCTTGTAAAGCTTTGTAAGATTCATCATGTTCAAGACATCGAAGTAAAGTACCATCAAAACAGCAGCGATAAAGGGTGTCAGCGATAAGAGTGTAGCGAGAGGATTGGTGGATAAAATTTTGCTTTTGGTTACAGGATAAATCAAGTGGTAAGACGTCATCTTTTAGATAAGCATGAATCTTTCCATACCAAGGTGAATCGGATCCCACCAAGTGGCAAATGATTTGGCTTTCAGGGGTGTCATAAGCAAGTACAAATGATTGTTCCACTAGAAATTCATAGCGAGTCTGAGTTTCTGGGAGTTGTAGCAATGATGTGATCACGGCCATGGCATCAACTGCTTTATTATCAAATATTGGAATCTATATAAACGTTGTGTCCACAAAATACTTTTTGAAGTCATCAACCATTTTCTTGTATGGAAAAAGTTTGTCATCTTTGGTCTGATAATCATCATTGATTTGATTAATGACTAATTGTGAGTCACCATAAACTTGTAGTTCAATGATCCTCCATTCCAATGCGATCTTCAATCCAGTGATTAAGGCTTCATATTCGGCTATGTTGTTAGTGCATGGAAACATTAGCCTGTATGACCGAGGAATGGTATTTCCTTGAGGGGTGACAAATAGTATGCCCACCTCTAATCCATGTTGAGTGAAAGAACCATCAAAATATAAAGACCATGGTTGTTTTGATTTTGTAGTGAAGACATCAGCATTTGGAAATTCAATGTACATGGGATGTTCTGTTTGCAGTGGTGCTTCAGCTAGTTGATCAGCGATAACTTGTCCTTTGATTTCTTTGCGATCAACATAATGGATGTCAAACTCACTTAAGATCATAACCCATTTTGCTAGCCTTCCTATCAATGTAGCCTTGCTTAACAAATACTTGATTGGATCAATCTTTGCAACAAGAGTGATTGTATGAGTTAACATGTAGTGTTGAAATTTTTGTGAAGCAAAGACCACTTCTAGGCAAGCCTTCTCAATGAAAGTGTAGTTGAGTTCGTGCCTTGTTAATGTTCGGCTGATATAATAGATTGCATGTTCCTTTCCTGTAGAGTTTTCTTGTGCTAATAATGCCCCTAAAGATGTCTTTGTTGCCGCAATGTATAAGATTAGAAGTTTGTCTGGATTTGGGGGTACTAGAACTGGTGGGTTCATTAGGTACCGCTTGGTTTTTTGAAAGGCCATCTCACATTTGTCATCCCATCTAAAAAAAATATTCTTATGCAGTAGATGTGTGAAAGGTAAATTGTTATTACCCAGTTGTGCAATGAATCTGCGGATAGACTGAAGTCGTCCCTATAATGATCTCAATTGACTAATATTCCTTGGTGGAGGCATTTCCATAATCGCCTATACTTTGGTAGGATCTACTTCGATTCCTTTTCCTAATACTATGTATCCTAAGATTTTTCCAGAGGTGACCCCAAAAACACATTTCTTGGGATTGAGGCAAACCTTGAATTTCTCCAATCTTGCAAATATTTTGGACAATATTTCTAGATGCCCTCTTGTGTATGACTTTGCCAATATGTCATCTACATAATCTTCCATGAATGTGTGCATCATGTCATGAAAGATTGTAGTCGTGGCTCTTTGGTAAGTAGCCCCCGCATTCTTTAGACCAAAAGGCATGACGTTCCAATAGTAAGTTTCCCATGGACATGTGAAAGTTGTTTTCTCTTGGTCTTCGGGTGCAATCTTGATTTGGTTATAACCAGAAACACCATCCATTAATGAATACATGGCCTGGCCAACTGTCAAATCAACTATAGTGTCAATGTTTGGAAGTGGGAAGTCATCCTTGGGACATGCTTTATTAAGATCTCTAAAATCTGTGCACACTCTCACACTTTTATCTGGCTTGGATATAGAAACAATGTTGGAAATCCATTCTGCATAGTCGATTGATCTTATGAAGCCCACATCAAGGAGTTTTTTCAATTCTTCCTTAACCAATAATGCAACATGGGGGTGCATCCTTCTGAGTTTTTGTTTCACAGGCTTAACCCCTGGTTTGATAGACAAGTGATGCATGATAAGATCAAAAAAATACCCACACTCAGAATAATATATATATATATGTTGAGATTATTTTCTTTGCATACATTCGGCCAAGAATAAATATGTTTATCAATTGAAGATATTGCAATAATTTTTACATGTTTGACATATTTTAGGTGAAACACCACAAGGCTATGTAGTGCAATGGTCATAAATTTTGAATCAAAATGTTGGATGACATGAAAAGAACTTGTGATTCTAGTATAACTACAATCTTTCAGGTGACTAATGTTTCATCTAGAAGCGACATACATCCAAAATTCTCATAAAATTGATACTATGGGATTTTGGATGATATACTTGAGTGTGACTTTAAGTCTTTCAGATTAATTTTATTCGTCATCTTATGGTATAGGCTACGATTGAATGAAAATGATCTTGAGAGAACTATTATTGAACATGATAATGGATTTACCATGGTTAATACAAGGTTGATCGAACGAGTTGGAAATGAGCCCTATGTTCTTCCAAGCCAATATGAACATGTATTTTAATTAGAGGTTCCAAGTAAACCAGGTTGGTCATTTGTTGTTAGACATGATCCAAGAGGAAGGCCGGTAAAGTATAATGTAGTGGAAGAAGAAGATATCGAAGAACTAGAAGATGATGTAGATGATGATCAAGATCAACAGTTAGTTGATGATGTCCCTGACGAAGATGTCGAAGAGGAGGAACTAGATCATGATGATGTAGGAGTTAATGTTCATGAAGATGATATCTGTGTGGATGATGATATTATCGAAACTGATATCGATGATGATGATGATGATATGACCAATCCTTACAATGTCGAATATGAAGATGACGAGTTGGATGATCAATGACTATGTGATTATATTATCAATTCATGTGGTTACATAATTAATTCATGTATGCCATTACATAATTAATTTAATGATGTAATTTTTAATGTTTCAAAGGTCAAAAATTAAAACATTTCAATAGTGATGTTAACAACCTTGAAATTAGTGTGTTTTATGTTTCATGTGATCATAAAAGATTAAAAAGTCAGTTGTAGAGGTGGTTGTTCAGTGGTTGACGTGTAAAGGCCTTTAAAAGGCATAAAGTGATCATTGTAATGGTTGTTGATGGTTGATGATTTAAAATACAAGCTCTTGACATTTGAAAATCTGTGTTTTTCTTCAAATTTTTTGTATTTTTCCTATTATGCAGCATTGTATGGTCACATGCAACCATATTTTGATGCGAAATCAATTCCAGGTCGTGAAGATATGTGTTAGCTTTGATTTGAATCTAATTTGAGGGCTTAAGGCATTGATTTGAGTTAGAAAGCTTCATTTCTTTGCATACAGCCTGGTTACCCTATTTTTGAAGGTTTTGTAGTCCAAACATGATATAAAGGGGCTCTTACACATTTTTTATTACTATAGCTTGTGTAAGAGGCCCCATGGATACTATCATAATTTTAGGATGCATAAATAGGGCGTAGGATAAGAAATAAAGAAGGTATAGTTGTTGTCCTCAAGAGTTTTGTGAAGAAAAGCATTAGAAATGAGAGGTACTTTTTAGCCTGATGCTTGTTTGCTCCTTCATTTTCTATAAGAAGGATTTCAAGGCCAGAAGTATGGGTTAGCAAGTTATATTTTTTTGGTTGAGTCTAGGTAGAGTTGTAGAGAAAATTGTAAAGTTCAATGGTTTTAAGGAAAATGCAATTTAGGTTTTGAGTCATTTTGTAGTAGGTTTTGAATTCATGGGGATTTGATGTTTTATGACAGTACTGGCATTTGAATTGAAATGATTAATTCAAACTCATGTATCTCCATTATACATGCATATTTGAATTTTGAATAAGATAATCAAGGGTTGTCTCGTTCATCTCACTCTTGTGGTGTGTATGATTTCTATTTTGGCTTTAATTCAAGGAATTAATTAAAATGCTTGAATGGGATTGTAGGTGGATATGTTTTGTATAAGGATTTGATAAGTAGTATTTGGTTAGAATACATGTTGATGAAATTGTAAAGCAATGTTTCTCAAGGATCTTATATGTTATGTGTTAAATCTGTCATAAACCCTTAGATGTTTATGAACTTGACTCCCTCAATGGATATATGGCACTCGTGTAAGTTGTACTAATTTGTATGGTTCAGTATTTTGTTTTTCTTTACCTAGTACTTGCTACAAATTGCAAATCAATGACTATTTTATATTATGTAATGTGTTGTAGTTATCTCATGCTCCAAATAGTTGATATTACTGATGAACAGCCAATTCTATTCAGTATTATGCTATTATGTTGAGCTATTAAATGAGATTATATGTTGTTAATGTTGTTTATGATAATGGTGCATAGGTTGTAAATGATTAAAGGATCACCCTCCTGGATCTTGTAGAGCCCAAAGTGTAGGAGGTCTTTAAAATCCTCGTTAGTTGGTCCAGGTCCTTCAAGCTGCCCTTGATTGGAATTGGCAATTCCATAGGTAAATTAGAAGACCAACCTGGTTACAGTAAAAACAACCAATAGGTAGAGGGGAGAGAGATAGAGGGATTCAGTGAGAGAGAGAGGGAGGGAGTGGGAGAGAGATGGAGGGTAGAGGGTTAAGGATAGATGGGAGGGAGATAAAAT